>OY747707.1:38606870-39206870 GCA_963556495.2 Valencia hispanica | reverse complement strand
ATATGATCTGTAAGGAAAATAACAATGTATATTAAAAACTTAAAATTTCAACATTGCATTAAACATTAGTTGGAAACCAACTCACAACAAGACAAACGTGCTGTAAACAAATGACCACACAGACATAACATGGGTGTATGTATGTAAAAGTACAACAATGAAGGTGAATCCCATATGACAGCATATCAGAAATGGTTAATGGCTTAACTAACAACTCTTATAAATTTTTAAAAAGTAAAAAATCTCTGACAACAAAATATGAAATATATCTGGAGTTATTTGGGAAAAGAAGGATTTCTTTTTTAAACAAATGTGTTTCTAAGATAAGGCTGCTTGGTCGACAACGGGTTGAAATGATCATATTTCTTATCTTATCTACTTTACATGTTAAAACCGTCAAAATAACGTGCTGGTACACACACACACACATATATACACGTACATACATGTGTGTGTGTGTGTGTGTGTGTGTGTCTTGACCGCGAAGCGATCAATACGTTATTTTGACCGTGAAATGAGCACACTTAACAATTTTGTCAAATAAAATCATGAAGCCCCATTTGCCCATAGCTTTTACTGTGAAGCTTGAATAAATCAACATGTAAAGTAAATAAGAAATGTGATCATTTCAACCCATGTTCGACCAAGAAGCCTTATCTTAAAGGAGTCATAACCTAGTATTATCTTGAATACCCATGCTCTATTATAGTCTTTCAGGCCCTTCTAAAAAAAAAAAAAGTTGAAAAAAATAAACACAGAGCTCCTCTGACCCTTATTTCTGAAGGCATTATTGTCTCGCAAGATCTTTGGCAGTCGTGGACGGTCATTGTAATAATGCAAATGAGGGACGCGTTGATTGGTGGCAGGAAGGAGGGGGGTTGACACCGCAGGTAACGAACGCTTCAGCATATCTAACCCATATCTACTACTCCCGCTAGCATACAATAGCCACATTAGCATTTAGCTGCTGTTTGTTACTCACAGCGGAGCAATAAAAACACAGCCTTACCGTTTCAATTGCAGGCAAGTCTCTGATTGTTGGAATTGCCCCTTTTTCCAAACGGAGCTTCGATGCCAACTTCGCCTGATATTGTCCCAAATTCGTAAATGATTCCGGCGTAAAAAAAATAGAAAAAATATTTCCATGTTGATTCTGGCAGTCAACAATAGAGCAACTCACATGTGCACTACGTTTCTGGTAGAAATGGTTTTAGCTGATTTAGCTGATTAAAATAAAAGGCTGACACGAATATGTCTTCTTAATGCATCACTGCGTGAAGAAACTTTCTGCATCTTTCACGGTGGAGTTCGTACTTCGAATCGGTGATGTGTCGGTCGCGAACGAACCGGCTCTAAGAGATTTGTTCACTTTGAAGTGAACGATTGGAGTCGGCTCGTCATTGGGAGACGTTTTTTTTTTTTTTTTTTTTCATTCCCCCCCGCTTGTTTTGGTACATTTGGTACACATTGTTTTGCATTAATTTTGGTAATAAATACACTTTAAGCAACAGAAAATCTGAGGAGCCGAAAGAGCCGGCTCTTTATGGTGAGCCAAGCCAAAAGAACTGGCTCTCCAAAAAGAGCTGGAATTCCCATCACTAGAATTCAGTAATGGCGGCGCTGGACTGAATATGAGGGGAGAGGAGGAGGAGAGGAGCATACTCACTCTGAGATGTTCTTGGGTTGTACTGCCCAATGTTAATACTGGAAATTTAGTGCTGTAAGCCCCCCACTTTCAACTGACAATTGTAATTTTTCCAATCTCATTTTGGAACATTGATAATTCCAAATGAACTTTTTAATTGCTGTATTTAAATCTTTAAATACATTTTGGGATATTACATTTGGAATAATTTGCATTAAGAATAAGATACGTGGAAGTATATCCATTTTTATGGTCGTAATTCGTCCGAGTAAAGATAAACTTAAAGTTGTCCTTTTAAGAAGGTCTATTTGACCTGTTTAACAGTTGGAGTTAGATTTATTTTAACAAGATCTTCTAATTTACATAGAATATTTATGCCCAGGTATTTAAATCCATTACGGCAGACGTTGAACTATCCCGTTTGTGATTACAACTGCTTGAGGAATTGTGTAAAGCAATTTTACCCACTGAATAAAAGAATTGGCAAAGCTGAATTTCTCCATTACTTTAAACATAAATTTCCCCTCAACGTGATCAAACGCTTTTTCTGCGTCCAGTGAGATGATTGTGGCATCCAGCTTTTTATATTTAACGAGCTGCATCATTCCCAATAGGTGTCTTACATTAGTGTGTGAAAAACAACCTTTAACAAATCCAGTTTGATCTGGTTTAATAATAGTTTTTAATACAAGCTCTAATCTTTTAGCCAGTATCTTTGCCAGGATTTTATTTTATAAGTGTTATGACAGCTGTTTAGATTAAATTGGGCAACTTATTAATAGAGAATGAGTATATGTAAAATGTATATAACAATTGAGCTAAAATATCTTTAAATGATTTATAAAGCTCGGCAGGGAAACCATCTAAAGCAGCTGCTTTTCCTGATGGCAAATTATCTGTTACCTCTGAGATCTCTGTGATTGCACTGCAGTTTGACATTTAGTTGGTTCATTAGTGCAGTCACATCCACAGTGAATCCGAGGTCCGCCACCCAATCTTCATCTGAAAGCTCTGGGACGTCATGTCCTTTCTACACACAGAAGTCCTGAATCTGTTCTCTTAGATCCCAGAAACTTTTCAGTACCTTGCTTAGACTGAGCCACCTGACAGAGCAGTGATAGCTTATGTCACCATGTTTCATCTCATTTTCCTCCAAAAGAGCAACAAATTGTCAGTGATTTAATGCTCTTGCTCTGATGAAGTTAACTGTTTTAGTTACAACATCAACAACGTGGTTCATCTTTAACACAGTCTTATACAACACTTCCTGATGTATGATACAAAGCAAAAATGTCAATTTCTGCACAGGATTATTTTCTGTCCCTCTATCCTGCATTCACTTTAAAAGGCCTACATTTTTCCCAGTCAGATTTGGACAACCATCAGTTGTCACACCTGCCAGATTGTCCCATTTCAGTCTAAACTTGTCCAAACATTACCTCTGTGAATAAGTCATTGCCGGTGGTTGCCCCTTTCATTGACTGCATGGCTGCCAGCTCCACCGTGAGTTGAAAGTCTGTAGTTATTCCACGTAAGAAGATGAGAAGCTGGGCTGTATCATGCACATCGCAGCTCCCATCTAAAGCCAGAGAAAAACAGTCAAAGTCTGCAGCTCTGTTCTTCAGCTGAAGCCCCAAGTTCCCAGCGATGTCCTCAACCCACCTCGTCACAGTACATCGGGAGAGTGTCAGTAAACTCTCCATGAGAAAATGCCTTACTTTTCCTGGCAATGGCGATTTTGTGAGAAATTACATAACTTGTCAGAACGGCTGCTTCTCTGGTGGTGTAAAGTTTGGTATAAAAAAAGTAGACGACATATATATATATATATATATATATATATATATATATATATAAGGAAAATTATCTCGTTATCACGAGAAACGGAGGAAAATTATCTCGTTAACACGAGAAAACGGGGGAAATAAAATGTATGTATGACCCTTAAGGGCTTCCGTAATATATATATATATATATATATATATATATATATATATATACAGTGCAATGCAGGCAGACATCAATTCTGAGTGCCACACTGCCAGACAGGACATGTGTAGGAAGAAGATAAAATAAATAACAAATGAACTCCAATCCTGTGGTGGAGGTTGTAACTATTAAGAAAATGCCCCTCAGAGCATTAGTGATAAATTGATTAAATTAGCTTAATAAATAAATTAATCCAGACATAATACAATTCTGCTGTTAGACAAACCTTTAAACATTGTTCCATTTTTCCGTGTCTAATTACACTCCATGTGGAAACAATACCAAACTCTAATTGCAGTAAAACTTGCCAATACAAAAGTAACATAATAAATCTTTACACAAACACACAAACTAGATTTTTCAGTTCAAAGTTATTTGCAAATTTTATTTCATCAGATTGTATTTTACATGAGAGGGCATGTTTATCTGATTTCAGTCAGAGCAAGAACAAGAACCCAAGCCATTTCCTTCCTGCATTCATCTGTGACACTGATTGGACCCATTTGATCTGTCTCTCGCTCTGAGTTCACAAAAACTGCACCTTTGAAAGAGTTATTTCTAATAAACCTCAAAGAGAATTATCAGTGCACACAAAATGATGGGTGCATAGTTCAGGAGAACATCAAAAAAGTTGATGACCAGCACACGCTGTTTAACTTTCTATACTTTTTCATACTGGGCAAGGTGATCAATTTTCACCCAGACGCCATTTTGTCTGCACACTTACAGATAAAGGAGTAGCTAGCATATATACAAAGGCCATAAAACAGCTCAGCCAATCAGAAGCAGATCCATCAATCGACCCAAAGTCTTTACTTCTAAACTGTAGATCTTTAAATGTTCAATTTCTGTGTCTAATTTCACTCCAAGTGGAAACAACACCAAACTGCACTAAAATTTGTCAGTAAAAAGTGACATGATAAACATTTTCACAAACATTTTTCAGTTCACCATTGATTCCAAAAAACTGTGTGGAGAATTACAAGTCAGAATTCATATATAGCCTACCGTACATATGATTTTTTTTTCTATTTAGACAAACAGATAAGGGAGAGTACAGCATCCTGACAATCATTGGTGAGTGACTTGTAATGCTGTTGAAATGAAGCGTGGTTTTAACCATACTGCAAAGCTACAGAGTTTTCAAGTATGTACCACATATTTATTTTTTAGCATTAGGCTGGTAGTGGATATCAACCAATCAACAATAAATGATAAAGGTTTTGATCAAATCCGTTAATAACCTTAATAATGATGCTAGAATTGTCACGTTTAGCGAGATGAGTGGAGGACCTAAGTGCAGACAAGACGAGCATTGACGCATGATGATAAATTTAATAATAAAAGTCCAAAAACTCACAGAGAAACTCGGAAGGAAAAACAACACAGGAGGCAAACATGACTATAAATTATGAGATTCTGATAGGGAACAAAAGGACAAGTTGGGGCAATATACACACACAGGTAATTAACAAGACAACAACTGGTACTAATTACACCCCCCCTCCCCAATATTCATCCCCAAGATGAATATCAAATGTCTTCAGAAACCAAACACGCAGGTGGAGGAGGACAAGAATCCAAAAAGTCAAAAGCAAACTTTAGGTGGATGGCCTGAAGGTCGGCGGTGGCTGAGGAGCCGGTGTGGAAGCCGGTCTGGAGGCTGCTGGAGGCTGAGTAGCCGGCCAGGAGACCAGGGAGGAAGCCGTTCTGGAGGTCAGCGGGAGCAGAGAAGCCGGCCAGGAGGCAGACGGGGACTGAGAAGCCAGGCTGGAAGATGCCGGCGGCAGCTGAGATGCCGGCATAGAGACCAGCGGCAGCTGAGAAGATGGCCTAGAAGATGGCCTAGAAGATGGCCTAGAAGATGGCGGCTGCTGAGAAGTTGGCCAGAAGCCCTGGGGCAACTGAGAAGCCACCCTGGAAGATGATGTCTGCTTAGAAGCCATCTCGGAGGCCGGCGGCAGCTGAGATGCCGGCATAGAGACCGGCGGCAGCTGAGAAGATGGCCTAGAAGATGGCCTAGAAGATGGCGGCTGCTGAGAAGTTGGCCAGAAGCCCTGGGGCAACTGAGAAGCCACCCTGGAAGATGATGTCGGCTGAAAAGCCATCTTGGAGGCCGGTTGGAAGCCTGGAGATGATGACTCACTCTGTTTAGACAGAGCCATACTTAGCTCTTTAGATTTCTTATCGGAGTCTATTTTCAGCTGGTTTCTCTCAAAAATTGTTCCGGTAAGGTTTTTTTTCAAGGTCTGGAGATCCTTAGTCAGTCGACTTTTGGTGTCATTGTCTGTAAAACATAAAGGAAAATAGATTTCTCACTGAGGAAGAGACAACAAAGATTTAACAAGGTCCTGACCATGTTGTGATTTGGCTTTGTTTCAGAAAAATGAACTGTTAGCCAAAACAACAATCAAAAAAACAATATAAAAATATATATATTTAATTTGTGATAATAAAAAAATATCTGAGTGAAGTTAAATTTAATTGCAAAATGGTTTACTTACAACATTTTTAGGTTCAATTACTAAATCCATAGAATTACTAAGGAGACTTACACTGAACGTTGGCGACCAGCAGTCCAATGAGCACGCAGATACTGAACACCCCCAAAAAGAGAATAACACTCAAGTGGAAGCGTGTCTCTGAACCTAAACAGAGTGAAGATTACAACCATCACACTGGACAACAGAAATAATGTCAGGCTGGTCTGCACTTACCTCTGCAATTTCTTAAATAACCAGAGTTGACAAGTCTGCTGTGTTGAATATGCATGTGCTTTTTCTCCATTGCTGAAAAAGTATGTAACACGTTAGCTGTAGACTGCAGTACCAACAACTATGCATGTCAAATGCAAAGCAGAATTGCTTGCAACGTGTCTTATTGTGCGTAAGACACACCCCCAGACCTGGTAAGCAGTCCTATCAGACAGGAATCTCGTGAACAGGTGGACTTTTTGGTTTGCAGTTTTATATACAAAACAGCTTTGTTTGTTTTTTTGTCTGTTGGTTTCTTCAAGAAAAAGTCAACATCCTGCTTTCTCTGAGGCCTGTTAATAGCACTGCATACAAGCGATTTTTTGGTAAATTTTTGGAATGGAAGAATATAAGCTGAATATTGTGATGTCAGTTTTACTTGATAAATAATAAAAAATAATTATGAATAATACAAAAGTAAAACTTGTACCAAAAAAGTTGACACACTGAAATACTTTCTACAAATACTACATACTTGAAATTTTAAGAGGCCAAAATCTGTTAATATGGCACATTTTACCTGAAGGTCCTTTACTTTTACAGTGGTCATTCTTGGAAATACACAGAAAGGGTTTGACGGAGGAGGTGTTTTGTAATTTTAATGTGTTCGTCTATGTATCAAAAGCTCACACAATATATTCAAACAGCACACACATACCAGTCCCTTTGATTTTAATCAGTTTTTCACAAGAAGACTATAGCAACATGGGAGCTAACTCAACATTTTGGCAAAGACAAAATTTGAGGTTGGTTGTCACACGAATATAAATGAGCTTAAAAGACAGTCATGGAGTGTGGAATCTGTTACTAGTTGGTTTTTGGGTTTAATAAAAGGCTATATTATCAAAGCGCTATGGGCTCAGCACTTTGAAATACTGCTTCACAGTGCTGTGAAACACCGTGTGCCGTCACGGATTTCTCCTGTTTTAGATTTTTTTCTCAAACACTTTCAGATCATAAAACAAAGGTTATCAGACAAAAATAACATGTGTAAATACAAAATGCTGTTTTTAAATTATGCTTTCATTTATTGAGGGGAAAAAAGCAACCTTTGATGTCAACAACTGCAATCTTGTGTTTGTCGTAATTGGCAATATGTCATGTTTCTGCAGTGTTTGGGTTTCATCTTTGTTTGTATTTAGTTTATTTACTTCAGCATAGAGCTAGCCTTTTCACTTCATCCTTTTGTATTTAGTTTTTGTTCTGATTCTTTGTGCATCAGAGTTTTGATTAGTGTTCATTCCCCTCCACTTCCAGTAACTATACCTCTAGTTGTCCTTCGTCCAACTGCACACCCCAGTCCCAGTTTACGGGGCCGGATTCTCCCCTCATAAAAAACCTTGCTTTCTGTGTTCTGGTTCCCCCATGTAATTCCTCAAGTTCTTTGTAAGTCGGCTACTTTACGATTAAACTTCTTCACTTTAGAAGATCTCCGCACCTGGGTCCTTTCACCTCCCCAAATCATGACACAATGAGTGTTTTGCATCACTGTGAGGGCAAATTTTGGCCACTCTTCTTTGTAGAATTCCTTTTATTTAGGCACAGTGGAGAGTTTTTGGAGAATGAACATCCTGCAAGGTCATGGCACATCATCTTAATTTGATTTAAGCCTGGACTTTGACTAACCGACTTCAAAACATTCGCTTATTGTTTTATCCATCCAAACCTAGATTTGTTGGTGTGATTTGGATTATCGTTCAGCTCCATAACCCAAGTACATAACACAAGGCCATGAAGTGATGGCTGGACATACAGTAGCCTATGTCTTTGGGATGTTCTACTAAAGAGCAGAATTCATGTGTCTCATCAGTTATAGCAAGCAGACCTTTTTCCCCCTAACTGAAAATATCATTTGAAAACTGTCTTGTATTTACTCAGGTTATCTTTGTCTGATATTAAAATTAGCTGTAGGAAATGGAAACCTTGTCTTGACAAAAAAGCTAATTCGGAAGATATGATCATGAGCACAAACGCAATAATTTACAAACATTATTATCTAAAATTTTAACTGGTTCAGATTCATGCACTAAATGCAAAGCACCAGAATGCATCCAGTTCTAAATTACTGAGGTAGTTATCTAAAAAAAAGTAGATTATAATTCAAAACCAAAATATTTACTGAAAATTCATTGTTCAGGGACAGCCAAGATGGGTAGAGGTTATCAGAAAATGTCAGAGTATAGTTGATGATTTATAACTTTGATGTTACAACTTTTTTTTTTAAATGGCAGCAATTTCTGCTACATGATTTGAAGAATGGAGGAACAATTTATGCAAAACAGTGAAAATCAACCCAAGTATTCTCTAATTTCTGTGATATATTTATCACTTTATGTATTGTACAATGATATGTCTTGTTCTCCGTAAGTATATGAGGGATTTCTTCAGGATGTTATTTTCTTCCACAGAACAAAAACCTGAGGTTGGATTCATTGGAACTTTCAAAGTGCTGTTAGGTGTGAGTGTGAATCTTTCTTTTCATTTTTTTTCCATTGACCCTGTGATGGACTGCTGACCCCTCCATGTGACCTATCCATGTACCCTGTCTCTTATTCATTGATTTGAGCCCATGTGATCCCTTAAAGGTTCACTTTAAATATTCTGAACGTTTTATTACTTTAGCAATAACTTCCCTGTTTGCAAAGACATCATTATACACTCTACAGCAAACAAAAAAAGGAGAGAAAAGAAAGATTTATCTAACATCCACCGTACTTGTACATGTGGATTTTAGATTTTTCTTTTGTCCTAATTTCTTTGTTTTTGCTGTTTATCAGGCAGTAAAAAGTAACTAAACCAAACTTTGAACCAACAGGAAGCATTGTTGCTTGTCTGTCAAGGCATCTTTGCAATAATCTACCACAGACTTGTAAAACCGTCAGAGCTAATGCTGTGATAAGAAACACACAAGCCTAGACCGATTTTCCATCTTCCTATCAGCTCTACAATCATTACCACCCCCACTTTCCTGTGTTCATGGAAAAACAGCACATCATCAGTCATGTGTGTGTGTGCATTAACAATGGCTCTCAGTTAATGAAAGGTAACATTTAAATGTTAAACTCTTTTTACATTTGAACCACTTGGGATGAGCATTATCCCAAGGCTTGAAGTTTATTTTAATAAATCATTAGTCAGTTGAATCAAAAAAAAAGAATTTCATTTTTGATTTTTATAATTTTCTCAATAATCAGTTATCATTTGTTGTTAAAGGCTCCAATAAATAAATAAAACAAAAGAAATTAAATGTGTCTTTTAAATAAATAAATAATATTTTACACAAATAAAATATGTGATAAAAATGCGTGGGATTTCAATATCTGGCAAAAACCTTAAGAGAGAAAAACTCTGAAATTTATTTTTTTCATCTTTCTAAATTTTAATTTTTCTAAATTTCTCAACAATCGGTTACATTAAGTAAAACATAGAAAACTAGCATTGAACTATTGAGTTCAAACCAAACATATTCCTGTTAGATTTGACTCAGTTTTACCACCAATAAAACTATTACAAAGAATGTACTTAAACACCTGAAAAACATTGCCAGAGTTGAATTATTTCTTCCTCTGACTTAAATATGCATTTTATTATCTTGCTGAATGGTTTATTGCAATGTTTTGCAATATCCTAACTATCGCAGCTTAAATGATAATTGATTGATTAATGATGAAACCGGTACATTCAGCTGTCTGAAATAAATGAAGAAACCAATGTACTGAATTTTTATTAAATACTAACTTTAAACATAAAAAGGGTAAAATAAACAGTATTTTTGAATAACTTATTCTTAATCACTTCTATTAGTCGTCATATATTGAATAAAAAAATTATAAAACCAAATTTTTATTGAATGTTTATATTTTTAATTCTTGGATTTTATGTAGGATATGTTCGACATGTTAACGTTAGATTTAGTAACACCTACAAAAAGTGCTTTCATGAAACCCAACATTTCTTCCTACAATATGCTGATGCAATGGTAGAACCCTTGAGCAGATGTGCAAATCAACTAAATGTTAGTGAAGTTGATAATGTTATAAAGTGGGTTTCATCTCTCTCTTTTTCTGTTAGGTTCCTATGTCCTCCCATTTACTTCATATGTAGCTCCTAGATGTTTCCTTCCTGTAAGTAAGTTCAGTGTGTGTTTGGAAATTTTTAGTCCTCACAAAAAACAGTGTTTTTGGAACTGGTTTGATAAATTAGATGTCCCTGTACTTTCCTCCCAGTCTCACTGGGTTGAAGGTTTTCTCAATCATTAATTTGGAAGCCTGTTTTTCTCCATTTAAGCAACTCAGCCTTTTAACATGTTTAGAATGACAGAGAGAATAGCTTTTGTGTATTTTTTCTGCATTTTTCTTGCTGTTTTAATCCTTTTATGCTTTTCTTTTCAAACATTGCTAGAAAAGAGCTAAGAAAACACTTTGATAATAACTATAATAATAATAATAATAATAATAATAATAATAATAATAATAATAATAATAATTAATGTTATTATTATTATTATTATTATTATTATTATTGTTATTATCATTATCATTATTACATATGAAAGGATACAATTAATTTTTATTATTTATTAGCTTTCTTTTTTTTGCTGACATCTACTTTGTTAAAAAGGAATTTCTTTTGACTGACTCTTAGTGCAAATAAGTTGTAATTTTTTTTTCATTATTAATAATGTATTAAGTTTTTTTTTTGTTTTTTTTCACTTTGCACCTTCTAATAATCTTGTTCATTATTCCGTCACAGGGTGAAGTTGTTTCTCACTAAAGACTGACTTCTTTTAATCTGTGAACAATCTATTATATGAGGTTTAAATGAAGAAAACAGAAGTCAAAGGAAACTGCTTTACCCCCTGTTAACTGTATTTTCAAAACACGTTTTTTTTCTTGTCTTCATTTTACACAAAGCACAGGCTACAACCATAACAATAAAATTTAAAGCTGAGCCCAAAGTTAATTATATCCCTTACATATTAAGGTTTAAGGTAATCTTTAATTTTACCATCATTTTGAAGTGGGCCAGCTGGAGTCCTGACTTAAACCTCAAATAGAATTTGTGGAAGACGTTAAAGATTAGGGTGATAGCAAAGAGCTCATCACCAAATGTAAACCGTCGAAAAACCAGTGAGAACAAGAAAACTGGTTGGCTATTATAACAACGGTTTGATTGCTGGAATGCCTTGAAGACTTTTTCATTGAGTATTGAAAAGGGTATAATTTTTTCAAAGGAAAGGTTAATATTGACAGATAAATTACTTTTACCAGAAATTATGCATCTTTGATGTTGTTTTAATACCCTTTGAAGGATACCAGTTTTCTTTACATCACATGCTTCCTGGAGGAGTGAAAATAATTTTGGATGTATATCTGCCAGGGGAATGAATGACGGGAGTCAAATATCTCTGTCTCTAAAGGCTGGCTTGAAAAATACCTGAAGTATCATAAATGTTTTTAATACTAATCATCATCATCATCATCATCATCATTATTACTATTATTATTTTATTATTATTGTCATTTTTCTACTATAATAGTATATTGTGTTTACAATGTGACACAATAAAATCCGAGCAAAGACCCGAGATCTTCTTTTACTTATTTATAATACTCATAAAAATAAAGGTTTACAATAAATAATTAAATAGAATTAAGCATTATGATATTATTTCCCTGAGTTGCATACACTCTTAAGTCTTAATTTTTACCTCTATTAGCCTACCATACATGTTCATTTAGGCTACTTAAATGAATTGTATTATGTCTCTACCTCTTTTTAGTGTTCTGTGTTTCTTGACCAATTCACTCCAAAAAGAGATTTTATCTCAAGTGACCTCTGGTAAAATCATATTTAAATAAAAATAAATATATAAAAAATACACTACCAAGATAAAAGCAGGACCAGGAAGTGGCCAGGAGAAACTGAAGCGGAAAAAGGCTGCAGGTCCAGATGGTGTCAGTCCCAGAGTCCTGAAGGCCTGTGCAGAGGAGCTCTGTGGGATTCTGCAGCACCTCTTCAACCTTAGCCTAACTCAGGAGAAGGTTCCAGTGTTGTGGAAGACATATTGCCTTGTTCCAGTACCCAAAATAACTCACCCATCAGTCATCAATGACTATAGACCCGTTGCCCTGACATTCCACATCATGAAGGTCCTGGAGAGACTCGTGTTGGCGCCCCTGAGTAAGCAAACAAGAACGTATCAGGACCCGCTGCAGTTTGCTTATCGCTGTGGAGTTGGAGTTGAAGATGCCATCATCCACCTGCTTCAACCAACCCACTGTCCTTTGGACAAAGCAGGCAGCACTGTGAGGATCATGTTCTTTGATTTCTCCAGTGCATTTAATACAATTCAGCCTGATTTGCTTTGTCAGAAACTCCTGAAGACACAGGTGGAGCCCTCAACAATCACCTGGATCAATGACTACCTGACAAACAGACCACAGTTTGTGAGACTGAAGAATTGTGTGTCAAACCAGGTGGTCAGCAGCACAGGAGCACCACAGGGGACCGTACTCTCACCATTCCTTTTCACTCTGTACACCTCAGACTTCCAGTACAAATCAGAGACCTGTCATCTGCAGAAATACTCAGATGACTCTGCAATTGTCGGGTGTATCGAAAATGGAGAAGAAGCTGAATACAGAGAGCTGGTGGACCGCTTTGTGACATGGTGTGGAAACAATCGTCTCACCTTGAATGTGAACAAAACAAAGGAGATGATTGTAGATTTCAGAAGAAACAGGGATAAGTCAAAAACTGTTTCCATCATGGGAGAAGAAGTGGAGGTGGTTGAGGAGTATAAATACCTCAGAGTTCACCTTGACAACAGACTGGACTGGACGCGCAACACTGAAGCCGTCTACAAGAAGGGAAAGAGCAGACTGTACTTCTTGAGGAAGCTTAGGTCCTTCAAGGTTTGCAGCAAGATGCTGCAGATCTTCTACAAGTCTGTTGTGGAGAGTGTAATTTCATCTGCCATCATCTGTTGGGGTAGCAGCATCAGAGCCAGGGATTTAAAAAGGCTAAAGAACCTGATAAAGAAGGTTTTGGTTCTGTTCTTGGGACAACTGTGGAAAATCTGTAGATGATAATGCAAAGAAGGATTCTCCATAAAATCAAAAAAAATATGGACAACCCTGAGCATCCTCTACATGAGACAGTCATACAACAACAGAGCGTCTTCAGTCGGAGGCTTCTTTAGTTTCACTGCAATACAGACCGCTACAGGAAATCCTTCCTGCCCACAGCCATCATCATCTACAACAACTCCTTAAAGAATTAATAATATGAGCTACAGGAACACTTAATTTCCCTCTGGGATCAATAAAGTATTTTTGAATTTGAAGTTGAATTTGATATTGTTAAGTGCGGAATTCTATTTTGAAAGGGATGACCGGACATTGAATGCTTGGTGTGACGTCAGAGAGGCAACATGGCGAGCACCGGCGGAACATCAGTGGATGAAATGTTGCGATATGCTGAATATTCCCCCAAAACAAATGTCAGGAGTGACGCAGAGATAGATAGACGGTTGGTAAGTATCCGAGTTGTTGTCCGTGAACTTTTTGGCGTCTGTCAAACTGAAACCCCCCCCCAAAAAAACTGTTTTTAATGACTAAAGTCTGTGTCGGTAACCTCCGCGTTGTCCGCTAGTGACGTCCTGCTCGGTTACGTCACAAACGTGACTGACTGGCTGAAGGTGAAGCAGCTTTAATTCAGCGGAAACATCCCGCCTGGTGTGGAGGCTAATGTTACTACCTGGTTCTGGATGAGAAAACAAGAAGAC
The DNA here is from genome assembly GCA_963556495.2 of Valencia hispanica. Lineage (NCBI taxonomy): Eukaryota > Metazoa > Chordata > Actinopteri > Cyprinodontiformes > Valenciidae > Valencia > Valencia hispanica. The sequence goes on along the minus strand of OY747707.1, from coordinate 39,192,694 downwards.
TGATAACGCCTGCTGCCAGACTGACACAGCTCATACAATTGCTACATGATTTTTCATAATCATAAGACCCCCTTTGAAGGTTATGCATAATTTATGTCCATGTAAAACGCATCTTTAATATGTTTTCTGGACATTAAATTGAGTAATGAACAGAGTGCATGTATTATAAACGGTTTAAGTATCAACAATGACATGTTCAGACTAAGACGCATTTATAGCATTGTAATGTACTCATTAACACATAAATAGTCAGGGATACTTTGCAGTCTTGAAAGGTATGGGATTTTATGAAAGTGTTTTCCAGATCAGAATAAGTATAGAATAAAAGGTTTGTATTTGCAGCAGGGATGGAAATGAAAGCCAATTAAAAACCAGCTTCTGAGGCTCAGGGAACACATTTTATGCCGGATATTCCAAATTTAAGCATATAGTTGTAAATGTTAGTTTTCTACTGTCTGTCTTACAGTTTGCATATTGTTGATTTAGTTAAAAATTGAACCTTTTTGTAATAATGAAAAACATTTATATTTAATATAAACATTATGTTTTTTTTAGGCCCTGTGAGTTTGTTCAATTTATTTCCACAGTTCAGATTTTCTCTCTTCCTCCAACTTTTTTTTGTCTGTTTTGATTCTACAAAGTAAACACGTTCTCACATCCAAATAGTTTCTAAAGACATGTGGTCTACAAATACAAGAAAAGGGAAATTAGTGATTTATGTAAAAACATGTAGCCTAATGTTTTTGTAAAATTCCTAAAATCTACCTGTCCGTTGCCTATAGGTGTTGTTGGAGTTTAAAAACGTTGCCCATATGTTTATGTTATGTACCAGAGTTTGTTTGTTTGTCTGTCAGTTAGTTAGCAACATAACTCGAAAAGTTGGTGGTGGATTTTGATGACATTTTCAGGAAATGTCTGCAATTGGACCAGGAACAAGTGATTAGAATTAGGGGGTGATCGGAAAGCCGCCATTACCGAAAAAAGGGATTTTCGTGAACAACTACTCAACTAATAATGACACCAGTGTGAATCCAGCTGCTGCGCTCTCCGAGTGCTTTTCTAGTCTTTGAGTGCGACCGACCAATGTTTTTTTGTTTTTTTTTCCCGCTCAGAATTTTCTGCTCAGCCTGCTCCGCTTTAGCACGCGGTTAACCAGGATTTAGAAAGCTGTCATAGCAGATTTATTGTTTACTTTCGTTAGCTGCTTCTTCTGGGCGACGTTTGCAGAAACGGTTCATGTTAGGCCCTCTTCCTCTCTGTCGTGATGAGCCTTGCTAATTAGTCAGCTTGTTTCTTTTGTTTTGTGTGATTCAAATTAGTTGGATGCATGTTTTGGTGCTAAACTTGTGGGATACACATCTGGATATTTCCCAAACTGTTGAGGGGTAGACTTGATGCAGCTTCTTCCTCACTGTCTCAAAACATAAATTCTGGATCCCATTCGAGGCGTTTATGGAGAGTCTGCACCCGGGAGAGGATGTTCTAATACAATAAAAGAGCCCAGATCTGGAAAATATCCAGATGTGCATGTCATAAATGTAGCACCTAAATCTTAGAGGATTTCTGTCACCTTTTGTCGCAAAGTCTTGTCTTTATAATCTCGGTAAATTTGTGAGTTTTCTTCATGCATGTGTCTGACTTTACAATGCCAGAGATTATCTTAGTTTTAATACTGTATATTTATGCCTTTAATCTGGAAAAAAATAACTTTTTTTTTAGCTTTGTGGCGGAAATATGTGTGGCCACATAATTTATTTGACATCTACATTGGTTCTAGTACTTTATTAATTCATCCATCCATCTGTTGATGTTCCATAGTTAAATCCGTGTCATTGTAGAAATATTTGCCATAAATTCACAGAGAGCTTTTTTCATTTATTTGTTGCTATTTTTATTACACTTAATCCCACTTTAAAACCGACTTGAGAAGGAATGAGAAGTCTGTATATCTGAGTTTGGAATAGTCTGACATTTGGACGGGAACAATGTGTAGGAACCTTTAATCGTTTTACGTAATGGCCCTTTATTGCCTAATGACAAGTTTCTGTTGAGGAAAGTTCTGTCATCCGCCCAATGCAATGACTAGTGTTCATTTTATTCAAGTTAATTCAAAGTTCATGCTATTCTTTTCAGGGAAATCAACAGTAGACGTGTGATTAGACAAATTAAAGATTTAATGAAGCCATAAAGAAAACACATAGAGGTTGAAGTGTGCCGCACTTTTTTTGTAGTTTCGTTCAAAATCTCATGTCGCTATTTCAGTCAAATCACTGGTGTGCTGTCTTTGTTTAACCACTAAAACTTTAGTGAGGTCGTAACACTAGAAATGTAATTGTATGGACGAGACTGGTTCCCTTTTCAGCCTTAAGTGGACCACATGTGTCACGCTGTAGCAAACATTTTCTGACCACTTTAACCTCGTCTTGTTGACAGGGAGGCACTCTGATTGCAGTTGGCCTTGGTGTTGCTGCCGCGGGTTTTGCAGGTAAAAATAACTCATTCCCCAGGATGAAATAAAATGTTTTATCATTTCAACAAAAACTTTTTTCACATTTTTTAAAAAATGATTTAACTCCAAAAAGCTTAGTTGATCCTGTTTTTTGTTTTGTTGTCCTCAGGCCGTTATGCATTCCAGCTGTGGAAGCCACTGGGACAGGTTTTCTCTGAAACGGTCAAGAAGGTGCCAACAGCAGTAAGTAACAGATTACCTGAACATGGCTGTGGTGTCTGGATTTTTGGCAACTTAAGTTGAACATTTTTCAGTCACTGAATTAAACACCTTTAAAAATTCCCCTGCTTTCAAGCTGCATTTAGTCTTTTATGCAACTTCTGTATCTTACAAAGTCTGGAATTAGCTTTCTGTGTTTTCCAATAAAGAAGCACTTCTTTCATGGTGTGATAACAAGGTTAAAGATGCTAGCTACCTTCTGAAAAACTGTAAAACTCTATAAGTAATTCATTGTTTTGTCTGTTTAATTGAAAAGTGCGATTAAACATATATACAAATTTGGATTCACTAATCTTTTTAATGGACATATTTACTCTGGTGGTAGAACAGTTCATAACAAATATTTTTAGCTGCGATAATCTTTTGTTTTCAGTGTGTTTTTTTCCTGGAGTTTTAGGCGCACATGTATAAAACATTTGATCTCTCTAAAATATCTCCTTTTAACATCTTGGTGTAAACTTTTAACACAGGCCAAGACATATACAAATCTTTTGATGCCAAAATAAAGTTCATGGTCGTATAGTAAACCTTTTCTATTGTTAGTTTAGATTTTTTTTTTCTAATTCAGCTAAAACAAATGAATCTGCTGCTAATCTTTTTTTTCCCTGCAACCTGGAAGCACTTATTTGATTTCCAAAAACTGTTCCTTGCCTGTACTTCTTTATCAGTGTGTTGTCCATATAAAATACAAATGAAACATGCAATATATAAAGCTTTTGAGTGACGCTCAGCATGTCAGTACTCGAGCTCCAACCATATTCTGTCTTCTCAGGCGTTTTCGTCTTACTACAAAGGAGGTTTTGAGCAGAAGATGTCAAGGCGGGAAGCAAGCCTCATTCTGGGCATAAGGTAAGAGTTTCAGTCTGTTAGTGTGAATGCTATTTTGTGTTGGTGGCTACTAAAGAAAATAAGTGTACGTTTTTGTGTGTTTTCTTCAGCCCAGCTGCCACAAAGGCTAAAGTACGTGAGGCACATCGGAGGATCATGGTCCTAAATCATCCAGATAAAGGTAGCTTTACACCAGCTGTTTACAGATTGCAAGTTTGTCGGCTTGTTTGAGTGTCTTTAGTTTGGGAAAGGATGTGACTGAATCATGTTTGTTTGTAGGTGGCTCTCCATATCTCGCTGCAAAGATCAACGAGGCCAAAGACCTGATAGAGAAGGAGACTCGGCGATGACACCCATGGATCACTCTCTCAGCTCATTATTATTATTATTATTAACATTTACGTCAGCACCACAGCAGGACTTGCTCCGAGTCTAGTAGAAAACAAAGTACAAGTTAAGAAACCGAAGTAAAGATGCTGCGCCTTTGTTAGTTCGGGTTTTGAAAGGAAATAAACTGGTTGGAAAAGGAGTAATGTCTCCCTCTAGTGGTAGCTGACCAAAATGCTGATGAGCTTATTTTTTGTTTTTATAGGATTTGAATATGAATGTACATATATTAGCATGTAAGGAATTTAGTAAGGATGTTCTTAAAGTACAGTGAAGTGAGAAATTTGTGTTTGTACAACTAAGGTCATGATGTGGAGGTAGTAAATAAGTCTTCACTGCTTAGAAAACAGCTAACTGGGTGTTTGAATGAGCCACTTGATGTGTGAGTTTAACTTGGATCAGCAAAATGTGTCACTCAAAAAAATCCTTAAAAATGTCTCTGAAAGGTAGAGTTTAAGGCTTTAAAGCAATGGATTGTCCCTAGTATCAGAGCTGGATGTAGCATTATTGAAATACGTATTTCAACACAGCGATATTCATGCTGTTTTCAAATCAATGTGTGGATACAACCTTAAACGAAACAAGCTGATGCAGAGATACAAAAATATGATCTATAGACATTTTTCTTTTAAGTGGTTTAGAAAATATATAACAAGGTTATAATGTAGAGAGCTTAATAAAACGGAATAAGAAATAAATTCATCCTAAAGAAAATTGCTTGTCTAACACACATTGCCTTATTAGAGGAAAATAGAGTACCTATACATTTATAAATGACTAAAGATGCAAAAACTCACTATTTACAAGTGGGTGCTGAATTAGAAAATAATTACAGTTTGGGTGACTAATAAAGCTCTTGTTTGAGTTGAAAACGCTTAGGAATGTATTAAATTATTTGACTGAAGTTCTTCATGCAATATATTAAAATTGTCCCTGTAAAAAAAAAAAAAAAAAAAAAAAAAAAAAAAATCGGATCTTTTGTTTTTGTTGCCTATATCAGTTAAGATTTGTTGAACATAAGATCTCAGCCGGCTGTCCCTTAAGTAAACAGACTCTACAGCCGTCTCATTCAGCTCCGAGTGTCTATACTTCATCTGTCATCTTGATTTACGCAAGAAATCACATGATGGGATTTTTTTAATACACAAAAACAATTCTAAATAAGTTTCTTATATATATATATCTTTATTTAGAGGAGAATGTTATGGTTTTTGCCAGTTGGACGGTAAAGAGAGCGGCTAGCGGACACACATACAGCAGCAGTTCCTAAGAAAAGACTAACCAGGAACAATAAATGTTTAACTCAAAACATATCGAATAAATAGATAAAAAGGAATTTGACCTTTTCAGAGGTTGCCACGTATATATCTGATATCAACGAACATCAGTTTCCCCACTCAGTCTGCAGTAAAGCGAGTTGCACGTTTGAACTCCATCTTTATATATAGACTTTTTTTTTTTAGGAGCATAAACGTAAGCAGAGCCTTTATCTGCACCACAGATGCGGTAATGCTAGAGTTGTGCTGTCAAGTCCCAGAGAAGCCTTCAGACGGAAACCTCTCCGAATCCCAAACTGAAAGCAGAACTCTTAACATGTCGTTCTATTGTTTCTGCTTGTGTAATTATTTGTTCAGTGACCACCAAAGTAATCTCCGGCAGAATCCACTTAAAAATATTGTGCACTTTATGCTGCAACTCAGAAGTGATCTGAAGGATGGAAACCATCATACAAACTCCACATTTAATAAACTGGTTCTTTAAGTGAAATATATCAGCAGAACAATGGATTGACTTTGTAACAACTGCTTAGATGTTTAATAGCTGCAGTTTTGTGGGCTTTATGGTCCCATCTGCGATGTCTTAACATTTAGTACTATGATTTAAACCACAGAGGTTTTAGTTTGCTTTTTTTTTGTTTTTCTTTAAAGTTGAGAACATCCCTGAAAACAAACAGCTGGATGGAACATGCACCAGGAAGCTCAAATTATTGTTGATATTTCAGATTTAATCTTTTAGCTGCAGTTTATTTGTATTTTAAGACTCGTTGGTTTAGTCCAAGAGTGTATAAAATCATGAGTCTTTGAGAGAAACACCAAGCAGTTTCTGGCTTGGTGCTGTGAAGCCTCGACTTGTAGCATGTAGCTCTAAAAGTATGTAAACCTTCAATTAATGCAGATTTCATAATATCACGGTTTACACAAACAAAATGCTTAAAGAACGGCACTTTGAGTGTTTTGACCTTTCACGTTTGCTCGTGTCTCGCCACATTGTTCCTTTCTTGGAGACGCTGAAAAGTGCACAGAACAGCGTTCTGATTACAGTTGATCTCCAACAATGGCAGATATTAAAGAAAAACAATGCAAATGTTTATTTTCAGCTGATTGACGTTTGTTTTTGTTTCCTTGTCATTCGGTTATCTAACTTAGCTGTTATAAAAGAGTCCTGAAAGCTGAATGACTTTAAGCTTAAAGGAATTGGACCAGGATGGCTTCTTTTCTAGTGCTGAAATCTGCAGAAAAACAGACTTATTAGGATTCAAATGAAAAAAGGGCCCAAAGAAGCTGGGGTAAGCACCATGGAAGATTTGCTCAAGTTGTAAATGAGGGGGAGGCAGCAGCGGTGTCAGGAGTACCCATTAACAATGATTATCCTCAACAGAGCAGAAAGATGAGTTGTAATCATTCCAGTTTTTTTTTCTTTACGATTTTTACCGTTTACAACCACTGATGTCACGGCACAGTTTTCACAGTTTCTGTCCCAAAAGTGAAAGAATGACTGAGGCGTTTTGACCCATCATGGTTATCCAGTTGCAGGGAAGGTTAAATAGGCTGAGGACAAATATGGCCTACAGTCAGAAAAAATGCTTTTTTTTTTGGAGCAGGAACATGAAGATGATTAGTGCCTCAGAGAGAACCACTTCAGACGCCAGCAGCCCTTCACCAACAAGCTTCATAAAGGCTGCTCGGTTTAACACCAGACGTCCACTAGCAGTCCTGCGTAGCCCTCTCCAAGTCTTCATCCCGATGCGCTGCCTCCTTCTCCTCCTCGTCCTGCTCCTCTTTCTCACTCAGTTCCTCTCCGATTACATCCAGCCTCCCCTCCAGGCCGTTGACCGCTTCTTCCTCCTCGTCCTCGTTGTCAAGAAGCCTTGCCTCCTGCAGCTGCAGCCGCCGCTCTTCGATCAGTAGGAGGCGCTCTCTAACCCCCTCCGCTGTGGCTGCCGTGTCGCTGGGACTCCCAAAGAACTGCTCGCTCCTGAAATGACAAGTTGTGTTACTTCAATCTTTCAGGGGAACTGATGGATAATCCTTAATTCAGTCGGGATACACTTAAAAAAAATGCCAACCAATGTATTTTATGTTGCATTGATAAAAAAGAAATACTTTGGAAAGAATGGGAGGGAATTGGTGTTCTGTTCACACATTTAGATGTTGTAGATAAAGAAGGGTTCCAGTTAAATAAGGTAAATGAGAGAGTTGTGAATGTTTGGATTTGTACCCATCGGGGAAGATGATCGGCAAGGTGAGTCTGTCCAGCAGAGTTCTCCCTGAAGAGTCAACTTCATCCAGAGACTCCACCTCCACACCTTCCTGCTGCAACACCTGAAACATAACGGAGAGGAAAAAAAACAAAAACACAAAAGGTATCAGAACACAAAAATCCCAGTTAGGTACATTTTTGGAATGCTTCAATAACGAAAAATACATTTATTTGTTTTATTTTTACTTCAGTCAGCAGTTAACTAAAAATCTTTTTCAATTTCTGAAATGTGATTTTATTACAATCTGAAACTTTAAAAAAGGAAATAATTGAGCTGACTGGAGATTTGATTGGATTTTTTTCAATTAAAGTAGAAGGCGTCGCCAACGCCTGGATAGATAGATTATACAACAATATAAACACTTGAAACCGATCGCTGTTTAGAAATGTTTGGGGATAAAACATGCTTCGATCCCTTTGGCGTTATTTTGATATTTCGACTATCTGGTGTCCAAACTGTACCCGAATGCAGCATGAGCAGCTGTTGGGAAAATCCCCTCTCATTGAAAGAGATTCCTCATACATTTGCAGAGTTTGGGCTGATCGGATGCTCCAGGAAGCCATTTGGACACGAGTTAATTTTTCTCCAGTATCTGTAATGTTTACATTTGGTTTGACGTTGTTTTAGGTGAGTAATTCAGTGTAGCGCAGAGTGAGCTACGTAGGGTTGCGCAAAGTTAGCCATTTTACTATCGGTGAGGTGTTTAGCAATGAAGCCAGAGGAAACGCATAGATGGAAGACGCTAATTAAAGGAAATTCATTTCCAAAGAATGGTGGGACATGGCCGTGGGTCATTCAGGCTGAGAGAGAAAGCGAGAGATTCAACAGAAACCAGGAAGGCTGAACGGAGCACACCATGGCGCTCTGTTCGACCTTTGAGTTTTCAACCTTTGGCACGCCGCCTGCTGGACTAAAAGATGCTGGCAGCTATTTGGAGACAGTTATGCAAGGCTCTATGTTCTACATGCTAATCATGCTAATGAGCAATGCAAAATTCAGTTTAAAATTGGAAATCCGTAATTATTTTTTTCTCTGTTGTAAAATAAAAGCAAACACTGTTATCCAGCAGAATAGGAATTAGCTAAAATCAACATTGGAATCTTGGGGGAACAAAGGCAAAATAACCTAAAAGTTTATAGAAACAGTTTTTTAAAAAGAATACAATCTAGTAAAGTGTTCAACTTTACTAGATAGGGATCACTGATCTCCACAAAGGGTGGTGGATCTTTGAGATTCATCCAGACTTCATAAACTTTTTTTTTTTAGGTCAATTCAAAAAGATTGAACTACTCAGTCGGGCTCAAACATACAGTAAGGTAAGAGCATTAATGCACAATTGGCAACTGGCGAAAATATCAAAAACATAGTATCCCAGTGCTTTTATCTCCCTGTGCAGTAAACCTAATCATACTCACTCTTTCGGCGACTGTGTGAAAGTTCAGGGCCAGCTCCAGCCGCTGCTGTCTCTCGTCAGCGCTGACGGTGAACTGCTTCCAGACCCGGTTGAGTCGTGGCAGGGTGTCGCCAGACGATCGCGTTGTGCAGCGCAGGGACTGACAGAGGACGACGGTCGCCTGCAGGAGCTGACGGCCGTAATCGTATGTGCTCTGCAGAGAAATTTTTAAAAAAGGAGAGAGGTTTACGTTTTCTGACAATACTGATGTGTGTTGTGAACTACACGAGATAATAAATGCCAGCCATAAAAAAAAATTTTCTACAATAAATAATACGTTCAGCTTTAAGTTAACAGCTCAAATTTTTACTGAACAGACTGCAAACAAATTTGGTACAATTCAGCATTATGTACCAATTTTACTCTAGCTTTTAAATTATTAAATCTTTCCAGCCTCAGTAAACCAAAATTGAGAATTGTTCCTGTGGGGATCATCAAGAAAATGTGAGTCATATTTCCTGGTACTGCTCTCTCACACGTGGGCTTTGGAAAGAGTTTAGCAGGTTGTTATTAACCATATTTAGACTGATTTTCCCTCATGATTGAAAAAAAAAAGCGTTATTCGTTTTTTTTTTTTACTTTTTATTTATTTAGAATACCCAAAGAAAGATGATAAATGTGTAACTATACTTAAAATCAATATCAGACTATAAACAAAAAGGATCTCAAAACAATCCATATACGTACATTTTTTGAATGTACTGTTTGTATCTGTTGAATTATTCTGTATATCTCATTTGTTCTTATGTTGTATACTTGCTATTTGTTGAATAAAGTTATTTTAAAAAAAACTGCGCAGTATGTCAACGTGCTAACGTCCAGCCAGTCATGTAGTGTAACGTCAGCGTCCAGCCAACCATGTAATACGACGTCAAGGCCCCGAGCAGATCTGGTACTAACACCGTACTGCCGACTTTCAGAAATGTTTTTATTTAGCTGGTTTCGGCTTATATTCAGGTGCACTTGTATTTTTTCCCCCCTATGGCTTCTCTCACCTGAGCTACATCCACAAACTTCTTGTGTTTGTCCAACATGGTCCGTGTCTCCTGGGAGTCATCTCCCAGTCTGACGTGAGTCTTCAACAAGGCGTCCAGCAGCTCACCGAGCCACTCAACCGCCTGAACACACACACACACACACGCACACACAAAGATAATCATGTGATCAATACAGGAAGTGCATATCAGTGTTTGAGTGGTTGCTTTTAAATCCATATGTGTCTTACCTGTAAAGCATCTTCTTCGCATTTAAACAGCTGGACCATCTGCAGCATCTTCAGCCTCCTCACATCCACCATGTCCTCACACCTGCAACACACACACAGGTAAAAGACGTTTTAACAATGAACCCCACAGGCTGCAGCCAACGATCCAGGATTAGAAATAATCAGAGTGGGTGTGCAGCACAGATTTTACACAGCTACAACTGTAAAGCCACTCTAGCTGAATGTGGAGGGGTAAGGTCACCTCTGCTTGCGGAGCTCCATCTCCTCCATCACAGCCTGAACGTGCTGAACATTGTCCTGCTGCTCTCCGGGCGGGCTCTCCGCTTCCTCCAGAGGCCACGACGACTGGCCGCACATCTGCTCCAGCACCAGTGTCCCCTTCTGGCGGAGGGACGACAGACCCGCTTCTATATTGGACAAGATAGGCAAGGGTTGGCATCGCAAAGGGACTGCAGGAGGAGAAAAGGGAGGGGAAGGTTCATCATTCAGAGAACAAACCAACAGTCTGCAGTTTCTCCTCCAGCAGTTTGAGGTTTTGCTGAATAGATGCCCCGTCAGCAGGGGACACATCAGCACAGAGCATGCCCAGAAGTCCATCCAGCTGCTGAGACAACTGCAGAGACACGGGTGGCACAGGTTCACTTTTCATACGGATAAACCCCCAACTCATCAACCATGCTAACTATGAACTTCGCATGCATCACCTCCTGCGTGGTGCTGTGGAAGACATGTGCTGCCTGCAGGACATTCTGGCGGGTCTCGAGCTGGGACGCCTGGTTGTAGCAGACGTCGCTGAGTTGCTGCTGCAGCGCCTTTAGCTCCGCCACTTCCTCCTCCTCCCCGGCGCTGAGCAGGGCGGCGATCTGTTGGTTCAACTCCACGTACACCGCAAACCACTCCTGCGCACACAGAGAGACGGCCAGTAAAAAAAAAACCAGGGGAACAACGCAAACATCCACTTCTTTTGGGAGGTTTTCAGGTGAAACTTTACAGGAAGACTTTTTTTTAAAAGAATATTTCATTAATGATGGCTGATTATTGGGACGGTAAACACACTTAGATAAAAGTTCCCCCCCCCCCCCCCCCCCCCCAAAAAAATACAACAACTTATGTATATTTGTAGCATTTGGGAAATGATGAACACTTTTTTCGCTAAGGAACACGAACATTTGCTTGAGTCAGGTGTTTTGTTTATGAACAGGTATGAAGTCAGTCGAGAGGAAATTTTGCTTTTGAAACACCAGAAGTTTGTAACCAGTTTGACGTGTGCATTCTTACGCTGTGCTGACTCTCGATCTCTTCGTGTTTCTGCTGCAGAGCCTGCGCCGCTCGCATCGAGTCTCCGATCGTTTGCTGAGTCTTCAGCAGATCTGAACCAGGACCCTGCAGCCAGTTCACCACCTGATTGGGAAAAAAGACAAATGCAAAAAAAAGAAAAAAAAAAAGTAATGTAAACTAATGTGGGTATTTAACTCAAAAATTTATTGATTTCATATCCAATAAAACAATCAAAACAGTCTGTTTAATTCTTAAGGTAACATAGCAGTACTGACTTCTTATGGCTGTGAGCCACAGGCAGCAAACAGCCACCTTCATATTAAAGCATCACAAGTAGTTCAGCCAACATACATTGTTAATGTTAGAGTCGATGTCTATTTCATGTCAAAGTACATGATAGATTTCTCATGCCGCATAAATGGCTTTCAGGCTAATGTACTAAATTAATTGGATTTACGTGGAAGTCTTTGGACTTTATGCCTGAAGGCAAACTCACCCAACACATACACACACTCCAAGCATTAGGGGCATTTGTGGGGTTCAGTATGCAGGCTAACATAAGAACAAAAGAGGATGTCCATTAGAGCATGCGAAGGGTCCTCCTCCACAGGGACTAAAGAAAATGCAGAGGAAGATCAACCAGCAGGGGGCTCTGAGGCTCTACATGCCACTCCCGGTACAGTCCAACGTCAATCTACTCCACTAAAGACGAGTAAACAAACTCAAAATGCTTTGAGGACCGTTCAGCTTGGAACAACCTGAAAAGTCCCCTGGAACTGTTGTTCTGAATTAGCTTAGCAGTCTGAACACAATCCGTCTTAAAAGTCACAGATGGACTATTATCCCCATCAAGGGGCAGCATCATTACATCTACATCTCCCGGCTGGCTAAAATAAATACATTCTTTAAAAATAATTTGATTACTATCTGAAGATATGTTCTAAAGAAAGTTGTTGGTATTACCAATAACAAAAGATGTTGAGTCACACCTCAGGGTTACATTAACCAGCTGACTACGAGATGTGGGATGTATGAATTTTCTCTGTAGTCTGATGAATACTAGCATGAATTGTAGAACAGGAGCTTTAAAGCAGGATGTCCCTCATGTTAGGAGAGCAATATAAGCATGAAAATCACACAAAAAAAATCTTTAGTGTCTGTGCGCTGACATTGAGCTACATAAAGTTACACATTACTTATTCTCATTTACTTTTTTCATGCCATGTCTGTAAAGATATATAATTAAGCCTAAAAATTTAGTTGCTGAGGTAACTGGTCTGTGGATGTCCCTCTTCGATGTGGCCATGTACATATTTGAATGTAACATGGATAGCTAACCTCATAACTCAGATTTTAATGCCAGGTCTGATATAAGGCCCAAGGAAGGGTTCCTACATGAAACCCATTTCAAATTTTAAAGCCTCAAATTACAAACATTTGTTTCATGTCATTTGAGTACAGAAAAAACATTATCTACTTAGGTTGGAAATATTGTAAGTTCTCCTGAAACAACATCACGCTCAGGTTGTCTTTCAATCAAGCAGTTTGTTAAAAGGAACTGGTCAGGCTAAAGCTTTAAAAACTACAACACAAAATTATTCTGCACCAAACACAGATAAATTTATTCAGTTTTATAAAATACATTTATTTAGTTTATAAAATTTCACAAATTTAGAGTTTTAGTGCATTGTTTGGTGCCCAAATCACACCTAATTTATAAACCACACACAGATCCATTCAAAAACTAAAAGCAATTTTATTCTTCATTCAAAATTTGTTGTTGGGTTGTGCTATTTTGATTTGATAATGATCTAAAGCATAGAAATAAAGAGAAAATATCTTTAAAAATAGAAATGGATTTGATACAACCCTGTAAAACTAAAACAATCAATTAGTTTTGAAATAACTTAAACTGCAAAGATAACCGATGTAAAGATTTATTTTAGACATCAGAACAAGTCTGGAATCGTATTTCGTACTCATCTAGGCCTGGACAATGCTAACAGCAAATTCTATACTTTTCCAGGCTTTTAATGACCACACAGGAACCTTGCAAGGAATAATCAAACACCTCAGGATATAAAAAGACATTTCTTCAATGTTTTCAGAGTAAAAGTATTCAAGAGATCTCAAGACTGAGATCCTAAAAAAATATAGAGAGATAATTAAAAGAAAAGACTGGCTGTTTGAATGTAGGAGTTAAATCTAAAAAGACACTGATACCATCACCAGCAACATCTCTGCAAGTTGGTGTATTGTATTAGACAGGAAAAATATCTATAAAAAAAAAAAAACTAATAGTAGAATAAGATTTTAAGATTTGAACTAAAAATTAAAAGCAAAAAGTTCATAGCATCTTTCTCAGCAGAGCATGGTGACAACCAAATCAGCCTCTGCAGATGTGTTTGGTTGCTTTTCTGTCAGGATCCTGAGTTAATTGTATTTATCAGGTCAGTGGCGCCTTAAACAGCACAAACACGGCCACAGTTCGATCCAGAACTAGGCCAACACCCCTGCCTCAAATCCTGTGACCAATCGGCCGACTTGTTGTAGTTACTATAGCAACTACAGGCTTGTTTCCAAGATGATGGTGTTAGCCGTCAGCCCCTGTGGCTGTAAGACCTTCAGTCAGCAGAGAGGACTGTTGCTGTAGTGAAAAGCTCCGAAGACAGTTTCTGAGACTCAAAGGTTAAAACTGCTGAATACACTGAAGAATGAATACTGCCGCCTGATGAGATATGCATATAGCTGTCTAACATAACTACACATTAATAACCTGTTCATAAACATAACTCAGACATTTAAAAGGTGTATGATGATTATCCTCCATCTTGCATTGGAGAAAAATGCTTAGTTAAGAAAGAAAGAAAGAAAGAAAGAAAGAAAGAAAGAAAGAAAGAAAGAAAGAAAGAAAGAAAGAAAGAAAGAAAGAAAGAAAGAAAGAAAGAAAGAAAGAAAGAAAGAAAGAAAGAAAGAAAGAAAGAAAGAAAGAAAGAAAGAAAGAAAGAAAGAAAGAAAGAAAGAAAGAAAGAAAGAAAGAAAGAAAGAAAGAAAGAAAGAAAGAAAGAAAGAAAGAAAGAAAGAACGAACGAACGAACGAACGAACGAACGAACGAACGAACGAACGAACGAACGAACGAACGAACGAACGAACGAACGAACGAAAGAAAGAAAGAAAGAAAGAAAGAAAGAAAGAAAGAAAGAACGAAAGAAAGAACGAAAGAAAAAGAAAGAAAGACTTAGCAAGGGAAGTAAGACCACAAGAAGGGAAAAAAGAACTTGGCACAACTAGGGAAAGGGAGGTAGGACCCATGGAATGAGGGGATGGAAGTAGGACACAGAGATAGAAAGGAAAGAAACAAGGAGGGAAAGAAAGGAAAGACAAGAGGGGTGAAAATAAAGGTAAGAAGGACAGACATAAGGAAAGGAAAAGTTAACTAAAGACGAAAGGAAGAGCATGGGGGGTCACAATAAAGGAAAAAAATGATAGAATGAATGAGGAAAAATAAAAGGAAGGAAGGAAGGAAGGAAGGAAGGAAGGAAGGAAGGAAGGAAGGAAGGAAGGAAGGAAGGAAGGAAGGAAGGAAGGAAGGAAGGTCTAGAAATACAAATACATTTCCATGCTCATACTTTCTTTTTCTGTACTGATCCAAACCAGGAAAATACTAGAATCAAATTCCACACTTTTCCTGTTTTGAGTTTCCACTTGACTTATTTTCTGGTTATCGCTGTAAACTCTGTAAAGGTGAGCGCTTTGCTACCTGCATGACCTTGGCATGGATCTCGTCTAGCTGCGCTCTCTTGCTCCGCTGCCTGCACAGCTCCTGGTATTTGGTGTACTGCTCCCTGAGCGAGTCCAGCAGCTTCATCACCTGAGGCTGAGCCAGCAGCTCCTCCTCCATAGGGCACCATGCTGGAGCTGGGGGAATCAGAGATAAGAGTCAGATCAGGCAGAGAACCTAGAAGGTTTGACTCAGGTCTGGAATAACAGCAAGAACAGCTACAATGGCTCGTTTTTCAGTTGTGTAAATCAGGCAAAAAGGGACTTCGTTATAAATGGACTCTCCAATGAAGTAACTTTATGTTCATGATTTCCCTCTTGTTGCAATTGCATGTTTGTAATAAATCCCATCACAGTGCATCACTCTAGAAGTAAAACACAAACTAAAATGGGATTTCTCTTCCTTCATCCCCGTTTGCCAGAGACAGCCGCTTCTTTTTACGGGCGTCTGTCGTTTCCTCACCTGCCTGTCCTCCCCCTCCTCCCTCTGAGCCGTTGAAGCGGCGCTGCTGCAGCTCCGACAGCAGCTCGTGACCTGCACACAGACAGAGGTTCACATATTAAAAGGGTTTCACAAAAATATGTGAAACAATGAGGGGTCAGTGCTTGTTTACATGCGGTCGCATTATGACAGAAGCTTGTGAATGGAGGATGGTGGTACCACAAACAAAGCCTCTTTAACCTCTGGCCAACAAACACGGGCTAGTCCTTACAAAGAGCACATCCACCCAGCACACTCAGATGTTGTTTGGGACCATTTGGCTTCACTACCAGTGGTAAAGTTGCCTGTTGGTGCCCAACACCTTCTTCTCAGATCGTAGACCTCAGAGTCAGCCCTGGCAACATGAGAAGAAGAAAAAAAAAATGCCGCCTGGCTCTTCGGAGACTTTTTCCTATTTTTCGTCACTGTTGTGGAAAAACTCTTAGCAAAGATGAGAGCCGATTCATTTAGCGTAAAATATCATGTGATATGAAGTAAAAATCTAAAAATTTGTTCTTTTTTTTCCAGTTAAGTCCAGTGTTCATTCAGATATTAGAAAAACATGAAACAGTGATATTATTGCTAAGCACTGTGCTGCAAAAATGACTGCAATGACCCCACATTTCTCTTACTTGCTTTCATCACAATGTCCTCACCAGTCTCCTCTAACATCATCATCATCATCATCATCACTGAGGCTTATATCACATGTTGGCATAAAAGCCAGTGCTTGTCCATTCAGCTGGCCAGATATAATATTGGGCACGCAGAGTTCAAATGCATAGCACCTGTAATTTTAGATCCTACCAAATATTGCATCAAAGCATTCCTCTGTGACTGCACACATTTAAAATGAGATTGTGGTTGTAACTCGATATATGGTGAAGCTGTAGGGTTTATGATTCAAAAAATAAGAAAAGAGACTGGAAAAAAATGGTATGGGAGAGTTCAGAGATGGAAATCAATGCTGACCAAGACAAACACAAAGACCCGTCTCCCAATTCCCAAAAAACCTCTTAAAGACCCAAGACTTTAGGGAAAATATTCAAGACAGTGATGAAACAAAAGCAGAACTTTTTAAAAGTTGTGTGTCCCGTTGCAACTGTGAAACATAGTGATGGTAGTGTAATGATCTGGGGCTGCTTTGCTACATCAGGACCGGGATGACTTGCTGTAATTTGATGTAATCATGAATTTTGCTACCTACCAGAAAATCCTAAAAAAAAAGAAAAAGAATGCCGCGTTATCAGTTTTTAAGGAAACACAAATGCAGCAGGACAATGATTCAAAGCAGCAAATCCAAATAGCCCAAAAAAAAAAAAAAAAGAATAAAAAAAACCGGCTCTGCAGCCTAGACTTAAATGAGATCAAGACTCAATGGGTGTGACTTTAAAGGAAGCTGTTTATGCTCAAAACCCTCTAACGTGGACACATTAAAACAACTCTGGAAAGATGAGGGGGTCAAAATCCTAAATGCTTGATTACAGTTTCTCCCGCCTAAGAATGGCATAAGTTCCCCTAATGAATGAAATAATCCTTTAAAAATGGTTTCTAGAGCTTACTTAAGTGTGATTTTTTTTTTAAGTAAGCAAAAACAGAATAAATCTCTTAGAGGGCAAATGCCTTTTAAAACCACTGTATTATTTAGACTGCATAGGCTGTAGTTTTAAACTTAACCAACATTCTTCTCGCCTCGTCCTTGATGCGGTCTGAAAACACCCACCCACAGAAAAATGCAAACCTCCAAGGTTAAATTAACTTTTGATCAAATCATGATGTCATCTTGTTTCCATATCTGGCAAAGCGAACTGCATTGTCAGTAGGGAAGGGTTTTCTGCAGTTTACTGATTTTCATAATTTCTTTAATAATTCTTCCAAGCAGCTGTCATGCGTTTGTAAAGCTCTCTACTTTAATTATTTGAATTCTGTAAGAATGAAGCATGTTTTTGTCTTGAGGACAGAGAAATAATTGCTCGGTGAAGCATCATGTCTGCGCTTCATTATAAGGAATCTTTTATCCTCGTGCTGCTCGCCTGACCTGAAACCTTGATGCGGTTTATCATTTGGCTCTGCGATTTACTGAGGTGTGTTGCTATAGAAAAATGGAAGTAATGGCCATACATATAAATAAGAACAGAGCTGTTCTCTACTAACGTTTACTTCGAAATCTCCCATAATACCAGAAAAACAATAATGTGTAAATAAAATACTTAAACCACGTTTGATTCTGACCCTATCAAGGCTTTATTTTCTTTTTCTTTTTTCCTGATCTTGCAGCTGAAATGTTTGCAGCACTGTAAATCTGTTGGACCTAATGTAAAGCTATTTACCAGTCTGGAGGACAGTTTCGGGATCAAATGACGGCAAGAGAGCTCCATCAGCCGATCTGCAAAGATAAAACAGTGTACTTCAAAACCTTTGGTCTGTGATCGAACACATATATAAGGGTCATTGTGGTGTGCACCTACTTGTCTTTGTCCACCGAGGCGCTCTTTTCACTGTCGTTGATGACCGTCAGCTCGTCCAGGAGAGATGTCGACTCCTTTGTGAACTTCTCGAAAACCTGAAATGAAAGACGAATAAGTGCAGAGTCTCCGGTTAACATGGCAACACCCATTTTGGGATAAGCTGTAAAAAAAAAAGTGAAAATTTTCATTTCATTATACTTCATTTACCAGTCTTTTGTTGAGCCAGTCACTGTGGTCATAGGCCAGACTTCCTCCAAAATCATCCGTCAGCTGGCACGGTTCGATGTAGCGAGTGAGCTTATTGGCTGAAACCAGGATCACCTGAATCGATGCATGGATGGTGAGTATAAAGGCTGACAATAGCTGGTGATATTTATGTTTCCTAAAACGTGCTTTCAAAGTTTTGATTAATAAATTCAACCATAGTTTAACAGGCAAATAAAGGCATGACGAGATTTAATAAAAGCTGATCTAAAACAAAAACAAAGTCAAATCAAGATGATGTTGACACTCTCTCAGTGTGGTACTCCAGCTGCAATATGGCAGACAAGAGAGCTTTGCAGACGATAGTGAGGGGAGCTGAGAAGTTATCAGAGTGTCTCACTCTTCTAGGATTAGCTGTATAGCTTTCTGCTTTGTTAGAAAGCTGCTAAAATCTGAGCTGCTGCTGAGATATTATACTCAGGGGTCCTATAAAAGTTTCCATTTCAAAATTCTATGCTTTTCCAGATTTTCAATCTTTTTATAGTTTGTACGAGATTATGGACATTTGTGTGCAAAATACGTGCCCAGTTATTTTTTTATTATAATTTTTCTTACAGCAATCCAGCAGCGTGCTAAATGAAATAAAATCTATAATAAAGAATCACTTACAAATATTTCAGATCAGTTTGTTTCTCCAAAGATTTCTAAGAATAGGAATTTTAATGCTTTGTCTGGCAGCAAACTGAACCCATACCAAGAACCTGGAGTCCAGCTTTAACCTCGGAAAAAGAAAAAAAGAAATCACCAAATAAATCTCCTAAATAGCTTCTTCTGTTTTTGAATGGATGCATCTTTACCAGTCAGAAACTCAGTAACAGAACTGATAAGTGAGTTCAACAAAAGCTTTTGATGTGGCTAAGAAAACACAAAGCTTTTTATTCAAAAATAAATCGATGTAAAAATATGTCAATAAGCAAAGTAATAGAGATTATTATCTTTTAGGTAATGGATTAAGAAATAAAATGATCAAACCAGTTCCATACTTTTCCGGATTATGTAGAAAACCCTGTGAATGTTACATTGGATGTATTTATTGTTTTTATCCACACGTGGTTTCTATCATCTCTGTGTTTAATTATTGTCTCATTTTGTTTTGTCTTATTTAGTAGAGGCTAAGTAGTTTTTAGAATTTCCAACTCAGCTTTGCTTACCAATGAAAAGCTAGGTTTAAATATTTCCCCCCCCCCCCCAAAACAGTCTCTGTATTATACGTGCTCTAACAACAGCCTGGCTATGAAAGGGGGATACCTAATTACAGCCTTTATTACAACGTGAAGCATTTATTGCTCCCTCACATCTGTTTTCTTCTTATACTAAATAACTGTTATTAATTGTCCGCTCATACCTAAATCACATTCTCTGGAACTCTGCTTTACCACGAGGCAGAAGAGCAACTGGCAGCAGCTTGATCTTTTTTTAGGTTCTTTAACAATGACATTTGAGAGGATAATAACAGACGATGGATATCCCGTAATTACACAAGAGTTGAAAATATGGAGTGGAGCTTCACCAAATTCTCCAGAATCATAACATAAGACAGGGTTATGATGTTGATTGGATATAATAACTATGGAGTTCTGCTGTTAGATTTTCCAAGACCATTATTCCGATCTCCTTCACCAACAACTGACTGAATAGATCATCTTTGTTTTCCTCCTATTCATAAATGGCTCTCTCCACAATTATTGGTACAGATCTGTAACAAGTATTTTGGACGAAAGCGATATTTAATATTAATATTGCCGATATGACCAATAACCAATATTTACTGATATTATATATGTATATTTTCCTATCCTTTTAACACTGCGAAAAAACAACTACATCACTCACATTGCTTCTCTGCTTCAGTTTTTTTTAAGAACTGCACAGTATTTAGTGTTATAATTGCATCCTTATCGTATAGTATACAATTTTAAATTCAGTTTTTTATATTCTCTCATGTGAATCTACGATTGCCTGTCATTTTGCTGCTGTTACACCTGAATTTTCCCTTCGTGGGACAATAAACGATGTTTCTATTCTTAATTTGCATTGTAAAATGATAGGTTGAGGTCTTTCAGGTTGTTTGAGTCAAGGTTTACGTGTTAGTTTGGCACACATTCCCCAATCATTAATTATGAAAAACCCCTATTTGTTGTAAAGGTCTTTAACCCTTAAACAGGCAACGTGCACCAGGGGGTACACACTCTTTGACATCATGTGGGGGGGAATTAAGAGAGGCTTTTTTTCATTAAGTTATCTTTTATCAATAGTCTTGCCTGGCATTAGTGTGTGGGTCACTTGATGTGGTTGAGGTAATCCGTCATCGTTTAGTCAGACTTCACACAATCCATCATGGCCGCCAGTGGTGCAGGACATGCCACCCACAGTGTAAGTCATTACTTATTAATTATACTTATTTCTACTTAAAACAAGAATCTAAACTTGCAAAACAAATTATGACTATTGTCTTAACATTGTCATGAGAAAAAAAATAGTTCTAATTATGTTTTATAGTCATTTAGAGAGCTTAGAAATTAGGGTTTTTTAAATGCCAGAATAGGGTTCGAAAATGCTGATATGAGGTAATGTGTATTCTTCAATGTTTGCTTCTCAAAATGGAACCTATGTTAAAATTTACTACAAAATTATATGCAGTCATGCATAATAGCCCAAATGTATTTTTTAGGGATGTGTATTGGCAAAAATCTGGCGCTACAATATGTATCGCGATACAGGGGAGACGATACGATATATGGCGTACTATGAGTAAGACGATATATTGTGATTTTTAAAACTCAAAACAGTAGAAAAACTGTCCCAGCAATCTAAACGCTCCAACCTGTTTCATACTTTAACACATTCAGTTTTATTACTAGATCTAGTTGATCCACTGGAACGAAGAAGGTGACAACAGCCACAAACTACCAGTCATACTTTTAATTTTACTACAAAAATGACTGTCATCATTATTGGTTCCATTCAAATCCTTAAAAAAAAAATCTATATTTTTGTTTTGAATATCGACACAATATTGGAAAATAAAATATCGTGATATATCGGTGTATCGATATTTTCTTACATCCCTAGTATTTTTTATACTTCAATGCCAACCTAAACCTCACCACTGGGGGATCAAGATTTTTGTTAGAGCAGGTGTTTCTGGCATTGTTTATGATTTCCTGACATACAGTGGCAAGATCACATTTGGGACAGACCATGGTCCCGTCAAATAACTTGGACTTGCGGCAAATGTGGTTGTTCAGCTCTGCAAGACCATCAGGAACCCATCCGAGTGCGTTGCCTACTTTGACAACTTTTTGACTTCTCTGCCACTCAGTGCATCTAAAGGAGTCATTTGGCTTGCGAAGTCTAGGAACGATCCGCAAAAACAGGCTACAAGGATGTACTCTTGAGGATGACCGTACACTGCTGAGGCAAGGAAGGGGCAGCTTTGACTACAGGGTGGATAATAAGGAAGAAGTGGCGATTGTGAAATGGATTGACAACAAAGCTGTGACCATAGCTAGCTCCTGTGCTGCAATTAGCCCTGTCAAAGAAGTAAGGCGTTTTTCCAGAGAGGAGAGAAGAAGAGTTGCTGTTCCTTGCCCAAAACATAGTGTCACAATACAATGTCCACATGGGAGGAGTTGATCTCGCTGACATGATAGTGGCCTTGTATCGCACTACTTCAAAGTCCCACCGGTGGCACCTGTGGCTCTTTTGGCAAATGGCTGATATAGCAGTCAACAATGGATGGTTGCTATATCACAGAGATGCCAAGAGCATTGTGCAAAAGCACAAAAAGCTCACGACATTCAAGTTGGAGGTTGCGGATGGACTTATCTATGGTGGAAAGAAGAAGGGAAGGCCATCCAGGGGAGCAGACGTGGATATGCACAGTCCCACAAGATGCCTCTAGAGACCAACAACCCCAAGACCAGTGGCTGACGTCTGTTATGATCAAGTGGATCACTTCCCAGTCTTTACTGAGAAGGGAAGGTGCAGATTCTGTCCAGACGGACAGACAACAATCTTGTGCTGTAAATGTGGTGTTCGTCTGTGCATCGTTATTGAAAAAAGCCCACGTAATTGCTTTCAACTGTTCCACAACAAGAAAATATATAAAGAAATAGAAATGAGATGAAAAAAGGCAACTTGATTGTTAATTTGTAGGTGCCTTATTCTTTGTAAATCAGTTATAGTGATGAGATGTTTTTTGCAGGTCCGAAAAAGTTCAGGTTTGAGTTACCGGTCTGTTTATTAGACAGGAAGGGTGGAGGAAATAAGATGCCCTCTATTTATTGAAAGAGGAAAGTATACCCAGAGAGTAATCACCTATCAAAAATATATAATTTTTCTTCTTTACATTAAATGTTTATGTTTACCATTTTGACTAATTTATTTACCTTAATGAGGCAATGTATCCCGGGAGACACAACTCATAAAGTAAAAAATTCACAAGATATAAAAAAAATGATGAGAATGTTTTACTTAGATCTTAAATACTATAATATTAAGATTAAATCATTTTTTTTAAGATTTGATTTCCACTTGTGCCTGCTTAAGGGGTAATGTTTCAGAACCAATGGGTTAATAATTGAAACAGCGTTACTTTAAAATGCTTTAAACCAACTTTCTTCATTCCTACATCTAACTTAAAGACACTTTTTTTGGGGATCAAAGTGTATAGTATGTGGGGGGGATCAGTTTATTGACCCCCAAATAAAATTCTTGTGCTCCAAAGTTCTA
The DNA here is from genome assembly GCA_963556495.2 of Valencia hispanica. NCBI lineage: Eukaryota > Metazoa > Chordata > Actinopteri > Cyprinodontiformes > Valenciidae > Valencia > Valencia hispanica. The sequence goes on along the minus strand of OY747707.1, from coordinate 39,169,526 downwards.
TGATCACAAGATAAACTTCTGCCTCAGTGTCTGAAGGTTTTCTAACCTGAAAACAGAGCGCCCTATGTTTAAGGTTTGCCTGCAAGCCGAAAGCAAGATTTATAAGAAAAAAAGAAAAAAAAACACACACACACACAAAAAACACAAGCTCACCTTTGAGTTAACGCCAAATTCATACAGCAACCTTATTTTCTCATCATCACATGAATTGCACTGCAGTAAGTCTGGCTCAGAAATAAACCTGAAAAGACAGCTGGTGGAGAGTCTGTCCTCCAGTTGTCCCATCAGAAGACGCCAACAGTAATCCTGGACTCAAACCAGCGTGTGTATGAGTGTGGTTTTGATTCAAGTGCTGGGTCAGACGCTGCAGCAGCTGTATAACACACAACCCGCTGTGTCACCCACAAACACACCAGAGCCGAGATGAGTCACATTTCAGCACCGTCACTAGGATCTCCCTATCCAGCAGCTGTGCGTGTTTGCTTGTGCCCAGGCATGGATAGAGGACAAAGACGCCCAGCGATGCAGCAGATGGATTTCTTCAGAGGACAGACAAACTCTGTCAAAATGTTTGATGGGTTGTTGTTTTTTTGAAAACTGCGTTAAAAAAAGAAGAAGAAAAAAGTAAAAACTAACTGACTTTAGGAGGACATAAACATAAATGCCAGTCGCTCATGAACTTGCCAACCGCTTGCTTTCAGCACTCACAGACAACTCTAATGTGCTTAAAAATAAGGTTATCTTCACATCTACTGTGACGGATTATCTTTCCGTAACAACTTCCAAGTCACTACAGACCTGATCCGGTTACCACGGCAACGATCCCCGAGCCAACATGGCAGCGGAAATTTGGGTCAGTGAGACTACAGATCTGTATAAGCATAACCATCTGTCATTAATAGAGGTGGCAATGACAAAACGCAACACATAAGCGCACGCTGCACTGTCATCTAAGGTTTCCAGCTGTACTCAGGAGAGACAGTGCTGCCAAAGGTTAATACACATTAATGAATTTGTTTGATATCAAGTAAAGAGACAACTCAGAGGTGTCTGGTAAAAGCCAAAATGCCCCCCCCCCCCCATTAAAAAAAAAAAAAAAAATCAAAAGGGACCGTTAGATAAGGGGTTTGCTACTCCAATACTTGAGTGCCGCTGTCTTGTAACTTTTAGATGCATCCCTGCTCCTGCACACCTGAATTAAATAAGTGGTTAAATACCAGACCTTTGCAGAACTTGCTGAAATACCAAGGAGGTCATTTAGCTTTTGGATCCAGGTCTGCTGGAGCAGAGGTGCATCGAGAATGTGCAGCATAGCGCCGCGCAAGGATTGGAGTTGCAGACCCCTGCATTAGATATATCCAGCCCAGAAGACAAGACTATACATGAAAAAGAGTTCACAGGGATGAGAAAAGATTTTTTAGAAATATTCTGAATCCCTATTTTCATTTTCACAAATTGCAAGCTTTGCTTTAAATTGGATCCAGGAACGTCCCACAAGAGCTGAAGTGTTAGAGGTGCTCAGTAATGTAGCCAACACAATTCAGTTCTTCTCAAACTCAATTCTGTCCTTGCTCTTCCCCATTTTTCTGCTAATAACTCATCAACATTGAGGATAAAGTGTTCTCTGGCTCTCTAATCGAACCAGTCAACTAACAGATTCCATGAAGGAGAGATAATCGTTGCAATTCACATCATTTGTCATAATATATTAATTGATCTATGGGCATCAGCAGTGGCATCTGAAAATACCCCTACCAAAAAAATATATATATATCTTGTTTGTGTCTTGGTGCCATGACTTTAGCTAAAAAACCCAAGCATACAAGTTTTCCAATATGGGACACAATTAATCAGATTGAACAGAATAAAAGAACTTTAGTGTTTGAGAACAAGAGCCCAAAAGTAAGGAAAAAATTTCCCAGCAGTCAGGAAATGATGGGCTCAGCAAAACACTACAGGTAAAACTCTTACGGTTGCAATGGCGAGTCATTCATCAAAGCCCCATTTAATGCCAACTCGACCATAAAGCCTGTGTGATGTAAGTTTTAACAACTGTACAAGGCCACTAGAGTCAGACATTTATGACTGCGCTGAATGTAAACAACATAAAGCTCACAGTCTAAAGGTGGCGCCAAACACACAGCAGCTACAGAAAACTACAAGTTAGTTTAAAAGTTGGAGAAGAACAACAACGATGACGCTTGTGAGGAGGGGTCTGTTTTGTTCCTCCATATGTTCGATTTACTTTGAGGCACCACACTGATATAAAAACACATCAATATCTTGGTCAGAAATCCTTATTCTCTCCATTTAGTTATTTCATCCTTCTTCTGCTTTTCTGTGAAGAAACCAGCACATGATCCCGCCCCCCATCAGTTTGAATTCACAATTTTACACCTCTCACTGGAAGGCTCTGGTTCAGCTGATGCAAAAAAATAACAGGTATGACACAGAAGTATGTTGAGATCTTAACACACGCAGTGGGATGAACTGGCATTAAAACTACCCTTTCATTACAATATGTTAAGCTTGTTATCTTATGTCTGATATTTACTTTTTTTATTTTATATTATCCAAACATACGGAGAACTGAAAGCTGGTTTGAGGCGCTTACCTCGAAGCCCAGGCGATCTTTCTCCTTCCAGAAACAGAAGTGGGTGACCTTCTTATCCCAGAATTCATCAGGCTTCACCACGCAGACCAGGGACACCTCCGCTGGGATCACGTTCTGAAACCCCCACCGACACACCACTATCATTAAAAACCCACGCAAACTACTACACATGCGAGGTTTATTGCATTTCTTTTTTACCTGCAGCATCAGCACCACCGTCTTGACGATGTTCCACTGAGACCTCCGGCCATCCACGATCACGGTGAAACCTCGAGCCTTACACTTGTCACTGAACATGGGGGGAAAAGGGGGTTTAGCTTCAACAAGAGATCACAGACTCACATTAGGCTGCACTGGCTGGCGTGCCTGTACCTGGGGATGCTGAGCAGGTAGTCCAGAGTGGCGCTGAGTTCCTCCATGCTGGTCTGATCTGAATTGAGGGGGATGGTCAGGATCAGACCACTGCGCCGGTCCTTCCCTCCTACCAAGGTTCGCACAGAGAAGTTTGGTTACTGAAAATAAAGACTTGGGACTAAAGAAACACACAAGGACACAGTTTTATTACCTGAGAGGAAGGCCAGCTTCTTTCTTAGGATGGGGAGGATACCGCTGGCTTCCATGGTAACGTCAGACATCTGTAAAAACATAAGAAAAGTTGAACAACCAAAAACAAAAGAAAAAGAAACAACCCTTGAAACCAGAAAAAAAAACTCTCAAAAGAAAGAGACTATTTTTGTTCTTAGAGGAGTAGTGTAAGTCATACAAATTCATGAACACATCATCGCAAATTGGCTTCATGTGCTCAGATTCAGGGTCAGGGCTCAATAATCATGCGAAGGTTTTATTAAAAAATATTGCAGAAAACCAACAGGACTCCAATTAACGAGAGGAGACAGAAGTCTTAGTGCTGAGATGACTAACATACTGCAGGTCATCACAAGCGTACGGAGGCATTGTTCAAAAGAAATAAGGCTTGAGGACACATTCAAGTGCCTGCAGTCAAATCAGCTAAAAGAAAATAAAAACACACACAAAGAAATGCTTCACCCAATTTGTATCCTGAATAGAAAAGATCATTCCTCCAGTTCAGAGATGAAAACTATTCATACACCAAGATTAAAATTCCTATTACATCCATTAAAACTCAGCACTCCTACCCAATCAACCAACAACATGCACTTTTATATAGTTTAAGAAAATCATAAATGTTAGGCACACATGCTTTGATGCTCAAATAGAGATCTTCTGATTCTTTAATTTTCTGTTGGATTCAAAACTACCACCTATATCAAGGAAGCAGCAGCAGATTTTCCTCCTTACCGTATTAGAGAAAATAAAAAATGGAAATCGGCAGCAGAATCTGACATCTTGAAAAAACAACAACAACCTGCTACTCATTTTTCTTTCCAACCTTAACTACAAATGGCTCCCTAATTCATTGGAAATCAAACTTTATTTTACTATTTGCTTCTGTTTTCTTCAGATGCCCTCCTGTTATACTCCTAATTTGAGGAAGGAATGAAAAACTGTGCTTCTATCTTGATTCTGAACTCTACCTCTTTGTTTCAAAACGAGCAAACAGAGAAATTGGAATGATCTAGTTTGTCACTGAACTCAATAATGAATTAAAAATAAACAGCAATTCTCTTTTGAATCACCATATTCAAGAACCAGATTGTAAAACTTTGAATCTCTAAAAAACTTCAGGAAAACAAAATAGATCGTCACTGAAATTTTAGTTTTCACCCAAACTACAGAAGACAGAAAACATCAGTTATTTTGTGTAACATATTGAAAGTTTCTATTAATTTTGCTCTGCAGGTGTAAAACCACCTGCAAAGAAAAGAGCTCAAAACACAGAAATGTCTAAGATGTTAAAAGACCTTGGGAAAAAAATTAACATATATATATTTTTAAGTGTCACCTTTTCTCCTGTGAGGTTCAGCTCTGAAGAGTAGAACTAACTTCATAAGAGGCAAACCATGAAAAGATTAAAAGTGAGTTTGTTTGTTTTTCCCAAAAATGATTTAACACACATCAGTGCAGCTGAACTGCTCCAGCTGACGCGGCGAACAAATAAGGCAGGGACAGTATCGTTTCTCCCAGCTGGCGTTCCTCCCAACAGATTCCAGTCGCTGGCCTGTGATTTACTGCCTGTTTAATCGGGGGGGGGGGGTTTCAAGCCCCACTCAGCAGTCAGACAATAAATCAGGAGGTTTGTGCTTCTGTTGGTTTCGTGGCCTTTTACTGCTCACACTGCACTTTTCTTCTGTCAATTATTTCTCCTATTCGGTATAGTCATCGTCTTTAAAGTTAATCGTTGCAGCAGTTCAGGCCCCGGTTGCATAACTAGTGAGCTATCGAATATCAGCAATGTCCCAGCAAGTTGTTTGGAAACATGATGACTATGAGATTCCAAATGTATCTTCTTTTTTTTTTTCAAACTCATCTCTTGTGATTTCCTCTTTAAACATATAAGCTAAACATATATCTAACACTTGGATACCTGTCCTTCCAAAGTCGCTTATCATTCCACTGGGGCAGAGGTGTGTGGCTCACATCGCCAGGCATTATTTAGTACGCACTGGTTCCTGGTTTCAACAAGTCGTAGTTTCAAAACCTCAAAACGTTCAGCTCCGTTGTTTCCAATGAAAAGCCAGAGAAAGCGAAGGAGTGACCCGATTTCTCTCTGGCTGTAGGGAGCATAGAGTGATGCAGCGCAGCCCCCTCCCCAATCTATTGGTGTGTACGGCTGGTTATGTGGCTGAGGCAAAGGCTACCAAAAATGTTCCATCCTTTCAAAAAAGATAAATCTGGCTTCTTTAAAAAAAAAAAAAATGCATCTCCAGTTGCAAAAAACCACAAAGGATTGGAGCCCATCAATCTTATTAGTGTAGTGCTCCTTGAAAACTACAGTTGGCTAGCTACGATTAGCGTATCTGTGAAGCGTTGGAGTGCAAGCTGGAAACCAGAGCTGATAGCCCAACTAATTAAGCAAACGGTATGTTATACTGGAGCATAAAGAGAATAACAGCAAAACCATAACACTCTGTGTAATAAGCACTTTAAATTTCTTCTGAATTGAGTTGGGGTTCATTCCATATTTTGATTAATTCTACGTATCAAAATAAAATAAAATAAATTATATGAATAAATGAAGCTAGTCCAATGTTGGATAGGGCCTTAAGAAAATTTTCATTTAGGGGGTCCCTCCCCCTGCTAAGACCATCACCAACAGCGTTTCAACATAGATTAGGTGCAATCTGGGAAAATGGGGCCAAGTTTATTTGACTGACCTTAAGAGCAATCACAGATAATTAGTTATTATTTGACAAAATGTATTTGTGAACAAACCGAGCTCAAACACCAAGAAAATATTACGCTCATCTTGCAGTCTATTGTAACATGTATGATTCTATTTATTAGTTGTACTTTTACAAAGTAAACTCATCTTATCTTTTCTTTTAAATCTTAAATATAAACTATTGAAAATCTTTTAATTAAGCTATGTTGAAGACGTCAAATCAAATTTTATAGTATTCTCAATCGCAATAAGTAAATATTAAAATCCAAGATCTATGGTTTGTGTTAAAAATCGAGCATAAATAGGAGGCCCCTGAAGGTCAGAGGGCCCCAAGCGTCTGCTTCGTTGGCTTCTGCCTTGGGCCGGCTCTGTACATTATAGCTCTAATAATTAATATGTGATTTTCAGTAGTGGGAAAAGTATAAAACTAAAGGCCGGCAAAACCGATGGGTCTTCAGATGTTTTTCAAAGAATCGAGTGAATCATCCAAAGCCAATGGGGTTGTCCTGTGAAGTGTATAAACTGTGATAATAGTGAATAATAGTACAGATGATCCTTCTGGGATGATTTTTAGTTAAGTTAGGTTTTTGAGAACAAAAAGCTTTAATCCAAAATTCCCCTGTTTAGTCATCAAAGTTCAGTATTTTGACATTTGTAGGGTTCCCCCACCCCACTTAGTGTCTTTAATGTACCGTATTGTTACTTTTTGGGTGGGAAAATCCAGAATAAGACAACTAACCAATCAAACAAACTCTACATTACCAGTAAAAAAAAACAATGTTCTGGTAAAAAAATTTCTATTTATTTTGTTTCACACCGTTATTTAATCTAGATCAAATGTAGCACTCCAGAAAACCAAAGGTATCCTGCACACATGCTTCCGTACACATCACACGAATGCATAACACAACGGATCAGAGTTCTTTAGGTTGCCTCCATTTCCATGGTCTTGCCGTTTTTCTCTTTACATGTTTTCAATCAAACCCTTCATTCAAAATGTGTTTACTAATGCCAGCTCATCAGCTTGATTCCTGTGCCTGTTGTGATGTCATAGACCCACACAATGCAGAAATGGCCTCTGTGTTTTTGTTTTGTTGTTGTTTTCTAGAAAACTTTGAACTTTCTGCAGGCGGAAATGTGTGCTTCATTACCCGGCTGTGGTTTTATTATCTTTGTACGTGTAAGTGAAAAGAAAATTCCCCACTGGACAGTTTCTTTAACTGTTCGAATGTTGAAATTATTGATCCAAATGTGGTCCGATACCTTGATTTCAAACATTTCTTAGACTATTAGGACTGATTTTGGCTATAAATGATTATGCTACTGCAACACTCAGCCTATCCTGCTGCAAGCATTCACCTTGGTCTGCGCTCCTGTAGTCCCCCCTGCAGCATGGCTCGGCTCGGCCCGACCCAGCGACACAATGACCCACATTTAGCAGCCAGCAGACTGCGGTGGCTGCGGGTGTAAACCTCCATCACCACGACGGCCATCCGCCCACCACCGACAACTTTGAGCTCAAGCAACAATGAGTATTGATCTGCTGGGTTTCCTTACCTTTTAGTCAGATCCGCAGCATTTTCCACAGTCCCAAATTTTCTCCTCCCAGTCCTCGTCCTCTTCCTTTTTCTTCCCTTCTTTTTTCCCCTTCACCTCTGTCCCTCCCCCTCTTCTTCTTCTTCCACAGTCTGACTAATCAGCAGAAACTGAACGTGTTTAATATATATAAAAAAATGCAATGAAAATTCTTAGTTTGCTCCCTTCTCTCTAACACCAGAAGCAAAAACACACAAGCCAAGCGGTGGCGCTAGTCGCACTGCGCATGCTCACTACAGTCAAATCAAAAAATCCAACTTCCGGTGTTACTTCTGCGACCGTTTGTATTTTGGGTAATGTGACTCTAGAGGGCACTGTTGCTCAATAGATCTCCTGTCGCTTTTAGGTTCCGAAAATCTGGTTGTGAGTCTCGCGTTATTCCCCACCCCCTCATGACACTTCAAGGAAACAGAGGCGCTAGTCAGTAAATGAGAATATCATTAAAAATACTTTTATTCAAAACTAAAGTCGTATAATGTATAGAAGTATTACACACCACGGGGCAGCACAGTGGCACAGTTTGTAGCACTGGATGCACAGCAAGAAGTTTCGGTCTGGCTCTTTATGCATGGAGTTTCCATGTTCTCCCTGTGCCAGGTACTCTGGCTTCCTCCCAAAGTCCAAAAACATGAATGTTTAGGTTAATTTGTCTCACTAAATTGCCCTGAGGCATTAATGCGTGTGCATAGTGTCATGTGTGTATCTTTGACTGACTGAATTTTGCCCAATAACTGCCGGAAATGGGCAACCCTGAACGGACAAACAGGTGTAGATAATGGATGGATATAGACACACAGTTTCAAGTGTTTGTCTCTGTTACTTTAGATGATGATGGCGTAGGCCCATACCTTATGAAAACCCCCCAAAATATTTTCTTGGAGGAACAGAAAATCACATAAGCAATACAACAATTTGCAACACAAAAACGTTATGCTACGGTCATGCTATGGGCTACGAAATCATGGAGAGGAGTGGTGACTTGACAGTTGTCCAGCAGACAGTCTTACTCCAGGGCTGTATCCAAGCATATTAATAGAAAGTTAAGTGGAGGAAAAAACTGTTGCAGAAAAGGTGCACAGGCAAAGTTTTACATTCAATAAAAATTCAAAAATACTTTATTAATCCCAGAGAAATTAAGAAATTAATTGTTGTTGCTCAAACAATTAATTCTTTAGGATCCTGATGGCTGTGGGCAGGAAAGATTTCCTGTAGCAGTCTCTGTTGCAGCGAAACTGAAGAAGCCTCCGACTGAAGACACACTGTTGTTGCAGGATAGTCTCATGAAGAGGATGCTCAGGGTTGTCCATAATATTTTTTGATTTTATAAAGAATCCTTCTTTGCATTATCATCTCCAGATGTTCCACAGTTGTCCCCAGAACAGAACCAGCTTCTTTATCAGGTTGTTTAGCCTTCTTAAGTCCCGGGCTCTGATGCTGCTACCCCAACAGATGATGGTAGAAGAGATTACACTCTCCACAACAGACCTGTAGAAGATCTGCAGCATCTAGCTGCAAACCTTGAAGGACCTAAGCTTCCTCAAGAAGTACAGTCTGCTCTGTCCCTTCTTTTAGACGGTTTCACTGTTGCGCCTCCAGTCCAGTCTGTTGTCCAGGTGAACTCCGAGTTATGTATACTCCTGAACCACCTCCACCTCTTCACCCATGATGGAAACAGTGTTTGATTAATCCGTTTCTTGTGAGATCTACAATCATCTCCTTTGTTCTGTTCCCATTCAAGGTGAGACGATTGTTTCCACACCATGTCACAAAGCGGTCCACCAGCTCTCTGTATTCAGCTTCTTGTCCATCTCTGATACACCCGACAATTGCAGAGTCATCTGAGTATTTCTGCAGATGACATGAGCTTGGGAGAAAAAGGACCGTTGCTCTGTGACACTTTTGCATTTTATTTGTAAACCAAAGTCCAAACTAGAAAACAGGAATTTCTAGAGTGATCCATGCTTCCTTCTGATGTGAAGGTTTATAGAGATGCTGCTTTCATTTTGCAGCAGGACTTGGCGCCTACCCACACAACCAAAAACACCAATATTTGCATCGTTGAACATGGTTTTGCTGCGCTGGATTTGCCTGCATATTGGATAGACCTAAACCCCACTTTGGGGTTGAATGTATGAAGTTTTAAGGAGGATAAAAGATATACACCATGGTCATCATCAATAAACAGAAATAAATTTACAGACATAAATACATCAGTGTGTGTAATAAATCTATATAATACACTGTATAAGTTTCACTTTTTGAATGAAATAGTGAAATAAATAGAATTAAAATAAAATTCTAACTTACCGAGCTTCCTCTGTATGTTATTCATTTTAAAACACTCAGGCACAGCGACCTAATTTGGTTCTTATGGCTTCCAGGCTAGCAGGAGGCTCAAGAAGGCATATGACTTCTCACAGACATTAAAAATCTAAAAACCTCAAATTTATTATTACATTCATTCAGAATGAATTGCTTTTTAAATTTGTTCCAAACATTTCTAAATGTCCAATTTGAAGGAATATAAAATGATTTAAGTCAAAAACACATATTTAAAAGAACTGACAAATGTAGTTGAAATGTTACGGAGGAAAATCTTTGTAGTTTGATGGTCATGTTATCTTCATTTAGCACAGACGATGTAAGACTTTCTTTTACTTAAAAATGCTGCAGTCTTACTTCCTGCACACTGAGTACAAATTATTTTCACTAAATAAATTACAGTTTTCCATGATTGTTAGCACTAACCAGTCAAACTTGACTCTTTCTTCCCCACTTTACTGAGTCTTAAAAACTGCACACAGACACAATATCTAGACCAAATAAACAAATTACAGAGATCTTCCTCCAATTAATTTGATGCTATTAATTTAGTAAGTAATGTAAAGTAAAATAACTAGTTTTAGGGTCACAGGAAACATCCTGTGGTACGGAAATTGTTGACTTCATAATTCATGAAATTAAGGGTGTTAACTGCACAACACGAGCAATCAGTGTACCATTAGTTTTAATGGAAAGTGTTAAATATTGCTCAAAAACCTAAAGCCACGTCTTATTTATTCATACATTCCTTCCAGGGGTGAGATGTCCTTCTTTTAGCGTGGCCATGGTCGTGGTCATCAATGAGCTCTCACATATCCTGAGAGATGCATCCATCAGTCGATCGTCTAATGTAGGGATGTCCTACTCCAGTCCTGGAGATTCCAGTGTCCTGCATGTTTTAGTTGTTTTCCTGATTCAACACAGGTGATGGCAACCACTCAATTAAACGTCAGAACCTGCTATTAGAACCCGTTTTTGTTTGTCTTTTAACCATTTTTAACCATGTTTTTCTAGAGGCAGCCCATGTGTAGGGAGGCCACATACTTTTGTATCCGAAGGTAAATTATTTTCCAAAACACAAATATCCAAATTCTTTCCTGGAAATCTAGTCTTTTTACAGGAGGGCAGGTATTCCTTCAAATATTTAGGACATTGCAGAAAGGTAAGACACAGCTGTCTCTAATTGTTCTTGTATCTTTAGCTGACAGTCTTCTTGTCAATGGACTGACTGATTTTGATATCATGTGCCTTTATAAACGAGTTGTGCAGATGATCTCAAACGATGTAGTGTGCTCTTTAGCGACCTGCTCTTCTTCCTTCAGAGCAGTTTTGGTTGACCAGGGCCATGCAAGCCTGTAAATCAGATAAGGAGAACTGCATCAGTAAATCTGCATTAACAAATAATTCTTTTTGCTAGTCACGAATACATATTTTACATTAGCTTTTTTTCCTCGTTTAGCTTTATTCCTGCCTAATAATTCAATTATATTTCAATTAGGTTTATATATAGGGCCAATTCACATCACGTCAACTAAAGGAACTTTACAAAAAAAAAGTCCTTCCAATCCAGTCATACATACATCCTGAACTGATTCTGGTTATCAAACAGTGCCTCATATTCAGTTAATTATAAACATTACTTTAAACCGTTTTCTATACAAGAAAACCCAACAGATTGCATCAAGTTATTGACTTGCAGCAATCACTCACATTGAGCTTCCATGTAGCAACAGTGGAGAAAAAAACTTTAAATAATTGTTATGCAAATGTGTCTTGAAAAACATTCAAACACCAAAATTATTCCCGTTATGTCACATTACAAACACTGATGTGTTTTGTTTGTAATGTTGTACGAAAGACCAACACAATTTTTAATTTTATTTTGTTTGTTTTTTCTTTTGTTTTTGTTTTTTACAAATAAAAGTGTTGCATGAATATGTGTGCCACCCCACTGAGCCAATACTCTGTAAAACAAAAGAACTGAAAGAGCGCTGTGAGACAGAAGAGGAGGAGTGAGATAGAAGAGAAGAGAGACAGGACCCCCTGAGAGGCAGGAGAGAGACAGGAAAGAAAAAGTGACGGGTATAAGTACGTTTTTGTGACGAAGTTATGGAACAGTCTGAGTTGTTATCCTGGTCCAATGGAGGCGAGATCAAGCAGCATGTATTTACAATGGCAAGTGAGTTACACCACCGTGTAGTATCTTGATATTGTTGCCCTCAGGTGAGAACTCTGGTTTTACAAGAATGTGGTGAAATTCCTAATATTAACTTTTTAGATAGGGGTAGGGGGGGTTAAACACTTTGTGCCCAGGTGCATCTGCTATCGTAATCCGGCCCTGGTCTCTGTCCAGCCTTTGATTGATCATAGATGTCCATGTGGCTTTTTAGCAGACTGATTGAACAGTGCTCTGTAGGATGTTCAGAGCTCGGGAAATATTTTATAACCTAACCCTGTTTCAAACATGCATCTAAAGCCAAATAGTTGCACTGGGTTTTTTTAAAGGGTAAAACAGTGAAAGTGGCGGAATCCAGATGTACACATCACATACAACTTTCTTTGTTTGTTGAAAACCATTTATGTTTCCTTCTGTCTCTCAATTGTTCGCTACTTTGTGTTAGTCTGTTGTTTAAAATCCCCCCAAAGCCTTGTCAAACTCACCACTGTGTCTCAGGCATCTGCTCAATGGTGTCAGGCAGTGGCTGTCGGAACGTTTCTGGCAGGAAGATGCAGAGGAGAACGCTGAGAAGTGAAAGCCCACCCACAATGGTCCATGGCAGGAGCTCATTGAACTCAGCTGAAAACAAAAAACAAACCAAATATCTTCAAATCATTGTGCTATTCTTTATCTTCTAAATTTACTTTGTATAGATTTTTGTGTGTATTGAACGAAAAAATGTACTAAGCTAAAATTCAAACATAAAAAGACCTCCGACTCAAAATACTTATAAACTGAAAGAGATCTGATTAGGGCTACATGTTAGACAACATTTCTAATGGCTGTCTTTACATCACTTACAGCCCACACAGATTTAAAGGTCTCACCCATCTGGAGCAAATACGGTGACACAGAGGATCCCACTCTAGAGAACATGCCACAGGAAGACATTGCTGTATTTCTGATGACTGTGGGAGACAGCTCTCCAGTGTACATGTAAACAACCCCATTTCCTGCCAGAACACCAAATTTACCCAACAGCACCAGGGATATGGTAAGAGTTGGATAACCTGTAACAAAGGAGGAGGTGCTGTGAGCAGTGGCGGTTCTAGACCAAATTCACCAGGGGGGCCAGGGTGGGGCCAGTGCTTTTTCATGGGGGCACAGAACAAAAAACAAGCAAACAAAAAACAGGGCAATATTTCACTGTTTAATTTATTAAGTGTGTCACAGAGCCATACACGGTTCTAAAGGTACAGGTTGCAGACCCCTAATCTAGCAGATGAAAACAGCGATCCTATCACAATACAGCAACTTAATTTTTTAATTCATTGATAAATTAAAACTGTGAGAGTAAAAATTTAAATTGGTCGATTAGCAACTTATCCAAGATGCCCCAAAGGAGCGCTGAAGAGCATCTAAAGCCCTGCAGGCCTTACCTCTCTCTAAGGTCGGTGTTAACAAATAATCAATAAATAATAATAATAAGAAATAAATTATGGAGAAAGAGAATGGGCAAATCGACATTCATTTGCAGTTTCAATGCCGAAACCACTGCTAACACAAAAAGAAAACTTGTTTCACATTTTGAAACAATTTGATGCAAGACTTGTAGGAACTATTTAGTTTAATCAGATGTAATTGGAACTTTTTGGGATGTATCCATTTCATCACAACTAGTGTAAAACGAATGTCCTCTTTCAGAAGAGGAATATCATACTGAAGATCAAACACAATGATTGTAGTGTGATGGTGAAGAGTTCCTCTGATGCCTCGGGACCTGGACTCAACATATATTTCATCTGAACCATGAATTCTCGTCTCTAGCAGAAATTTATTTTATGATCTTAAACTCTGGTTATGCAAGTAAGACAATGATCTAAAGCACACCAGCAAGAATGGCTTAAAGCAAAACAAAATGAAGGCTTTGGATCGCCTAGTCAAAGTCTGCAATTAAAGCAATGCTGCAAAGAAGAGTGGGCCAATATCCATGCACAGTGATGCCAGTTGTTGCAAACACTTGATGGTAGCTGTTGATGCCAAGGGTGACACAACCGGTTGTTATGTTTAAGAGGCAATTACAGTTTTACACAGAGTCGGGTTTGTTTGGATGGTTTTGTCTCTTAATAAATTAAATTAAAATGAAATCCTGCTTTGAAAACTGCCTCTGTACTTACTCAGGTTAACTTTGTCTGTTACAATGTTTGTTGAACGATCTGAAACATTTTGATGTGACAACATTGCAGAATCGGAAGAATTTTGTGAAGAGGTAAACACTTTTTACCTGGAATAATTGTATTCATTTTTTATTAGCTTGAACGAATAGAGTTTGAGTTGGAACAGGGATGGGACCTTAACATGTAAATGCTAAGAAACACAAAGTGTATACAAAAAAGTTAGTTTTAGCCACTGTCGCCATTCAAAACTTCACTGCACATTCATTTATCTCTGTTGAAACAATTACAGTCTTGACTCAATTCATCAAACATTTCTAAGATGCTGCCACATTTTGTACTTTTTATAACTGTTAGAGGTGCAGAGGTCTGCATTGTTTATTCTATCATGTTTCTGCACAACGCCGACGATACAGTTTTGTACTTCTCATACTCACTTTTCATGGTAACCTGGATGAAGAGCAGTGCTAGCGCGCCCAGCAGGGAGAAAGTGACAAATGAAAAACGGCGAGGAAAGCTGCGTACAGCCAGCCAGCTGGCAAAGAATGCTGGGAGCTCCACAGCTGTGAGCAGAAAGTAGTTCAGGAAGGGGTTGCCATACAAAGTGGACATACTGAAGGACAGGCCAAAGTAGCTAACGCTCATAGAAAACCTGTCAGGAACAAAAGAAACTGACTTAAAATCTAAACAGGAGTTTGTAATGGCTTTAAGCAGGTTTTAGCTTTCTAAGAAAACTAGAGTGAACATATAGCAAGCAGCAGAGTGAAGTCCATTTGTAAATCAAAATATTTTTAAAGGAACAAAATTAGACTTTTAAATAATTGTTGTGGCTAAGGTAATTTTAACATTTTTAATCTCTAAAGAGACGAAACCTTTGCTTGACACTATATTTTCCCCAAAGATTATCTGCTTGGCTGCTTTAATCATAAACAAAGAGGTTTTCCACTGAACTGTTTGTCTTGGAAAACGTTTGCAGCTCACCAAATAAGCCACAGCTTTAGTGTTATGTGACGAATGTTTGCAGTCTTTAGCAGGTCCAGGAAGCTGACAGACTCTGCCTTCTGGCTTTCTGCCTTTTCAGCCTGCAGAGAGAGAGAGAGAATGAAAAACATCCATGTGCCACCCAAAGTTTATCAGTGCTGGTTGGACTGAGGTTCAATTGGTGGTTCCTACTGTGGGAGGGAGGAAAATGACTACTGGAGCTTCCACTCGGTTCTCCAGAGCCGCTGACCTCAGCAGAAGCTCGGCCTCTAGGAAGTAGCCATGAGACAGAAGCCAGCGAGGAGACTCTGGAACCAGCCTGGTGGACATTTAGACACACAATCGGGCATATGTAGACTCCGAAAAAGGGCACATCCGTTCCAAAACTATTCATACCCCTTGCACGTTTTCTCATTTTGCCGTTAAAACCTCAAACTAAAAGAAAGGGTGAAGTCACTCTATAATTGTGCTAAAGGTTGCTTCTTCAGCTGAGTAAGACAGTATTGTGTTATCTTTATTTCACAGCAATAACGACAGCTGTGTTACAATGTTTTACGAGAACTCAACACTTTGCCATTTTGATTGGGCAGCGTTGTGTTACACTACTGTTTATTCTGCACTGTTACAAAAATTCACCTTCCTAAGAGGAGATTATACTTCCTTATCGATTACTACAGTATATTTCATCCCTTTCTGTGAGTTTTGTCATAAAAATGTGGACTGTGAAATGTTTATGGCGTAGTGAGACTAGCTTACCACCAGAGGGGGATACAAGCCAAGCCAGGTGCAGCCATGGTGAGAGACAGGTGTCTCCAGCTCCTGACCAGGTATGCAGTTCCTGGCAGCAGCATCATGGAGAATACATAAACAAAAGGCAGGCCTAGACTGCAGAAGAGGACTCTGCTTGAGCCCACAAGGATTTCTGAGCCTGCGGAGGAAACACTGACACAGTTCAGAACATTTTAACCCCCATTTTTACCGTCTCGGTTATTAGTTTTTGGCATAAATGATATATTCTGATATTTGTGAATGTTTAAAATACACCATATATACTAATAAATGACAATGATATAGAAAGGAACACAGATTTAATCTAAAATGGGATCTTTTAAACCTGCTGACCTGCAACTGCAAACAATACGTTAAGGTAGGGGGAGGCTAGAGATCCATAGAAAGACCTACCCAACACAAACACAACTATGTAGCAGGCAATCTGACCCAGGCCAAGCATAAAAAACAGAAGAATGAAGACGGGCCAGGACGGAGCGAAAGCCACCACACTGCTGAAGATGGTGAGAATGGCGATGGATCCAAACAGGACAGGCTTCCTGCCAAACCTGCAGCACCAGCACAGGAAGGAGTCAGGTATAGAACCAATATATACAGTCATGGTATATGCAACAGTGTCATCGTTTTATTTATTTAACAATTTAAACTGTTGATTTGTTTTTATTGCAAACACCTAAAGAATATAAACTTAGCCAATAAATCAAACTTTCTGTGAGCGTGGTAAATTTCAAATCGCAGCTGTACAGTTCCTAATTATTTATTAACCAACAAAAACTTAAAAATCAGAAACACGTGGAAGATCATCTATACTGCTTCAATAGGATTTCAATCAGTTAATCAAATGCACTGCATTGTTTCTGTTCACACTATGCTAACAAAAGCCAAAACATTAGCAATAATCAGCCTGAAAATATGTCATAAGGCTAATTCTAAGTAATTATTCTAAGAAAACGAGTCTTGGAGAACATAAGCAGATCAGCTATCAACATTGAAACAAGCCAGATGTTTGACTACGACCAGCAAATACCTGTTTGGTAAAATACCCCAAAAACTTTATTTAGCTTTTAGATTATTAGATGAATTCATTGTCATTATACTGCTGTACATGATTAAATCCTTTAATCGCAACCGTAATGGCAATTCTACTACAAAATGCATTAAATGTAATTCCTATTTATAACTCATTTATGTTTTTGGGGATATACTTATTTTTTTGCAAACGTCAAATGAAGAGACAGAAAAGTACCGGTCAGAGATTAATCCGGAGACGAAACATCCGGAAAGTCCTCCCAGAAAGTAGACAAGAGAAGTCAGAGGCTGTTTCCACTGCTCACTGCACACCAGGTCAAACTGGAAGGCAAACATTTAATTTAATATAACCTCCCCAAAAAAACACAATGTGTTTACACCTTTCATTGTTCTTCTTCTTAGACAATTCATTCATTTGTATTTGCAACCTCTGGAGAAAAAATATTTAGATAGAACTCTCGTCTCCCCTGCTACTCTGAAGGTTTTCTTTGTGCAGCTTCATAAATCTCTGTCTCTAATGTTTTTGTCCAAGCTGTTGGGTTCAGCAGTTTAAAAAAGTACTTTACCATAAAGAATACAGAAAAGTCGCTGTCTTATTTTTGGTGGAACAAAAAGATATAAAAAAAAATATCTGGTAAAACTGTAAGGTGGGTCTAAGTTATTAAACTACGACTATGACATGCAGAACATGCGGTCAATGATTGTTGGCAACTGAGAGGTCACGGCCTCTCTGTGATTTTACACTCCAGAATGGGTGAGTCTGAACATTAAGCACCAGCTGAGGTGTGTGTTACTGTAATGCTTAAAAATACACAATTAAGATTCATGTTCATGGTACTTCATATTGCACATGGACGGTGATAATACCTCAGTGATCGCAGTAGACTGGAAGTACTCAGTACTGTAGCTCCATCCATCTTTACATTCCTCCTGTTTCAGGTGTGATAGAGGGACCTCTGGCCTCCATCCCTGCACAGACTGGTTCTGCATCCAGTTTGGACTGACTCCCATCGCAGACAGGTTCCTAACCAGGTCCAGGTCATACCTCCTGCAGCTGCTTCTCTCCGGCTGCCCAGCCACCTGCTAACCAGGAAACAATGTAATTATAGTTCTTTGCCTTTTTCCGCTCCAGTGGAAAGAAGAACTGTATCAGATCAGACTGCGTCAGATCCGACATGACCAGCTGTACCCGGCTTGAGGACTGGGATATGTGTTCATCAATAAAACCTCCCACTCAATTATTCATAACCATTTGTATATATTTTTAGATATGACATTAAACACTTTGAGTTTATTTCGAATTTTTCGCATCTTAATGCAACATAATGGCGGATCTTCTCCTAAAATACATTTACTGAGCAAAAAGCATCTGTGTGCGCTGTTGTAGTTTGCTCACATTTAAATGAGATGTTTCTAACATTAGAAATCTATCTAATCTGCAAAGCATGAGCACTTTTAAGATAAGTCCCAGCTTTTATTCTTTTTAGACTGCAGAATATGTTTGCCTTTGCTTTTGATGATTCTCTACATTTTTCTTAACGTATTTAGTGACTATTGTCATCACTATTATTGGATGCTTTTTGTTTGCTTATATCTCTTGTCCATAAATAAATAAATGAATAATTAAATAAATACAATATTAAGCATGCGTTTAAGAGAAAGTCTCCCCATTTTTATGTAAATTACAACCAGAGCAAATAGCTTTACATTCTCAAAGACCAGAGGTGTGTGGGTTAAGATGATCGAGCAAAAGAAATGTTGTATGGTAAATTATCTGGCTTCCTCCCGCACTCTGAAAACATGACCATCAGGGTAATTGGTTACTCTGAGCTAACCCTGTGAGCGTGTGTGGATAGTTATTAGTCCTGTGTGTCTGTGTGTTGCCCTTTGATGGACAGCCAACTTGTCCAGGGTGTACCCCGATTCTCGCACAACGCATACTTGGGATATGAATCTGGCTCATGTGATCTTGCAAGGTTAAGCAGGTATCAAAAATATATTGATATTTGCACAGACACCTTATAATAATCGTAGAATCTGGAATGATATTAAACTTTAAGGACCTTTTTTTTTTCAAATCCCCGAACGAATAAGTTAAGTGTTTTGCAATCTGTAACATGACTCACTGATTTAGAAACATAATTTCAATGTGATTTTTCCAGTCAGATGTTGCTCTTACAGTTTTGAGAATGCCTTGCTTGATCAGCAACTTGAGTTTTGTGTTAATTCACATTAAAATTAATACATTTTTCCTCATCATTTTTCTGCCTCGGTTGTATTTGTGGTTAGGGATAGGATAACTAGGACCTAAGGCAAAAATAAGTGCAAATGGCTTATATGATAGACTCGATGGGTGTTTTCTTCTGTATGTATTTACTGAGTTTGCTTTGTGAATCTACTGTATAAATTAAAGCAAGTGGTAATGGTAAAAGAGCTCCAAAAAATGAAGGAGTATGCACTGCTTTTTGAATTCTCCTGCAGATGAACGTCTTTTTTACAGCTATTTCTATTGTCTATTGTCCCTATTTAGTCCAAAAATGTATATTGAATCAATACATTTTTTAACTCTTAATTCATGTCCAAATGTTGCATAGAAAAATAGACTCTTAGGCTTGCACACCTCATTTAATCAACTCTAAACATTTCTGACATGTATTTTCAATGAATGTCCGATTTTAGGTGGAAGAACTCATAAAACGCATCATTCTAACAAGTTTTCATTCATATTTAGGTGCATCCTTGGATGAACGTCTAGGAGGGAGTTACCAACGTCTCCGGTTTGAATCTTGACTGGGTGATTCTGATATGTGGAGTTTGTACAATCTCCCCTCAGTGTCCGTGGGTGATCTCCAGTTATCCCTGCTTCTTCCCACAGTCACAGATTTGTTAACAGACAACTCTAAATTGACCCTAGGAGTGAGTCTGTGTACCTATTCGGCCCACCTCCTGCCTATTTCCCTTTGGCATAATCTCCAGAACCACTAAAACACTGAATGTTATTAAGCAGATTATTATAGATTAAGTAACAGTCAAGTAATATCTACAGTTTTTATTCAGGTTTAAATTAACTCTACCCATATAATGTTATATCCAACCAATCTTCTGATTCCTCCAGCCCAATATTTTGGGTCCAGAGTATTTCTGGTCTCTGCAACTCCCTAATAAAAAAATACCACACTTTGTTTGTCTACTAGCTACTGTGTATCAGTGCTATTTGTTGCATTGCACATAATATTACAGCTGTTGGCTGGTGCAACAACATATTATGATGGAAACTGACAGGAAATGTATGTGAGGGGTCAACAGTTAAAAAAAAAGAAAGAAAATAGGTTAGAAGTTGTAAAATATAGAGAACAGTTTATTCCAGTGTTCTTCACACTTTAACAGGTAGGAGATGTGACAGGATATTGAGAAATTGATTTAACAATGTCACCAGATAATAAATGAAATTATGAAAAAAACTGATTAAAATAAACTGTCCCATCCTATGATCGCTGAAATGCTTGGTGAAAATGAATGAGTTCACTAGCTCAGATTCAGAATACCTCAACTGGGATGCTGGCCTGGATCCACTCCTGGCTCAAGTTGTTGTGGGCAGGGATGTCACAGTGGTGTGGGGGGCTGGCCAGCAGGAAGATGACAGACAGGATGTTGTATCCACATGGCACGCAGGCGAGGCAAAGAACAAAGAAGATTTTCCTCTGGAAAGGGCCCCAGCTCCCCAAAAACGACACAGACTCCTCGTAATCCTGCATTGTTCTAATTCAACTTTGAAATCAAATCCAAAATCCAGATTACTTTAATTAGCTCTGTTATCACACAGGGACACAGGCAGGTAGCACAGACCAAAAACTACTTACACAAATCTTATATCTGGAATAAGTGCACACACACACACAGAGGCCTTGCTCCCGCGGCTGCAGTGTCAGATTCTAGCTCCTGCTCCATATCTCCTTTATTTCACAAGTGATTAAAAAACTCCTCCTCTCATCCAACCCCTCAAATCCGCCTCTTTAAAAAGTAGGATTTCACAATGAAGATACAGGGCTATAACAGTTCAAAAGGAAACTGTTTATTGGGGAGTGAGTTAAAAGTTTTATCTCAGGAACCACAGACACAACAGAGGGAGAGATTTGTGATTTTATAACCAAATTTATCTTCTGTTTATCTGACAGATTTGACATAAAAAAAAAAAACGATATGACAAAAATGTAAAAATCTCAGCTTTACTAAACAGTTGGAGTAGAATTTTTCAGTGCAGCAGAAATCATTTCATTAACAGTTTATGCACCTAAAGATCCACATAATGTTTGAGCCTATATGGGCAAACAGAAGTCTTAATGCAATTGAAAAAAATAACAAAATTATGTCAGGTTGTTTATAAAAGCAAAATTTAATCAGGGAGGGAAGGTAAAAAGGTGATACATTCTGACCTCATTGAAACAATCAGCGGATGTTAGGCTTGAGCTTCTATTTAGTGCATCAAATGTGTGCAGTGCTGGTCAGGAGGAGATTGATATTAAAAGGGCTTTGCATTGGGTGTGATGTCAGTTGGAATCTTCCGGGGATGTGTTACAGGAAATGACTTGTTTGACTTCAGTAATGTCCATCAGCTCATGTTTCATTATCCAACTCTTAGTAACTATGTGCAAAAGGAACTAAACCTCATACTTGGATTACATTTAATAAGAAGTGGTTTGAATATGCTAGTTAGTGTCTCTGGAAATGTTAATCATAACATGAAAAACTGAAAATATGTTGGGGGGGGGGGGAGTTTCAACAAAAAATTTGACTTAGGCTACATTTGTATTGAACCACATTTGTCCTCAGCTACAGTAGTACTCCTTTTTGGGGTCTATCTCTGCAGGTTTTACACATCTAGAGACTTAAAACACCCACCTTCATTACAAAACAGCTGAAACTCAGATTATGTGGAGAGCATCTCTAAACATCAATTTTCAAGCGTTGCCACAGATTCTCAGTTAGATTTAGGTCCAGGCTTTGACTGGGCCATTCTAAGATGTGTGATATGTTTTCATTTAAGCCATTCCTTTGGTTTCCCCCATTTCCCTATGGAATCAGACCAGCTTCCCTGTTCCTGTTGAAGAGACTCATTCCCACAGCACGATGCTGCCACCCCCATGTTTCCCCACTGGGATACGTGGCTTAGGGTGCAGTGGTTTTATTCAACAATCAATGTTTTCAGCATGAGCTTCTGTTTCTTCTGTCCCAGAGTTTTTACGTCTTTGATGAAAAGCAAATGCACACATCATTTTGGACATATTTAACCTACGCTCCAAGAAGTGACTTGCTGCGATAAGTGATCTATATGTGAATGTGCTGGAAACAACCTACAGCCATGATGTACATTATTATTAGTGAGATTGAGAAATTTTAATGAAATCCATTTAAAGCAGCAAAAGGGCGATCCTTAAATTTCTGCTTTGATCTGATTTCTTACTGAACACTTTTTGTCCTAATCTCTAATCTATAATCAGTTATTGTTTTACTGGAGTCTGAATGAATGAAGGGTTTCTCAGGTTTGTTGTATGTGTGAGATGCATGACTCTAAAGTGACAAGGTCATAGTTTAACTGGACTTAGAATACAGCGCATGAGATGCTGAGTGTGCAGTAAATTATCTGGTTGAAAGCTTCCAGTTCAGGCCAGTTTTCTTGGTCTGTCCTCAACTGGACGTGTTTGCTCAGGTCTCTGTGCTGGACAATTTTCTGGACGGTGTGTAAAACAATATGTAACGCTGTGCAACCCAAACCTGTAACTGAAGTTTTATTTTATTTTATTTGAGTTTAGTTTACAAAAGCAAGATAAAAACTGTCAGTTAATAATACAGAGTTCATGGTTGGATATATAATTTCATGTTTATTTTTTTAGGTGCTCAGTCTGCAGATTCTGCATTACAAGAAGTGGGAGGAGAAGAGAGAGCAACTTCCCATCATTGCTCCTATTGTTGTCCTTCCAAGGTCAAGAATGCAACATGTCAGTACATCTGACTGATTCAGTGAAAGTGTTACTTTGTCGATTAAGGAAATGCCAGGAAGTAATTTTGCTCCATGTTTAAATATAAAGTTTGGGTATCATTTTCCAAACTTGATGCAGCACCAGCTGCAAAAGTATTCATTCCCCTTGAAGTGTCCTACATTTTGTTATGTTGCAGGAACAAACTTTAGTGTATTTTATGACGCAGTAGGAAAATGACACAAGGACACATCTACAGCCTGAAATCTGTGTCTATTCTTGTGTCACAGATTGCTCAAGTCATCCAACTAGTCAGATTGGATGAAGAGCATCTCTGAGTAGCAGTTCTAAAGACCTATAACAGATTATCCACTGGATTTAGGTCTGGCCTTTTATTAGACCCATTCCAGCAAATAAGCATTTTTTGATATAAACCATTCTATTGTAGCTGCCTGTATGTTTAAAATTGTTGTCCTGTTGAAAGGTGAACCTCCACCCTAGACCCGAGTCTTATGCAGATTCAAACAGTCCCCACCTCCCCAGAATTGTCCTGTAATTAGCTCTATTCGTACTCACATCAACTCTGAGCACCTTCTTTGTACTGGTGAAAAAAACCTATCCCCAGAGAGTGATGCTACCACCAACATATTTCACCACAGTAATGGTATCTTCATGGTGACGTGGTGGGTTAGTTTGCATGTCTGCTAAAAAGTTTGATTTTGTCTAGTTTGACCAAAGAACCTTCTTCTACATGTTTGTTGTGCCCCCCTGATTGTAGCATATGTTTTTTTACGTTAGGGCTTTTTATCTTACCGTTTTTCCACAAAGACCTGTGTTCCTTCCTCAGCCTGTCAGCTTAGGTGGGCGGTCATGTCTCAGTAGGTTTCCAGTTATTACCATTTACTATTTCAAGTTTCCGATAATGAACTGAAAAGTTATCTGTGCGATGTAAAAAAGTGAAAAAAAAATGTTTTCCTTTCTCAGCACCCACATTGAGTTGGTCTGTACCCCTCGGGGTTCCAGTACAAACCAGACTCCTGCCTTCTGCAGCAATACTCTGATGACTCTGCAGTCATTGGATGCATCAGAGATGGAGAAGAAGCAGAAAGCTGGTGGACGGCTTTGTGGCTTGATGTGGAAGCAATCTTATCTTGAAGATTGAACAATACAAAGATGATTGTAGATTTCGGAAGAGACAGGGTTAGGTCAAACACTATTTAGCATTATGGGAGAAGAAGTGGATTGATAAAGGAAATACCTTGGTGTTCACCAACAGACTGGACTGCAGTTTCAAAGGTAAAGATATCCACGAGAAGCGACAAAGCACACTGTACTTCTTGAGCAAGGTTGGGTTCTTCAAGGTTTGCAGCAAGATGCTGAAGATCTGTAAGTTTCAATTCAATTCAGTTTATTTACACTACTCACAATAAGTTAGGGATGGTGCTATTCCTATTTGGTCTGAATTTTAATTAAATAAGTAAAAGTATCCTTTAATATTACTAATAATGAATGAGAAGAAACACCATTTTCATTAGGGTAATATTTTTTTACCCCAAAAATGTGGACAATAACAAGGATAGCCCCAAATAACACAAATTGACAATGTCAGTAACGGGTGTTTCCACCATTTGCCGCAATGACAGCTTGACAATTGACATCTCATGCTCCTCACTAGCCTCATGATGTTGTCCTGAGGCAATGTGTTCCACTCTTACACAAGTGCTACACACAGTTCTGCCAGGTCACGTGGGGGTGGGGTACGATCATCCAGTCTCTGCTTCAGCTGGTCCCAAACATGCTCTATGGGGTTCACTCCTTGGTCTGTCATGAACTCTGCCAGTAGTCTTGGTGCCTCTTCCAGTAGTCTTGGTGCAAGTCTGCTGATGACACTTTGAGACACACCAAGTTCACGTGCAACATCTGACAGCCTGCCACCGACCCGAAGGCGTGGCATGGCCAGGCGGCGCTGCTCGTCCGTTAAGTGACGTCTTGTGTTCATGGCCGTTTGAAGAACGAAGTTGGAATGACTAACTGACAATACCAGCTTTTTAAACCCATAGAATGTTTAAATTGATGCCACATTGAAAAGGGTTGTCTTAATTATTTTTGTTGTTGGCCCCAATATGTAAGGCACACTATACACAGTGAGACCA
Source organism: Valencia hispanica (assembly GCA_963556495.2). Classification (NCBI taxonomy): domain Eukaryota; kingdom Metazoa; phylum Chordata; class Actinopteri; order Cyprinodontiformes; family Valenciidae; genus Valencia; species Valencia hispanica. Next base: position 39,144,431 of record OY747707.1, on the reverse strand, counting down.
TTACATAGGGACCAACACAAAATTAGGTGTGTCTATCACCCCAATACAATTGCCTCCCTATCCCAAGAATCTCTGAAGTGAAACAAACACCATGTGTATGACATCCACTGAGTCTCTCACGATATCCCTAACTTATTGTGAGTAGTGTATATAGCACCGATTTACAACAGACGTCATCTCAAGGGACTTCACAAGAATCAGTTTAAAAGTTTTCAATTTAAGGAATTCCAGCAGATTTCATCGGGTCATTGACTCGAACCACAGCAATCCCTCATACTGAGCAACCATGTAGCGACAGTAGAGAGGAAAAAAATCCCCTTTAACACCTCAGCCTCAAAATGTCCGCCTGGCATTTTTTTCTTTCTTTAAACTATAAAATGGGCTGAACATGTCACATGAGGAAATGCTTTGGCTCCTTTTTCCAAAACACTTGGAAATTTAAATTTTTCAATATACTGTATACTAAACCAGTGTAAAAACAGTTTGAGTGAAGAAAAACACAAAATCGAAATTAGATTTGAGAGCTTTAGTGATAAGAAAACACTTCAAATGAACATGAAGTACATATTTTTCATCATAAATTAACAATTTCAACAGTATAAAACATATTTACAAATTTTATTTTCTTTTGCCCTCACTTGTGCAAAAAAAACCCCAAAAACAGGCCAATAATTAAAACTATGTACAGACGTTTTTTTCCCTTCCCTGCATATCTGCTTATAATTCCATGTCCTGATGGTTCAGCCAGTGACAGTTCCTGTCCAACTGCAAACACAGGCCCACGTCACAGCTCTCACACATCCAGGCAGTGCTCCTTTGGCAAACTTTGCGGCGCAGTCTCCCCATGCTGGCTCTAAGGGACTTATCCTGTCCAGTGCTGCTGGGGACAGGTATGTGTTTATCACCAGCTTTTTTCTGTGGCTCAAGTCGCAGAGGAACTCCAAGGAGGTGTGCTGCAAGCTCCTCCTGGAAACGTTGACGGGTCTTCTGCTTTTCCAGCATGGAAACACATTGATCTTTGCTGTGCTAAATGCCTTTGTCATCCACAATGTCAACCAAATGTTGAAACACAGTGGTGGACCACCTCCTGGTTTTCCGGTGGACTGAATTGGTCCCAATCATTTGGTCTGATGCATCCACCCCTCCCTTGTTGTACTCCATCACCGCAGTGGGCCTGGGTACAGACACCCTTTGTTGTGCTCCATCAGCAGTCCTCTTCCAGCGCTGCACTGTGTCCCCACTGTACACAGGGTGGATGGTGGAGCACATGGAGACTTCTCTGGTGTCCATCCACTTCACAAACAGAAGATCGCCATCCCTGATCCACCGGATACTGCCTCATGGGGATCTTTTGGTGAGGGCATTTTCCTGGGTTGTGGGTACACCAATTCTTCCCTGCCTGTATGTCCCACAAGCTCCAAATCCCTGCTGCCTCAGGTGTCGGAAGAGGAGGGGACTTGTATAAAAATGATCTGTTTAAATGATATACACAGACCCCAGGTAATCTTTGTTGACCAACGTGTCAACATCAAAAGACAGCCCCTTCCCTGATGCCATCTTGACCCTGCCAGTGTACAGCTGAAAATCAATGGTGTAGCCATTTTTATCAGCGAGCACAAAAAACTTCATCCCCCACTTCGTTGGTTTGGCTTTCGTGTACTGTTTTATACTCAGCCTGGCCTTGGTTGCCACCATTCTTTCATCCACTGAAGGTGCTGTCTTGGGTGGTAGAAGACCCTGCACCTAGTGCTAATCATTTCCATCAGTGGTCTGACCGGGTGGAGGTGGTCATAATCTTCTGTGCCCTTTTTATCCTCATGTTCCTGATCTTTCTCCAGGTCACTCATCCGAATGTTGGTCAAAATGGCCATGAACCGGTCTCAGGGCATGATGGTGGCAGGCAGTTCAACATGGAAAATTGTTTCAGTACTCCAAAAGTCGCTGATCTTTGGGAGGCGGCTGATCGACATCTACAGCAGCATGCCGATGAACTTCTTCATTTCTCCTGGAGTTATTTTAGTCCAGGAGAACTTCCTTCCTTTTTCCAGATTCTTGGCTGCACCCTTATTTGTGTTATCACACAGTAATTGGAGAACTTCAGCATCAAAGAAGTAACCAAAGATTTTCCCTGGCAGCGGATTTCCAACATTGAGAGGGGGTTGAACACCAGGGCTCCATTTTGGGAAGAACCTTGGTGGTTGAGGTACTCCATGATCAGACTCTGCCCCAGTCTTCCACCTGGGATGATGTGGTGAACGGCTGCGGTCCCTCGCAGCCTCATCAGAACCACCAGCATCCCTACAGCCTCTTCCAGTAGGAACCAAAGATCCTCCTCTTCCGCTCCCAGTTCTTCCACAGAAGACTCTAAAAGTTGTGCAAAAAAATAAAAATAAAATAAAAAAATTAATTAAATAAGCTGGTCTTAAACCCATACTTTTTTATACAGAAAAGGAATGGTAAGCTATGCAGACATACATGCAGAGTGTGCTAAACTCTACTAAAAATGACATCTGAATAGTGCGCAAAAGCTCACATTTATGCATAAAAAGTACAAATGTATATACATTGTACAAATTGGTACACTGTTCTAAAAGAATAAAATCAAAACATAATGAGAATCAAGGCATCCAACTGTATGTACAAAGTAAAAAAAAAAAAAACCCACATATTTTCTGCATACTAGCAAGCTTCATTTATCCAGAGATTTAGATCAAAACACATTATTCAATAAGTCAAACGTTACCTTTTTTCACAAGAAGTTGATGTTTCAGCTTCTTCAACCTCAAGACCATCCAGGTACCTCTGTGGTGGTGGTTTTATAGTCCGGGAAGGATGTTTTTAGATCTAATCTCCTCCGCTACAATCGTTTTCTCCTGTCTGTCGCTCATTTTTTTCTCCTCACTCTGCGCTGATCGAGTGTGGGAGGGGGGGGGAGCAAAGATGCAGATTCATGGGCTTCCTGCAACCGCGGGAGGCAAATTACCGTAACAATACTATGCAGACTTGAAAGCACAAATTGTTTTCTTTCCAAATCCGTTTCATTTTTTCTGATAGCACAAACCGTTGCAGAGTTATGGTAACACAAAGTGCGCAAGCAAAAATGTGTCTGCGACGACACGTTCGGTGTCAAAGGGTTAACAGGAAGAAACCTCCAGCACGAGCGGCCATCTGCCACGACTGTCAGGGGGGACTACAAGTCTGATGTGAAGAATGCAATCTCTTCCTCCATGATCTACTGGGGTAGCAGCATCAGTGACAGGGACTTAAGGTGGGTTTCGTTCTGGGGACTAATGTGCAGCATCTGGAGATCATTGTGCATAGAGTCATTCTTCATGAAATCAAGAAAATTGTGAAAAAACCCTTAGCATTCTACAACTAAGTGTCTTCAGTCAGAAGACTCTTTAGTATCGCTGCAATACTGACTGCTACAGGAGATCCTTCCCACCCACAGCCATAACCATCTGAAAGAACTCAAGATAATTGAACTGTATAAGAGTTACATTTAAATTTCCCTTTGGGATTAGATTGTATTTTTGAATTTAATTAAATGTCCCTCCAATGCTGGATGGACTGTTTCTCAGCCAAATCAGAATTGTTAAGTAAAACCTTATTTGGTGCTTTCGATTAATTTTTTCTGTCCGTTTTCTTGAGAGATTATTGATTCTAAGTGCTCATTAAATAAAGACGATCTATGAATGCCATTCACTTATTTTTATTGAAAACAAATTTACAGAAATAAAATGTGAAACTGATGTGACATGTCAACTTGACAAATTTTACATTTGCATATTTTCCACTTTATAATTTTGCATTAAAAAACAAGTTCAGAGGAAATAAATACTGTACATAAAGAGAGGTCTACGAAGCTGCAAATATGAACCGTTGCCTTTTTAAAATAGATTTGAGGAAGAATACATTTAGAGCTAAAATCTGTTCAATATATTTCAAGAAGAGTTTTCTGTCTCTTTAACAAACCTCAATTTGGGAAATTTTGCACAGCACTGAAGCTAAGGTGCTTAGTTAAATCTGAATGATTTCAGTTATTTTAAGAGTTTTGGGGTACTGTAGTAGTGAAAACCTGGGTCCACAATTAAACCCAATCGTGGTGATCTTTCAATTCTTGTCTTTATGTACCGCTTTTCCCATGCTTAATGAGGAAGATAAACTTTTATTTTCAGAAGAAATATAAAATGTCAGTTTTATTAAAAGCACACAGAAACATCTCAGTTCTGCCAGCGGATCTCTAACTTACTAACATCAGTTTTAGAACCTGGTTCCAGCATCAGGCCCCTGAAGGTCCCAGTATTGCTGATGAAGAAGGTGAAGGAGAGTTTAAAAGCAGCAGCTCATATGTACATTTTTGCATTATGACGACATCAGAGGAGGAAGGTGATGGTCATGAGTATAATCTTTCGTCTGGTGGTGAATCAGCATGGATTTGGCTTTGTGTCTTCTTTAAAAGATCAGATATGGATGAGTCAGGGTGCATAGATAAACACACATAGGTCTTTCCACCTTTTAGTTCAATACTGGAAGACTAGGATGCTTCAAGTTGTTCAGGAGGAAGAAAGCAAAATATAGTGAGGTTTTGAAACCACAGAAAACACCTTCAAATCATTTTTCACCAACTCATTTTTTCATTTAAGAGTTTCTGCTCAGGTAATCTAAAGTTACTTTAGAAATGAGATAAAGAAACTTTTCTGTGTCGGAAACATCCACATTTTAGACATCACGTCTTTTCGGGGCAAGTAAAAAAGAATTCATGTTGTTCCTATCTAAAGATCCTGTACATATATATTTATATGGGTAGATTTTCTAAAACAATGAACATTAAAGCAAAAAATGTCTCACTTTTTTTGTACCTTTTTGGCCAGATTTTTTATGTAGAATTTTAAATAACAGGAAGGAAAAAAGATGGTCAGAAGACATGCATACCAGGAAGCCAATACAGATACATTCACATCTTCACTTCTAAATGAGGAATTCTATGATCAGCAGATATAGGTAGATCAAATAATTACTAGTTTAATTTTTAAAGATTTGAATCAATTTATTTATTATGGGTTTTTAGTGCAGATCCAAAAACGGCCATATATCATTTTAGTTTCTAATTTAAATCCACCAAGGACTGACTGGGGATTAAAAAATGGTAACTCCTGAGCCTAGTCAAAGCCTGGATCTTGATTCTGTGACTCGATTTGAAACAACCTTATGTGCATTGTGCAGGACAGCTCAAAGTGAGCAGCGTGGAAAACTTTTGTCAGATTGATGTCAGAGACTGGTAGATGGATACAAGAGTATCTTGCAGAGGTTATTTCAACCAGAAGGGGATAAAACAAGGTAACAGAGGCATTCTCAATTCAGCACCTTCCAGTGACTGTTTCAGTGTAGTCTCTTTGACAACCAGTAGAAGTGCACAGAAAGAAATGTGTCTGAGTGAGATATAAATATTTGCACTGATACCATTTTCACATAGTGACACCTGTTCAGTTATTTGAAATGGTTGAGGGGATTATGCTGACTGCATTTGGCCATTTTGGTTGAAGTTGATAAAAAAAAATTACTCCGTATGAACCAATAGTTGGAGGTTTACATCGAACTGAGCAGAATAAGAGGTAAACAAAAACTAAATTACCTGCTTTAACCATCCTTTATCCAAGTTTGGATGACTGACGCAGGGAGAATGAGCTCAGCCACGTTTGAGGCAGGACAAGAAGATGGGAGCAGTAGTTTTTTGCTTTCGTGTTTTGTGACATCTGGTTTGTGCTAGTCATACATCCTCTGCTTTATTTTTTAATTCCACCTTTGTGTAAAAGGAGGTGGATTAACAACCTGCTAAGCGAATAACAAATAGCCTTTTCACTCCTTTGACATCTGGAATAAATTTAGAGCTGCACCAAACACTCTTCTCCCAGAGAATACCAATTTTTGCCCTTTTTTGTTGCGATTTTATTTTTTGCTTGGTTTTTGTTTTTTTAGGTCTGACCTCCTGATTCTTACATCGACCAATTCAGATGTTCCTTTTAAAAGAAGATTATACAACAAATGTGCCCCAAGTTATTTGATAGAGGTAGAAGTTTTAAGTTAAAGCGAAAAAAAACTATTACAAGAGCATCCCCATTCGGAATCCAACTGTGTCACCAATCTTTGTCTTTTAACTAAAAAACTAAAAAAATAAGGCATCAAAGTACATGCTCTTAGTTGATGTGTTTATATACTGAAAATAGGTGGAAACCTTAGTTTTGATGTATTGGATGACTTCAGAACCAAAAACAACCAAACTTTTGAACACCTCCAATCATGCTGATCATCTCCAATCGAATCATGATATATTTTTTTTTAAACTGCTTCATGTTTCTGTAAAATAGGCAGTGAATGTGGAACACCACAATGACTTAAGAAATTAGCTGCAGCCTTTCCTGTATTTCACAAAATTCTGTAACACTTATTGCTTTCTATGCAGTGCTGAGTATTCTTCGTGAATGTTCCATGACTGCATACATTTTCTTGTTTTTTTCAGTATGTCTGGGAGCGTTTTACCATTTGCAATCTGTTCATATTGACATCAGTAGGTTAGTGAAAGCAACAGCTTCCTCTCTCCTCCCTGTCTGGAGTTGTTGGATAAAATCTGAGGGTCTTTGATCCTGGCAGAAACAGGAAGGTTTCCTTCTCCCACTTCTCTGTGGGAAGATTCAGTCAGGTGAGCAAGCTGCAGAAACAGCTGAAGCTCCAACAAACAGAGAGTTAGTGGTTGAAGGTTGCCGGTTTAACTCCCCGCTGCGTCGACGGGCATCAGTAGGGCGAGAAGAGAATTGATCCTTGGTTGGTTCTGACCGGTCCGGGAGCGCGACGTAGGAAGGAGGCGGTGAAGAGGGACGAGGACGATGGAGGGCGATAGTGGTGGGAGATGGTGGGGGTAATGGGTGAGGAGGTGTGCGAGAAGAGGGGGGAAGAGGAAAAGGAGGAGGGAGAGAGGGAGATCGAGGGAGGGAGTGGGGAGGAGGAAAAGGTTGAGGGAGGGAGGGAAATCGAGGGAGGGAGTGGGGAGGAGGAAAAGGTTGAGGGAGGGAGGGAAATCGAGGGAGGGAGTGGGGAGGAGGAAAAGGATGAGCGAGGGAGGGAAATCGAGGGAGGGAGTGGGGAGGAGGAAAAGGTTGAGGGAGGGAGGGAAATCGGGGGAGGGAGTGGGGAGGAGGAAAAGGATGAGCGAGGGAGGGAAATCGAGGGAGGGAGTGGGGAGGAGGAAAAGGATGAGGGAGGGAGGGAAATCGAGGGAGGGAGGGGGGAAGAAGGAGAAGTGAAAGGAGAGGAAAGAAAGGAAGGAGATAGGGAAGGCTTCACTAGCTCCTGAGGAAAAAAGGAGAGGGGTGATAAGGTGATAACAGGAGCAGTCAAATAGGGAAAGGGAAATGGTAAATTCAAGTTGGTGAAATGAAAAAAAAAGATATGATGGGGAAATAAAAAATAATGAGAGAAAGCGGAGAAAACAGTGCACGAAAATGAAGACAAGAAAATGGGAACCAAAGGGTCAAAAAATAGACCAAAAAAATTGTACAGAACAAAGAAGGTGGAATAATAAAACAGCATACACAAAAAGAAATAAACAAATAGGACAAGAAAAGCCAAGAAGAAAAAGAAAAGTTAAAAAAAGGACAGAAAAAAATGGGAAACAAGCGGAAGAGAAAAAACAAAGAAAAGAAAACGGTTAGATAAAAAGTAATAAGTGAAGCAAATGAGGGGAAACAAAGAAGAAAGAAAACAAGAAAAGACGAGGGGAAAAAAGTAAATATGAAAACAAATTTAAAGAAATTGCAGATGTACTTCAGTTTGTTTCTGTTTTATTGTTAAATTTCTACATTTTAAGATGAGCAGAAAGCTGGCAGTGGACACTCACCGTGAGCGAGCTGCGCTGCTGTTTGTTGTATGGGCTGTATTTTGGTTTGCTGGGTTTTCCTGCCACTCTGTCCTTGTGTCTTCTGCTGGAAATGTGCTGCAACGTCAACACCATAAGTCAAATTTTGAGTTTTACACCTTTTCCATTTCCTAGTTTTGCAGTTTGGGTTTTTTTCCATACTGATCATGCATTAATTTATTCTCACCTTGACACGTGCTGAAACAATGTTTTTTGGCTCATCTATAGTCTACTAATAGTTTACGGTAATGTGGCAATGTCCCTCAGAAAACCAATATCTGCCAGTAAGAGGTAGCTCAGACTTTTGTTTGATCAGGAGGAGGATTTTGGTGATCAGAATCAGATTACTTAATTTACAAGAATGGTACCGTTTTGGACCGAACAGTGGAAACATAAATAGCAAATGGCAAAGGTAAAATATAAAGTTCTGGTTAAAAAGGTTTAGGGGAAAAAACAACAACCTTTAACTACTTACTACCTAAAATTAGGTACAATTGTCAAAATCAAAGATTTTCTTTTTTGCTGTGAAGCAGATGTCAAATTGAATATAGATTGCTCACTTCAACATTGCACATACAATGCATATACATTTACACAGTAAAAGCTCGAATGGGTATAGTTCTCACTCTGACCACAGTATGGCAGCAAAGAACCACTAATACAATCAGTGGTATGTGTCAAATAAGAATCAACAGGCACTGCTGCTGCATTTTGACTTTAAGCACTTGAAGGAGAGTTCGTATTTATGGTCTGAAAGGGTCAGTTGGGTAAAACATTCATCAGAACAGCTGTCAGTAAAACTGAAAGTTATATAACAGCTTCAGAAAATATTCAAATAAAATTTTATTTAAGAATTGAGCAATTTTGAATGTTTTTTTCTGTCAGCATAATTAATCCAAAACACTTAACAAGAGAATTAAAACTGATGCGCAATGCGAGCAAAAAGGGAAGTAGAGTTTGGACCAAATGTGGGTAGGATGTGAGGGAGCTAAATGACAAAGGAGTTAATTTACTTGGAGTTGCATGAAAACAAAAAACAAGAACAGAGACCAAGACTTATGACTTTCCTTTACCTGTTTGAGCTGGATCTCAGAGTTGACGTGGACGTCACAGATCTGGCAGTGGAAAGTTTTGTTCTGCAGGCCGGAGCCCTTCAGAGTGGCGGTGCTGCCATTTTTCAGCTTGGCTCCTGGTCGAGGGTAGGCTTTGATCGGCCCTGCACCACTGCGTGCCTCCAGCATTGTTTTGTGCTTTGAACCTGAGATATAAAAATATTAGGGAAAGCCTAAAGCATTAAGTGAAAAGGACTTGAAGGTAGAAGAGTTTCCCAGAGATCAACTCAAGATATCCCCCACCCCCTTCTGCTAGCACATGGTTTGTTTTGCTGACTTTATATTTTTTTTATGTTTTTCGTACAACGATTGTGGAGGAAAATAAGCAGGTTTAGTAACGTCCAACTTTATCTGTGTAGAATGGTATGGCTTGTGTGAATAAGAGAAAACTGCAGCAAATTCTACTGGGAACAATGGTGACAATAAAACAGCTTATGGTTGGAGGAAAAGATAAATACACTAGATTAGATGGGGGTCATAGCTTGGGCGTAATAAAATCATGTTGGACCTGTTTTACTGCACTAGAGTTTAGGTCATGTTTTGGGTCAAAACCATGTATCATTCTCTTTCCTCTATACAATTATGCATTAGTTTATGTTTTTCTATGAAAAAACAACAACAACCCATAAAATACATTGAAGTCTGCGCATCTTACGTATGAAAAAAAAAGTACGTTTGCAACTATCTTAGAGGGTCAAATAAGTGTGAATCTGAAAATGATTAAACACTGATTGCTTACTCCTGAATTTATATAACTCTAGGCAATCAGAGTAGGATAAAGAGATATTAACGACTCAAAGATGTCGTTAAAGGTTTTCATCAAATTGTTGGATTATGTGTTTTTAGGGTGATGAATGTGGGAAAAGCCAACGGAGAAAAGTGTCGACCTGTGTGTGTCTCACCTGTGCTCTAAACCGAAATCAAACATGCAAAAGTAACAAACATGACCCACATACTTTGTCATCCTTTTCTTACCCGCATTATGAGCCTCCAGCTGAGACAGAGAGTTGACGGCGACTTTACAAAGAGAGCAGTACAGCAGCTTCTTCGCCTTCTCCTCCTCAGCCTCAGCTGAGAGAGGAGCATCCTGAGAGGATGAGGAGGTGGTCTGCAGAGCACGAGGTGCAGCACAGGACGGGGAGGGGGTGACTGAAGATGGGGGACAAGATTTTGAAGAGGAGGAGGATGAGGAAGATGATGAGAGTCCAGGAGCTGGCAGAGCAGAGGGCGGGCTGGATGCCGGAGGCTCACTGCCAGCTCTGCTAATGGAGGGGGAGGAGGGGAGACAGGGTTTCAGAGAGGACAAGGAATCTGTGGGGCTGGAAAATAGTTCTGCAGAGAGAATGAGAGGAAGGAAGAGTTAATGTCAAATTAAAAAGTTTGAGAGTTCAGATCAGTAATCTGTCGGAGGATAAACCCAACCTGTGCCCTGACTGTTGCTGCTGTTAGTAGAGAGAGGTTGGGCCGGACGAGCAGGACCACAGCTGTTCCCATTGGTTTCTGGTGTGACTGACAGTTTGGCTTTAGCCTTGTTCTCCTGAGACTTAAGCTTCTTGGCATGACGACTGCCTCTATAATGAGCTTCTGCCTGAGACTGAAAATACAGAAAGAACAAAGAGTTCAGTTTTATTATTGTACTCTGCAGTTTAAAGTGATGAGTTAGACTTGAGGGTGTCGTATTTTGTGAATAATCATCATCTTGCTGGCTCTGCTAAGACACGAGCAGAGAAGTGGAGATAGGAAACTATGAGCAGGGAACTTTTCTCCAGTTTGAAAAACAATAGTCCTTTTTACGCTTATTCAAGTTTGCTAAAAACCTAAATATCAGTTCAGAGCCAGAAAACCTAATGATCTTAGAGAAAATAATCACAAACTGTTTCTCCTTTGATTCTAAAGCAGATAAGTATTTTAAAATGAGGTTTTCTGACAAAAAGATTATGACAGTGTTGCTATGAACAGAGAAAGGTTTGCTTTGTTGAAAAAACCCCCCAAAAACATTTGGAATATGGTGAACGAACATGTGGCTTCTTAGTGGAAGCAGAACATGGACAGAGGGAGTAGTCTTTCCACAGAGCTCCTCTATGTCAAATCTCCGTCAACGCTATAAAAGTAGTTGAGGACGACAGATTTCTCTTCACCCTCTCTGTTAGAAATATTTTTGCTCCAAGAATATAAAACTAATGAAAACGACAAGTCTGACAGACAAAAACAAAACCGTTTAGGTCACTGCTAGGGCAGATAGCTCTGATTCAGTAGCCAGATCACTCCTCAGTGGTCTGGTCGGAGGTGTACGTTTTCTAGTTTACCATACATTGATATGTATTCTGTCAGAAAATATCTACAGCTCATATTATGTAAAGAAATAATCGCTTTCAGCATGGTTTTAAACCACAATAATTCCTTGATGAATGAGCCAAATGAAGGAGCAGGTTTAACTGCACCATAAATCTATTTTTTATTTTTTTTAATATTTGTGGCATAGTGAGACTTTCAGCTGCTTCCATTCACTACTTTTATGTTTTTGAATAACAGTATTTTTGGGCTCTTAAACCGCTTTTAAATCCCAAGCTGTTGCTCAGTTGTTGGGTCTTCAAACTACAGTTCTCAGACAACATTTTTTCTGACTTTCTCCTCCTCATTGGACAACTTCACTTGTGAATGAGCTCAAATTTGAGCAGCTATTACTACTTTTGTAATGGGTGCCGAATGAGCGTGATGCGTTGATGTCCAGAGCAGGTGTTTTCGCCCTTCTGGAGCTTTTGGTTGTGGTATTGCGCTCATCTTTTTTTGTTCGTTTTATTTTTTATACACTAACATATTTCTCAAATGTAAATGTGAAAATGAGTATAACCATTGCTTGGACAAGGAAAACATTTCGTTTTTCCAAAGTTTGGACAAGGCAACTTTATTTGTATAGCACACTTTCAACAAGGAAGGAAGTAGCAATAAAACCAATAAACAACAATGGAGTTGCATAGCATATAACATTAAAACAAAAAGTTTAAAAAATAATGTCACATAAGCCTTAAGTACTTATGGAGGACATTATTTTTCTCCTTCCTGATGCTGCTTACATCTAACCCAGAGGTTTTGCTTTTTTTAAGACACTAGAGGGCGCCCACACGCAAAAAGAAAGCTCATGTTCATTTGCTCTGTTTGCTTCAGTGCACATTTTTAATGTGTTAGTGTGGGATTTCAGTCACAAAGGGTCAAGTCTCCATATAGAGCAGGTTGTTTTTGCAGGAGCAAACTTAAACCTATAAAGCTTGGAACACCTGCATGTTAATAAATATAGTTCTTATTAATGCCATCCATCCACATAAACCAATACCATGAATTCAAATTTTAGCTGCCTTTGTTATCCAACTAGGACTCTACCCGGGTCTGCATAGCAGGTGTAGCATGAGAAGCACATTACCAAAGCAGCGGCAATGCAGCATCTGGAAGATTTCTGGCACAGCACTAAGTAAGGCTTACTGGAGATACTGAGGCTCACAGAGCATTATCCCTGGTATTATACACATTCAAAACCAGGCACATCTCCTGTAAGCATAAAGGCTTCAGGTTGCGTTTATAGGCCGGTACCAAAAACGGCTGTCAACACTGGACCGGATTAATACGAGTAAAATTGGTTGGACACACGTCCTGACTGAGGAGGTAAAACAAAACAAAAAAACCGTAAGAAATCTGTTAAACAGAGCGAGCGGTTCCATTGGAGCTGCAGTCATATTAAACAAGAAGCACAGAAAAAAAAAAAAAAAGAAATTTGTAGTTAAGGGCCTCCAATCTCAAACTTATTCAAGATGCAGTTCTTAGTCATAAACACAGTTTCCCAATAAGCGTTACTGCAACTTATAGCTCAAAAGTAAAAAAATAAAAAATAAAAAAAAGCCATTTTCATGTTAGCCAAATTTTTTAGATTTTGTTCTCGTCTAATCAGAGCATTTTGTGCCACATGTTTGATATGCCCCTGCATATGGTAAACTGCAAAAAAGAGAAAATCTTGATTCTGTACAACAACCTTGACCAATTTTTCCACCTGAGCTATGGGTCTCTGCAGCTCTTCCAGAGTTATGATTTGCTTTTTGGCTGCTTTTCTGAAAAATGCTTTCTTTGGCTAGCCTGTCAGCTGAGGTGGATGGCCATGTCTTGGTAGGTTTGCAGTTCTCCCATACCCTTTGCGTTTTCAGATGACAGATTGAACAGTGTCCTGTGAGATGTTCAATGCTCCATTTGTTTTATAAACCAACAACTTAATCTTTTTCCATAACTTTACCTTGGACCTGTCCGTTGTGTACCTTGTTCTTCATCCATGCATTTATCTTTAGTCGGATTGATTATTGCAAAAGTGTCTTCACAGGTATGCCTAAAAAGTCAGACAGCTGCAGTTGATCCAGAATGCGGCTGCTGCTTGTGTCCTCACTAAAACTAGGAAAGCAGAGCATAAACCCCCCAGTTCTAAAGTCCTTACACTGACTCCCTGTAGCTCAGAGAAAATACTTGAAAATACTTGTTAGTTTATAAATCACTGAATGGCTTAACACCAAAATATATTTAACATCCGTTGTGTCCACCTTGCAGACTACACAGGTCTTCTGGTTTAAGTCCACTCTGCATCCCCAGAATCAGAACCAAACATGGAGAAGCAGCATTCAGTTTCTGTGCCGATCTGAAATAAACTTCCAGAACACTGCTTAAACACTGAAATCCTTCAAATCAAGGCTAAAAACCTATTTGTTTCAATTTGTATTTTACCATTAACAAGCGGAACAAATTAATTCTAGGCTGGGTGGCAACTTTTCATTACATCCATTTTGCCACTGAAATTTAATGTTTTGTTTGTTTATTGTGTTATGTTTTCATCACCTAAAGCACTTTGAACTGCCTTGTTGCTGAAATGTGCCATACAAATACACTTGACTTGCCGACATGACATTAAATTACAGACTGGTGGACTCTACAAGTTAGGTGATCAGGTCCATTGGATGCAATGAATTTTGTTTGGAGGTAACTGAGTAAAGGGGTCAATGACAAATGCACACTAAAGTTAAAATCATTTTCTTACTCCTCATACAGTGGGGGAAAAAATAATATTTGGCAGCCACCGATTCTGCAACTTATCCAACTCAAAAAGGTGAGGTCTGTAATTTTTTATCATAGGTACACTTCCACTGCAAGAGATAATGTTAACAAAAATCTCAAAAATCACATTGCATGATTTTTAAAAGGTGAAAATAAGTATTTGATCTACAACAAAAGTTCACCTCAATACTTTGTAATCTGACCTTGGTTGGCAATGACAGAGGTCAAACGTTTCCTGTAGGTCTTCACCAATTTTGCACACACTGTAGCTGGTTTTTTGGCCCATCCTTCTATGCAGATCTTCTCTAGATCTGTGATATTTTGGGGCTGTCATTAGGCAACACAGACTTTCAGCTTCCACATATTCTCTTTTGGATTGAGGTCTGGAGAGTGGCTAAGCCACTCCAGAATCTTGAAATGTTTTTTATATAGGCACTCCTTCGTTACCTGGGTGGTGTGTTTGGGATCATTGCCATGGTGAACGATCCAGCCCCATTTCATTTCAATGATCTCACTAATGGAAGGAGGTTTTTGCCCAAAGTATCACGATACAGGTCCGCATTAGTCCTTTCCTTGATACGGATCAGTCGACCTGTCCCCTTTGCAGAAAAGCAGCTCCAAAGCATAATATTTCCACCCCCGTGCTTCACAGTGGGTATGGTGTTGTGGGGATGCAACTCAGCATTCTTCTGCCTCCAAACACGGCGAGTGGCGTTTATGCTAAAGAGTTCTATTTTGGTCTCATCTGACCATATGATATTCACCCAATGATCCAGATGGTCTCTGGCAAACGTTAGACAGGCCTAAACATGTGCTAGATTAAGCAGAGGGACCATGAGCGCTGCAGGATTTTAATCCATGCCAACGTAGTGTGTTACTAATACTACCCTTTGTTATTGTCGTCCCAGCCCTTTTCAGGTCATTGACCAGTTACGGTCGTGCAGTTCTGAGCAGTTTCCTCACTGTTCTCAAGATCATGTGTACCCCACGAGGTGAGATCTTGCATGGCCCCAGGTCAAGGGAGATTGCCATTTATTCAATTTTCTAATAATTGCTCCAACAGTTGATCTCTTCTCACCAAGCTGCTTTGCCCATTGTAAAATGGCTCCTCCCATTCTTGTGCAGGTGTACAATCTTGTCCCTGGTGTGCTTAGACAGCTCTCTGGTCTTGGCCATGGTAGAGGTAGGAGTCTCTTTGATGGTGTGGACAGATGTCATTTATACAGATAAGTTCAAACAGGGGTCATTAATACAGGCAACGCGTAGAGGACAGAAGAGCTTCTTAAAGAATAACCGGTCTGTGAGGGCCAGAATTCTTCCTTGTTTGTAGGTGCTAAAAACTGATTTTCTGCACCTTTACAGTATTTAAATAAATTCTTGAAAAATAAGTGATTTCCTGATTTTTTTTTTTACATTCTGTCCCTTACAGTTGATGTGTACCTCTGATGAAAATTACATACCTTCTCTTTAGGTGTGACAGCTTGCACAATTGGTGGCTGCCAAATACTTTTTTCCACCACTATAATTATGTGCTACTTTGTGTTGGTCTAAAAGAGAAGAACAATGGGAAAACACAAAATGATTTTTAAATTGTCCAGGTGATCACTTTTCACAAAGTGTCTGGAGTTTTCATAGACTTACCAGCCTAGAGTAGAAGTGTTGGGTTGCTCACTATGATTCTACTCTTGTGACTTCTTGGCAGGACTATGACTCAACTTCTACTCAGCTTGTTAGAATGAGTTAATGCTCCTTGTTTACACCCTCTTTATCAGTAGTAATTCCTCTATTCATGTTCGCTCATGAATAATTTTACCAGCTCGTGGATTAGTCATGTTTGATGGACGTGTCGGTAATGAGGCAGCTCATTAAGCTCTCAGCAGTCATGATATCTCTCAGTGTCATTTACACAGCGCTGTGTTAATATAGTGCAGTTTACACCTGATTATACACAAACGACTTAAAAAAACAACTGAGAAGCATTTCTACTGCAAGATAGATTATTCGTCATTGCAATTTTCTGCGCAGTTAGTGAAGCGAATCTTTTAAGATGTTTATTTACATTCAGAACCATTTAAAAAAATGAATACCGGTATTAGTAATCTCCATGAACATAAGTCATTTAACATTTACTGCAAAAAAGAATCAATTTGAAAGTAAAATGGATTAGACAAGTCAAAGGGACTTAATTAGCACCACTAAGAGAACACACCTTTTGCATGCTCAACAGTTATCCCTCAGACCGCTTCATTTCTTTATTTGTTCTACATCAAACAAGTCATAAAATTCCAGGTAATTGATTCGAATTTGGCTTTCTGGTAACGTATTAAAATGGTCCCAATCCCACTTGGCAGTCTGCTACTTTGTCATTTATTGGAAATAGAAATCCTCAAGACTCAATTTTCAGGTCAGTTTTATTCGATATCTACATGCTCCACGTAGTTCAGATTATAGAAATTTACAACCTCTTATATCAATGCTAATGACGTACAACTTTAGATATGTGCATCACCCCCTGACAGCCTGTTACAGTCACAAAGTGTTTTTTACTCTCATAAACTGCAAGACTAGAGATCAGGAGTCTCGTTTCTAAAACTTTGCCTAGAATCCCTACTAAAACCGTACTTTAGCTCAGCAAAAAATCTTTTTACTTGCGCTTAGTAAGTTTTAGATCTATCAAACTTTGAGTACCACAGCTGAACACAGTTCCCGCTTTATTAATCCCACTCTCCCTAGAAATGTGTTCAGGTGTTTTTGGGTCATACCCAGTCTCCTACACACCCACTTTCTGCCATAAAACGGTCAACGCAAAGTGCCTAGTGAATATACTCTATGGAGTTAAGCCGGCTGATAAGGGGTGTTTGGTGACTACATACAGTCAATGGATGTTTCACAAGTAACCATGGTAACCAGGAGGTGAAGAAAACGCTACATGGAGGCAAGAAAACAGTTTTATTTCAATCATTGTTTATCTATGTAGAGCTTTACACAGCGAAAGGCGACCAAAGTCCTTTACATTAAAAGACAAAAATATAGTTTGCAATAAGAAAATTGTAAAAAGACAATAGTAAAAAGATTAAAATAAAATAAATAAAAGCAGCAGCACAAGCAATAAAACAAATATAAAGTTTGAATTATATGATTACTACTTGTAGCTAGAATAAGATTGGAATAAAAGCTAATTAAAACAAAAAAACTCCATTTCAGTAATCCTGGATATTTAAAGCCTGAGATAAAACGGTGCATTTTACAGTTTATCTGAATTACTAAAACACTAAACTCAAATGTATAAGCCACATTCTCAGTGGCCCAAACAAATTTTTCCAAATCAAAGACTATTTTGGCCAAACCTTAAACACTGTTCAGGTACTTAGACACAATTTGCTAAACTCATCCACTCTTTTCTCAAAACCTTAAACACATTTTCAGCCACTAAACACATTTCACACTTCTATAGTAAAACTTTAAACAGAAGCAGCAACATGTAAACACAACTAAAACAGCTGTCATCTTTCAGACACAGCCACTCAAAATTCAACACAACTATCTGGTGATGTGATTGGACCAATTTGCCAGGATAAAAGTCAGTTCAGAGTTTACAGGTGGAACATATGCATCAACAATAGGCATATGGAGAGGAAGAGGAGGACGGGTCCGTAGGTACATTTACATGTGCAATATATATAGATTATAGCTAATCGGATCAAAGTTCGGATTAAAATTTGACTGTGTGCATGGGCCCTGAAAAAATGTATCCGATTATGGCAATCATTTACATCCGTCACACGTTCGATCGGAAGAAATAATTTTGATAAGCGCACAACTATCCAACATACCGGAAACTGCCGTAGAAGAGGTAGCGGACTTCCGTAGTCAACAGACATGGTTGCATGTGTTTTAAATGGAGTGGTACGATGTTCTTCGGAGCGTGCTTTTATTTTATATCTTCAAGTCTTTGTTTTTGTGTACACAGTCAAATTCTAATCAAAATCCCTTTGTTTTACGCCCACTTAAGGTACGTCTACGCAGGACGTAACAGATCCGCAGTTATGACCCACATTGGCAGTAATGACCCACATTCGGAAGAAGTGTTCAAATGCACAACGATCGCAATAACAATCGGCATAACCCAGCCGTCTAAGTGGGAAGGAAATGTTGATCCGATTGAGTGTAATTGGGTCAGAGTATTCCGTATGTTGTATTTACATTAGGGATTTTTATTCTGATCAGACTGCTAATCCGATTGTTTGTGTCCATGTAAACATGGCTAGTGTGAGCGGTGGTGGATGAGGAGGAAGGGAACGAGGGCGACCAAGAACAGTCATCACTGAGGAAATTCAGCCATCTTACACTATTGTGAATCTGTGAATTACACTAATGATAGATAAATAATGATAGACGTAGATCTAATAGGACTGCTTTATGGAAACTACATCGGTTCCCCCATCCAGATACTGACAGTGGCTGATCTTCAATGAGTGCCAGCGTATCCATTCTGCAGCAATATGCGGGATTGTATTTTTTATTTGTACTTTACACAATTAATGCACCAATAAGTGCAATTGCTATATAATCTGAAGACATACATCTAAACATACTGTTATACAATTCTTAAATGCCACATTCAAATTCTCATTTTAATTCTCAGTACAGAGACAGGGGTGGGGACTGACTGTTGGTTGTGTGTTCGAAGCTTTACAAGTCTGAAAATGTGCCTTACTTTCACAATTTGCCATCTTACCGGGTGCACTGCCAGAGTCCTCTTTGTCCAAAATGTACATAAGCAAGGTCCTTAGTGCGCTTAAAGTTGCGCACATTTTTCAGCCCCGTCATTTTCTGTAAATCCAAAACTTGCCGTAGAAAGACTTACACAGTTTTCAGACCCCGTTTTGTGCATAAGCAAGCTTTATGAAGAAGACACCCAGAACTCAACTAAACCTATTTTTGACTTCAGTCATTTTTATAGCCACTTCAAATATATCACTAAATCATTCAACAGCTAGCTTAAAGACAAGGATTTTATTAAAGAGTTCCCTATGAAAACAAGACTGAACAACTGCTGTATGCTTTTTTTCTGTTAGATCACTTCATAAATTTACAGATCAATCAGGCAGTTGAAGCTCATCTAAAGTCCCTCTGCCAGATTCCTGACCAACAACAGGGAATTGGATCATCCCACAAGTCATTAATACCTTAGTGCACTAGCTCACAGTTGATGAAAGGAAAGATTTTAAATCATGCTGTTGGTGTTTTAAGTACCCAATATTCTTTGTGTTGATATCCTTAACACAAAATACATGTCAGGTACTTCTCAGGTTGGGCATTGTCATAAGACACCTGTCAGTGCAGAAGTCAGTAGTTTATAGTTACATTTACTTAAGTAAGTTCTTGGAAATAAAATACTTTTAGGAGTAGTTTGCTCTGCACTATTTTTTACTTCTGCTTGAGCAATATTATTACCAAGTATTGCTTCTCTAGATTGTTTTGCTACTCTGCTCAAGGCGAGCAACTTCACTGAATGAGGAACGAAAAATGCATCAGACTCACACTTACAGTCTATGTTTAAGGGAGACTTCCTGATTGTACTCAACCTTCATTGTTCTATTTTTAGCTCCTGTCTGCTAAGCCTGTTGTGCTATTTGGAGATCAAGTGAATATACGGTAAACCGTAGATATCGTCATTGGAAGTACTTCTTTACCTTATTGTTAAACATACATTACCTATAAGTTACCTGTAAATATTAGTTTGTTAAACATTTTGATTAGAAAATAGCTTCTTCTGCCTTAATTTATCTTGTAATTATGCTATTTATTTGCATAATTTTCTGTAGTCTTTAAAATACCAGAATTTGCACCTGACTTCATATTTTTGTCTGCCTGATTCCATCATCTTTAAACATTGTGTCAATTGTTATGATCAAACAGTTATTCAGTATTTTTGTAGCCTTTTTAACAAATACTTTCTTTACCCATAATTTCTTAAAAAGCAGCTTTTTACTGTTGCAAGTATCGCTCTAACTTGAGTACAATTATTGGCTACTGTATGGGTCCAGGAGTGTACTAGTGTACTAGTTTTTACTGACTTATTATTTTCCAAAAGGTCTTACATTTGTATTTGTTTTATGTAGCGCTGACTGATATTCTTTTAATGCAGCCATTGTTTTAAAGCAGTTTCTTTAATGTTATTTTTCCTCCCTCTTGTACAGCACTTTAAATTTAGCTTGTGTATCAATGGTCTAAGCAAACTTCCCTCGCCTTCAATCTAGATTGGAAAATTCAACAATTATATAAATGTCTATTGTAAAAACATTAACAGTGATTTGGCAGTTCATTAATACAGCTTGAACAATTTGGTACCATTTCTGATTATGAATACTAAAACATAAAATCATGATTGAAACCAGAAGTCTTAAAAGTCACATGTCACGGACACAAGCTGAACAGATTTTGTTTTAAGTCATGGTAAACTTGAATCCTTAAATCAATCTATCATGTTGATGTATAAAACTTTGCATAAAAATGAATAATGTGCTTCTTGCAGAACAAATCTGCCCTGGCACATGTAGAAAACCATCATAAAACACACAAACTCACGTCAGAGTTGAACCTCAGTTGGCAAACAGTACAGGAGATGACCTGTTTCTTCTTGGGGACCATGGTAACACCAAAGGTGTGATTGATGACAGCCTTCTGCACTGGATCCATCTGCACAAAACAAACAGAAGTCAGAGGTCAGCAGCTGCAGAGGATTACCTGAGCAGTGATGACAGCTTCTTTTATCTCAGTCAGACTTCACAGCTGCAACAACAGAGTAACGTTCAGGTACCGTGTTGAAGTTTGGAAAGAGTCCAACAGGTGCCGTCGTCTCCATGGGAAACGGCAGGAATGGTTTCATCATCACTGAGGAACCGGTGGCACCAATTAGACCTGGCAGCGCCCCGCCCACTGCACCGCTCACATTTCCTGGTAACAAAGACAAGGAAGATGAAATACATTTATTTTTATTCATTTAACATATTCCGAAGATGTTTCTAAAACAACATGATGCTGTGCAACATTGATATCCTATTAACAGATTTATAGCTAAGTTGGCTTTATTAATAAAGTTTAAAAGAACAAGCTGACATCAATAAATGGCCACAGCTTTCCAAGATTTTCTCCTCAACAAAAGAAAATCATTCTCTCTCAACTTTGTGTTGAAGTTTTGGTCAGTTTTGTTAGAGCTGCTCCTCAGCTTGTTGGCCTTGTTCACTGCTCTCCCTGCACACATGTTCCTAATTTGGCGATCATCCCACCTGTCTGGAATTGGGAATGAGCACCAGAATGCAGGTAGCTTCCCATGTGGCTGCCAGTTTCATACATCTACCTCCAAACTGCTTTACTCACAGGTCTGACAGAATAAAAGCTCATATTCCAAATGTGTAAACCAAAGCTTTATTATTTAAATGGCAGATAATAAATGGAGGGAATTTATTCAGCGCTTTTCCATTCATACTGACCACTCAAAGCGCTTCACACTAGAGCTATTTTCATTCAATTGCACTCATATTTATTTACGCAGATTGGTAAGCATCTTTGGGTTGGGTACCGTGCCCCGGAGTACATCGGGCAGGAGGAAGACTGAATCGAATCAGAAATGTCAGATTACAAGAGGATAACTCTACCCGCTGAGCCACAGTTGACCTGTCATTTAGAGCAGTGTTTCCCAACCCTGGTCCTTAGGGTCCACAGTTCTGCATGTTTTAGATGTTACCCCCTCTCTAGCACAACTGACAAATGACTGCATTACCTCCAATTGCTGCAGAAGCCTGTTAATCACCCATTCATTCAAGGCAGGAGTGCAACAGTAGGGAAACTCATAAAACACACAGGACAGTGGGCCCTAAAGACCAGGGTTGGGAAACAATGAATTAGAGAATCATTTACAATCCCACCAAATCATTCATGTTAGAAAGGTGAAAGCATCACAGTGCTGTGCATGTGTGTTGTTCGTGTGTCATAATGAAATCAAAGCAACTATTATTGCGTTTAGTTAAAGTTCCGTTTTTAAGGACCATCCAGTCACCACCAGACATCAGTCTGCATTTCTGACCTTAAATTAACTAATTGTACTACTTCATCAACTGATTGCTGTTGTTGTAAATCATATTGCTAGGTAACTAAAGTGCTTTTTTTGCTTGTTGGTTTGTGTCTGCTTTTTACGTGGCAACATTACAGCACCTCTGACACCACTTCAGGTGGGTCATAGTCAATTGACTGTGTGTTCTCAGAGGAGAATTAAAACAAGGAACCTCCTTGAAGCTGAAATTCTGACCAGGAAGAAAAGGGGGTTGCAAGTTTTGTATCTTATGGCTGCCATGAATAGACAGTTCCTGACACAAACTATTTAACAGCACTTCTGCTGGTTTATGTCTCAATAAACTAGTGGCACAAATACAATAGTATTACACAACCGCTATTAGTCAGCATGTTTCTTTAGTATTTCAATGCATAAAATGAAAATAAATATAGTATCAGCTTGCTAATAATACCTAGCGCCACAACAATTGTGAAACCCAATGGTTTTGCGACTTACAACTGGAACGTTTTAAATTCTGGTGTAATCTATTGCTTAGATCCAAGCTGCAACTGCAGTGACAAATCAAAACTTTCCATATTTTAAACAGAGTTCATGCACATTTGTCCTTCAGGATTCCTTACTTTTCAAGACTCCTTCCACCCTGAAACTGCTTGAATTGTACTATAGTAGGATTTTATGTATAGAATCCATAATCCCGAATCTAGCTACTGATTTTCAGACTATATTATATCGTCATTTCACAGCTTTTTCTAGCCTCTGGGGTAACTTAGATCAAGTCAAATTTCAGAATCACCATTAAAAAGACAACTAATGGAAAAAAATGAGTTTCAAATTAAGACATCTTTCAAGTCTCAGCCTTCACATATAACATTGTGTATGTGCCTTGTTATTTTAGCTGTATTTATAGTGGCTGAAGTGGCTGGCTATTCGAGCAAAATTTGGAGCAGAAGCTGAAGTGTGAATCCTCCTACTACCCTCCTAATGTGAGTACGAGTTACATATACAGTACATAGTGTGTTGAGGAGTATGTATCTGATAGAGATAAGTATGCTTCTTCTATCTGTGCATAGCTACATTCACAGCTTGTAGAAGCCCCGCAGAGAAATCTTTCATAACAACGGGGCGTGGGTGGAAACATGGAGCAAAACTGAATCAGTCCTGACACTGAGTGGGAGGAGGAGGAATATAAATATTGAATTTATTAGGTACAATTCTCCAACTTAGGTAAAACAAATATCAAATTTTAAAAACATTACTAAACAAAAAATGACAAACCTAAAATTCTGGTTTTAATCCACTAATAATCTACTTAGGAAATAAATACAGCAAAATATATATTTATTTTTTAGTTTATTTAACAGTGACAGTACACAATAATGAACATTTTTGTAAATGTGGCAGTGTTAGCTTCAATGCTAATTTTCAACGGTTGTCCCTGGGTAACGTGTATATTGCCAAAAACACCTTTAAAAATTAATACATTAGAATAAGTAAATATAAAAGTTAAAGCTATATACGCACAACATAGCATTGGAACACAAGTAAAGTAGCACATTGACAGTTTAAATGTTATTTCTGTTAGTTAAATGACAGTGATAAGAGTAGGACATAAAAGAAAAGGACAAAAAGAGACAAGGACAAAAACATTGGTGCATGGGCTGGTCACACACCTCCTAGGAGGAGGGAGACTTCCTGGATAACTGAGAGCCTTCACAACATGTATCAGAATACATTAATTAATGAGTACAGTGCTATTAGATTTTAGCCACAGTTTTAGCTGAGGCTTAAAGGTGTTAAACGTGGGACCTGCTCTTAAAGTGAGTGGCATATGAAGATTACATTTTTAGAAAATTGAGAAAATCAGAAAAAGAATTTCACCAATGCATCAATGTTCCACCAATGTTTGACAGCATATATGTATTTGGACGTTGACTTCACATCAACTCTGAGAAGGGATAACAGAAATAAGTGCGCGTTTTAAAAAGCATTTTCTTTCATTTGTAATTTGTTTTTAAGAATAGAAAGGGAGAAAAAAAAATCAAATGATATCAAAAATCGGATGTGGCATGAAAAAATATGAGATTTATTTTAAATCCATATTGCCCATCCCTAAGTACAACTATGCTTAACACCTAGTATTTTATCTTAACAAATTCTCTACTACGGAAGCCATACAAAATGAAGTACAATTCAATACTATTTAGGTGTCATGATAGTTAACTATTAATTATTTTTAATATCTTCTGAATGACAAAATCCTCCCTACTATTTCCAATGAGCTAAGCACTCATAGTGATTCCTTTGGCAAACAGAGTTTCATGTGAAGCATATTTGGTGCATAAAAAGTTCCTTAAGAGCAATTATAAACTTGAAAAAAAAGGCACTATTCATTCAGTTCAAATTCAAATTCAAAAATACTTTATTGATCCCAGAGGGAAATTAAGTTTTGGTGTAGCTCATATGATTAATTCTTTAAGGAGTTGTTGTAGATGATGATGGCTGTGGGCAGGAAGGATTTCCTGTAGTGGTCTGTATTGCAGGGAAACTGAAGAAGCCTCCGACTGAAGATGCTCTGTTGTTGTATGACTGTCTCATGAAAAGGATGCTCAGGGTTGTCCATAATTTTTTTGATTTTATGAAGAATCCTTCTTTGCATTATCATCTCCAGATTTTCCACAGTTGTCCCAAGAACAGAACCAGCCTTCTTTATCAGGTTGTTGAGCCTTTTTAAATCCCTGGCTCTGATGCTGCTACCCCAACAGATGATGGTTGAAGAGATTACACTCTCCACAACAGACCTGTAGAAGATCTGCAGCATCTTGCAGCAAACCTTGAAGGACCTAAGCTTCCTCAAGAAGTACAGTCTGCTCTGTCCCTTCTTGTAGACGGTTTCACTGTTGTGCCTCCAGTCCAGTCTGTTGTCAAGGTGAACTCTGAGGTATTTATACTCCTCAACCACCTCCACTTCTTCTCCCATGATGGAAACAGTTTTTGACTTATCCCTGTTTCTTCTAAAATCTACAATCATTTCCTTTCAATTTCAATTTGTATGATCACAGCACAAACTTAAATTCTCACGATGCATGCTGTGCCTCCACAAACTCCATGCTGTCCAAATCCGTGAAGCCTACCCAGTTTTAAGTGTGGCCTAAGAGGATTAATAAAACAATTTATAAGGTGATCTAAATAAACTGAATAAATAGATTTGTGTGTGTGTGTGTGTGTCTGTGTCTGTGTGTGTGTGTGTGTGTTTGTGTGTGTTTGTATTAAAGAGGTGCGTCTCTGGATTAAATATGTGCAAAGCTGCTGCATTCTTAGTTCATCCTCATATTACAGATCATTGAGTCAGTGTCTGTATTTATGAGGATAATTATTAGGTTCAGAAAGAACATGAGTCAACACAATCCTGTAATCAAACACATGCAACCTGTCAGTCATTTATTTCAGATGGTTGGGTGGATCAGCTGTTATTAGCTGAGATTATTCATGGTAATAAATGCAGATAAGCTTCTATTTTTGCAGATGGTGTTTTGTGCCAGCTTGGCTAACCTGCCAAAAAAGAAAAGCATTTTTATAGAAACTCATAAAAAACCACAAAATAAGCTTTTTTTTTTACAGTAAACTCTAGAGATTAAATCTTTCCAAAGAATACACTAGGATTAAAATCAAACCAACCTGAATTTTCATAAAAATGAGAAAAGAAAAACAGAAACCACTGATATCCAGTTCATACAATGAAATCATTGTTTAAAGTTTGTTAACAGAGTTTAAGCCTTTCTTCTATAAATCCCAAAGACATTTTAACATCCTATTAAGCAGCATTTAGTGCCTGTTACATTTCAAATGTATTCTTACTGGATAAACTTCTATTTTCACATATCACATTACAACTATGAACTTCAAAGCATTTATGGTGATTTTCAGTAGTGCACTACAAAAAGTAGCATGTTTGTGTACTTGAAATCAAATTAGATAGTTTTCACTTGTTTGGAAAGTTTGGAAAGTGTAAGATAGATTGCTATTCAGTCCCATATGTCAGTACTCTGTAGAATTATCTTTTAGGATAATAACAGGGACATTTCTTTGCACTTTGCTCATCTATATAAGTGTCAGTTCTTTCCTAAATCAAATTTTAAGTCTTGCCAGTGATTCTCAATTGGATCTTAGGTCTCGACTTTGACTGGGACATTAATACGATTCGATATAAAGCATTCTCTTGTACATCTGTCTGTATATTTAAGGTCTTTGTCTGGCTTGAAGGTGAACCTTCGTCCGCTTTTAGTCTTCTGCAGCTTCTAACAGATTTTTTTGTCCATCATTGCCCCAAATAAAGCACCTTCTATTTTCCCATCAACTGTGACCATTGCTGCTTAAGAACAGTGTCGTCTCAGCATGAGGCTGCTACAGTCACGTTTGGGGTGATGTGCAATGTTTCCTGCCATGCACTGCATTTTATATGGAAAAAAAAGTTACTTTTTGGTACCATCTGACCAGAGCACTCCCTTTAACATGTTTGTTACGTATCTTATACAGTTTGTGGCAAACTGGACCTCCTTTGATTAATTTTAACATTGGCTTCCTTGTTGCCACTCTTCAATAAAAGGCAGATTAGATGAGTGCAGGAGTAGTGCAGATGAACACATTTTAGGAAACCGCTTTGTAACCATATCTTTCTTTTGTTTTCTTTTGTGGAGAAATTCTCCACAACTTTCCCCCTTACTCTTTTCAGTAATTAGGTGATGTCTAAAGCCCATTGAATAAACTGGATTTAATTTCGGGGTATCAGACTAAAAAGGGCTTACTACAAACGGATGTCAAACTTTTCTGATTTTTATTTGTAACATTTGCCTTTACATTGTTGCACAACTCTGTGTTGGTTTATGAAATAAAATCTAAATACAGTATATTTAAATAACCGTTTTTAGTGTGGCAAAATGTAAACAAGTTTAAAGAATATAAATCATTTTCTTAGGAACTATAAGTCCTAAAGGGGGATGCTAAACAGAACAGAACCTGATCCACCAGAAGCCCAAAACTGTCTACTGCAGACTGCACTTTTTAATGAGCCTTTTAGATTGACTTCTTTTCTAGGAAATCATCCAACTTTAGAAGTCTATTTCCAGCTCTTAGCCCTACATTGGTTTCGACTTTTGAATTTAGTGGAAGTATTTCAACCTTACAGTCACAGTGAAGGGCAGGGGAAACCTCTTTAGGAACCCCTCAATGTTTCTCAGTGCCAACTTAAACCATTTCAAGGACCTTAAAGTACTATTTCTGCCTTCTTTAATACCCTTTAAGCCTTTAAAACTCCATACCACGAGCAGTTTTACAACAGTCTCACATCCATCAACACCACATTCATCAACATTTGATTGAATTATCATCTTTATATATAAATGTATACCCTAAAACACATTTGAACTCCTTATAAACACATTTACTCCGGCCATTTCCCCCATTCTGTGTGTTATCTGCAGAAATTGAAGGTAGTTTTCATTGGATGTAATTGTGATGAATAGCATGGTGACAGAGTCATCTTAATTATGTCCTTCTGTCCTCTGCGATCTGGTTACAAACCACACATACACAGAGGCGCGCACACACCGCGACCCTTCTCCCTTACAGTAAGTTTCTGTTCTAAGAAGCTGCTATAAATACCAACCTACACATCTAATATGTCTCCACTTGGAAACAGTCTGCAAACCAGCATGAAAACCAGGCAGCAGCAAAGCAAAGAGCCAGTCTGCTTTATTTGAAGTTGCTGGTGTTTGGCCAGAAGATCTGTTAACAACTGCTTTTGTGCTTTCAGAGAACCTTTAAATAGCTCTTTTGGATCTACAGCCAGAGCATTTTGTCCCAAATAGTGGATGTGGTACAGAGTCTGATTAAGAGCTGGGGTGATGGGACAAGAAGTACTGTCACAATACCATCAAGGCAACTGGTCCGCACTTCAGCTGTCATTTCTAGTTACATTAGATCTTTCAACAAAAAACAGAAGTAAAGGCAAAATAAATTAGGTCAACTTACAACAGATCAGTTTGTTTTTCTTATACAATTGGACATATGGATATTTTATATACATTTTACCAATACAGAAAAAAAAATTGATAATGTAGGATATGATGGAATATAGCTATGGTTACTAGACCAAAACACAGACCTCCCGCCATAGGAGTGCTAATCACACAAATTATTCTTAAACTAATTACAATTAGTTTAAAACTAACTTAGCTTTAATACCAAAACTCTTCAATTCAAGCCTTGTTCTTTAAGCATACATATTCACATCATGATGTAACATCATGATCAATTTATTGGTTATTGTTTCTACTTT
The DNA here is from genome assembly GCA_963556495.2 of Valencia hispanica. Classification (NCBI taxonomy): domain Eukaryota; kingdom Metazoa; phylum Chordata; class Actinopteri; order Cyprinodontiformes; family Valenciidae; genus Valencia; species Valencia hispanica. The sequence continues at coordinate 39,115,914 of OY747707.1, read as the reverse complement.
GCGTATTTGACCATTTTGCTTTTGGTAGTTAGTTTTATTATTCATTCTTCTTTTCCTTAGTAGTTTAGTTGTGTGTTAGTAGCTTAGTGAGTTTGTTGATTTAAAGCATTTTGACTGAAAGTTTAATTCTTTTTTTTTTTTAACTCTTTTTGGAATGTCTGGGTGTCAAAGGAACTTCACCCAGAGAGCAGACTCCAAGATGCTAAAAGAAGTCTCCATGAACTCTAAAATCCCATCAGGGAAGATGTTCTTTGCATTTTCATAAAAACATAAAAACCACACTCTGCCAGAGAGGACACAGACAAAAACCAGGAATTCTAAAATAACATTTTCTGGACAGATGAATCTAAAGTCGATTTATTCAATCACCACAACAGAGAATATGCTTGGCATAAACCAAATGCAGGATTCCAGTGAAAGAACCTCATACCGACTGTGAAGCACAGAGCTAGAAGTGTCATGGTTTGTGAATGCGAAACCAACTAGCTGACCATCAGTTATCCACTATTCAATTCAGTTTTCAATTCAGTTTATTTATATAGCGCCAATTCACAACAGATGTCATCTCAAGGCACTTAACAAGAAGTCATTTCAATACATTTATACAAACATTCCAATCAGTTAAAAAGTTTCCTATGAATTCTACCATGTATCAGAAGGTCCTTGACGAAAATAGAAGACAAAATGTAAAAAAATAATAATTTTTAATTAAGAACTGGACCATACAATTTTATGATGACACAAAATGACCAGTAAATCCACCAAGAAATGGCTGGCTAAGAAACAGAAGGTCCCAGGTGAAGTCAAAACCCAGATCTGTATCCATTTGAGATGCTGCCGGGGGACCTGAAATAAACTATTTATGCAAGAAACTCCTCAGTGCAATTTATACGATTTTCCATGTGTTGGATTAACCCCCAACACTGAAATCCCACTGAGCTGCACTTTGTTGGTGAAGAAGGAAATTAAGGAGGAAAACATCTGAACAAGCTGAAAGCAGGTGCAGCAAAGCGCCTGAAACACAAACAAGATTATAAAAATACCAAAGTGTGAAGGTACTGTTTGATTTCAGAGCTGATGTGCATTTTATATGAAGGAATTCAAAGAAGCAGATTGTTAAAAAAGAAATGGTTCCTTTTCAAAAGTCTTAAGAATAACCAAACTATATTACGTAATACTTTTGGGCTCAACTGCTTATCATGAACATTCTCTCATAGCCAGTCCATTACAGGGCCAACAGAGAAAAATGCAATACAGCTATCCATACACATGCTCCTATCAAAGGGCAATTTAGACTCTCTAATTCATCTAACATACATGTTTCTGGATTGACGGAGGAAACCCAAGAACCAGGAGACGATCCATGCATATACAGGCAGAACATGCAGACACCAGAGCACAACCGTGCTGACAGCTGAGTCACTGTTCTGTCTTTGAGCTGATCTTATGTTCTGTAAATCACCTTTTTTGTGTTTTTAATTTCAATAAATATATTTCAGGAGGTGAAAAAATGTGCTGTTCTGAAGCGCTAAAGTACTTTGCCTCACCCATGGCAACAGTATAGTATAGTTAAAGCAGCCCAGTTAATGCTTAGCCTTTTACTATGTTTGAACTGTTATGAAATGTGGATATTTTAGCTTTTGCTGCATCCCAGGTTGTTCAGTTTATTTACAAAAAAACTAAAATGGTCATCATAAACATTAACATACATTTAAGGTATTGCATCCCAAGTTAAATATGATTTGTTTGATTAACTGAGTTTGAACTGTACTGATGCCGTTATGAGACAAAATTTATATTTTCCCCTCCATCTGTCAATCCAGCAGTCAGGCTGAATGATGGTAATTTAGGTCAAGAGTGTTTATACAGCCATTCTGCTATGCAAAAAAACAAAACAAAAAACAAATCCAAATGTTATATCTAAAACATTAGCTGTCAAAGCAAAGATCAAATGAAATCCTTTGCCCTTGGTTGTGCTATGTTCTTGTAAAACCAACCCATTTCACAGTTCTGACCATTTGTTTCCTTCCTTCTGTGTCCTTCCTTGACATCCACAGCGGCTGAGATTCAACGACCAATAAACTGATTCAGATCTTTTTCTCCTTAGTACCTTCCAGTGTCCTGCTGGTCAGATAGCAGTTTCCTCAGACTCCTGTAGAGGAAACTGCTATCTGCTTGATTTATTATTCTGGCTTCAGCCAGAGTCTTCTCTGGCATTCACACCACTCTGGCTCACAGACACACAGAAATATTTACACCCACAGTGAGCTCAACTTGGAAGTTCACATGAAGGAAAATGTCCTGCTGTGATCTGCTGTACTGCAAGGGGCCGACTAAACCTCCTGAAACTGATCTGACCTGGATGGCTCTGTATCCAGAGGGTTTTGTTACTAAGAAATGGCTGACATCTCATGTAGCACCAAGGTTTATAAATCAAAATGGGCGTGCTGTGTTTCCAGCAGGTCATTTGGTTACAGTGGAAGTGAAAATGGGTAATCACAGCATCTCGTGTGTTTGAAGTATGTTAAACACTTTCATACAAGAAATTAGGATCAAAATTGATTAAATTAATTTAGCTATTTTTTTGTTTTAGGTCCCCCTCACACCAGAAAGCCCGCCAGAATGTGAACAGCCTCTGCTGCAACTGGAACGAAGTGCACTTCCATTTATCGAGATCAATCGTAAGAGTTTACTAATCGTTTTGACCATGCACGAAACATCTTTAATTAGATTGTGGCGACCCATTATCATGGTGGCAGTATATACAGTGAGTACGGAAAGTATTCAGACCCATTTAACCTAGTCACTCTTGTCTCATTACAGCCATTTGCGAAAATCAAAAAAGTTCATTTTATTTCTCATTAATGTACACTTAGCACTCCATCTTGACAGAAAAAACAGAAATGTAGAAATTTTTGCAAATTTATTAAAAAAGAAACACTGAAATATCACATGTTCATAAGTATTCAGACCCTTTGAAGTGACATTCATATTTAACTCACATGCTGTCCATTTCTATTGATCCTCCTTGAGATGGTTCTGCTCCTTCATTGGTCCAGCTGTGTTTAATTAAACTGATTGGACTTGATTAGGAAAGGCACACATCTGTCTATTTAAAAAACCTTACAGCTCACAGTGCATGTCAGAGCAAATGAGAATCATGAGGTCGAAGGAACTGCAGCAAGGCATAGATCTGGCCATGGTTACAAAAGAATCTCTGCAGCACTCAAGGTTCCTAAGAGCACAGTGGACTCCATAATCCTCAGATGGAAGAAGTTTGGGATGACCTGAACTCTTCCTAGACCTGGCCATCCGGCCAAACTGAGCAATCATGGGAGAAGAATCTTGGTGAGAGAGGTAAAGAAGAACCCAGAGATCACTGTGGCTGAGCTCCAGAGATGCAGTAGGGAGATGGGGAAAAAGTTCCTCAAAGTCAATTATCACTGCAGCACTCCACCAGTCGGGACTTTATGGCAGAGTGGCTTGACGGAAGCCTCTCCTCAGTGCAAGACATGTGAAAGCTGGCATAGTTTGCCAAAAAACACATGGACTCCCAGACAATGAGAAAAAAGATTCTCTGGTCTGATGAGACCAAGATTGAACTTTATGGCGATAATTCTAGGCGGTATGTGTGGAGAAAACCAGGCACTGCTCATCACCTGCCTAATACAATCTCTACAGTGAAACACGGTGGTGGGAGCATCATGTTGTGGGGGTGTTTTTCAGCTGCAGGGACAGGACAAGTGATTGCAATTAAAGGAAAGATGAATGCGGCCAAGTACATAGATATTCTGGAAGAAAACCTCTTCCAGAGTGCTCAGGACCTCAGACTGGGTCGAAGGTTCACCTTTCAACAGGACAATGACCCTAAGCACACAGCTAAAATAACAAAGGAGTGGCAACTCTGTGACCATTCTTGACTGACCCAGCCAGAGCCCTGACCTAACCCCAATTGAGCATCTCTGGAGAGGCCTGAAAATGGCTGTCCAACATTCCCCAACGTTCACTATCCAACTTGACAGAACTGAAAAGGATCTGCAAGGAAGAATGGCAGATGATCCCCATATCCAGATGTGAAAAACTTGTTGCATCATTCCCAAGAAGTCTCATGGCTGTACTAGCTCAAAAGGGTGCTTGTACTCAATTCTGAGCGAAAGGGTCTGAATACTCATGACCATGTGATTTTTCAGTTTTTCCTTTTTAATAAATTTGCTAAAATTTCTAGCAAATTTTTTCTAACAAGGTGGGGTGCTGAGTGTACATTAACGAGAAATAACATGAACTTTTTTGATTTTAGCAAATGGCTGCAATGAAACAAAGAGTGAAAAATGTAAAGGGGTCTGAATACTTTCCGTACCCACTGTATATTGGTCCAGGGTGCTGCCTGGAGGAGCCAGGTAGCAGTAGAAGTCGCTTATCCATGGTTTGAGGCCAGAGCCAGCCTAAGGCAAGGCAAACTAAGTCGCTGCTTAGGGCCCCAAAACCATCAGGCGCCTTCGGTAAATGCTTGAATTGTAACACAGACCGTAGATCTAACATTTTTATATTTGTTTATTAAGAATCAGAACATTATTAAATCTGATTTGACAGTTTCAGCATAGATAAATTAATGGATCTGAAATTGTTCAAATCTTAAACGTTAACGTAGTTACAATCTGATTCTACAAGTTTACCTTTTCTTTGTGTTTGAGCTTCAGTTCGTTCCCAAACACGTCTCAGCAAAGGAGAACCAATTATCCCTGCCTGATTTAAAGCTCAGTCAATTAAACTTGCTCTTAACAGAAGGAGGGCCTCCAAATCTAATTCTACTTAATGACATGTACAACCCTTAGGTCGAACCTGTTTGTGGCCATGGAAGATTGGTGGCAATAGATGCCAAGATTATGACCTGATCATGCCAACATTGAGCTCCGAGTAACTTATTGTAAGGCTTTTTGAAAGGACCTGTGCTACAGGCAAAGCGTTTATTTGCCACCACTTTGACAGAAACAAATAGGATCTCTCCTCCAGTTCTGCAGTTGCCCCATAATAAACTATTTATTCAATTCAGGCATATTGGAATTGGGATGCATCTTAAAGGTACAGTAGCTCTTCAAGACTGTAGACCCTGCTTTTAAATGTGTAAACACATCTGTGTATCCTTTGTTCATATATGTTCCTAAACAGAACAAAGACATGGAAAACATTGAACAAGGGGAATGTCTTAAGACCAATAGCTGAAATCGGATAGGGATATATTGGTATTTTTTAATTTGTCTTAATCTAAATGAGAACTGGTAAAAATATTTACAGGCTATACTAAGCTGTGAAACAGATGTGCCCACAAATTCTCCTAAATTAACCAATCACGACATAGACACGAGTTAAACTTGTGAAAGTCTATAATAAATCATCTAGCATCGATTTCTGCATCTTACTGCAGTAACAAACTCAGATATTCAAGAGAAACCTTGAAAAGCAACGTTTTTGTGGGGCAGGCATGAACTATGAGATTCAGGATGAGCAATATTTCAGCGCACTACACAACGTGCAAAACAAAAACTAAGCATCAACCAGAGTAATTCTTTTAACACCATTTTTGGAAACTCATTTGACTGGAAATCATTAACACATTTTTGTAATAAGATTTCCGCTAATCCCGTTTTCTTGAGTGTAGCAATTCTGACTATATTAAACATGATTGTACCTTCATTTCTACACCGTTTTAAGCATGACCGTATATTTATCCAACAGTGAGTAAAAAGTAGCATCTGTTGTTGCTAATCAGACTGTAAAGTGATTTGAACAGATGAAGTTAAAGAAAAACAAACAGAAACACACACAGGCTGCAGCAGCATATGGAGGCTGAGGATGAGGAGAGAATCTATGAAGACGTTGGCTTTCAAATTAAATCAAAGGTCCTACCTGAACTAGGCGTCTTTCTGTCTTTAGTTTGATCTGAAATTACCTTTAAACCTCTCTTTCTCTACCTTATGGATCTGCTGTGCTCTGCTCAGCTCTGTACCACAGCTGTCATACTTTCACAAACCAAAGAACAGCAAAACACACCCACAGCTCTGAGAGAGAGAGAGAGAGAGAGAGAGAGAGAGAGAGAGAGAGAGAGAGAGAGAGAGAGAGAGAGAGAGAGAGAGAGAGAGAGAGAGAGAGAGAGAGAGAGAGAGAGAGAGAGAGAGAGAGAGAGAGAGAGAGAGAGAGAGAGAGAGAGAGAGAGAGAGAGAGAGAGAGAGAGAGAAATATCAAGTGACAGGAGCAAGAGTGGCATGTGTCATCGCTATCTGAGCCCTCAAACCTTTAACGTCAGGTGTGTGCTTCTACGCGTGTGTGTGTGTGTGGGTGTGTAACCTCTTAATCCCCGCTGCAGTTTCCTCCAGCGAGAAAGAAATTCAATCCCCGGGGAACGAGAGTCGGAGAGAGAAAAGACAACCACACACACTACTTACAGATTATACAGGAGGATTAAAGATTAAATTACCCAGCCGCAGACGCTATTGTGCGTGTGATGAGATCAGAGAGCCGTTGTTGTTGGTTCGCAGGTTTCCTGTTACAGAGTTTGTCGGTGTATTCATATTGTATTACTGATGTTGTCGGTGTCTACCTTCCTTTTAGGAAAAAAAAGCCAAACACATGTGCTGTAAATTATTGAAGTTGTTGGAATAGTTCAAGGTGAGGATAGGAGGTAGTTTTGTCGTGGTTAATCAATGTTGAGCCTTTACAAGATTAATCTGAGTCTGTTGATGTGTTTATGTGAAAGAAATTATTCTGTTTCTTTATATTAGTGCAGGCAAATTGCTGATACTAGGACAAGGGCTTATATCGATCTCCAGAAGACTGGACATTTTTGGACATTTGTTATGATGCATAACCATGGCAACAAGGTGGTTTACAACTGGCAGCAGCTGATTAACATCACAAAAGCTCAAATAATACCTCAACTACAGCCACAAAACCCTGATGAGTCGAAAAGAAGACGCCATAGATCCAGAGCATCCTCTACATCAGACTGTCATAGAACTACAGAGCGTCTTCAGTCAGAGGCTTCTTCAGATCTGCAGAGCGCTACAAGAGATCATCCCTACCCACAGCCATCAGCATCTACAACAAATCTTTGAAGGAACTTGCATAATGAGTTACAACAACATTTAATTTCCCTTTGGGATTAATAAAGTAATTTTGAATTGAATTGAATTGAATACAAAAGAAACCAACAGTACTACAGTCCTGCAGGGCTGGTGTACTCTAAAATCTGACCGACTGAAGCAAACACTAATTATAATAACCCCCAAACAAAGATGTAAGAAAGAAAGGAGCAACAATAATCTACAACACACAGTTTTGTTTGCAGTAATAAGGGAGTCTGTAGTTTTACAGTAGGAAGATAATTTATACTGATGCACCTATCAACAAGTTTGGGGAAAACTTGCGATCACCACTTTTTCTGTAGCATATTATATTAGGGATTAGCAGTTTAGCATGGTTAGCATTGCAAACAGGAGCCCATGCATCTATTTCATGTAGAGAGTATAGATCCTTAACTATAACATTGTCAACCTTTCCTAACCCAGTATGTCTCTGTAGCAACATTGGTTTCCTTTCTAGAAGCTTCTTACCTTTTTTTGCTTCTTCTGACCTCTTTTTAAAAACACCACACTGATACTGAAACTGATATCTCTAACATCCCTTCACACTGGAGTGTTAGTGCCACCTTTCATGCAAAGCGAGATATTTTCAAGCCTTTATTTGTTATAAATTGGATGATTATGGCTTACAGCTTCTGAAAACCCCAAATTCAAAATCTCAGAAAATTGGAATATTGCATGAATTCAATAAAACAAGGATTTTAAATAGAAACATGTCAGACCTCTGAAAGGTATTATCATGCATATGTACTCACTACTTGGTTTGAGCCCCTTTTGCATCAATTACTGCCTCAATGCAGCGTGGCATGGATGCTATCAGCCTGTGGCACTGCTGAGGTGTTATGGAAGACCAGGATGCTTCAATAGTGGCCTTCAGCTCTTTTGCATTGTATGGTCTCATGTTTTTCATCTGTCTAGTTTCTCTATGAGGTTCAGGTCAGGTGAGTTTGCTGGCGAATCAGGATCAGTCTGTGTGTGGTGGCTCTTCATGCACTAGCCTCAGTCCACTCCGTGTGAATGGCCTTTTCGTGACAATCCTCTCCAGGCTGCGCTCATCCCTGCTGCTTATGCACCTTTTTCTTCAACACTTTTCCCCTCCACATAACTTTATATTACTGTGCTTTGATACAGCACTTTGGGAACATCCAACTTCTTTTGCAATTACCTTTTGAGGCTTTCTCTCCATATGGAGGGTGTCAATGATGGTTTACTGCACAACTGTCAGGTCAGCAGTCTTCCCCATGATTGTGATTCCTACTGTACCAGACAGAGAGACAATTTAAAGGGACATGAACCCTTTGGAGGTGTTTTGGATTAATTAGCTGATTAGTGTGTGACACTTTGAGCCTAAAATATTGGACTTTTTCACAATATTCAAATATTCTGAGATTTTGAATTTGGTTTTTTTATAAGCGGTAACCCATTAATCATCAAAATTAAAAACAAATATATAAATATCTCGCTTTGTATTTAATGAGTCTATATCATATATTAGTTTCACCTTTTAAGTTGAATTACTGAAATAAATGTATTTTTGCACAATATTCAAAATTTTCGAGTTTCATCTGTATGTAAGGTACTTTCACAGATTAAAAACAAGTTGGATTTCTAGTTTTTAACCAGTTGATCACTAATCAGGGTCGATCCAGTCTGAAGTTGGTTGATTCCAGTCACCAGCAGATTTCTCTGTGTTTAATTATTTACAACTGGAAAATTTGCCCTGAAATGGACATCCTACAAAGCCAGACGGTGCAATACTCTGAGAAACAGCTAAACAAAAAGAACAATTAAGTCCCAATCTACAGGCCTTGGCATGTTAAATCGGATGTTTTGTGCCAGTACATTTTGAGAAAAACTATGGTCTAATGATCAGTGCAGGGAGAAGGCCCCAGCATCTTCCCATCCCCCAAGCAGAAAAAGGAACAAAGAGTGCATGATTAATTTATGGTTAACAGCTATGGGTTGTTTAGTCAGGAGAATACAATTCCTTTCAAATAACAATCATGGCAGCACAGTTTAGGTTTTTTTTTTTTTTTTATGTGAACAGGACTTCAATGATCCCACTGAAAACAACCATAAACAAGTGGTCTGCTAAGCTCTGGGAAGTGATGAAAGTGTTTGTGTGACTTTTGTAAATATAAAAATAACAACATGTGGTTTTAGGAAAAGTGGTCGATTATGAGTGCACTTCACCATTGGTGAAGATGTTTGGCCATAATTCACTGCTTCAACTAACTTCTTTGGTGCAACCTCCATTTTTAGATATTCCCTCCATGACGAAAAGGGATTGATCCAGTCACAGTTAAGACAGACATTAAGTAATATTAATATTGAGACAATGAAAAGGCCCAGTTAGTTTCCTGACTTGAATCTGATGGAGAATCTTTACAGAGAGTTTAAGAATATGGTAATGGGAGGGAATCATTCCAACCTCAAAAACTTTGACCTCGTCACCTAAAATGAATCATCAAAATACTGCAGGTAACATGCACAAATCTGGTCAGCAGTTTTCAGCAGGGTTTGATTGCCACAATGCCAGTAAAGATGTTCCATTAAATATTGTGAAGGGTATGAAAATTTTGCGACATGCCAGTTTTAATGAAGTATTTAAAAAAAATTTGCTTTGTCTATGCTTTGTCTGTGTTGTACTGCTATGTTTATTTTAGCCCAGAATGATCCGGTATGAATGATGAATGATCATGTAAAGCACCTTGAATTATCTTGTTGTTAAAAGTGTGCTATACAAATAAAATTGCCTTGCCTTGCCTTGCACAGTGGCAATACCACCAACAATATTGACAAGAAGATTAGCATTTAATGTTTTCAGTCTCTATAGCTGCAAAGTGCCAAACATTCCAAGTCTAAATTTTGCTTTTTGGAATGCAAACTGTTGAGCATTAAAAAAATTAAACAGTCAATTTGTAATTACGTTTTATATTAGTGAAAATCATTTTTCAATTCAGAGCTATTTAATGGCATCTAATATCACATAAACACACATATTTACTTTATATTTACAATACATTGATAAATAATTGAGCATATAAGAGCATGTTCCTCTCAAATATTGAGACAGACAGAGTTGGTACTCATCTTAAATTGATCTTGTAAATCAAAATAACCTGTTGGTTTGGGGAACTTGTGTTTGAGACAATAGGCGCATTTCCACTATTGGAACTTCAGGGTAATCTGACCAGATCTTCCTGATATGGGTCTGTCTCCACTTCATCGGTCCGGGCTGACAGGGCCATTTTTGGGGCCATTTCCTGAACCAACGGAGTACCTGTATGGGGGTATGTACTCGAAATTTTGGCTCAATTTCATCTCTCAGTGGGAGCTTTGGTTACGTTGTGCTGATTGGTTGTAATTCAGAGGAAAATGAGCAGACATTGCCAAACAACCAGCTTTGTAAACAACCGGCTTTGTAAAAATGTAAAAATAAGAAGACTTGCTTGCGAAGCAGTTTATAACAACAGCAAACAGAAACACAGCAACAAGCCCTGCTTCTTCCATGTCGATCTATTGTTATTTCAGCTGCTGTGTTCACCTTTTTGCGCTGATCAGTGACGCTACTCGATGCTGAAACAGTATGATTTGCGGATGTTTTTAGCTGACTCCTTAAAAGGCTGATTGTGGCGACACGGCGGCTGAGAGGAGCGGGCCAACAGATTACCCAATCAGAAAAAGATCTGGTTAAATTACTCTGACGTTCCGATAGTGGAAACGCGTCTATTCTTAAATAATTGTTTTTTTGGGGGTGGGGGGCAGATACCTCTAACCCAAAATCTTAAGGGCTTCTTGCATTTGTTTAAATAATGTGATGAAGAAAGAAACAGTTCCAGTTCCCTTTTTTATCTTTATTTTTTAAATAAACAGATGACTAGAACTGTAAAGGCTGTTCCAGTCATCCATTCAGGTTATCTGAGAAAGGGTTGCTGGACTAACCGGTGTAGGAAGGAAATTCAGACAAACCTCTCCCTTGAGTCACCCTCCAGCTCACCCAGGAGGATTCCAATGTCTTCCCAGGTCAGATATTTAGTCGCAACATTGAAGTCTGGGTGTTACCCATGATCTCCTCCAATATGCCCAGTACACCTCCGAAGCGAGGCACCTTTGATGCATCCTGATCAGATGCTCGAACTGCCTCAACTGACTGTTTTGGATGCGGAGGAGCAACAGCTCAACTCCAGCTGCCCCCAGGGTGATAGACTTTAATCATCCTATTTTTAAAGCAGAGATCAGACACTCTATGGAGAAAGCTAATTTCAGCCGTTTTCATCCGAGATCTTATTCCTCTGGTCTTAATCCATTTGTCATGGTCATAGCTGAAGATTGGAATATAGACGGACGGATACATTTTGAGTTTAACTCTTTTTTTTTCACCACAGCAGATGAGAGCAACACCTGCATAACTGCAGATGAAGCCCAAATCCATCTATTTGTGTCATGCTTCATCTTAGAATGACTTGAATCAAGATATTGGAACTCCTCTTCTTCAAACGGGGAGAGACCCCTGACCCAGAGGAAGCAGTCCAACTCTCATTCCAGCTGCTTCACATTTAGCCTCAAACTGCAATTTTCAAAAGTTATTCATTGTATTCAAAGAGAAATCAGAATCGGCTAAAAGGCGGGTCAGAACTTTTAAAGCGGGAAATCCCAAATCGGTAGTAAAATCTCTAACCAGTTCATCTGTACTCTTAAGAAAATATATAGAACCAATAAATGAGAAACAAGAAAATGACCCAGGTATATTTTTGTCCCAGTCTACTGCCATAAAAATGCAAAGAAGATAAATATGATGTAACACTGCTGATAATGCTGGGTTGTATGTTTACTTCTAGGCAGTAAAAGACTGAGCTCAAGGATTTGTAAGCTTGAAAAACAAACATCTGGTGCAATTCAAACTTCATGACCTCACCAAGAGAAAAAGAAAGCATAAAAGTCTGAATATAATATAAAAATAGGACAACCTCAGGAAGCACAGCTTGCCTGACTAACAAGAACCTAACAAGTTTCTATGTTTCAGTTCTGGAAGAGAGAGATGAATCACTAAATCTGTGGCAACTTCTATAACTAGGAGTTAAAGCAGCCAGTGAAGACAGTACAGCTGCAGAATAAGCTCTTTCCATAGACTTAACTTCAACTTGAGACTTGAGTGAAATCCAGTTCACTCATCTTGCTTCATTGTTAGGAACAAAGAAAGTTAGAGCTTAATATCTCCACCGTTTTCCCCACGTCAAAGTGACCTGTCTGTGCCCTGTATCACTTTCATCGTCCTCCAGCTGCTGAAAGCTGCTTCAGACGAAGCCCCTGGAACCAGACTAGATATTAATACACCAGTGATCCTGGATGGAGGAGAGCCAGTCGATTTACCTTCATCTGCTTCTTAAACATTCCGTATGCATGGAGAGAGAGAGAGCGGTGGAGTATCATAGAAGGAGGGGGGGGGGGATTTGCTGATAGCAGCATTAGGCATCACAGTGCGTTATTATTATGCAGGGAAACACACATTAGCATAACAAGCCTGTGTGTTTCTAAGTAGGTCACATTCAGATCCTTCTTCATCCAAAATGAACACACATACACATACATGCAGCGGACCGATCAGGGATATTAAAGCAGACAGGAGCACTCCTGTCTGAGACTCGGTGGAAACCAGTAGAGACACTGCGGTCAAAAATTGGAATCCGAACATTTCAGGTGATTTTAAAAGTGTTGCAAAGAAAAACCTTGTGACTAAGCAGTTTTGTGTAGAAAGGATTAAAATGTAAATATAAACAAACCTCAACCTCATTCATTAAAAAGTGTGTCTCTGATGTGCTCCAAGTTTTTAAAATGCCTTTGATAAAATATAATCACGGGATCCATCGATTGTTTACAATTTCAGCTCACCTGTCACTGAAACCATGGCAACTTACAAGACAATCCGAATGGCATTTGCCCCCCGAGACTATTAGTCCTTTGAAAATATCCACAGAGTTTGACCTTTGTTCACATATTGTCAAGCTGCAATCACAAAGTTCAATGTGTTTGATTTGTATGTCATGTGATAGACCAACTCAACATGGTGAATAATTATGTAGTGGAAGGGAAAGGATGCATAGTTTTCTAAATCCTTTTCAGCCTGACCAGCTTCCCTGTCCCTTCTGAAGAAAAGCTTCATCACGGCATGACTGTGTCATGACCATGTGTCACACTGAGGGTACTGTGTTAATGGTGATGCGCACGGCTTGTTGTCTGCCATAGGGTTTTGTATTGAAATGGTTTCATCTGACCGGATCACCTTTTTTTTTTTTTTTTTTTTGTGTTTGCTTTGTCCCCTGCACTGATTGTGTCAAACATCAAGCTGAACTTCTTATAGCTTTCTTTGAGAAAATGCTTTCTTCTTACCACTTCTCCATAAAGGCCAGATTTGTGGATTTGCAGGAACTAACAGGTGTGTGAATTGATTTTTCCACCTGAGCTGTGCTCGTGTACATCTCCCCAAGAGTTACCATTGCCATCTTAGTTGCTTCTCTGATTAATCCTCTGCTTGCCTGGCCTGTCAGTTTCTGCTCTGTGAGATGTTCAGAGCTTAGGAAAATGTTTTCAAAGCATGGAATATTGTTTTATTATTGCTATTTTATTGTTTTATAACCTAATCCTACTTTAAACCTCTCTTCAACTTGAACAGTGAACTGTCTGTTGTGTTCCGTGGTCTTCTTGAGGCAGCTTTTTGCATGTTGATGATTTATCTTTGGTGATGAGCTCCAAGTATTTAAGGTTAGAAGGCTTCCAATCAATCAGCCTAATCTTTAGCTTGTTTAATGTCAGAATGTTAATGTCACTTCCATCTAGAAGAAACATGTTGGTAAAATTAAAACATTACTTTGAAGTCATTAAAAAGGGCATCTGAAGAAGGTCCTGATGGCAAAAAGCTTGACCTGAGTCTCAGTCCTAGCATCACTGTTATGAATAATATCCATTAATGCTCAAAAAACAACAAAAAAAGATAAAAGACCTTTGTTCCAGTGACAAACAGTTCTCATTGCCATAGGTTAGATGTTATTTAGAGAGAACTGTAATCTCTAAAAATCTTTAATAACAGAACGTGTGTATATTTTCAAGTATAAGCAAAGATCTAAAAGAAGAAAATTACATTTAACCATTTAGTGATGCCTATCTTTCTTTGCAATGTCAATGCTGGTTACTATTCAAAACGTTGCAGTGTAAATCTTCAACTATTAGAGATGTACATGCATTCACACTGAGGAATGATACAGATGTCAGAGTGTTTGTTCATCATCACTTGGAGAAATATCACCACTCTCTTCCAGAAGAAGACACCTGGGTGTGGTTCTATTGTTTTTAAAAAGTGCTTAGAAAACTCTGGCTTTGCTCATGTCAAACTAATTTTACGCACAAAGCAGCCTTTTCAAGTGCGTTGTTGAAACTACAGAGAAAGAAGATTAACACAATAACTTTGCATGACTTGTAGGCAGGTGCATTTATGATCAAGCAACTTTGGTTGCAGACATAATCAGTCATTCCCAGCAGATTAACAGACAAATGCAGTATCCTGAATCAAACAAAACCTGTAAACTGGTCTACAGAGTTAGAAAAATGTCATAAAGTAACCAAACCGTGTAATACAATAGCTCTTCTTGAATTTCTTTTTTTTTTACATGCATTGGGGGGATTGCTGTTCCATAGTATGGAATGCTCAAAATTAAATGAATAGAACCTTATGAAATAAATATCTAAATGAATAAATAATAGACAGATATGCAATTGACTACGAAGTTGTGAAAAAAACTGAAATCATTACATTATTAGCTCAATAGTATGAAATATTTTTAATTTTCCTTTAAAAGTGTATTTATTAATATAACACATTATTTGACTGTACAATTTTTCCTAATAGTATATGTTTTTTTGCCATTTTTATTTAAGCACCAGCCAATGAGTTTGCAGGTCCCACCCACTGATACAGATTGGCAGATGAACTCATTCAGTTGAAAAGTGACATTTTGAAATAAATCAGCTACAGGAAAAAAATACGCTGACTTTGTCAAAATGACATTTCAGAATAAAAAATGATTAAATTAAATGAAAATGGCTAGAAAATAATCTCTGTTAGGAACAACTTACAATTAAATAATGTTTCATATAAATAAATACATTTTTAAAGAAAAATGAAAACTACTTTATATGTATGAGCTAAGAATTTCATATATATTCAGTTTTTAAACAATTTCATTGTCACATTATATAGTTGTCTATTTATTCATGTAGATATTTATTTCAAAAGGTTTATTTATTTATTTAATTAATTTTGAGCAAGTTGGTGTTCCATTATAAAAGGCCTATTACAGCAGCTATTTAAAGAAAAAGCACTTTTCTGTCAAATTGCACCTAAAATTCTTCAACCTCCACAAAAAATTGGAAAGATTCAAAAATGTTCCAGTGTTTGTAAAAAGAAAGAAAAGTAATTGCACTTGAACAGATTAAATTTTACTGTAACTCCAAGTCACGGTGACAACTGCAGTCTCAAAATTATTTAATCCTCTGAACAGAGTCTTGCAAGAGAGAACACAACGACAAATCAGATGTGGCCACAGGAACATCTGATGCATCCAATCATGGGCATGGTTAGTTGCATTGGTTGTTTGAACACAAACCACAAGGTGCTAATTAGTTTTAAACTAATCACAATTAGTTTAAAACTAACTTTGCGTCACGTTCAAACTCTCCAATACAAGCCCTGTGGTCTCATTTATGAAACTTTGTGTAGAAACCTTACTAAAACCGTACTTAAGCTCAGCAAAAAAAAAATTGACAATACGGCAAGTAAGCTTCAGATCTATCAAACTTTGAGTACGCACAGCAGCATGAAATTCCGCTTTATAAATCCCACTCTCACTAGAAATGTGCTCAGTTGATTTTGGACCATATTCCGCCTCTTACACACCCACTTTCTGCCATAAACAGTTGAAGCAAAGTGCCTAGTGAATATTCTGCATAGACTTAAGCCGGCTGTTCAGGGGTAACCATAGCAACCGAGCGGAGGAGAAAGCACATTCCAATGAGACTAAAGGAGGCACGAAAAAGTTTTATTTCAGTCAATCAACGTTTAACTATACAGAGCTTTATTCAGCCAAAATGCTTCACGATAAAAGACAAAAATATAGTTAGCAAAAAGAAAATGTGTAACAAGACAACAAGATGAAAATAAATTAAAATAAAAAAATAAAAGCAGCAGCACAAGCGATAAAACAAAAAGAACAATAAATATAAAGTTTGAATTATATGATTAGGCTACTTCTTGTAGCAACAATAAGATTGGAATAAAAGCAAATTAAAACAAATTACAGCAGAACGAAATACGTTTCAACACTCCAAGATATCTAAAGCCTGACAGAAAAGCGGGTTTTAAATCTACTTTTAAAAACTATCATCCGTGGAAAATATTATTCAGGCGTCACAAATAAACGGAAAAGATGCAAGCGATGCAGCGTTAATGCACCGGCGTGCCTGATACAAAAAAGAAGCTGATGGGGGGACGGGAAGCTGACGCACAAAACGGGGTCTGAAAACTGTATAAGTCCCTTTCTACGCCCTGAGCAATTATTCAGAATTATTCATAGCCAAAACATACCTATTGTGTCACAACAATCGCTTTACAGAAACAGGTGGGAAAAAAAAGGAAAAAAAAGATCTCAACGGCACTACATGTGCCTAGAGAAATAGATGAAACAATAATTTTCAGATTTAAAGTTAAAGGATCCGTGGCTATGTCACCTGGATGTGGCAGAAGGAGGAAACAACCAACAGCTGTCAGCTGACTCCTGAGAAGGCAGATTATTAAAAACCTTCCATTGACTCCAACAGACCAGCAGCTAGACTTGGTGACAACACCACTGAGGTTTCAGTTTCTGCAGTAAGGTACATAGTAAACGCTGAAAGGCTACATAAACTCCAAGATATAAAACCCCTATTAACCCATAAACGCAACAAAAGTCAGGGTTATGTGCATCACAGTCATATAAAAAGGCTAAAGTTTCTTGGGGATTCTGTTCTCTCAAGCGATGAATGCAGACCGGAACTTTTTACGCCAGGGCTTTAGCGGGATCTGCATGAAGGATGCTCTGAAAAGAACACCCGACCTACAGTGAAGCAAGGTGGTGGCTTAGTAATGCTCTGGGTTGCTTTGCTTTCTCAGTAGAGCACTGAATTAGACCCTCCCATTACAGTCACTAGATGTAAAGGGAGAGCATAATAAAGAAGACAACTTCTTTGTATATAGGAGAGAACTGAATGTTTTAGAAAATACACAAATAGGACAGCAGCTTAAAACAAGGGTAGCTTTTCTTAGTTTTTACATTAGCCGTTTATCATCTTTTTTTCAAAATTTGTCTTTAATTGTTAAAGAGGCTATATGCAACTTTTTCCCCAAAATAAACGTAACAATAGCCTTTTTATTTGATCTCCTGATGAGCATACTGACAACTTGTCAGCTCACAGTGGCTGCACCTATAAGCCTGTACCCAATTGTTTCTATTTTCTGTCGGGTCGGATTTTCCCGCGCTGTCTGCGGATGTGACGTCAAGCGCGTTCATGTTAAATGTTTCAGATCACTCTGCCACCACCGGTGGTCAGCACTCGCAAGCAGTTCAATGGATTGTGCGAATACACAGAAGAGACCAAGAACAACTTTGACACCAGACAACAGTAACTCCACATAAGACTAAGAAAGTTAAACCCCTGACAAGTGCCCGAAAAAGATCGAAGATTGAGAGCGACCGGCGCACGAGCGTGCGCGCTGCGAGAGCGAGCAGAAAGGAAGAGCAGTTCCGTTTTTGGCCACATGGGGTCAGTCGTGAGTTTAAATTTAAGAAAATTGCATATAGCCCCTTTAATTTATTTATTTAATGTATTAATTTTTTTGTCTAGTTTGTCAGCTACACGTTTGTTGTTTTGATAAGAGAACACTTGACATTTTGTGACACGTTATCTTCGTTTTATGTTACGATTTATTAAACACTCACACTATTCTAAACAAACACTGAAATATACAAACACTATTACTATATAACTCCGAAGCACTACTGTGCATTTTGATGTGTTATATATATTGCAAACAAACTTAGTTTCTCAAACAATATATGTATTTGACTGTTCTGACCTCTGTAAACATAATGTTGACCTCTTTGCAGCGGAGGACTTGTGAAGTGTGCACGTACGAGCGCGCGCTGCGAGAGCGAGCAGGAAGGAAGAGCAGTTCCGTTTTTTTGGCCACATGTGTCACTCGCGAGTTTAAATTTCAGAAAATGGCATATAGCCCCTTTAAAGAAAGGAATTGACATTCCTCTCACCTCTATAGCCTATATGTGAAAAATGCACAAAATGTCTCCAATACATGGATACAGGATACCCATGCACCTATCTCTATTCAAATTGAATTTAGCTACAATATAGTAAACATTTCTAACTCTAAATTCCACAAGTTTGTGGCCTAGCCTTTGCACAAATTTTGAGACATACTTGCAGATGGAGCAGCTGAGATTTATTTTCATGCACATACACTTGTGTGCCACGGGGCACTACTGAAACAGATTAAATCAAAACTGACAGAAAATGAGACAAGGGAATCCACTGTGTGTGCTTTGGTGTGTCCCATGAATGCACATGTTGCACTGCGATGATGAGAAGCAGTGTGTGGGTAATCACAGCGGTCACGCCATCCATAATGAGAGCAATTTTAGAAAGACACGCAGGATGTGAACCACAGATTCAGGACCAAATGCAAAACCTTTTCAGTTAAGGTAAGGGAAAGACTCTGGTGGAAATATGACTGTAGAGATTCCATGGCATTCCTTTTTGGTGTTGGCATTCCTGGAAATCCTTCTTCTCTGAGCGAGTCTCGTTTCCAGATCAAGCACACGTAGCAGGATCATCATAGGGGAGTGAGAGCGTGAAGCCTCGAACGTTGAACAGTGTTGCAGTGTTTGCAGCAGGCATCTGAACAAAGTTCTTTTTTTTCTGTTGTCTAACTTAAAATTCAACCCCTACTTTTTATTTGGAGTTGCGCCAATATCCATAAGAGGGTTCAAATGAAGAAATGAACTTTTCCTATTTTTGGATAAGTGTTTATGGAACAGACTGTAGACAATGTTTGCATTTCTGTTAGTTTGACTCACTTGGAGTGAATAATTCCGATCATACTGGAATTCAATTTAAAAAAACAGCTAACAATGTAAAACAAAATGGAAAATCTGATAACATGACATTGCCATTTAGGCTGCTGTCAGAAGCAGTTTTCCTCACACGTCACTACATCTTTTCTTCAAACAGTCAACCAGAAAACTGCAGATATCTTAGCTCTGTATTGGGTTTGTGTCAAAATTTTGAGCCTAACTTATAATCATTACATCTGCCGAGGAGGTCATGTTTTTGCCTGGGTTTGTTTGTTTGTTTGTTTGTTTGTTTGTTAGCAACATAACTCAAAAAGTTTTAGACGGATTTTGAATACATTTTCTGGAAATGTCCACAGTGGGACCAAGAACAAGTGATTAGTTTTATAATTTGTACTTAAATGCACTAACGCTAACAAAAAAAAAAAAAACGGCGATCTCCTATTTCTGATGTCTACAAGACCATCCTAAAATCATCATTATCAACTGGTTAAAAACGTCTCAATTTGTATGAGAACCACATCAGTTTCAACAGGTCGGTTGATTCTATGACTTAACAGAACTCAATGACCCATGTTCAAGGTTCCCATCAGGGCTATGGGGCTCTGGGGATTGCAGTTGTCAAGCTCCTTCTAAAGACAACACTGACAAACCCCACACACCACCTGTCTGCACACACAATGAAAGAAAAACCTGAAGCCAGACACAGAGTGGGAAAATAATGAATGTGGACCTTAAAGAGAAAATAAACTCAGGAAAGATTTCCTACCTCGACTCTGGAAACTACTCCACATCACGGACTGTTAGAGAGCCATCTCACCTCCTCCACCGCCTCCACCTCCGCCCTTCTTTGCTCTTTCATCTGCTCCCACGGTAACCAAAACCCATCGAAGAGAGAGCTCACTAAACACACAGCGGTGGCTCGTCGTCTGACTGTTTGGAGTGCGTGGATGTGGAGACACGCGTGTGGGAGGGTGGAAGAGGGCGAGCGACGGACAAGCACGGAGAGACGGTGCAAGTCTACAGTGGGAGCGAATCACTGAGGTGATGCTATGCAGGGTGAGCAGTGATGACAGCCCCTCTCTTTCTATGGAAATCCCTATTTCTCCCTCCCTCTTTATCTGTGCGGCTCACTCGCTCTGCTGCTTCACAGCATCACGATTTGGAAAGAAGAAAAAAGAAGGAAGAAATAAGCAACCCGTGGGCTGTTTCTGAATCGTTTGATCATGTTTAACGTACTTTGACAGTTTAATTCATAAATATCCGAAAAGAAAATTAAATGTTGTAATTCAGACTATCCAAGTTCCCTCTAAGAGCTGTTGTACTGTAGATGATGATGGCTGTGGGCAGGAAGGATCTCCAGTAGCAGTCAGAATCACAGTGGCTCTGAGGAAGCCTCTGGCTGAAGACACTGTTGTTGTATGACAGTCTGATGAAGAGGATGTTGTCAATGCTGTTCTTCATTTTATGAAAAAGTACTATTTGCACAATCATCCCCAGACTGATCCCCAGCACAGAACCAGCCTTCTTTATCAGCTTGTTGAGCTACTTTCAATCACTTTCCACAACAGACTTATTGAAAATCTTCAGGATCCTCAAGAAGAGGTACATTCTGCTCTATCCCTTGTTGTAGATGGCTTTCCTGTTGCAACTCCAGTCCAGTCTGGTGTCTCAGTGAACACTCATATATTTATACTCTCTCCACCACCTCCTGAAAGCTACAATGGTCTCATTTTTTTGTTCTTTTTTGTTTTATTGTGGTTTGTTTCCTGGTTTGTTTTACCCCACTTTGGTACAGCAAATGTAGTTTTAAATGTCCCTTATTAATAGGTTGACATTGACAGTGTTCACACATTCAACATGAGAAGATTGTTTCCACACTGTGCCAAAAAGCAGTCCACCAGCTCTCTGTACTCAGCTTCTTGTCCATCTCTGATATGCCTGATGACTGTAGAGTCATCTGAGTATTTCCGCAGATACGAGGACTCTGACTTGTGCTGGGTGTCTGAGGCGTACAGAATGAAAAGGAATAGTGAGAGCACAGTCCCCTGTGGTGCTCCTGTGCTGCGGACCTCCTGGTTAGACACACAACCCTTCAGTCTAATAAATTAGGGTCTTTTTGATCCTGGTGATTGTTTATACCTCCACCTGTTCCTCTGGACTTTCTGACACAGTAAATCAGTCTGAAATGAACAGGACAAATTAAACTGATCGTCACAACTCTGTCTGCTTTATTCAGAAACAGGCGGGTTGTTGCAGATTATTGATGACATAATCAGCTCCAGCTCTACAGTAATAGACAAACTGCAGTGGATCATGAAAGGCGCTTTTGACTTGGAGTGCCGGGAACAAGTATTTTCTCCACACAGATTTCTTCAATTTTTCCTTTTTTGTCACAAGTTTCAGATCACCAAAGAAATGTTTGTTTGTCATCCAAACTGCCCACCTTCCCCCTTCAATCGCCTAACTGGTTTGCCCCCCTTGACACAATCAATCGGAGCAAAGCAGCCCCAGACCATCATACTACTTCCATATGTGATTGTCAGCACAATGTAATTTTATTTAAAATTATACTTTCCCCAGATCTAATGGGATCCAAACCTTCCGTAAAATTCCACTTTTGTTCCATCAATCCACAAAATAGATCATAAAAACACCAAGGGATTTTGGTGTAATTTGGATGTTATTCTGCAAAGAATGTAGAGTTGCTCTATTATAAAGGCTTCAGATGTGAGACCAAGGACTGAGAGTCTCAGGACTTGAGAATGAAGGTGAGCTGAGGACACTACTTGGGGTTGTATACTTCTATATTGACCAGTAGTCAGCCAGACCTCATGCTGATCATACATGACCTGTCTTTGATGTTTTAGTCATCAGAAGTCATATGCTGTGTCTTAGTTAGCACTGAACCAGGTATGACATGTTCTTTGGTTTAGAATGTGTGTCAGGTGGAGCAAGTAATTGGGGTTCGAATTCAGTCATACCGTATACTGTCACCCAGGCCCCTCCTCTGACCCTTCTGTCATCGCCATACAGCCCTTATGAGTGTGAGAATCCGTCAGCGGGGTCTATTCATACACTGCTGAATACATCACCCAAAGACTGCACATCAACACCTGCTCAATCTGCGCATCTCTCACACACACACACACACACCAATGCCATGAATGTCTATTAATATCTGTCCAGCTCACAGCTCATTATGAGCAAGGAATGAACAGAGCAGCAAACTGACCTTTATTAGCCAAGGAAAGCTAATTAATGCAATTTTGTTCACACACACAGGCCATTAAAAACAAAGAAAATGTGAGCATGCTCTTTCCAGTGCAAGAAACAAGCCTCCAGACACGAACTTAGGTTTTGTGGTGAAAGGGAGATTAGGAAGGTGAAATAAAATGAAAGAAAATAGCCATTGAGAGCTTTTGCAATAAGATAAAGGCAGGAGCTGTAATACTTTAAATGTTGTTGGTCTCATGTGAGAAAGGCTATTTATCTGGGCTGAGCATGTGGATCATGGGAATTCACTTTTCTCATTATTGATTCAGTCTGTGTGTGTGTGTTTAAGTGTGTGCATGCTTGGTTAACAATGTGTTTGTTTGTGATGTCCCCGCCCCCTAGTGGTCACTAGGCAGTAAATACATATTTAAAAAGAAATCTTTATTACAGTTTTTTTTTTTTCCAGTGATGGCTGGTTTAACCCAAATATATACAAGTTTTTCTATTTTGTAGTATTACTGTGTTATTTTAAAATGAACCCGTATGCTTAGTTTGGTGTTGTCTAGTCTTAATGTGCCATGTGGGTATTTTCACATGTAAACGACCTCACAAAGGTCACGTGGAAATGTAGTTTTAATTCAAATCTGTTGTCAACATCATTTAAACAATTTGCCTCTTTTATTATTATTTTTCTCTACCAGACCTTAAAACATCCTCACATTTTAAGATGGCAGACCTAATTCTTGCATGAACAAAGAAAAAATCTTGCAGACATATGAACAGCTAAGCTTTGCTCCACTTAGTAGCTGTTTTAATTAAAGATCTGTGAATTTAACTATTATATCTTAATCCTAGACCCTTTGTGAATAGGAAGAATGTACATTAGTTATTTACCAATGTAGTCCTGTGTTCTTTATTATTGATGATATCTTTTGTTTACTTTTCTATAGAGCAGGTTTAAGTATTTTACTGAGACTTTATGAATTTTGTTTCAGTTTCAAAATCACTCTTAGGAAATCAGCCACATTCAATTCTACTGATATAGTCACATCCTTTTGGTAGTGTCGCAGTAATGCATTTTTATTTTTTTTTGCCATATTTAATTTTTAAGCAGAAGTAACTCTCCTATCTTTTTCTTACCATTTGTGTTTTCTCACTTTGTGCTTTTTATTTGTTTAAACCTAACATTTTGCTTTGATATGTTCAGAAAATAAACATCTAAAAAACCTTTAATTAAAAGTTTGATTGAAATTTGTAATCGGAGACACTGACTATACAGGTCAAAGTATGTCTTCAGCCAAGCAGTATGGTGTTTAATTGAAATTAATACAACCGATACATATGAATAGTGACATCAAATTGAATACAGCATACACACAAACCCTTCTTTAATCTTTACACTAGGGTTATAACATTAAATCATAACCTGGCTGTTGGGACAACACCTTTACAAGTTTTAATTATCACTGTGGTAAAAATGTAGTATTACAATTATGTTAGTATAAACATTTCAATATAAAACAAGTATTAAAACTATATTTGGTTTCTACAATACCAAAAAACTCTGGGTTTTTATCTTGTCCATCAAAAGCAATGTCTTTGCCCCAGGCATCAGCAGAAGGTAAAAGATATCTCAACCACCAAGGCACACAAAGTGCCCAATTTAACTATATGTCGCATTTTGTCAGAGTGCAAAAAAGATTTTATTTTAAAGGTTGTTTTCCATTTAATCTATGCAGAAGGAAACAATATAAGTCCTCAGTCTCCAGCTGCCTTGCAACTAATCCTAAGTAAATTTACTTTTAGCCAGATGTTTGCAGGTTTCAGAATAATCTGTGTCTGATTAACTTCTTACTAACTTAGACGATCTGCACCGTAGCCAACGGTCTACTTATACAGCACAGCCAAAATGATGCGTTTTTAAAGAAATTCAACAAGCATCTATTTTACTGAGTAAGATAGCAAATAAAACACTACTTCCTTCAATACTTCACAATAAGATCCTTAAGCATATACACCTCCCAAATGGAAGATTTCAAAACTAATATAAACATCGTACTCTTGATAGATACAATATAATACAGAAGATATTATGTATGTCATGACATGCAAAAAAATATTACAACTACTACCTGACACAATGGTAGTAGCAGTAATAGTAGTAGAGATAGTAACAATGCTGTTAACATGCATGAAGAATTTTTTTTTTAAGTTAAAGATTACTCTGTTTCCGACTGATGACTTTACACCAGCAAAAAACATTAATTATGAAAAAAGAATTTAAATGTAAAAAAATAGAAAATACAGTCAAGCTGAGGGGTTTACTATAATAAAACCACACACAATAATCAGTCACTGATTTTATGTGAAGATAATTGATTGAGGAACTCAGGGGGGTAATGACACACCCTTGATGCACGGATCTGTGTATTAGCAGTGATGTCATCTGACCTGACTGCTGATAGGCTGCTCAGCCAGGTCCTTATCACACATGCACGCACACACGCATACATACACATGCACAAACACGCACACACAAAAACAAAATACTCTCCGAATGGCCTGGAGGAGCGCTGAGTTCCGGCCAAAGAGCTTTTCATGGCAGAGAGTGTCTTGTAATGGACAGAGAGAGAGGGACATACTCATTCATTCAGTCAGTCATTCTCTGTCTCTCTCACTCTGTGTGTAGAGATTTAATCTTTAATCAGTGTTATTGTAGCCTGCACACTCATATGGAGACACAGTATGTAATTACAGCTGCTGCACACACACACACAGGTACAAAGGTGTGTGAATCAGAGTGAGAGTTCTTCTCCTTTTTCCTCAGTCCTGCATGACACCAATATCTCACATAATGAAATCTCATTAAAGCAGTATAAACTGGAGCACTAAGGGGCGGATTGTGAATACATGAATGCATTGTGATCAACATTCTGGAACACAGTAGTTTTAACAGATTATAATGAAGATGTCATGACAGCAGGTTTGTGTTGAGAATAATAAATTACCGGACCAATAAAGAAATTAGCAATGTGTTGCAGAAATGTCAGTGCAGTTTCAGAGCAGAGCTGTGTCCCAGTTTGATGACCTGCTGCTGCCTGCTCTACTTTAACTCCTTTACATCTCAGTATGTTCTTACTCCGATGACCTGCAATCTGACTCTGAGGGACTGTGTCTGACTTTCTGATGATGCTCTGAAGCTCTTCCAATCACATCTAACCAAAGAACAGAAGATGGCTGGGTGAGATATGATGTGCTTCAACTTTAATTCCTCTAGCAGAGGTTGCTCTGGTAAAAAAAAATTTTAGGATGTGAACGTCAATAAAAATCGAGGTTGTAATCATGTGAGAAAACTTAAACACTTCCAGAAATGCTTTTTTTTCTACCTTCACTTTAACAATCTAGGAGTTTAATATTTTAAAATTGACTTAAGCTTTTGCCTTTTCTTTAAAATGTGCCTTGTGAATTTATGGCTTACTACAGAACTTCATTTGTATAAATATCCATTTGGATTTGTAGATACCAAATTGCAGTCATAGGTTTTGAACTCCATCAAATAAAAAAATTAAACACACACATACACACGCACACACACACACGCACACACACACACGAACGCACGCACGCACGCACGCACGCACACGTACACACAGACACACACACACACACACACACACACACACACACACACACACACACACACACACACACACACACACACACACACAAACACTCACACAAATCCTAGGGGGCAGCAACTGTTAACTAAATTCCAAAGTCATTTTCACCCAGTAGCCTGCATCCAAATATTGCCTCTGATCTTTCAGATTTTTCCAGTCTTCTGTGGAAGAACTTACTCATGATCTTCTTTACAACATTGTTTGAGCTCATAGAGGTTTTCAGAAATTCATTTATTTCCTAAAATAGCATTTCCATCAAGCAGAGGTCTGAATTTTGGACAGACCATTGCACATCTTCAATCTTTTCTTTTTCCGCCCCTTGTGATGCAGAACAGCTTATGTGTTTGGGATTACTGTCCTCCCGATGACCCAGTTAAGACCAAGGTCCTGGTTGTATGAGAGATTCCCTCACTTTTTGACCCTACAATCCTTGGTCATCTTAATAATTGTGAGGTCCCGAGATGGCAAATTATGCCCAAATCATCACTCTTCCAACATCTTGCTTAACACTTATTCTGAGGTGTGTGTGGTCATATTCTGTACAAGTTTGAACTGTAGTGGGACAGAAAATATTATGTGGATTAGGCCTTATAGTTTATCTTGGACATTCAATATCTGATGCTTTAGAGATTATAATAGTCATTTTATGGTCATTTCAGGCTTGCTTGTGGCCCTCTTGACATCTGTATAAAGATGTCTAAAAAAGTGCTGGTAGTATGATTGGTTTGAGTGAGATGGTTTGAGCATGAGAACGTTTGTGTTCTATAAATGTATAGGAGAGCTGTTTTTCACTGTTGAAACTCCTACAGAGTTACTAGGGAATCATGAACCTGCAATAGAATATAAACATATTCTATAGCTGGTTAGCAATGTTAAACAAAAAAACAACTGGTAAAATTTTCCTTGCCTGACTTCAGCGATTGGCTCTCCACAACCTGCCTCCACATACCCAAACATGGTGCTGTGCATTATGGCTAAGCATCTCTATTTTGGTCTCTTCTATCTAAGATCATTACTCCAGAGGTCTACTGGAAAGATCTTACCAGATTTTATGCTACATTCTTTCTGGAAAAAAAGAGAGCATTTCTCCTTGTAAGTTTCCAGGCAAGGCAAGCTTTTTCGGCTACTACTTTCTCTAGAGGCACTATGAACTTTAAAAATTAACATGAAATTGGAAACCTGCAAAATCTGAGATCTGCCTTTTGAGGTGTCTTTTTTTCTATGAGCATTGTTTGGTCAGCTACTGGGGTGAATATGCTAAAACTGTGTCTTTTCTCCTTGGCATCCTTAAACTCTAGTCTAAATAGTTGTTTTTTTTAGCAGTGATCACTCTGGCAAATGATTAATTATCCAGGAGTTTTAATTAACACCCTCTGATAGTTACTTTTTGAAAAATCAATGAAAGGAAAATATGTAGTTAGTTTTTCCAATTACTATTGACAGCAGTGCCGGAGCTCTGCTCACACGCTAGTTTCACCAAGATCTTACTTTTTTGGTTTAGAAAACGTATCCACAATGAACTGTCATCATGAAAACATGATTAAATGTTTGTTGAAGCACGTCAGACAATCTGATATTACAGACGTAATTTAATATTGTCTGAAGACAAAAATGTAAATGGTCAGACCTGTTGACCCAGCTGCTTTCCCACAAACCTAGCAAATGCTGTATATTGTCACTACAATAATCTTGAAAACCTACATGGCTGCACAGTGGGACAGATATATGTTGCATTTGCGATGAAAGGAACAGTCAGTGCGATTAATTAATTTGTGATGTCTCCTGCATGTGTCCGACAACTTTGTGACCAAAGTCTGCAGCGGATGTGTCTGTCTTAGAGCCTTTGCTCTAAGACAGACACATTAGATAAGAGACTTTAGGTGACAGATGGGCGCTGAATCATTTAGGATTTAAATCTGTTTCCATGGTCCAGCTTTCCTCAACAGGTCTCTTTGTTTCTATGGGCTGAGCGACATCCACGTCTGCCCGTTTGGTAGACGTAGCTCAAAGGTTGTTGCACTGAGGTAGGCACGACAAAATATTTGTGCTTAGGGCACCCAAATGAC
The DNA here is from genome assembly GCA_963556495.2 of Valencia hispanica. Lineage (NCBI taxonomy): Eukaryota > Metazoa > Chordata > Actinopteri > Cyprinodontiformes > Valenciidae > Valencia > Valencia hispanica. The sequence goes on along the minus strand of OY747707.1, from coordinate 39,087,643 downwards.
TAGCACCAGGCCCTGACTGATGGTCATGATCAACAGGACAATAAGCACAGCATCCTTGAAGTAAAATAAGTACCATTCTCCGATTTCCCTCTAGGATCAATAAAGTACTTTTTAATTGAATTGAATTTGTCCTACCTGCAGTCGTGTTGGAAGCACTGAGGGCTCGATTCTGTCCAGTAGTTTGAGTTAGTCCAGCAGGCTGGGAGGTAAATCCTGTGGCCGGAGGAAGCGACCTGGTCTGAACTCCAGCTGAAATCAAAGACAATAATATCCGTAGCTCATAAAAAGCTGATAGTGATATTCTTTTGATGCAAAGGCTGATGCTGCTATTGATACCAAAAGCTGACAACATTTTCACATGGAGATTACGCTTTGGCTCCTGCTTAATTCAGCCAGCAGCACAAATGCACCTGCTGCCCGTTGTCGTGCCTCTCCCGCCTGGAGCTGTTTCACTCTCCGGAGGTGAGACCTGCCGTTGTAATGCAGCTGGGCCTGAGCAGTCGAGGTCAGCTGCAGGTTACACACCTCACACAACGAGTATGCCCCGCCCTGACCTGCAGGGAAACAGCAGGGGGCGAGTCTAGCAAGAGGAGAAGTACCAGGAGATGAAACACATTATTAATCCTGCATCACAACAATCACCTGGGGATGGAGTCTGCTGGACGGGGAGAGTGAGGGTTGAAGGTGTGGGTGTGTCCATTAGCTCCTGAGTCATCCCTCCAAAGGCAAAGATCTGCCCACTCTCTAGGAGCAGAGAAGGGCTGAATGGAGTCTTCATCCGTGAGGAAAAACAGGAGAAATGGCAACAACAACAACAAAATTAATTAAACTATTTTTGTTTTCTTTTGAGTTCAATGTTGATGAGCAGCTAGAGGAAGAGTAGTCATCATCCATCCAGAAGGTCAACATTTCAATCCCAAGTCCTTTCATGTGTTGAAAGATACTGTGCATTAAGAAAAAACTTCTAATTTTAGAAAACATACCAAACTACATTTACAAATGAGCACTAAGAACAAATGACCTAAAAAAAAGCTACGCCGACAGAAATACTACAGTAATATCTGTAAGCAGCATCAGGGTGAAGGTGACACTGAATAACACTAAACAAAGGCACTCTGTAAGAAAAAGTGGACAGCTAATTCGCAGACAGAAGGACAGACAGGACTGAGGACTGAATGACACCGGATGCAGCAAACCCTCAAAGGGAGAGTGATGAAGTAATGAGTAAGAGGACAGAAGAAGGGTGACATATGTGGACATATGTGCATGTGGGTATTTGTGGGTCTGTGTGTGTGTGTTGGTCAGTCCGTGACTCTGTCCATCTGTCGTCCCATCAGCTTTGCCAAGTCACATGACCACAGATGGACACACATACATGCTTCATTCCATTCAATCTGAAGGTAATTTTAAAATTTTAAATTACAATCCATACAAATGTGTACAATCTAAGGTTTTAAGATGTCGACAGAAATAATAATGAGGCACGTATGCTTGCAGTCTGTTACTGTCCTTAAAATGCAGGGTCTCCTATCACCTTCAACACAATGATTGTGTCGTGCATACATGCCAAAGAGTAATATTCTGGTTTATTGACCTTTATGTCACGAACTATTAGTTTGATTGTTTGTTGCTTGTTTTTTTTTTTTTTTACAAAAAAGCAAATCATTTGATTGAACACAGTACAGACAATTTACTTAATTAGTGAAAACAATTCAGTTCAATCAGTTTGTTTATTTAGCGCCAGTTCACAACACGTCATCTCAAGGCCCTTTGCAACAAAAGTAATTTCAATTTAATCATATACATTCCAAATAATCCCACGTATTAAACAGTGCATTAAGGCCAGTTCATTATTCCAATTAGTTAAAAGATATTCTATCTAAAGAAACCCAGCAGATTGCATCGAGTCATTGACTTGCAGCATTCTCTCCTCCTGGATGAAGATTTTGTGACAGTGGAGAGGACAAACTTCTCTTTAACAGAAAGAAACTCCCTAAAATATCAACAAAACTATCAGGCAGCTCTCACTGGAAGAAATTATGTATTTTATCTTCTGTGACATTCACACCCTGTTTATTGTCAAGCTAGCACAGCAGTGTTGATCTTTTCAATTTCTTTGTTTTTTCTTCTCCTACATCAACAGTACCAGCTTTCAGCAGATGGTATTTTTTCCCCCCATACAATCTGTATGATGAAAACAGGTGTGGTCTTTAAGTGTCCAAAGTGACATTGCCTCAAATATGTGTGTTATGTTTCATTTAAATCTGAGCAAAGTGAGTAAACACAGAGGGAGGCTACTCACTCTACAGCAAATAATTAGTTCATCAGCAGGAGAACCTAACTGCATGCTGAGAAGGCAATTTGATCATCTGATTCAGGTGTGTTGGACCAGGAACACGTCTAAATGTTGCAGGACTCCAGCTCTAGAGGACTGGAGTTTGACACCCCTGCTTTATAGCATAATTTAGGGAGGAGAACTTCATCTGCATGAATAGCACAAAGACCCTGGTTGCAAACCTTAGGCTTGAGCAAGTGGCTTTGTGAATTGGCCTGTTGGAGTTAAAGTATCTGAGGCTGCCGCAGAGCATCAAAATGAAGCCTAATGACAGGTCTCGCGTCTGCAGGTGGCATGACTGACAGACAAGTAAACCAAGTAGTAGTTTTGGAAACTTTTTTTGTCTGCTTTGCAGGAAATAAGAGGTTTATTTGCCAAGCTTAAACTTCAAGCCGAATGGATACTTTAATTATACAGTGAGTAATCAGATAATGTAGATAAGAGTGACACTCAGCATTGATTCGTGAGAGAATTGGATGCAGCGCCACCAACTTCCATTGATTGTTAATTGCAGGCTTTGTTGAAACAGTAAAGTAAAGCATGTCCAGGAGGAAGTACAATATCTTTTTCTATTATTTAACACCCAGAAAAACACTAGGACTATTCAGCAGTTCTGTTAGCGCAGTGAAAGCACAGTAAAAAGAAGCAGGTCTCAAGAAAGCTTCATGGTTCACAAACACAGGGACAATGTTGACTCCCTGTAGAAGTGTGCATGTTCCTATTATAGTTACAAACCATGTTTCAATACATCAGCATCACAGGTAAAAAAAATAATAATAGAAGTCCACAAGGTTAGAAAAAGCTGCTGAGCATGCACAACAGGAAACAGTCACACACCCCACCTGAGAATTATGTTGTATGCAATATGGATGTGTAAAATAAAATAGCCTTAACAGGAAGAAGAGCTGGGTTTCAAAAGCATCTAATCAAGTAAAGTCATGTTGTATCTGAAGCAGCTAGGCACATCTGAGAGACAAGTTGTTTCAACAAACACAGGATGAAAACGCATTCATTTTCTGAAGGGATTTGTGCAGCTCTTGCTCCTGATGTCTCGATGATATTTCGGGGATTGTTGTGCCGTAAGGACAAAAAGCAACAATTTCCTGGCACAACATTTTCCGCCTTCTCTGCAAACAACACGTGTGCTTAAAAAAAAATCTCATCTTTTTTCCAATCATTGAACATATCAAACATCAGTGCAAACAGGTCATGTGGACAACAACACTCTGGTGCAGAGGTTTTTTTTTAAGAGAAGAAGCCTCACAGTTCTTCCCAGTATCAGTGAATTATTGAAAATAAATTCTCAGACCACAAGTCTAAGTCAAGTCACAAGTCTTTAGAGTCCAAGTGTTATTCAAGTATGTCTGCTTTTGTCTTAATTGTAACTCAAATCTATGTCCGAACCTCAAATCTCAAGCTGTCTTAAAGCTATAATAACGGGCAGTTTAACGTATTACAGCAAATATGCTTTTTTTTATACTTTAACTGCTGTGGAACATGTTTGGAAAAATTCTCCGCTTTGTGGAGATCTCAGAGTTGAGGTAAGGGCCTACTTTGCAGAAAATACACAGTTAGTAATGCTAACCATGCCAGTAATGCTAAATAATGATATAAAAAGATTATTTAAAAGGTCAACTCTGTCTTATTTCCCTGCAGAGCTGTGTAACATCAATTGCTCTCCCACAAACAATTTTACATTGCCTTTGACCCTAATATCAATAATTAATGGTTAATAACAGAAAGGCTGCTTAGGGTTCCTCTATAGTTTTCAGACAAAAGTATATCTTGTGATATGATTCATTTCTATATTTTCATGTGTGAGAAAAATGAAGCTATTATAGTAGACATGCTGTAACTGTTTCAGTTGTCTCATACATTCATTTTATCCATGAAGAAGAAAAAATATTCCTCATTAAAATAAATTTGAATCAGCCAAAGTTGTTATCAGCAGATCAGAACTTTATCAAATTGGTGATCACAAACTGGCCAAATGTCTGATCAGGGCACTTCCATGTCTTTACAGAAGCATGTTACTATAGCATAACAAATAGCAAACTAAGTAATTATATCACAAGGCCAATAATGTTTTCTCATATTTGCAAGTTTTAACTTCAATTTACTGTTCCATGAATCATTGTTTTTAGCCTAATTAAAATGTAAACGTTTAGAATCATAAACCAAAACCAAGAAAAATGTTTGACGAAGTTGAAACTTGTTTAGTTCAGCTCCTCGGTTATTTTTATCGTGTTTGTGTTCCAGCTAGCATTTAGAGAAGTTCTGCAGATGCTGGTTAATCTGACACAGTGATGAATTAGCTACACTTATGCTCTTACCTGTAGACACACACACACACACACACACACACACATTCATACGCAGACCGTGACAGAGCCAGCTGATGCTGACATCAGCTTCAGCAGAGGAAGGATTAAATATATCTGCTATATTGAGCAGGGAATTACTCACATTCACACACACTCACACACGCAAACAGCCGCCGAGTTAAATACTGCGGCTGAAACACACTGCTGCACACAAAGTAAGATTCAAACAAAGACTCACGGTGAACAGAGCATTCAGGATTAAAGTAAAGTGAAATGTGTGCATTTACCTTTGCCTTCGGCCCTGTGTGTGAGTCTAATCCAGGCTGACCAGGCAGTCAGTAATCAGAGAGGCCAGCTGTGGGTTATAATCCCGCTGACACACATACATGCACAACAGTCAAGCAACAATGTAATTTCTGCCAGTAGAGGAAAAAGCTGAAAAATCTTTTCCAGTGGTGCTTCTCAGTGACAACTTCAAAGAAGCAGCTGACTGAGTTTTAGCCTCATCTCAGTTTCTTTCATGTTACGGTTAAATAGAGTTCATCATCTCTGTCCCGCCAGTGATCCCAGGCCACCCCTTTGACGGCTGGATCCAGACAGGGAGAAGTTGAACTGGGATCAGTGTATCGAGCACAGCTGTGTGACTGAGTCAAAGGCGACGCCTGCTCATTTCAGTCAAAACCTGCTCACATGATGGAAATTCTTGAATTTTTCTCTGTAAACACTGACGAGATGCTGTCCTGGACTGCACAGTGGGAACATCTAACATGTTATCGTGCAGGGGTAAAAATACCTTCAGGGCCTTTTTCACCTCACTACAGTCCTGTAAAATTGAACACATGTTCATGAAGAATGTGTTTCCACAAATATCTCAGTTACTTTTGAATGCATGTGTGAACAGATGATTCGAGGCAGCTCAAAAGACAGAGATCCAGGTCTTTTTACCTGCTCTGAACATCACTTTATATTCTGACAAGTTAAAGGCACAAAACACTTACAAAGTAACGGCTGTATATCTAATAAACCTCCCCTCTGTGGGCTTTAATATTAACAGTAATTATGGAAATTTAAAGACAGGGTGCAAATTATACCATGACAATTTAGCATCATATTTTTTTTGAATGTGAAAGAAAACCTATACAACACAGACACATACTTCATTAAACGGACATTCTATGTAACTGCGAAAAGCTTTCCATTTAAGATGCAATCCCTGTGATCTCTACAAACTCTCTTGCCAACAGGTATGTTTGCATTCACACACATATGATTTTGACTCACCTCCCACTTTTAATCCATAGGGTTTAATATGAGGCCAGCCTACTCTTTGCTGCTTGAATCGCTTCAGCTCTTCTGAAAAAGCTAACTTATGGTTTGAGAATGTGTTTTAAGGGAATTTTTAACTATTCGTCGAGAGGCATATTTGTGGGGACAGGCAATGACGTGGGATAAGACCTGACCTGACTTGGATTTTGTGCAGTCAGTCAAGTTCTAGCCCACCAAACTCACTCATAATGGACCTCACTTTGTTTACTGATGCACAGTTAGTGGCCATCCCCAAACAGTTCCAATAATGTTAGGAGAATGAATGTCTTGATATGCTGAACCTTAAAATTCCTTTTAATAGAACTAAGGAGCAAAACTCCTGAAATAAAAAGCCACATAAAGAAAATTAGAGCCTCTACAAAATCTTTCAAATATTTATTCTCCAATCAGTTTTACTTGAACTTTCTCTTCTTCTTCTTTTTCTCCTTCTTAACTTTCTTTCAAGTCTCTGCCATTGAAAGGTTTAGTGTCCCACTGGGGAACTATGACGTGGCAACACAAGAAGAAGGGAAATCTGTTCAGAGCTCTTCTAATCTAACATCGATATCTCATATTAATATTGCTGTTTTGGCTGATAAACTATGTTTACCAATATTATAAATACTATATAGCGTAAATTTCACTAACCTTTCAACACGGTAAAAAATGATCACACAAAATGACATTGCTTCTCTGCTTCAATTAAACACCCCACTATTACTGTCACATACCTAATCAAATACCACATGATCAACCCCCTCCACTCCAATCACCAAAACACATTAACAAACAGCAACGAGATGGAAGTAACATCGGCCCAGTTTTACTCATCAAACCGATACCAATATGGTCAAAAACGACTTGTTGATACATCATGCATCCCTAATTTTGGTCTCTACATATTTTGTAGTATGTCAAAATTTCAGGTTTGTGTAATAGTGGTCTGCACCCTGACAATAATTCACAAGTTTTTACAGTGAAAAACAGCTTTCATTTTATGTGACAAGTTTGGAAATCACAAAACCGAAAGGAAAACAGCTTTTCTTGTTAGATCTCTTATCTCTTCCTACTGCGTATTTATGTCAGGGGAGTGGGCAATTGGGATCTCAGCGAATAGACTGAATGCTTTAGATCCTGCTGGTGTTAAAGATAAAGGGACAGAGGGCACTAATGTATGGCACAGTTCCCTGAAAGAGACTGCTGTCCACAAAAACACACACACTCACACTCCCTCACACACACACATATCATCCTGAGGGAACAACAGGACAAAGAAACTAATGGAAATGTGACAAGACAGAGAGGGGTCTGAGAGTAGCTCTCTCACCCTGAGGCCTGGAGCTGGTAATAACAGTGACCAAAGACAAACACACACGCACACACACGCACACAGACGCACGCATACACACACACACACACACACACGCACGCACACACACGGAGGCAGGCATACACACCCAGAGCAGAGCAGTGACCAACAGCAGCAGAGATGCTGCAACAAACTACAAGACACAGTTTGATGTCTATACCTGCAGGATTCAAAGATAGAAAGTTGCAGAAATTGAATTTTTTTTTTTTACACATTAAACAATTATCATATTCAAATATTTTTATGCAACTACGTCTATTATAATCTTTGTATTTTCCCAGTGTAAAATAGATTTGCTTTTTCTCGTTCGATGTGTGCCTTGACTTGTTAAAAAGAACCTAACAAATATAAATCAAAAGAAACTACTGAAAAATCTCGAAACAAATGAATACATCTAATTGGGTAGTTTATGGTGCAATGCATAATCACCAGACTGAACTAATTTAAAGAGCCTTGTTGTATATATCCTTCCAACTAATGAATTAAAAAACGATCAGAAGAAAAATGTTAAGCCTTAAACTTGTACCACCTAAATATCCACTCTACTATTCTACTCCAAGTCAGGGCAATCACATAGGCTGTTGATGATCTTCAACATGTTTCGTGAGGTGATACCTGAGCAGATTTTTTTATATCTAACCTTAAACAAACTGGAGCAGTTCTGACCTGAAACCACGAAGAAAGATATGTACTTATGGAGCTTTTTTTCCCAGAGAAGAACCACCTGTCAGGCTGGATTTAAGACAAAAAACCTTCTTCACTCTTGCAACAGCTACTAAAAGAACAAACAGCCAGTTTGTGTGAGTTGAGCTCGCGTTCGGACTGGGCTGAACCTGAAGAACCTGCAGGAGGCTGAAACCTGAAGACACTTTGAGGACACATATAGGGATCTCCATTCAGATAATTATGCCTCTTCCCTCGTCTGGACAGCAATTCAGCAAATGAGATTGAGTCTTACTACTCATGAGAAGCAAGGTTATGGACTATTTAAAAGCAACATTTAGCTGTTTGTGCTATTTCTTCTCAATAAAACGTAAAAAAACTACCAATGAGGATTCTGTTTTTCCAAGTAATCCATACACTGTAACGAATTTGACTGTAGATTTTACAGTAAATACCTTGCAAAAAAGTTGCCAGTAAAATCTTGTTAAGTCTTGTAGAATTGCTGTTAATAACTGTAAAATAATTACAGTATAAGACTGGATTTGTTTTTACAGGTTATTATTGTACATAAATTACAGCAATGTAATGGGTTTTTTAAAAGGAAAACAACACTTTATTGTAATTTTGTTTACAACATTGTCTTGTATTCTTTTCAAATTACAGATATTACCTGGCAACTCGAGTTGCCAGCAAAAATCTGTAAATATTTCACATTACATTATGTAGTTCTAAAAAAATAAATACAGTTAATTTTTGCTTTTTACATTTGAATCTGCCAATTATAAAGTTTTAAATAAGACCAGGCTTGCTTTTAATCCAAAAATCATTGCATTAGATTCTCTTCAACTGTTAAATAAAACCAGAGTCAAAATCATGTGACCATAGAAATTTTATTATTAAAATGCAATACAGTGTTATACAGTGCATACAGTGTTACTGTATATGTTTTCAGAAGGTAACTCAAACATTCAATGGAGGTCCAGCAATAAAATTTACCATAACCTTAACTTTGGTGCTTTAAAAAAAAGATAAAAATGTTTTTGCCTCTTGACGTATAACTTGAACTTTTTGTGAGTGTTTCAAGGAACCATCCGTGTTACTTTTGGGCAATTAAGTTGAAAGAAAACATTTCTGCTATAGAAACTTTGAAGATCGAGGAGGAGACGTGAGGGTTAATGCAGTTGCTCTTCTTTGTTGTTTTGGTCCCACTGGAGGGGTTCAGTCCAATGAAGCATCTGAAATAACAAAATCACATGAAAATAAACTTCACGAAAAAGTGCCTTAACTGCTCTACAAGAGAGTGCAAAATACATCTGGCTGTGCAAATCAAACTGATTTGCCCTTTTCAGCTTAAGTGCAAAAAAACTGCAACTGAAAAAATTAACCTGGTAATTATTATTCATTTCATTTCAGTTGTGCTGTCCAGGCAAGCTGAACCAGGAAGTGGCTCTGCAATGCAATGACTAATATAGTGAAAATATAGGGTCATAACAGTTAAAGGGTTGGTTTGGATTTCTAGTCACAAAATTGCATGACTTGGGGTTACTGTAGGTAGGTTAGTTAAGTTAGTTGCATCAACATGACCTCAAGCAGCAAGTCCTCTGGTTGAAAATTTACTGACTAGCCCCTGCTTTAAAGGACAACAATACATCAAACAAACCACAACAATATAACATTTTAGTATTCATAACATAATACACCATATTAAGTGTATTAAGCTGCTTTAAAGTGCTTTCAGACCACTCCTTACATTGGAACTATTTTGTTTGTGAAAAACATTCTGAATCTGTACTGGAGCCTCACCGTGCAGGTTTCAAAGAGGCTCCACTACGTAGTCAGTCTGTAATGAACACAATTGTTCCAAAGTAGGGAGTGGTCTGAGGGCACCCTAAAGCCGGGCATACACTGTGCGATTGTTGGCCGTTTTTGAGCCGATTTGTCACTCGTGCGACTTTTTTCTGGATCGGGCCGACTTTGATTAACTTTCATCTGGGATTTCTTGTGAAAGCATTATTTTTTTTTAAACAAAGCAAGTTTGCAGTTTACCCCAATGCAGAACTACTTTTCAAAATCTGTCAAATAGATCTTTATTGTCAATGTTTGAAAAACAATGAAACAGAGTTTAGCAGCTCTCAGATGGACTACCATTATTATACATTGAATTGGTTCTGCAATGATATAAAGCATTTTGGTAAATAACTGCTACTTTAAAATCATGGTAAAGGGATTTACTGTAAGTACACTTAAAGCCAAATAAAATCTCTGTTGCTCATAATAGCAAACTTTACAAAATAATGATCAAGCGCATTCTACTTAAAGCACATAGTTACCTTTGAATGAATTCCGGTGTGCAAGATGCTTGCTCCTGGTACACAAGATTGAAGTAGCTAGAAAACAAAGCTCGCATTCCAGCCACGAAGTTGGGATGTGGGGGCACAACCACCTGACCCTTGATGCTCAGCATCCAAACTCTTGCTGTGAGTGATTCACCTAGACATAAATAAACAAATGGGTTACATGCAAACAAAAAAATCTGTTGCCTTCCACATAAACATATCCACGTTAAACTAATGTGTGTCCTTCATAGCCTATGTCTTTGCAACGCTTTACAACTGGTTACAAAAAACAGACTACCTAAGACAATTATTCTTTTACTGAGTTATTATATTCATAATTATGAAATTTGACCGCCAAGCTAAAAAAGGTCCCCGATTTTCGCTTTAGATATCTGGTCACCCTATTTTAAACAGAGCCAGCTTAATGTCGGACTCTGACTTTGTTCACAGAAGAGCTGTTAAAGTAAAATATCAGCCGAAATTAAGCGTTGTTGTTGTTTTGGGTTTTTTTCAGGAATCGTGCAGAGTCAAACGTTATTATAATGTAGGCTGTACAGTATCTGTTGACTCAAACAATATTAGTCTGGAATGAAGGAACGACCTTCGGATTTACGTTATGGGCTTTCGGTTCAACAAGACATTTTTTGCGGACCGAATTCGGATTCATTTTAATGGGTGTCTGCAGCCCCCTGATCTGCGGCGATGCAGCTAATGCATACGGTTAAGTCAGCTAGTCTCCAGTCAACTTTAGTTTGGCGCCTGCACTAGACTGATACACGGTCAACTTAGGTTATTTCAACCAACATTAACAAGTTAAACCACAATTTAATTATGTAGACCATTTATAATAGTGTGTACTTACATATTGTGGATGAGTGGAGTGGCTCCTCTGCAATCCGACTTGCTCTCTCTCGCTCTCTCTCTTGGTCCGAACGTTCTTGTGTCAAGCTAACCGCCTCGTGCTACGCATTCAACAGTAAATAACTGTAGGCTACTACTGCATCATTTAGGCCTACAATCAAGTGCAAATATGCCTGTAACTTATTATGGGGAAAAGCTGTCAACTACTGTAACCGTTGTTGTTTTTTTACCCACAATGCATTGCAATGTACAGCTAAACTTTGTAAAATGACAGAACAAGAAGTTACTGTGAGAATTTGCTGTAGAAATTGCAGAAATTTGTTGCAGTTTAAATAGGCAGACACTGTTTAGGTTAGCTATACAAAATGTAACATATGAGTCTACTTTTTCAAAAGTCCTGTTTAACAGTCTAAATATGTTGGATCAATAGGGTTGTTTATGTGTTATGTCAGTCTAAAACGTACACAATAATAAAGGTTGCACTATTTATGTTCAATTGTAGAGATGCACTAAGAAATTAGCTGGTGAAGAGATGTTTTTTTTTTTGGTTGATCAGTCAACACCGGTGACCAGCTGGTTGGAAACTCAGAGATCTGGTCTTTTTCCAAACGCACCAAATACGCAACCAACTACACTCTTTAATGCAGAATTTGTTATTGAGTCAAGATTTATAGTTAGATATTTATAGTCAGAAGAATCACATTTCAAATGAGGGCAAGGAGTGGTACCAAGTGTATAACTATCTTTGCCAGAATACTGACAAGCTCAGTAGGCTAAATCCTCTTGAAGCAGTAACTGGGGCCGGACCCTTAACGTTTGTTTATATGATCAAGATGTGAAATCACAGTGCGCATGCCCAACATGCGCTCAGTAGACAGCCGAGGGGACAAATGCCTCAGCCCCAAGCTAAGAATCCGCTACCTTCCTAGATGGAAAAAGGCAACAATGCACCATCTAGCGTACAGTCTGCCGGAAATTTATTTGAAGAAGAAGAAGAACAGATCCCGCTATCAAACCACTGCAGGAAGTGATGCGTCCCGCTTTGCCAAATCCAAAAGTTGGTTGTGCAGCATAACTCATATTAAAATATCAGAATAGCACACGTCACGTTTAACATTTGGGACGTCACCAGCCGGTGCATTTTAACATTGTTCAAGGATTTTGAGAGATTATTGTAGATTTAAAGGGGATTATTTAAAAGATTATACAGTTATTGAAAAGTTTGCCCAGATGAAAGATCTGTATTTTCTTTTTAAGAAGAACAACTCTGGTGACTGACCCTTTATTTGTAATTCATCTAGGCTATAAAGAAGGTTTCCTCCTTCAATTACATTTAGATAAAATGGCGTTCGTAGTGTGTAGATGTGTGCTATTTTATGTGGTTCATTTAATATTGAATCAATATTAAATTAATCACATAACAGCAATCAATATTAGAGACGCCACTGCCTAAAGCACTCACAGGTGGCCCAGTTCTCATCAGCTGTCCCTCCAAGCTGCAGTCAGAGTAGCTCTTCACTCATTCCACATCCAGATTGTGAAAGTCTCAAACATTTGCTAATCCTCTGCTGACTGCTGCAGTAACTCTGCCAGACTGTCTCTTTTAGTTCTCTTTTGCCTGTCCTAACCCCAGATGAAGTAGTATGGTGGAAATTGTAGAGTTAATAATATGAATAAACAGCAGAAAGTTCATTTGTAAGTCTAAACATATTTAGGGTGTTTTATTTACTCACTTTTAGTCTCTCCCACAATGTTATTCTGCCTTCCCAGCATCCAAATTTGATGTTTTTGGGACTTCTGGTGACATTCGGAATAGTCCATAGGTTTTTTTCTTACCAAGGAGTAAGCAACAGGGAGAGCAGGACTTTCAGATGAAATAAATAACAGGAAGACTGAAAATATTAAAGCAAAGTTGCTCTGTTTTACCCTCTTGAACTTTCTGCCTCTTTCTGTTGTGGAACATGCTGCATGTTGAGGTAATGATATATTTTCTTTCGGCTACACACAGAAAGATTGCTGTTTACAAGTACGAGTGTTACCTGAACTAACCTTGTAAATTGCTAAAATAAGATATCTTTAGTATCTTAAATTGGAGAATCTTATTTACAGCTAATATAAGGTACTAGAAAAAGGTTGAAATCGCAGCTCTAAAATTATTTTGTCATAAAATACTGAATCCCTGCTTTGCTTTAAACACGCGATGTGACTTTGTATTTTCTTCTGGTAGGAATGTAGCTTAGGGGGAGAAAAACAAGGAAAAAAATATGGAATTGGCTAAAATCAGCATCACCAGTTTAAAGCCTCACAAAAACCCAAGATTAGAAATTAGTCACAAAACTCTGATTGATACATCTCTAGATAATGTCAACCAAATTATTTTATGATTTATGGTATTTATGTTATTTCTGACATTCATGTTTTCTAAAGAAGCAGGGAAAGCTTCAATCAGTATTGAAGCAGCAGTTATGGGACAAAATAAAAGCCACGAGCAGGGCGAGAAAACATTCATGTCAGCAAAATGAAAAGCTTCAAGTCAGAAAGGTGGAACGGCAAGTCTGCAGACAGTCTAGGATCCTGTGTGTTGGTTAACTGGTTGTTATGGAGACTCTTGGTAGTAAAAACATAACCCAAACTATTGGGTTTCCATGAGATGGCATTATGCAAACAGAGGCTAACAAGATCTTTTTTGTTTTATTATACCACAGTGTTCCTTCTGTTTCCATCGTAAAATGAAACCATCCCACAACTAGCCTTGCCTCTGTCCCACTCTACATCACAGTCCAAGAGTAAGAAGGAAATCCGGTGTGTGTATTTCTCTCTCTATTCTCTCTAGAAGGAAGTATCTATTTTATTGCTTTTCCCAACAAGGTTATTCATTTTTTATATTAATAGGACTATTTTTGATGAGCTGTCATTTTGAACACCCGGGATCCACACAAGTCGTAAAACAAAAAAAACAAAAAAGTATATTCACACCTTGGCAATTAAAGCCATAAACTGATACCTATTCAACTGTGTTTGCTTCTGTGCAACTGTGTAGCAATCTACAACCAGCTGTATGTGCATCTGGATGCATTCCACACATAGATGAGTGTTTTGATGGATGGCAGGAGAAAATGCGATTAAAGAAAAAAACTGTGTAGGCAGCAGTTTATCAGGAGCGGTACCGTGGATGCTGGGCAATATATATTAAAAAAAAACAATAAAAAACATGTAGAGTACAAAAAAGGGCAAGTCTTTATTGTCGTCTGCATTCGTTTCCTATAGATAAGGGGGAAAAAAACAGATGATGCAAAAATCCAGTGGATATAGACAGTCTATAATGTATCTCACGATGTTCAAAGCAGCTTCATTTTCGAAACCATAGTCCAGCCATTTTTAGATCTCATTTTTTAATGGAATGGCGCTTGAAGAAAATGGTGCAGTTTTCTAACAGTGAGCATTTTTTTTCCTCTCCTTGTGAATCCTCCTAAATAAAATATAGGTCCTCTTCCAGACTTGTTTGTTCCAGTTCCCATTGTTTTAAAATTTTAATTAGTGTTCTGACTGTAGATATAGGTGTATTTAGGTGAGAAGTTGTTTCCTTGCAACCAACCCTGACTTAAAAAGATATTCAAATATCTGTTTCACTTGAATGGCACGTTCTTTTGTTTTTCACATTTAAAAATTGGCAAAGAGAAACATCCCTCTGTCAATCTATCTATATGTGTGGGAAACAGAAAATCATGAATCACAAAACAAAAGTTCCTAGACATCCTGATCAACTTGAAAAAGTAAAAAAATATTTTCACATTTATTTTATAAAATGTTGAAGCTGTTCAAACAAGAGGTCTCACTTCAACATAAACTTTGCTTTTCTGGTTAAAATAAGCAAAATAACTCTGTTTGATTAGAGTATCCAGAAATTTTACTCAAGTAAGAATAGCAATATGTCATAATAATGCTACTAAAGTAAAAGTAAAAAGTACGGTGCAGTAAAACTCCTCCTAAAAGTACATTTCTTTCAAAAAGTTACATAAGTAAATGGAGCTGAGTAAATGGAACTATTTACTACCCACCTCTGGATGCTTATAATTATGGCACAGACTTTGGAAATAAAAATAATTTCTTAATGCAACCTATTTTACTCAATACATTGACGTACTCAAAGGTTGATTTTTTTTTAAAGTTTTTTTTTAGTTTAGAAAATAATACTGCACTAAGAGATTAATCAATGTTAAGATATTTTTCCACAGCTTTTCCAGGGGTGTCAGCTTCTGCACTGTTGTTTCAGCCGACACACCAACCTCACCATTATTTTTTGTAGTTACTTTAACTGAATAGAAGGTCTAGGTCTCAGTAGATTGAAATTTTAAAGTTGATCCAGCTCCCCCTAATTTAGAGATTTGCTGCCTCACAATCTTCAAGTTGTAGCCTAGAATATATCTTCTTTTATTCGCTGGAAAGCAAAAATTATGTTTTATGACTTAAAGGCAGCGTATTGATTTGATTGTTTCCCAGAATCTAAAAGTAGATCATGTTCAAATAAGGAGACGTGGTCTGCAGTGTTTGTTTTAATCTTACATTCTCTAATTCACAAATTGATGTTGCATGATTTAAGCACAGCTGTAGGGGTAACAACACACATAGAGAGGGCAATGATGCACATTGGGTTTGTTCTGTCCAACCTTCGCTTCAGGACACTGTGACTTCAGTTATGTCTTTAAATAGCTGCTCTGCTCCATCACCATGTGACTCTTACTGCTCAAGGTGAAGCTCCGCTCCTCTTTTTAAATCCGGGACTGAACTGTTCGCAAAGGCACCTCAGACCCAAAGGGCCCTCAGTTCTAACGGCCTAACTCTACAAGGAAACACAAAAGGATACAACTGAAACTCTGTCACCTGTTGACACATTTACTAGCAGTAACGGGAACAGTGCACTTTTTTTCATCATAGTGTTGTTTCAACTAGAAGTTTCAGATGTTTTTAAGAAGATTATATCACCACAATTAATATCATGACATTTTTTGAAATGTAAAAGCAGACCTATGCAATAAAGGTACGTACTTCAGAAAAATTTAACTCTATAATCTTTCATAAGATTTTATTTTTCTATATCATGTCTAAAATGGATCCAAATGATAAAAACACAGACGTGTCACCTGTTTTTATATAACAAGAAAATATGTACACAACATACTACAGTAAAGATCACTGTTACAGCATGACAAAGAGCAAATCACAATAGCTTTCATAATATGTCTGTTCCATGGCAATAAAGGCTTGGTCTAATAATTCTGATTCAGCTAATGACAGAAAAAAAGCAAAACAGCCTAATTAAATATTTGCATATCATAAACCATGATATAGAACTTTACATGGTGAATAGCCTGCTCTTTTCTTAGTTCTGGGGACCGCGAGTAAAATGTCTGAAAAGAGACCATGACGCTTTCCCATCTGTTACAAGAAACAAAAACTTGGCTTTGAGGAAAATATTTCACTCACAAAAAATTTTGACATTTCAGGATTTGGAATTTGAAAGAGTGCTGCCCATCACTTTTTTAAACTACATTTTACAATCCACAAGCAAAAACATAATACTCTGCACAACAAGCACTTAAAAGATGACTCCACATTTAGCACATGTCTATTCTATATTCTTGATTTAGTCTATGCATCAAAATCAATATAATAATAGATAACGGGCATAGTGAAATGTATCGCATTCATAAGTAATATGTTATCTTGTTTTACCAGCAGCTGAAATAATTGTTGCTTTTATGTAAAAAAAACAACAACAAAAAACAACAAAAAAACATCAGATTTTAAATGCTTTGGTAAACACTGTGATGAAACAAACCAGAGGTATCCTTACCCAAGATATATTATAACATGATAATCTAATCCCACGCTTCAGTGTAACGAAAGTCAACTACAATTTCCATGAGTCTATTTTCAAATGAGTATAGTATTAGAAAAATAATGTTCCACCTTAATTTGAAAATCTGTACGTAGTCCTCTTCCTGCCTAAACAGGAAAGAGATGAGCCAGATGTTCCTCTATTACAGCCTGTCGGAGATTAACACACATTACATACTACATCTAGGTTAACCAGCAGGCTGTGTAGGATTTAGTAGAACATGATTGGTCAAGCCAGAAGGGGATTGTGGGATTGGGATCATTATCTGCAAATAAATGTGTGTTAGTGACTGTGTGTGCGTTTTAGCTCAGTTGGTATAATCTGTGGTCTAATAATAGAGATTACCACTCAAACACTTCTGAGCGCCTATCGTCTGATTTAACCCCTAATTTTTTGTTTTGATCATGGATCATATTTTTTCTTACAATGTATAAGAGTCATCTGGCCCAATCTGGGAAATTCAAGGAGATTAAGGTGTGATACAGAATCTTCCCAATATATAATCAAATTTGGATATACAGGTGATTTTACTTTCTTTTTTTTTCATGTTTTATCTCCATTGGTCCTAAAATACTTAATCACCAATTGAAATACACTGGTTTGAAAAGGTTAGCTAAATAGGTACAAAAGGGTTTGTTTGTGGGAATTAAATAGAAGAAGAAAGGGACACAATGGCAATCTGTGCAAATGAAATGGGGGACACAAATGATAAACTGCATACGAACTGAATTGACAAAGTGCCTTTCTAATCATAACCAACACCCAAAGCCACTTGTTTGTCTCTATTTCTCCATGATTTAATTTGGTTCAGCTGCTTCCTGTCTCTCTGTGGTTATATGCCTGTGTTATAATGCTACATTTTGTATCTTTTTGTGTGATTTTTTGTGTATCATATGTAGTAGTATGCTCAGGTGAAGCTGTGTAGGGATGCTTTCTCGATGCTTTCTAAAGCTTCCTGTTGTAGCACTTTACCACTAACACTCCTCTGAACATTTATTAAGTGCTTAAATTGTATAAAACATTTCTATCCAGGGGTCCCCTGGAACGTCGGGGGCTTTGGATCTGAGAATAATGTGAGGTGACATGCATCTCTTCCAGCTACATGGAGTTTGGCAGCTTTAGACATTTTAAACTTGGAGAGCTGGAACAGAGAGCGGTCAGCATGGACAGTATTTCCTAAAAATTATAAAAAGATGTTGTTGTTAATACACACCAGCCTTAATTTTACTACTTGGAGTTTTTGACAGAAAAAAACTGTGCAGGCTGATAATTAATGAACAATAGGCGCGTTTTCACTTTTGACTGGACTTTCCCGATATGCGCATGTCTCCATTGCATCAGGCCGGGCCAACAGGGCCGTTTTCTGGGACATTTCAGAAACCAACGGAGTACCTGTATGGGGGTATGTACTCGGAATGGCCCGATCGAGTCGCTCAGTTGGACCTGTGGTTAAGTCGTGCTGAATAGGCGCATTCCCACTATTGAAACTTCAGGGTAGTTTAACCAGATCTTTTTCTGACGGGTTAATCTGTTGGCCCGCTCCTCTCAGCTGCCGTGTCTCCATACACAATCAGCCCTTCAAGGAATCAGCTAAAGACATACACATATCATGACTGTTTCAGCAGTGAGTAGCGTCACTGATCAGTGCAAAAAGTCGCACACAGCAGCAAACAAGAGATCGGCATAGAAGAAGCAGGGCTTTTAGCTGTTTTTCTGTTTGGTCTTGTTATAAAGTGCTTTGCCAGCAACTCTTCTTATTTTTACAACGCCGATTGTTTGGCGACATCTGCTCATTTCCTTCCGAATTACAACCAATCAGCACGACTCAACCACAGCTCCTGCTGAGCGACTTGATCGGGCCATTCCGAGTAAATACCCCCAAACAGGTTCTCCGTTGGTTCCTATAATGGCCCCGAAAACAGCCCTGTCGGCCCGGCCCAATGAAGTGGAGACAGGCACATATTGGGAAGGTCAGATCAGATTACCCTGAAGTTCTGATTGTGGAAACGCGCCTATTGGTTTTAATTCAGAAGGAAATGAGCAGACATCGCCAAACAACCGACTTAAAAAATAAGAAGAGTTACTGGCGAATCAGTTTATAACTCAGCAACAAGCCCTGCTTCTTCATCTCTTGTTATTTCTGCTGCTTTGTGCGCCTTTTTTGCGATGATCAGTGAGGCTACTGGTTGCTGAAACTGTTGTGATATGCAAATGATTTCTGCTGATTTCTTAAAGGGCCAATTTTGTATGGAGAGCTGGTTAAATTACCCTGAAGTTCCGAAAGGGGAAATGCGCCTAATGATTATAACCCCGTTCAAAGTGGGAACCAAAGACACCTCACATTGTTCATTCAAATACAAAACCATCCAGTACAATTGAATTGTGATTCACATTTCAAATCAGTAAGGGAAAGTATTAAATTGTGCCAAACAGCATCGTCTTGTCAACAAGTTGAAGGTGGATTGATTTGTGGTGGCTCTTGTGGCTTTGTGAGAAATTTCTGAATTGAGCAGTGTTAGTTCAGAGTCTGTAGGAAACATCTACTGCTTGTCCTTACACCAAGTATCCACTCCAAATATTGTCATAAATACCATGCATGCCATCTGGATGTACTTTAGTCAAAAGCTGTGTCTCTTAAGGCTCTAGGTCAGCTCTACCCTTTGTCAGTCTGTATCTTTTGTGGCTACATGTTCCAATTTTGTCCCTTTTTATTTCTATTTTGCACTTAAAGTCCAAACATTTTATATCCATTTACCTATTGATCAAAGTGATGATAGTTCATTTTTCTTTGAAGTTAAGTGCTTTCTTTTATGGCAACAAATAAAGTGCAACATTATATTCAATTCTAAATTAGATATACCTAGTTTCAATATATTTTGGTTCTGATCTCCATTTGGGTCAGTCGATTCATATATAAAATCATTCATTACGACCCCAGAGCACACAAGAACAAATCTTGCTTGTAGATATTATTCATTTGAGTCATATCTCCACATTTTCTTTCTGCAGACAGAGTATAGAATAGAGAATAGAAAATAGAAAATGTATGGGAATTCGTCATTTGGAGGGTGCAAGTTATCACAGTTAGCACATGGAACATGGAATGGATCCATTTCAACGAAAGCTACATACACATCCATCACACCATTTTTTTAAATAATTACTCAGTTCTATTAAGTTTTATTGCAAATATTATTAAAGTTCACGTAATTATATCGGTAATATAAATCCTAAAGGTTATTCATGTACACATTATCTGTTCAAACGGAGTGCAGCTGCAGAGGTTGCAGCTATAAAGGTTTCCTTCACGTATTCTTCATGTTTATGGATAAAAAAATATTTACAAATATTTTGTATGAACAGGGCTGGTGCTAGCCATTTGGGTGCCTTAGGCACAAATCTGTTGTGGAGCCCCTCCAGCGAGAAAACGTTTGATCTATGTCTGCCAAACGGGCAGATGTGGAAGTGGCTCACACAGGACATTGTTGAAACGTGTAGGACAACGTACTTGCATGCTGCAGATCTCTATCTATTTTTGGATATATGCAAGTATGTGTGGTGCACAGTGGCGCAGTTGGTAGCATTGATGCCTTGCAGCAAAAGGGTCCTGGGTTCAAATTCTGGCCTGGGGTCTTTCTGCATTTTTTGCATGTTTTCCCTGTGCATGCGTGGGTTCCCTCCAGGAACTCCGGCTTCCTCCCACAGTCCAAAAACATGACTGTTAGGTGAATTGGTCTTTCTAAATTGCCCTTAGGTATGAGTGTTTGCTTGCATGGTTGTTTGTCCTGTGAGGCTCTATGTTGCCCTGCGATGGACTTGCGAACTTTCCAGGGTGTACCCCGCCTCTCGCCTGATGAATGCTAGAGATAGGCACCAGACCCCCGTAACCCTGCAGAGGATAGACGGGTATAGATAATGGATGGATGGATGGATCCAAATAATTATGTTTAAATGCATATGTACTCGTACATATGTAATTCGTACATATGTACGAATTACATTCTAGAGCTAAAGCTAATAATTGTTTAGTCAATAAATATATCAAAATCTGAAATAGCCGATTCTTCAGAGATTTTAATCCAGTCCCGCTCTCTGCAGCAGCACTTTCTGTTCTGAATTTATTGCCTACATTATCACAACTTCAGATAAATAAAATGGCTATTCAAATGTAAATGACAGGTAAGCGGATGGGTCAAAAAAAAAAAAAAAGTAGACCACTTCAGATTAGATCAGCCCCACTAACTCCCTTGATGAAAAAGTTCTATGTAGATAACATTTCTAATTGATAATAGCTTAAATAAGAAGATAAACAGCTTCAATTAGTCAGAATTGTTTATGAGTTTTCTGTATTTTATGTTTACGTCAATCTTTGACTTTCATGTTATCAGTCTGTCTGTCACTCAGTTTACATTTATCATCTTTTTTTGGGTATTGTAAAATAAAAAAATGTTTAAACAGAATAAAGCATTTTTCCATCGTGAGGGAAAATCAGTATAAGTATGGTTAATAACAACCTGCTAAACTCCTTTCAAAGCCTATGTGTGAAAGAGCAGTACCAGAAAAGATGAGTCACGTTTTCTTGAAGATGCCCACAGGAACTGTTCCGAACATTTATGTCTCTTTTTAATTTTAATATATAGTGCTTGGCAGGGTCAAAAATGGAGAGAAATATAGTTTGTCTGTGTGGCGTTGCCGTAGTGTGACGTTATCGGCAAGTGCAAGGCTACCGTAGCACATCTGGTACTTACACCGCCAGTGAGTATGAATCAGACCGTGTTCTGGAGACCATAGTTTCAGTTATACTAAATCACCAGTGGCATATCACTTGGAAAGGCTGCGGTAGTGGCAGCAAATGTGGTTTGCCTGTGGAAGACAAAGAAGTCTTCAAGTACAACCCTGAATAGAAGAAGGATAAAAAGCAATGCTGATTGAAAGGAGACACACTGTAGTTAACATTTGAACACTATATGAAGACACTTTCAAAATGTTCCTCAAACTCCAGGCGAGACATTACGGCGACTTTATGGTGCTTTCTCTTTGTGGGAAGTCAGATTTTTTTGAGTTCCCACTCGGACACACTACAAGAATAATGGGAAAGTTGGAGCTCACCAAGTAACCACAAGTTTAAGATCCAACATGGCAGCTTGTACATAAAATGTATTGAAGTATGTATTGAACAGTTCTGGCTATATCTCTTTGAACCAGAGCTGTAAAATATACGTGTGACAAAGTTTTTTGTGTATTTTAACCCATAGGAATAAGCATGTGTTGCTAATAGTAGTTAGCCACCACAACAATTAGCAAACCCCACTGTTTTCCAACTTCCAATTAGAATACTCCCAACTTCGGTGTCACATTATTCCAAGTTCCATGTTCCAGCTTCCAAGATGAATCGAAAATAGTTTCCTTTCATTTTTAATCAGCACTTCACAAACCAGCACAGTATTGCCACCTGTTGGACTGGAGTGAAACTGTCTACCCATAATTTAAAACACATTTGGCACATCCAACCCAAAACTGGAATTAAAACGACTATCCGTATATTAACACTTTTATACATGTGGACCATATTGACTAGTCAAGATTTTTAGACATTTAAATATGACGTTGTTTAGTTTGAAGTCTTGTGCTGGTAAAAAATTATAAGATACGTTTGTAATTAAAAACAAATACAATTCCGGTTTGGTAGAGCACTTGCATAATGTTTTATTTTTCAAATCAATTGAAAATACCAGGCTTAAACCAAAACTTCATAACATGTATAATCCTAAACTGATCATGATTTTGATAGCTGACAGGTAAAGCCATTAACTTATCTTTCAGCAATGTATTGTCCTGTTGTAAAATCCTGCATTACTGGTTTTCTTATAGATGTTGCTTTGACACCAGGAACCTAATTTCTTGGGGCCAGTTAAACCCACACATAGCACCAAAAAGTAACAACGTGGTACTTTGTTCTGGTCTCAGATATTTAAACATCTGTCACACAGATCAACACTGATGCTCTTTGGGAATAAACCCATTGTCTTTGACATCAGAGGCCAATTGAGAATATCTGAGCAGCCCCTGCAAAAGGTCAGATAAACGGTGGACAGGCTGCTGATCCATCACAGAGTGTCCTGACAACAGTCACTTTAAATGTGCCACACCGTGCGTAAATCAGCCATCTTAGCAGGACCACTGATGGACTTGAAGTCACAGCAAGAAAACATTAACATAGACCGAAAGAGGAGAAGACGTCTATGACATCATTTCCTTCTCAGCATGCTGACTCATCAAACATTCAACAGCTGTTCCACTCAACTAATGGAAGAAGAAATGTGAGACAAACACATAAACACACACGTTGGCACGCCGTTTAAGTGTCTCCTAACTAAGGTATTTCAAAGCACAAAGTGAAGCTGGAAGCTGACAGAGTGACATCACAGAGCATTGCATGTTGACAGTAAAGGCGTTTCTCAGTTTCTATTAAAAGAACCACATCACCTTGACATTTAAAACGTTGTGACGTTGTGTTTGACTTGATTTACTTTTATGTCCTTTTCCTGCAGATGCGAAGAAGTCGCACGTCTTCCTTATTGGCCCAAAGTTGTGTCTACATAGTGCCAATTACTTCAGGAAACAAATGTTTTGTTTGGTTGTACAGTGTATTCCAGCAATTGCTGCCAAGGTTCAGGCATTGACTACACTATATTTGAGATTTTTTGATTAAAAAAATCTTTCTTTTGAAAAACAATATTTACATCCATATACAGTAACATTAAAGACATTTCAACATTTAGAACGCACCCACGAGGAAGTAATAATCAAAGATCCCAGCCATTTTAACTAAGTAAATCTCAAGCAAGGCGATTCTTCAAAGACTAAAAAAATTCCTATTTTTACCAATTCAATTCAATTCAGTTTATTTATATAGCGCCAATTCACAACAGATGTCATCTCAAGGCACTTAACAAGAAGTCATTTCAAAACATTTACACAAACATTCCAATCAGTAAAAAGTTTCCTATTTAAGGAATCCCAGCAGATTGCGTCAGTCATTGGCGTGAGGTTGGGCAGACTTTCCAACCACAGCAATCCTTCAGCAATCCCTCATACTGAGCAAGCATGTAGCGACGGTGGAGAGGAAAAAACTCCCCTTTAACAGGAAGAAACCTCCAACAGAACCAGGCTCAGTAGGAGCGGCCATCTGCCACGACCGTCATGGCTATGTTTTTTTTTAGTAATGTCTGCATAAATCTACACAGCCATAAAAAAAAAATCATCACTAGAAATGTGGTTTTCAGGGCCAGCTTGCTACATCACAATCATCATTGTTATTCAAGGTCATTATCAGGGTGATTGTTTCCCAAAATGTAAATTTGTCAAGTTTACACTGTTCTGCTACTGACTTTTGTAAAATCTTTACTTTGGAAAGCATTTGCTAAAATGTTTTTTGCCCTCCTCATGTATACAACAGGTGCAATCCACTCTCACTGAGTGTTGCAGAAGTGCCGTAATACGTGCCACACTGGTACACTGTCCTATTTTATAGACAGTGTAAAACACTATAGAATCATCAATCATATAAAGCATAGTTTTCTGCTGAAAAAACAGAATCATAATGTGGATGTACTTCCAAATGAACCATTTCTTCCATTTAATTTTACACCAAATTATGCAGAAATGTTCTAAAAAGCTACCAACAGCCATAAAAAGGAGTGATTGTTCACCTGTTACGCTCTCAACTTTCAATGTGACTGTAACAAATGAAAATACTATAAGTATTTGTAGCATGTTCCACATTTTTGGCACTCTGGGTAAATATATACAAAACCCTAAAAGAAATGTCTAATTTATTGCAGTTGCAAAATTTCACACACAAAAAAAAAAACCCTGCAAGACTCCAACAGGGATTTTTGCAGGATTTATTTTTTACTTCCCTTCACATCCTGCTGACTCTTTGTGTTAACAAGATAAATGTGGGTCCTAATCCAGCACTGTTTGTCACAATGACAGTTGCTTTAGACCTTTTATTATTGCTCTGACTGCAGATATGGGCAAGTTTACGCCAGTAGGTTGGAAGCACAGTGGAATCAGGCATTTATAGATGATTAAATAAAGGTTTCTAGAAACTCTGATCAATTAAAAAGGTAGAGTATAAATTAAAAGTTAGATCTTTTTCACATTTGTGCATAAAGTTACTTTAATAAAAAACCAACTTAGTTTCAAAGGTCTTTACTAATCTTTAACAAGTAATAATACATTTGGAAGGTGCTATATATATATTAATTATTGCACAGTTTATTTCAGATGCTTCATGAGTTGTGACCAATAATCTTTGGTGTGAGGTTATTGAAACAACAACTTAATGTCGCTGCAGTCATTCATTTCCTCAAGGCTGTTATTCACTTTCTAATTTGCAGTTATGATTTAATGTGACATTTTCTATTTGGTCATAGCTACGGGGGAAGTCCCTGCACTGCATCGTTGGCAGGGAATCCCTCAGGGATGTGGATGTCAGGATGGGGTCACCGTGTATTAGGCCTCTCCAGCCACATCCCACAGATGCTCGGTCATATTTGCATCTGGTAATTTTGGATGCCAAAACCAAACCTAGGGGTTTATATCCTGTCACAAGGGAGCAGTGGGGGTTCTGGCATGAATCATGCCCTGGGCGAACCACTCTTTCCTCCAGTGAACACCCAACGCAACCAAACACACACACTCTACCTCGATAACCCCATTCGGCACACAAAAAAGTTTTTATCATGTAACTTATCTAAAACACCAAGATCTAAAAACTATTGACATGGTTATAATTGATCTAGATGGTGAGCTGCATGGATTTCAACATTTTGGAGCTAAGGTTTCACTAGTCGGCTGCACAGTGGCGCAGTTGGTAGCACTGTTGCCTTGCAGCAAGAAGGTCCTGGGTTCAAATCCCAACCTGGGGTCTTTCTGGAAGGAGTTAGCATGTTCTCCCTGTGCATGCGTGGGTTCTCTCCGGGTACTCCAGCTTCCTCCCACAGTCCAAAAACATGACTGTTAGGTGAATTGGTTTCTTTAAAAAATTGCCCTTAGGTATGAGTGTATGGTTGTTTGTCCTGTATGTCCCCGTGTTGCCCTGCGATGGACTGGCGACCTGTCCAGGGTGTACCCCGCCTCTCGCCCCCTGACCGCTGGAGATAGGCACCAGCCCCCCCGCAACCCTGCATAGGAATGACGGGTATAGAAAATGGATGGGTTTCACTAGTCTATAATTTTCTTCTTTAGAATTTGTCTCATTTTAAGTGGATCTTATTGGCAAGAAAATGAAAATGCTCTCTTTGTACCTTTTACACAATAAAATAAAGGTTTCTCAAATCTTAACTTGGGCTTTATAAAACGTCTAATCGTTGTAGTTTTATTCATATGGATGCATGGGTAAAAATTTGTTCCAATATGGATATCCATTATTAATATTGCTGTTAAGGCCAATAACTAACATTGATCGATATTAGTTATCTATATCTCCCTACCTTTTTATTAATGCTCATATATTGTGCATCCCTAGTTATTAATCTTAGATCTGATCAGTCTAAATATGCAAGATTTTAAACTACAGCTGGTCATAATAAAATAAAATAATAAAACACAGGCCCTTAATTTAACTGAATTATGATTAATTATTAACATGGAGTTCCAAAGCCAACAAAAATGCTTTTCAGACTGATTGATGTTAGTCACTTTGTTCCCCATCTGTTCTTGACTTTCTTTAGCTAGCTTGTGACATGATGTGTTACATTTTAAGATCTTTTAAGCCTACTTCATGTTGACAGATGGGGATTTCTTGATTCTAAAGGTTTGGTGTTGATCAATCCTACTGAAACTGAACTTAGCTTTCCAGAGAATCTGGCTTAACAGAATTAATTTATGAACTTACTTTTACACACAGGATCGGGTTGGTTTGGATAGTATTTTTTTCTTCCTGTACTAGATCATCATTTTAAAACTCCATTAATATATTAAAACACAAAAACCGATTAAATCTGCAAGTGGACAAATAGATTTTTTATAGCAGTCTACATACATTTTCATGTATCATTTAATGTATATCTAATAACATCGCTTGAAGGTTCCTGTTTCTGTTTTAATTTTTTTTAATAGACTAAAAAGAAGCTGCCCTTAGCCAGCTTAATTCTATTGCTTCATCTGCTCATTAGGTTAGTCATCAAAAGTAGCATTAATAGAATAGTGCTAAGGTTTTCCCATTAGTGTATGGCTTTGTAACACGATTATCACTTCACCTGTGTGTAGTGCTAATGTTATGGCAACACATTGCTCATTTAGCCTGCATGCACGCTTCTTTTGCTCTGTGATCTTAACTGAACACCAACAAGCCACAGAGTCTCATTAGCAACAAACACAAAGCAAGTAAATATAACTTATGAGATCAAGAGTGGAAATCCTGTTCTGTACCCTCTGAACATCACAAATTGATCTAAATAGATACACCAAGAAAACTAGGTTTGAACAAGAGCAGCACCAGTTGTCTGCTGTTTGTTTTGTGTGCTAACCAGCTGAGTAAGCAGGCCACCTATCCCATATGTTGACTGTTATGAACACAAACACCAGAACATAGCAATGGGGATTTAGCATCACTGTTTTGTGATAAAATGCAAGATTTGCCCATCTGACAGGTGAAACTTCTCACGACTTTCAGTAGCCTTCTAGGTGATGTTTCAGTGTGTAGGAGTGTGTGTCCTTATGACCTTCACAACCTCAGAGTGTGCAATACCTCAGAGACGCGAGTCGTGAGCAAACACTTCATCACTGCCGTCCTATTTACACACACACACGCACAAACACCAACTCATAACTTCTGCTTTAACAACTTCACCCATAATCACGCACCTTATTCTGTTTTTCATAATAATCACCCAATCACATTTCATTATTGTCATCTATTCCTCTTCATCACATGAAAGGCAATTAATTAAAAAATATCCTAAGACAACATGGGGAGCAGGTGCAGACACACACACTCACACACAGGTAGCTCCATAAATCACAGGAGACAGAATGGGAGTAATGAAGTGGCTCGCTGTTAGCGCTCTGTACTGTAGGCACCAGCAAACTACCTACTGCACATACTGCAATGGCTCCTGTGCTACTGCTATGGTGACAGAAAACTGCCTTTGAGGGGAAACAAGCTGCTTCATACAATGATGTGCAAAATCATCAGCCTCGAATCTGGATAGCTGGTTTTGATTGAACTTGGAGATTGCTTTTAACGGGGCACGAGTCGGTTTCAGGCATCAAGGTATAGTGAGGTTTTAAAAAGTTAGGGGTTCAAAATTCGCTTAAACTTAAAAATCCGTAATATTTGATGTTGCAATACTGTCCCTCCCGTGCACGTTGCTGCACACTGCTGGACAGCTGGATGAAAAAAGGCTCCTACATAAAAAAAAAAATTATTATTATTGCCAACAAAAACATGACTGTCATTGTCTAACTTGTCTATCAAGCACTTGAGGCTGCATTTTGGGACCCTTTACTGAGTTGATAAGCTAAAAAATGGTTTCCAGCTTGGGTTTTGAAACAAATATGTCTGGCATTGAATTATAACTGAATTATTGACAAGTAATTGTCTGGTGTCAATAGGGGTGGGCAGAATGAGGCCTCTGCCAAGTTTCTCCCAATGTTTCGGATCACTGTGCTAAACTAAGCCAAGCTTGACAGTTCTGATTGCTATGTTAAACTTAATCACATGTTTATGACCACTATGCTAATTAGGCCCCATGTTTCTGATTGATGTTGATTGAATTGAAGCTAACAGCTTACTACAATATTTTTTATCACTATGCTAAACTAACAGCTAAGCGCCATGTTTATGATGAATATGCTAAGCTAAGCTTCATGTTTCTGATTGATGTTGATTGAATTGAAGCTAACAGCTTACCACAATATTTTGTATCACTATGCTAAACTAACAGCTAAGCGCCATGTTTATGATGAATATGCTAAGCTAAGCTTCATGTTTCTGATTGCTATGCTAAGACAAATATTAAGCCTCATGTTTAAATTTGCTATACTAAGCTAACAGCTAAATCCTATGTTTCAGACAAGGGCCAAACTCTGCCGGCCAAATGTGAAGCCAATGCGCAAGTGACAAAAATTGCTGTTCCCCCCTCATCCGCTAGCTCCCATTGACTCCCATGTTAAAAATGCCAACTTCACCAGGAGAAATAAACATGTTTATAGCCTGGTTCAAAAAACCATTTAGGTTTAACAGTTCAAGTTTACCATCATGACAACTCTAAGGGAATAATTTATGACTAATAATGGCCGTGGCCTTTTGATTGACAGGTCTCAGATGAGCCGTCAGTGCTAGCTCTGGTGGCTCCCCCCCCCTCACTTGCTCCAGGGAAGGCCCCAGCCTTGCCCTCACATGAAAAGTATAGGCCATTTTGTTTCTCTAAACTTTACCATCAGTTGCGTCCACAATGTTTTTTCGTGTTCGCATGTTAACCGTGCACTTATTGGACAAAGATGGCTTGCTGTGGTATTGATTGCACTAACAGACTGTCCAAGTCTTTGCTCCCGTTTTTTTTGGTAATAAAATTATATTTCTGCTGTGCACTTAAGATAACACTGCTTGGTCAAAAATGGGTTAAAATGATCACATTTCTTCTTTATTTTATATGTTTATTATCAAAACTTGTTGTAATTAAAAATCACATAGTTTTAGTAAAGGCTATGGACCTACAAGGCTTTAGGCTTTTATTTGACAAAATTATTGATCTGCCTAGAAGGCAGAGGGATAGCAGAATCGCTCAACCGCGGTTTGCTGGCTAAAAGCGCCTGTTAACCTCTGTTAGCTTTGGTTAGCTCCGGGTTAGCTCAGTTAGCTCGTAGCTACATCAGCTCACAGATTGATGGGTGTCAATCATTGGCCCCACCCTCACAGCCCCACTCTCAGCTCCACCTCTTTGTCCATTCCATGCATTCTCCGAGCCGCCCACTGGGCTTCAATTCAGCTCTTCAGGAAGCTACGGGTGACATAACGGAGGCTCCATCCATCTTATATACAGTCTATGGTTTCCATTCGCTATGCTAAGCTAAAAGCAAAGCTCCATGCTTCCAAAATGCTACGCCATGCTAAAAGCTAGCTAGCTGCTAGTATCTTCTCAACAACAGTTACCTCTTTGTGTAAAAAATGAAAGTAAAAAATCCTGCAACTTTTAATCAAAAACAGATGTGGAAATTTTGCTCTAACAGAACAACAACAAAGTTGTTAGCTGAGCTGATTACATCCGCCTGCTGTTGTCTGTCCACACATACACAAATGTGGATCTCTCTAGATTTAGAATAGAAATAACAGTTCGTTTATGAGATTTTTTTTATTTATGTGTGTCTGTGCTCCCTGCAGGTTTCCAAACTAATCTGCCCTGACGTAACAACATGCTGCTTCTCAATCTGCCCACTTGGAGTCCTGGCACACAACAACACATGCAGACACTGTGTGTAGGAATGCTGTCATAAACTATAAATAGATTAAAATTGATTTATGTGGAGGCGGAAAAAAAAAACAAGTGTATTACAGAAGGACAAATCTACCTTTATTGTAAAACTAGTAGCTTCTTACTATGAATTTAGACTCAAACGTTTCTGTACAGTCAGTCAGTTAAAAATGGACCCAAAGGTTGGCAAAGTCTAATAGCAGGTTAATCTCTAACATTTGGGTATTACTGTCTGACAATGATTTAATGCTGTCTATCAGCAGGTTGGGATGCCATAAAATAATGCCATCTTGCAGAGCATTACCACTGACCAACAGCTTAATGGCCGATTTGTTTATTTATCTGACAGCCAGTTGTTTTCTAAATTCCATGGACAGATTTATCTGCAGTATTAAAAGGTAAAAACTGTATGTTTATCCAGTCCCAGCTTGACCTTAAAACAACGCTGGCTCAGAAAGGTCATGTCATGTTGTTGGGTTTTTTTTTCTAATTCTTGCGTGGTCTTTCTTTATGTGGTTGCAAAGGCTAAATTGTTCAAGCCACATTCAGACTTTGGGACAGTTTCAGTAGATGACTTTAGTAGCCTATGCATGATAAGGAATTTGAAAAACACAAAAAAGGAAAAGTTTGTCTTTGAGGTGAAACTTTTGTTGGCGCATGGAAAATTTGTATGAAACCATGTCTTTTTAACACAGCTTAAAAGGTTTCATTTGTCTATGTCATGTTGAAAATAATGGTATTTAGACCTTGTCTGCTGTAATACGATCACTGGTCTGGACTCTCATCGTGAAAAAAGCTAAATTAAATAGCAAAGTTCTTGATTTATCATCCATGTTTTGACCCTTACCTTTGATTATGAGATATGGATAACGAGTGAAAAAACAAGATCCAAGACAGCAGTGGCTGTAAAAAGGCTTCCTCCATAGGGTGGTCAGGGGTCAGCCATGGATGGATGTTGAAAACAAAGATAAAATTACCCCAACAACAAAAAATCTCTGCTTATCCTTGTTATTGAACGGACGTAGAATCTTACAACAGCTCTTCTTCCAAGCCTGCACTTTAGCTTTATTCTCCCTGAGCAGGTATGCATCAGGTTGTTGTCCTTCTTGTACTTTAAACCACACAGATATTGAGTAATTAGTATGGTGCAAAAATAAGTCAACAGAAGAGAATGCCCCTTCCATCAAATACTTCCAAGCCAGGCCTGAGATGCCTTCCTTCTTGTAATCAATCATGTGTAAAATGACTTAGTATGGATGGGATAATAAAGTTGATTAGAATAGTCACCACTGATTTGCCTCTAAGCCAACAACAAATGTGTTCCCAGAGCTGAAATGATCAATGTTTTTTAAGGCAGACCCATGATCAAGATTCATGATTGTCATAGTGAAGAAATATAGTTATGATTTAATAGAACCAGACAGTTATCTAAAGAATCAAATTTGTGTACGGAAACATGGCTTTTATTTAGGCCAATGGTCCCCGATTCTGATCCTCAGGGGGTGGCGTCCTGTGTGTTTTATATGTGTTTCTGCTCCAACATAGCTTATTGGACATGACATCAAGTTCTGCAGAGGCCTGGAAATGATCAATTTATTCAAATTGTGTGTTGAATAAGGGAAACATCTGAAACCTAAAGAACACCAGCCCTCAAGTACTATAATTAGAAAACTAAACAACCAATGAAAAACTCTCAAGAATGTGTGTGTCTGTTCTGGATACTGGTGACGGTGTATCTTTGGGGGTTTTTGGGTCATTTCATTGCCAGCTTTTTCTTAAGGACAAGAGGGAAGCTTTGTACCTGCTTTGAAAACTGATAATTTAAAGTAATTTTGGTATATTGTACTCATAGACTATTGTAAGGAAATGTGATTAATAAATCATATCTCACAGCAGGAGGCTACTTTGAGTTTTTTTGGTGTCATAATCTCTGGGTCAAATGACTTAATTTCCCTCTGGGATCAATAAAGTATTTTTGAATTGAATTGAATTGAATTGAATTGACCCAAATGGAGATCAGAACCTTAATCAATAAAAATAGGGTAAAAAGACAAAGTTTTCAGATAGGCCTACTTATATTTAATTTAGGTTCAATTATGTGTGAGAGGATTTCAATCACAATTTATCCCAGTAATTCATTAAACATATTTTACTACAAAGAAAAATGAATTGAGGTTGGTTTGTGGGTACAAAATCAAAATAGAAGTAAAAAGGGATAAAATAGCAACAGGTCAGGACAGTAAAACGCAAATGATTTGTTGCATTTTGGCACTTTGTTGACACGGTAACAGTGTTTGGGCTGGACAAAAACACAAAGGTTTGACAGTATGAATTATTTTAGAAACACTGTGAATTATGTCGGTATAAATGCAAAAATTTGGATATGATGGCGTCAGTCACATCACCTTGTGCTTGTGCACTCAGGCCCGGTTTTCACAAAGAAATGCTTCTAGATCAGAACATTTCACTGCCTCCTACAGACCTGGAATGCTCACTACATTGTTTCCAGTATGTCCTACTTTTTCATTCAGCTGTTGTGTAAATGCAATTTTTTACAAAAATTACGAAGCGCAATACAAACAGGGCCATACACATTTAATAAACTAAAAGAGAATAATTAGTCTGTTTTTCTTTATTTCTAACAGAGACATTGAACATTAGCTCATTCCAACCAGACACAATAAGTGCTCCTTTTCTGTTTCTGCAACAGAGGACTTCTGCTTTAATCAAGGTGAAACGTGCTAATTAGATCAAGGAAAGCCTGACCACAAACTGTGAAAAGGTCTAAACATCCAATCAAAGAGCAGCAGCACAGCAGGAAAAAGAATAATGCACTGAAGGCAACATGGAGTGATGGACGGAACAAAAGGAAAGTTAAGAAGGGTAAAAAGGACAGAGTGATTGATGATCCAGTTTGTTACACATGGGATCAAAAAAATTTTAAAACTGTGAAAGAGAACCAGAGAAAAGCAATAGGTGAGGAACAAGGAAGGAATGAGGAAAGGAAAGGAAAGGAAAGGAAAGGAAAGGAAAGGAAAGGAAAGGAAAGGAAAGGAAAGGAAAGGAAAGGAAAGGAAAGGAAAGGAAAGGAAAGGAAAGGAAAGGAAAGGAAAGGAAAGGAAAGGAAAGGAAAGGAAAGGAAAGGAAAAAATCATTTTCTAGGATTGTTTTTGTTAGTGGTTGAAAAAGATGTATGCATTCAGCCCAGACTTTAGTAAAACACATGTGCGTGGTGCTTGGCCATCCGACCCACAGCATACAGATGGGGTTAATTTTCACCTAACCGACACTATGACAGGAGTGTGTCAGTGTGTGTGTACATGGGAGGCGAGCTTAGTATGGGACTTTATATCAATAATGAAAAAGTGTGTTCAATACACACATGAGATATGTTAGAATCAATAATGAGAATGAATTACATTTACATTTAAACATTTCCTGAAGCCTCCTCACCTTTAATTAACACACCGAAGAAATATTAAATCTGCAATATAATGAGAAGGGGAAGAAGATAAGACTCAACATAAAACCATTTTTTCCTCAGTTTCCAAATGCTAAGGTAAAACTAAAAAGGTTTTTATTTCATTTTCTAATTGTTTTAAAATTTTCTCACTGAAACTGTTGGTGACTTCCTTCGTTTGTGTCTGTTAGACAAAAGCTAAATAAGAATAGAGAACGTACAGATATGAGTTTTTGAGTTTTAATTAGATTTCACTTGTGTTGACGGTGAAATATTCTGTATTCCTAAAGTGGAATTATACCAAACTTTCAGTTGTAGCATTTAGGTGTTGAAAATAAATGATGCTTTGCTTTGATCTTGAAACTTTATTTTAACTTCCTAAAGGGAGTGCACACAAAGAAGACAAAATCTTTTAAAATATAATAAACTGAAGACAGTTTATCCACCAAGAAGTTCAAATGGATCAGATTTGCTGAGCTCGGCAGCATACAAACACACTGATGGACTATCTGTTTAACCCAAATGCTACATTCATACGGTTGGGATTAAAGTTAGTGAGTTTTAAACAAAACTTGTTTCAGAAATTGTGACCCAGTTTGTTGAGTAAAAAGGAAACATTAACTGGCTGCCATTTGGAACAATACAAAGATCAGATCAGACTTCCCTGACCCTCCTCCGTGTAACACCCAATACTACAATTGTAAAATGATGCTGCATAATAATGTTCGAATCAGTGGGTTGTGGAAATCACTTTATTTCACTATTTTACTGAAGAGCAACTTTGTTTACTTAGGATAACATTCGCTTTTACCTGCTGAGATAGTTTGCAAAAGCTAAGCGCTAAGTATGTTCAACACACAGTTTGACCAAGGAGTTGGTCATGAATTCAATGGAAACAGGCTATGTTTTATACATTTTATATTCGTTATGATTTCTGTTATGTAAATTCAATTGTTTGTCAATAAAACTCAAAATACCTCATTTGGTCCTTACCTCCTCCACAAGAGTGATGTCACTTCCCACCCATAACGCCTCTAAAAGTTGATTTAGTTTTAGTTTAGCATATTTGCTGAGGTGAAGAACCCTTGTAAACATATCTCTGCATTTGTTGGACGAATTAGCTTTACCTACTTCAGGTAACAGCTTGACACATCTCTTGACCTCAGTGCAGGAAAACCACTTGGACCTTGAGGACAAGCACATTTTTCTCTTCATACTATTTTTAGCATTCAACTCAGAGATGAATAGTTTTCACCACAGCCTCATATGGGGCAATAACATACTGGTTCATACAGTTTCTTCTCAGAAGAGGATAAGGAAAAAACTTAAAGGAAAGAATAAAGTGACTTTTCAGCACATGTCAGTTTTTGTCCCTGAGAGATGAATTATCGACACAGAGAAAACAGCAGATCTCCCAACGCTGTAAAACCTTTAAAAAAAAAAGCTCTAAAATAACAGATCTACAACTTCACAATGAAAATCACTTTTTTTGTTATGCCTCAATATAGATCAAATTTGTTTAGAATCATGGATCAGTATGACATTAACTGAACTCTTCAACTTTATTTTTCTTTCTTTCTATTTATTTATAGTGTACCTTTGCTTTGTATTTTCTAATAAAATGCTAAAGTACCTACTATAATATTTATAAGACTTAAAACAGAAATTTGTGTATAGCCTATTAAACATATAATAGGTGAACATTTGCATTACACAAATACATGTAAGAGGAATTATTTTACCCCTTGCAGATTCAAAAGACAGAAGCACATCATTGCACTTGTATTTGATCATTCCAGTAACAAGGGCCAAAAATCAGCAGCGATATCAAATGCAAAACAGACTGCAAAACACAGAAAGCAATCACAAAGTCAGGCTTGATCTATTTAACCGACAAATAATCGGGATAACAACGAGGCAGTATCATACTGTGGGGTTATAAAGCAGGGTTCACATCAACACCTTCACTTACATCAGAAAAGACAGGAGCGAGGAGGTGGAGGAACAGAAGGGTTACTATAGAGAAAAGAAGGAGCAAGGTGCCTTACCGAAGGACGAAGAGGTGATGGATTGATGGATAGATGAAGAAAGTAGAGCGCTGTTGGTTTAAAGCGCTCAACTCCGCTCGCACACACTCTCAGCTGCCTGACCGGTCACTTTTGATCGACCCTGAACCCGATCAGCGTCTCCAGCCTGTAGGTTCCGCTCGTACTTCGGCTGACTGAGCCATCAGTCAGTCAGCCCGTCATCCTTCAGGTAGCCGGACACTCTGGACTCTGTCGGAGCCGGGGAAAGAGCCGTGCGCTCTGCGCTGCACACAGAGCGCTGCGGGCGCACTGCGCATGTCCGACCCCCACCGCCACTGACGCGCTCAACAAATAGAAAGAGTGGTGTGTGTGGAGGATTTAGTTGGGAAACACACACCTACACACGCGGGCATACAGCCTTACACACACAACTGTACAAGCGGATAAATATGTAAGGAAAAATGATGTGTGAACTAGGAGCCCTCTTTTGTTTGTTGTTGAAGACTGTCAATGCAGGCTGCAGCTCCCTCCTTGTTTTTCATCCTCTCTTTGTGTTTGCTGTCAGCTCAGTTGTCCACGAGGTCTGGAGGATGTGTCATAATGAGGGATCATCTTACGTTCCTTCTGTCCTGGTTTCCGGGTGGGTTTTGCTGGGTGGTCTCTGCTGTGCCATGTCACTCCGACTGACCCTGGGGTTACATAATCTGCATTTATTTCAGATTGCAGGAGTAAATCTGTGGCTGCAGAAGCACTTAGCGGAAAGACGACATCTTGCGCATCTCCAAAAGGCTCTCAACACACTCCCGAGTATTTGTCATTAACGCAATGAAGGGATGATGTCTGGATTTCAAAGCAGTCACAGCAAGGGACAGGTCGGAGAAAATTTTAAAGGGAGGGAATAAAAAAAATGGGAAAATGTACATTTTCTCCTTCTCTGCTGCAGATCGTATGTTGCAGGGGCTTTGTTTGCCTGGTCTGAGTCATATTCTTAACTATTTACAGGAGAAAACTAACAGATATTAAAAGTGTAACACCTTCTAATAAGTGCCACACTAATGAGGAACCAACCAAGTTGATGAATTAATGAGGAAGGCTTTTTTTGGTGATGCTGTCATAGTGAGAAAATCTTTTCTTTCATGAACGTTTAAGGTTTTGGTCTCTCATTTTTTTCATATTTATTCCTTTTTTGTCACTAAACATTGTTAACCGCGATGACCTACAGCTTCTACATTGAAAGCTGTCAAATTCAACATGACATCAAATGTATAACCTTTCCAAAATATGCCCCATAGCAATGAGTTATACCGAACTGAAAGTGTTAAGTGAAGGGAACAATGTCGTATAAAACTCCCTGCATCAGTGTGAATCATAAGAACAAACAGATTTCTCTTTAGAAACTAAGATTTCCGAAATGTCAATTTAACTGGAGATGAACTCACCAAGGTCATTTTCAGAGGATATTTTTGCTGTTGAAAACTGAAATGCTGAAGCGGGGCATCACTTGGCTGCAGAGACAGAAAGTGTGCTCTCATAATGTTGAATTTAGTTTGTGACATTATAAAGAAAGCATTGTAGAATTTCGTTCACATTTAAATTAGCAGCAACAATTTTATTCCTTAAATATAGCTGTTTATTTTGAGATCTTTTCAGATCTGCTGTAATACTGACGGTGACAGGAGTTCATTTGTGCTCACAGCCATCAGCATACAACAACTCTTTGAAGGAAATTTGCAACCTTTGATTTCCCTCTGGGATCATTCAAACATTTTTGAATTTTAAATTGAATCAAATTGAATAAATCCCAGTTAAACAGTTGCCGGGAAGCTTATTGGAAAAAAATAAATTGTAAAACTCAAAGAACTTATATTTGAAAATATTTATGAAATAATTAGTTCAGGTCTCTATCTCTAAGATAGAAACAGTAACATTTATATAATCTGAACCACTAGAACCATTCCCAAATCTTAAA
Source organism: Valencia hispanica (assembly GCA_963556495.2). Classification (NCBI taxonomy): domain Eukaryota; kingdom Metazoa; phylum Chordata; class Actinopteri; order Cyprinodontiformes; family Valenciidae; genus Valencia; species Valencia hispanica. The sequence continues at coordinate 39,049,611 of OY747707.1, read as the reverse complement.
ATAAGGCATTTCTAAGGTAATACGGTAAAACCTCAAACACACTGCTACTTTTTGTGACAACATGGGGGAAAAAATAAAAAGAAAACCAAGATATTAGGAAGATAATTATGAACCTCCACAATCTGGTTTATTTTTGGGAATGAAAACCATGGGAATGTCTAAAAATCCTTACGTACATGAAGGAGATGAGCTCTTTGTCCAAAAATTGAAATGTCTTGGTGCAAAATGTATGAGCTCGCCCCAGAACAACACCAAAAGACCTTGTGAAGATGCTAATTTGAAGCCGCTAAGAGTGTTGTTGTCCACAGTGAAACATGACCTGTTGAGCCAAGGGCTGAAAGGCCACTGAGTGAGAAAGAAGCCATTAGTTCAAAAGCAACATAAATAGGCATTTTCTAAATGCACACAGAGACCTTAATTTTAGAGATGTTCTGAGGTCTGATTACCCATAATGAATCATTAAATGAAAGAAAGATGGGGAAGTCTGCAAGATGAACACTATGAACACCACCCCCAACAGGGAGGTACGGAGGTGGCAGCTTCATGTTCCAGGGTGCTGTGCCACAGGAGGGACTGGTGCACTTCAGTAAATACGAGTAACGGCATAATAAGGTAAAAAGATAAAGGAATATCTCAACACATCATCCAGGAATTTCAAGCTTGGACACAAGTGGCTTCTAAATAGAGAATGACCCTGAGAATACGGTAGCATCCCTTACAAAGTGGCTTCAGAAGAAACAAAGTGTTCTGGAACTGCCTTCACAAAGTCCTGATCTCAGTCTCATGGAATAATTGTGGGCAGAGCTGAAAAGGTGATTGCGAGTAAGGTGGACCACAAACCTGACCCAGTTTCCCCAGTTCTGTGAAGAGGAATGGGACAAAATTCCAGCAAACTGTTGTGAGAGGATATATAAAGATACAAAAAGTGTTTGACCCAAGTAATATATTTTAAAAGGCAATTCTACCAAATATTATCAAAATGTAGGTGAACTTCTGAATGTTTTGAGTGTGGTTTGGTCTTTTCCTTGCTAGATGCTCAAGAAAACTTTCTGTGAAAAATACACTTAACTGACAGCAACATATCTTTAACATGCTTTTAGCTGCATATTGTGCAAAAGTTGTGTAGAAAATGAAAAGACTCCCAACCTTACCTCAAAACAAAACAACGTAACCTGAGAGAGAGATCAATGTGATCAATATTATTCAGACCCTTGAAGTCAATACATGAACAAAGAGGTTTACCCCTTTGAGTCTGAAAGACGAAACCTGCACCTAAAGGAGAGAAAGACAGTTTAATTATAACACCGGCCAAGGAGTCACTGATGTTGTTCTACATGGCAGATCTTTTAGGTTGAGACACGCTACAAATTTGACTGGACTGCGGGAACGCTCCAGGTAAAAGCTTAATAGAACGACTGTTGTCGTCTAGGTGATGTGACAGTCTGAGTAAATGAAACGCTACAAAAGGTTGTGACTTCATCGATATTATAACTTTAATCTTTTATCTCTGTCTAAGCTTTGTTTAAAAATAATCACTACAAAACAAGATTTGATTTGCTCATTTGTCTGAGATTACCTTGGGGTGTAAACAGACCTACTGGATGGTCCTGACCGGCTTGATTATTTTGTGTGTGTGTGTGTGTGTGTGTTTTGTGGAAACATCTTTCTGTGACAAAGTTCAGCAGTGAGAAAATAAGAGCTCCAACAGCACCTGTAGTATTGAGAGAAGAAATCTATCGTTGCATTGTGGCTTGTGGTCAGAGAATGTTAATACCAGTTAGCATCCTTTTATAGGGGGTTAGAACTGGTCAAATGAAACAGAAGAGATGAATATTCCCACTTTTAGGTTAAAACGAGTGGTGAATAAGTCAAATTATCAGATGACCCACATATTGTGCATAAGAGTCAGATGTAATGCCTTATAACAACTATTTGAACAATTAAAAGGGCTTTTTTTTAGCGGCATCTCATAAGGAAATTGTAATCACTTGCCGATCAGAAAAGATTGTGCTGCCTTCACACTGGTCTCTTTGGTAGCGCTGTACTCCAGCACGCATCAACGCCATTTCTAGTTCTCAAAGGAAAAATGGAATTTACAAATCTGTGTGAAAGGACTAATGAGAGAGCATGCTTGGTTTTACATGGGGCTCCTTTTTTTTTACCCCAAACTCGTCTTACATGTGACCATCAGTGGATACATCATTGGCAAATTTCGCAAGAAGAAATTGGTTTAGGTCCTATGTACTTCAGGGTGGATGGATTTATTTATCTAACAGAGCATAGATTCCTCACTTTTTAAACAGCTTGATGCCAGACAGGCTCAACATTTCACACCAAGGTGTTTATAGAGGCTCTTTTGGCTGCTTGTTTTGGAAAATCCACTTCATGACAACCTGATCAGGATCCTCCTTAAGCTGAGCTCTGACCTCTTCTTTTTTTCTCTGACCCACACCCTATATCGTTCATGTGGCTGTACGTGTTGGGAAAGAAAAGAAAACCTTTAACTAACATCGGTTCAGTGACGGGGCTGCCTGATTACACGATCACAAAAATAGACGTAGCATTTTGTTATGCTTCTTTCCTTATGCAAAGAATTTGGGGATTTTTAGAACAGGTTTAATCACATCAGAATTACTCACTTATGTACATACAGCTGTTATTAACTTGGTAATGAAACATTATGGGCTGGAAAGGATTAGAAATAAAAAAAAAAATGGTTTCAAACCAGTTTGTTCCCTTAGTTTGGCTTCAGTCTCAGTCACTGACTGACTTAGTAGATATTTTATTTAGAGCTTTACAAAAAAATCATATAAAGCCACATTTAATCTGGACACGTTTCTCATTCTGCTGTTCTACAACATTTTAAAATCAACCTGCCTTGTTAGTAACTGAATCACCAACTGTGTATTAATCCATGCCTAAAAGTAGAAAGGTGTGCAGCACAGATAACAGAGTCGCCAGCTTTTTCAGGGCTTTGCTTGATTTTTTTATATACATAATTACAATTTTTAAATAGTTTTCTTCATCATAAACCATTGGTTTGGTATTTTTGTTTGATGTTTTTTATTGGCAGAAAACAGTAATGCACATAGGGAATTTGGCTCTGACCATTTGGTATCTCGGTAGTAAAAAAACAAAACACAGCTCAGGCATTTTATTTAGTTAACAGAGCTACAAAAACCCAACACAGACATACAGTGCCTATTTACCCCCTTACACATCTCTTCTGTTGTTCTTTTTTTTTTTCACCATTTCATGTTTCAGATCATCGGGGGAAAAAATTACATCCAAAAAAGATACCGTCAGTAAATATAACATGCAGGTTATATTTTAGTTTTTTACTTTAAAAAAAGGTATCCAAACCAACTTGGCAAAAAAGGTAACCACCCAATTGTTAAACCATGACTTAACTGTGATTTGCCAGATTTTATGGTAAGCTGAGTTCAGTTTCACAAACCAAACCCAGCCCTGAATACTAACAGTTCTCTAGATTTAGGAAATCCCTCAAATAAAACCTGTCTGACAACACGAAGTAGGCAAAAGGGTCTCAGAATGCAACACATCATGCCCTGATCTAAAGGAATTTCAGAACAGCTGAGTAACAACATCATTAACATCTAACAGTCAGGAAAGGGTTACAAAGCCATTTCTTCGACTTTGGGGCTGAAGAGGACCACAGAAACTACAATTATCCAGAATATGGAAAAAGAAAACATGGAACAGTAGAGCACCTTCCCATGAGTGGCCAGCATATTGAAATGACTCTAAGAGTACTCTGATGATTCATCCAGGACATCAGAAAAGAACCCAGAACAACATCTAAAGTGCTGCGGACCTCAGATGCCTTAGTTAAAGTCAGGGTTGATGATTGAACAATGAGGAAGAGATCGGGCAAAAATGGCCTCCATGGGAGAGCTCCAAAACCAAAGCCACTGCTGACCAAAAAGAACAGAAAGACCCGTGTCACATTTGAGGACAAACATATTGATGACTCCAAAGACTTTGGGGAAATATCTGGTGGATTGAAGAGACAAAATTAGAACTTTTTACAAACTTCCTGTTACATCTGGGCTAAAATTAACAAAGCATTTCAAGAAAGGAACATATTAGAGAATATCAAACATGGTGATGGTAGTGTGAATGTTTGGAGTTGCTTTGCTACGTTAGAACTTGGACAACTTACCATAATTGATGGACCAATGAATTCTGCTTTCTCCTGAAGGATAACATCTAGCTATCCATTTAAGACTGTAAGCTCAGCCACACTTGGGTTTTGCAGGACAATCCATCTCTGAACGAGTAAAAAAAAACAAAACACACCAAATGTCAATTTTGGAACGGTCTAATCAAAGTCCAGACTTACATTTATTTCTCCAAAGCCCTGTGATGTCACTGGTAAACAATTGTGTGATTGTTAACTAGAGACACAAATTCTGGGAAACAACAATTGTGTTATTATGTCCATGCTTGCATATCCATTGTACAGGTAAGATGTCAACTTTTTTGTAATCCAAGAAATGTTTTCCTTGTTAGCTGGCAGAGATCCAATATAAAGAGTTCATTTCTGAGATCTGTCCTCTTGTCAGATTCACCAAACAGAAATAAATCCGCAGATGATACTGGCGTTTCCCTAAAATTTTGAATATGTAAATATGAAAACAATTTAGCTCTGATTATATGTAGTAGGGTCTGAATTTCCCGTTTGTTTTGCATTGTTCCTTTTGGTCCTTTAGGAATAAATGATTTGTGATTACTGAGAGGGACTGTAACGTTTTTAACTGGCAGGAATAGGAGTCCACTCCCAACCCTCTCCTCCTCTCTATGCAGTATCTCTTACAGTGCAGGGCCTCCCTGTAGTTTCCCAGAATTCCTCACCCCTCACAGGTCCCGGTGGATCCACTCCTGTATTTGCTGTATAGCAGCAAACCAATCACATCCTTCTGTTCCTTGGGACATGCAGCCAATCACAGTACGGCTCTGAAATGACCCACTTGTGCGCGCGCACGCACGCACGCACGCACGCACGCACGCACACACACACACACACACACACACACACACACACACTCGCCTCCTGTTCCCACCTTGAACATCAAGGTTGGACAAGGACATATGTAGAGAGCCACTGGCAACTGGAAGAGACTCCTGTAAAACCAGTAATAAAACGAAGATCAAAACAACTGATTTCAGTTTGGTGTGTGCTTTGGTTCTCCCCTCTCTTTTCTGTGTTCAAATTGAGCCAACAAAAAAAATGTCATTTTAGATGAGAGAATGGAAGCCTGAATCTGACCGACACTATAATTTATTTTATTTCCTCATTTATTCAATTCAGTTTTTGATGCTGACAGGCAATCTAAACAGGCCTCTGCTCTGAATCAGCAGAAAACATGACAAATAACCTGTCAAAAACGATTTTTCTGACTGCTGTTGTGCAGTTGACAAGTAACAGAGGTAGTCTTAATGAGGATACGAATACACTCAAATTTAGACCGACACTAAAGCTGTGCAATCATTATCACATTAACAAACTACATACTGGACAACGAGGACTTGCTGATGTAAATGCATAAATTCCCTGAATTCACTGACTGATGTATATAGAACATCCAACAGAATATTTTTGTGTCTCAACCTTGAAGCATGCAGTTAACACCCGTCCTAGTTGAACTCTTTAGTTTTGCTATTGAATGTGACTGCAGAGCCTCAATTTTACACGTTTTTATCAGCTTTGCCTGTTGATAAAATAAGCAGTAAGTTCAGCTCGTCAGAAAGGAGTCATTCACGATCAAGGGGTGCACCATGGTTGTCCCCAAACTGTAAACTCGTCTAAGGCCGGCGATTTAGTCTGAAGGAGAATTGTAACTCGCAGAGTAGGAGTAGAGTCTGCACAGGGGAATCCTCTATCTGAACGTTTTCAAGAGAATAGTTTAGCAACCGCTCGTCAATGGGTCACACTTTTTGAGATGAGATGCTCCTTGGTAGAAGAAAGATGGTGTGTGGTTTTTGATAGTTTGTTTATTATGCAGCTATTGAGTTTATGACTTTAGAAACATCATTTGTTTTAAAGTAAAAGGGGAAATTTCAAAGATGCTTGTTTCTTGAAACACAGAATATTGCAAATTTGACATTTTAACAGTGATGACCCGGACATTCCAGGTCTTAAATCAGGAGCATTATCACCTTCATCTGGGGGTCTTCAGATATGACTATCCCACAAGTAAGGACCCATTGTGATGCTTTTTCTGCAGCTTGTGCAAATTGTGGTTTCGACTTGCCTCTTTTCTTAGAGAATTTCTGATTACCAACCAACTGATGCGAAGGCTGTCTGCAGCCTATCTGAGAGCCTTACATTCCTCTGGCAAAGTGACCAGATGACTCACTGAGAGCACATCTCCCCGGGTTGATCTGATTAGCACAATGGACAAATAATTAAGTCCATCCACCTCATCAAGTAGTACAAAGGCCCAGCTAGCTAAGCATTTTTAAATATGACAAAAGTTATCTTGAGTTTGGCTTTATTGAAAATGAGGATGGAAGACCAAAATGTGTTGTGTGTCTAGCCAGAAAGAACAGCTCTGGGATTTACGCTGTGATAGAAAACTGAAGGCCAGATTCCAACATGTATGTCATGCAAACCTTTGGGCCTCCCTCACACAGGAGTATGCTGAACTGGCTTCTAAGGCTGCAAACAGGGCTCCCCTTTCCTACCACTTACCTATGTGAATCATCATTTTCAACTGTGACTGTAATAAAGAATAAAGTACAGGGAGAGATGATCGTGGAGTCTGTTTGTCATCCCTCTCTCCAAGAATAGAAAAAGTGTTTTGAAAAATCAGCTCATCCTTCTCGCTAATTTAGAGTTATTGGTGGTATTGATGACTAGATGATTATGACTGTGTGTAATAAAGCCTAAAGCAAATATTTATAAGGGTAGGTTTTTCTATTTTTTGCCAACAGTTTGAATAAGAAGTGATACATTCATTGGGTTAAAATTGAGCCAATTCAAACGTCTTTAAATTCAAAAGTAAAACTAAACAGCTTTATTGGAATTAGTCTAGTCTTTTTGTTGTCAATTGCTTTTGCAAGCTTTAACATTTTATTCTGGAAAAGAAAGACTGGGTTAAAATATAACTTGAATAAATCAGCTGTTTTAAGTGTTGAAATGATTTTTCTTTTTAACAAAGTCTGGTTTGCATGAAACAGATTGTGAGCATTTAGGTTAGAAATTTTAAAATATAAATCAGTCCTACAGTATAAAAGGCCTTTTAGAAAAGACGTTATCAGCATGAGGATTATAAGGGGGGTCCTTGGAAAGATTTTACCCCCTGTAAGGGGGCACCTTCCCATCCAAAGGTTATATTATGCTTATTTTTTGGATCGTACATGATGGGAGAATTCAGCCAACTTCTGAAACACCTATTTTCAAGTCAAATGTCATTAAATATAGACTTTTCCTATAATAAAGGAGGTGGGACAGGAATGCTTCAATTTGGATAGCTTAAACATCAAATTTCTAAGCCAGTTGGAGAAGCAAAACATTTCTTTTCTAAGTTTGTGAGCACAGTTGAATGTCTGGTGATTTGGGGGCTTGTAGTTTTGCCACAGAAACACCCAAATCTCTCAGTCAGAGTGACAAATTGAACCAATACATACAATGCACTTATCAAAAAAAAAAAGAAACAAGATTAAAAAATACATTGATAGCAGCGAATGATGATATACCAATATAGGCATTAAGACACATTTATTTCAAGACCCAGAAGAGAAAATCTGAATTTTTTTAAAGGGTTAAAATTAAGGGCTAAGACAGAAACCCTGTGAAGGTGATAAAGGAAACGTTCTGGTTTCCATGGAACTTAGTCAGTTAGAAAAATGTGATTACGACAGGATGAAGCTGAACTGATTTGGTTGGCTGAACATTAACAGGCATAACATTTATCAACCAGACATGCCCCTAAATATTTGCATAAAAAACTGAATTCAAAAGAAAATCTAGCAGACAGACGGAAACATTCCCACACCATGTTTCACCGTGCGGATGGTGGGATAAGTGTAATATGGATGACACGTTCAAAGCTTGGAATGTTGTTTTATAACCTAACCCTATTTTAAATGGCTCCACAGCTCTCTCCCTGACCCGTTTACCGAGTTCCTGTGTCTTCATGATTCTGTTTGTTCTCTAGCAAACCTCTAGGCCTCCTAGATCAGCTGGATTTTTTTTAACTAAGATTTTCACATTTTGTGCTTCAGTTTGCCTTTTACATACATCTCAATGAAATACACTGTAGTGCAAATTCTGTACATTAACACACACAGGCACAGGTGACAACCTGTGTAACTTCACCGAGTGCATTCAGCAGCTTTCAAAAAAACAAAAGGTGCTTTTTGTCTTTGTAATTCGCTCATCTGCAGCCCCTGGCTGTCGTCTCTTCACACCACACACCTGTTCTGCTGTAGTACACAACAAATCTTTCCAGTGTCTAAACCCCTGGTTTATCATTGCCCAACTTGAAATGTTCCCTTACTTTAGAAAAGTACTGCCTTTAAAAACTTTGCAGAACTTTTATAAAACGGCTCATTGGACAGTTAGGCTCTCTTTCTTCTGCTAGTCTTGCTCTGAAACTGAGCCAACCAATCCTAGGGCTAAACTCGACTGAGTGTGCACAGATGTGCATGTATCACCACCAACTGCAGCCAAGGGGGACTGTCCTCTAGAAACCTCTATTACTTTTCATAAAAACAAAGTAGAAAAAAAAAAAGATAAATAAAAAATGGTGTCGAGTAAAAATATTGATGTTAACGACTAGGGGTGTAATGGTACACAAAAGTAAATTTTTGGTACTTCTTCACTACACATTAATCAAGAAAAATAAATATGAACATGCATGAATTTTTTTTTTTTTTTTTACCTAGATCAGCATATAAGAAAAACGCTTTTGCTGAAATCCTTCCTGTCAGTTTCTGATTTAAAAAAAAAATTATAATCTATAACTTAATGTTTAAAGTATAGAACTGATTGATTAGATTTTTTTTATATAAATAAAATAGTACAAGCAGACATAGCCAGAGTAGAAAACAATATAACCGCATGAAAACAGTCAGTTAATGTTTAGAAATGTTTAAATAATACTTTCCCCATATTTGAGAATAAAATGTGCTTAAATCACTTTGGAGTTGTTTTAATAATTCCACAGGCCCTACTGCTGTTAAAAGATGCGTTAGCTGACAAAGTTCTAGTTCGGTCGATTTCTTTTTCTACTGCAGCTGCATTGAGAAACCATTAATGCTCACAAATAGCACATAAACATTCTGCATGTGTTCAGGTAGCAAAACAGCTGTATTCATTAGCTACACAAGTACCGAACCGACAGGGCCGTACCGAAAAATCGGAATACTTGTACCGTATTAACACCCCCATTAACGTTTTATATTAGTCAACGACATCAACAAGTCCTGTCAGTCCTAGACTGAACGGATCCAAAGCTTTATACAAAGTGTCTGACTGCAGTTCTGACAGTGACTCCAAAGGTCTCTATGATCAAGAGTCAAATAAATGTGAAACAAAGGTGATCAAAGAGCAACTTTAATGGTTTTTTCCTGATTTCATTAACAACAAAAATCAACAATAGAAAACAGACTGAAGGGGAAAGAGAATGATGGGTCCAAGTTTATGACAGTATACAGTCAGTTGGGGGGGTAAAGAGGGATGACAGGTCAGAAGGATGGAAACTTCTCTCATCTGTCAGTCATCAGTCCATCACTGCTGCTGGAAGAGTTTCATCTCCTCCTCCTCTCCTCTCTCTCTCTGTTCCTGTCTCTGTTCTCTTTGTTCCTCTCTCTATCCCTCTCTCTGTCTTTCTCCTCATACTCTCTCTCCCTCCCTCGCTCCCTGTCCCTGTCTCTCCCTCTGTCCCTTTCACCGCCATCATCTCTCTGTCTGTTCACTTTTCGTCTCCTGCCCTCCTCCTCCTGCCGCTCCTCTTCCTCCGACCTTTCTTCTCGCCTTCGTCCCCGGGTGTCCTCACGCGCGCGTTCTTCCAAGTCATGTTCCTGGTCCCTCCTGTCCTTCGTTGCCCGCTTCTCGGCGTCGTTGTCGCCGTCTTTATCGCTCCTGCCTCCTTTTCGCCTCTTGTCCACTTTCTCCTTCTTCTTCTTGTCCTTTTCTTTCTTCCTTTTCTCTTCACCGCGACCGTTTCTCTTCTTCTTCTTGTGTTTGTTGTCAGAATCTGGAAGATAAAAAGAGGGGAGAATTACAGCAGAGCAATTCAAGCATTTGTGGAGGATTTTTTTTATTTATTAACCTTCTCACCAACCTGTCCACCTAAGAATAAAGTGTTTCATTACTAGATTCTCTTTTGGTAAGAAACTTGCAAATTATGTCATTATTTTTCATAAAACAAACACAGATATATAGAAGTCCAATTAGATTTGTTGCAAAGACAACAAAACTCAAGCTTTACTGCAACATAATAAAGTCCATAACTGCATACTGGACCTGACCAGCAGGGTTTAATTTCTGCAATCAAGCTGCAGCAGGCTCTCAACGGATCCCCATTTCATAGGCTCTACAAGTTTCTCAGTAGTCTGTTTAACCTAAAGGCTTTTTTTAAATGTGTTTTGCAGCCATGCAGGGAGAGAGACTAATGGCTTGGAAAACAAGTTCTCAGCTCCACTGTCTTTTACAACAGAAATTAAGCAGGGAAATAAAAAAAGTGCCAAGAGTACAGATGATGCACGCTGGAAACTAGTCCGAAAAGCACTAACTTTTAAATTAAAGAGTTCGACCATGAAGTAGATACAAAAAAAAAAAAACTGCACACACTTCATTGTATTTTAGTATGCTTTTATGATAGACCAACACAAAGTAGCACATAACTGACAACTAGATTCAATTCTGATATATTTCTGTAAAGTGTGGCTTAAACTTGTATTGACGCCCATTAAATACACGATTCCGCTCCATCCATCTTCTCATCAACTGCCATGAGCTTCCCTGTTCTTGCAGAAGTAAAGCATTCCCACAGCATGATACTGTCACTGTCAAATTGTGCTGTGCAGATGTTGTGTTCAGATTCATATGAAATTGTGCACTTTTTTTATTTTTTAAGGACAGAAATAAAGTGTATGATTTTGTTTTATAACCTAATCCTGCTCTAAAGTTCCTCACATCTTAATCTCTGACCTGTCTGATGTGTTCCTCTGTCTTCATTATGTCGTTTGTTCACTACAGTTCTCTTACAAACCTCTGAGGTCTTCACAGAACAGCTGGATTTATACTTTGAGATTAAATTACGCAAGGGTGAATTCCTTTATATTTTAGAGACTTTTAAAGGTAATTGGTTACAATGGGTTCATTTAGGTGTATCAGAGGGGAGCTGAAAGCAAACACGTCACACTTTGGGATTTTTTATTTGTAAATGGATTCATTTTTCTTCCACTTCACAGTGATGCACAACTGTGTGTTAGACTGGCATAACAATCCTATGTAATATGTGGTCATGACATAAAAAAATGTGGAAAGTTTAACAGGATCTGAATTTCTTTTAGGGGTTGAAGAGTCATCTTTATATTCTAACTGCTGACCTTTACTGAACTGTAGGACCCGTTTAATGCAGGCTTGGAGGGGAGACATTGACAGTGGGTCGTGGCAGACATTAAAATATGGAAATAAATTCCAGCTTGGTGTACCTGAGCTGGTACTGCTGCTGGAGGAGGAGTCTGAATCTGATTCGCTGGAGGAGTCAGAGGAGGAAGAGTCTGATGAGGAGGAGGAGGACGACGAAGAAGACGAGTCAGATGATTCCACTTCCTGGTTTTGGGTCATGATCATCTTCGGAGCGTTCTTTAGGTGTTCCCTCAACTCGTCACTGAGAAAAGAAAGTTTGCACAAAATTTACTCACCGATGGCAAAAATAGCGTAGAGCGATAACAATACAATAAAGTGAAGCCTCGGACATGAGAACCAGACCTCAGCGTGTTTATACAGTGCATCACTTACGTCAAGCCTCCCAGTCCAATGGAGGTGAAGAAGTTGATGGCAAAGCGAGTGTTTCTGGGATTATCACGAGGAAAAAGACCCTCAAAGAAGGTTTGAAGGGTTCTGCAAAACAAAAACAATATTAACTTAAAACTAGAATTATTTCCATGACGTTTATTAAACTCGAGCAGAAATATATAAAAGATAACCTAAACAAATTGTAAGCATTTTTAACCTGTGTCTTATTACTCTCTGGTTACTGAAACTGACCAACACCTGCACCTTATAAAGGAAGTATTCTTTAAAACAGTGAAGTATTTACTTCACAGTTTAATATTTTTATCTTTGGAATTAGACAGAAACAATGCTCTTCTATCAACACACTGAACTGTGTGTGTCTGTTTGTGTGTACTTGTTTAGCTATCCTATTTAGGACCTTCTCTGGCGCATTCGCTAACCTTCTGAGGAACGATGGACCTTATAGGGACCAAAGCCTGGTAGTAATATAGTGGATCCCCTTTCTTAAGGTTAGGGTTTAGGTTTAGAGGTATGGTGTGAATTATGTTTTTGTTAAGGTTGGGATTAGGAATAAACTGCAAATGGTTAGGGTAAGGGTTTGGGTTAGGCATAAATGCAGCTTTTAAAATGAATGGAAGTCAATATAAAGTCCTTATATGGGTAGAAATACAGAGTTGTGTGTGTGAGTGTGTGTTCGTACGGGTCTTTGAGCCGCTGGTTGAGTTTTGGGAGACCCATGTAGGCACAGAGCTCCTGGAACAGGATTTTCACAAAAATCCTACTAGATGATGTTGTGGTCTCCTCACTCATTCGGATACACTCCAACACCTGATCCACAAACATTTATAAAACAGGGGGGAAAAGACTGCAATTACCGGTTTGTTGTGAGTTCACTAAGACCAAGATGGACTTGTCGTTATGTGTGTGTTTAAACTGGACAGTGCGTCCTTACACTCCATGGCACAGAGTCTGTGTAGAGCAGATGGGCAAACAATCGGGCCACGTTCCTCAGTTTGTTGGTCTCCAGTCGGTGGATTGTGTCGTACTGCTCTGAAAATATCGCCTCAAAGCTCTCCATGTACTCCTTCTTCAACAAGCAGAACCTCTGAAAATACACAGACAACACACGCAGCTTGACAAATGCCTCTTGGAGCAGCTGCTGGTTAAAGATGCAATGCAGTCAAGCGACAAAGCAGTTTCAGTTGTAGTTCAAAGACATTTGATTATGCCCTGTGCCAGGTTTTCTGGGGGCATCATTACAAGGGTAAAAACAAATTACCAGGGTAGAAAACTATGAGAGGCCTAGCACAGGTAGGTACTTTGTAAAGTTATTGGGAACTTTTGAATGGGGTTTTGATGAGATAGGAGAGCTAACAATTTTAAACCGGTTGAATCTTTTTAGCATTATAATTTAGTCATACCAGTTACATTTTTTTCCTCACTTTAACAAGATTTTAAATTTTATTAAAAATATTTGTGTAAATGTTACAAACTTCATCTGCCGTCCTCTAAAGTAAAAATACTATGGTTTCACTATGGTAAAACTAACACAAAATTAGCATGTTAGCTATAAATGCTAACATTAATAATATAGCTAAGGATAGCAAACAAGCTGTTAGCATAGTTAACATGCTATCAATAGCATGTTAGCTAACAGCTGGATAATAGCTTATGCTAAAGTATAAAAAATATTTTCTTCTTCCCTTTTCTTTCTTTTGTTCTGAAAAAGCAGGAAAAAAATAGATCACGTTTGCCAATGTGTTGCCAATTTTCTTGCAGGAAATACTTCCTGCCCACAGCCATCATTATCTACAACAACTCCTTAAAGAATTTATTATATGAGCTACAAGAACACTCAATTTCTCTCTGGGATCAATAAAGTATTTTTTAATTTGAATTCTTCGTTCCAGTGGAACAACTAGATCTAATAATAAAACTGCATGTGTAAAGTATGAAACAGGTTGAAGTGTTTAGAATGTTGGGACAGTATTTCCACAGCTAATTACTATATAATTTAGTTCTACTCATAGTATCACAAATATATCACAATATATTGTATCGTCCCCCTTGTATTGTGATATATATTGCATAACCAGATTCTTGCAAATACACATCCCCATTAATGTCAAAGTGTGGTGATTGTGTGTCTCACCCCAGCAAGTAGACCAAAGAACTTCTCATAGGTCCTCTGCTGAGCACAGCAATCCAGAATCATATTACACAGCTCCTTCTGTTCTCACAAACAGACACAAAAAAAAAAACATCTTGAACACAAGCAAATATTTGTGTCAAAGCTACACAGGCAAAATAAAGTTATACATCAAAAGGAATCAATATTGTAAATGTCTAAACAATTCATTTATAAGTACTTTAAAAAGAAACGTAAGAGTGAAATAAACTAACAATGCTAAGCGTTATAAGGGTTTTATAAATGTCATAAATTCTCTCTGCCTAAATGTTGCTGATTGCCCAAATTGTTACAGTTTGAGCCAACAGCAGTCCAAACATAAAAAAACTACAGAAAATGCATTAATAGTTTCTTTTAAGCCTAAATGTACTCAACAAAAAATATAGATTTTTCTTGAGATGTATTATGACAGAATAACACAAAATAGTGCTTAATTGTGAGGTTGAAAGAAAATGAAATGTTTTTTTTCTACCTTGCCTTCAATAGTCCTTCATAGTTATTGAAGAATAAGTCAAAACTAATGAAATTTTAAATACTTTTGCAAGATACTATAAGCAACAGATAAGTGCTTAGGGTGTAAGAACTGCAGAAACATAGTTTGCTTCCATAATTGCTTTACAAATGGCCAGTAAATGATCAAACTGGAAAAGCCCTCAGAGAGAGCAGAACTCCGGAGACATTCGCTCATTGATTGGTGGTTTTCCAATCACCCCCAAATCCTAATCACTTGTTCCTGGTCCCATTGCAGACATTTCTTCAAAATTTCATCAAAATCCACCTACAACTGTTTGAGCTACGCTAGCTGACAGACAAACACTGGCGAAAACATAACTTCCTCGGCAGAGGAGCAAATGTCGCTGTATTGTAACATTACAAAAATGTATTGGAATGAAGTTTTACTGCATTGTTTTGCAAATCGAGTTTCTTATGAACTGGTTTTATGTAAAAAAAAAACCAAAAAAAAAACTGGAATGCACTGGATTTTTATTTTTAGCTTTTTAAGATTTCCAAAAACAAAACAGAAAGAGAGCCAAGCCTATAGTTTATGTAGCAATATCAACTAGACAAAGCAGTTATGCTGTAATTTTCACAAGACTATTAACCAGCTGGCAGTGATGTAGATCTATGATAATAACCTTCTCATCAACATCTGTCCCAGGCATAGTTATACCTGTCAAAAGTTGGATTCCCACGTCTAAGTGATGTTGCAAAGATAGCTGCATGATTTTAATTCTGTGAATCTACAGCAGGTAGTTAAAATATCTAATTAAAACTCTGTGGAGCCGCACAGGGAGCCGGCAACGCGGTCTGGCTCAAGCACTGCTGTAGCACATGTCAGACGAGGATTCATCAGCTGCCTATTTGTGCCGAGAAGGCTAAAGGAGACACTTTTATTTTTCTTGACTTTGATGTGACGGCTTCAACAGAAGCGCGGTTCTCTGCTGTAAACACTTGGGCGGGCACAGAGGCGCGAGGCATCAGCAGAGAGAAGGGCGTGTCAGCGGACAAGCATCTCCAAAAGTGTGCGTCGCAGCTGTTGTGAGTGATTCAACCTTGATGATGAGTGACAAGGCCGTCAGCTCTGACCTCTCTCAAACACGCAGCGTTTATGTCTGAGTGCTTTGTGAGGAGTCACTGCAGAGCAGGTGTTTGCTCTTGTTCAAACACATCCCTGCATAAATCAAGTGTGAAATAGTAAAGATGCGGCTGAAGCGGCAGCTGTTGGAGAAGAAGAAGAAAACAAACTGTATGATGTTTCTTTATCTCTGCTTTTAGCGAACAATCAAATCTAGGGCTTGGAGTAGTCAAAATTAAGAAAGTTCAATGTGAAATTACCAATCACAGCTTTGAACCTAAAAGCATATATTAATCAGCTAAATTCTAAATAAACAACTGATTGCTGTGTATATATAGCCTGAAATAATTGTGTAAGGTGAACAGAACTTTTGTTATGAAATTTACACTTTTGGTAGAAAAGCTTTGTCCAGTTGTTCCGAAGGTAAAGACCATTCCTGCCTTCTAACAAGCCATCGCATGCCTTCAATTCCCTAAAAAGCTCTCACTAAGCTGCCTGAAGTAGAGCATCCAGCACTCGTCTGGACAACATTCCTCTGGTAGCCACACAACTTCAGATACAAGTAAAGTTGGAAAACAGAGTCAACCCAGAACCAAACTCCTCCAATGAAAAGAAACAATGGGGTTCCTTTTTCAAATGAAACGGAGAAACCTACTGAGGGCAGACACCGGAAAAAGGATGGTTGCCACATGCTTTCCCTTCATGAACTAAAGTTTTCACCAAGAGCTGAAGAAGAATTTGCGAGACTGGTAATAAAGAAATTAACTGATCATAGAACAGCATTACCACTAAGCATCTTATAACTGATGTTTTGTTCCAGCCACGTCAGCCATCTTGTCAGAAGGTGAGACTCACCATACGGTGATCCCAACCTTCGTCTTTGACGTTGTTTTTTCACACATAGACTTATCTTCACATATACTCTCACATTTTCAGAATGAGATCAACATCCTAGAGTTAACATTCTGAAAATAGACTTGTAGTTAGTAGTCAGTCGTCTTAATTGATATATACAAGATATTATGATATTAAAAAAATGTGCATATAAGTCTTCTAGTAGGATGACTTTAAGATGAAAGCTTTTTTGCATTCAACATGCAGCTGTTAGCCACAGTCAGTTTGAACTGGAGACCATTTTTGGAAGTGAATTAGTCTAATACCAGTCACCATTACACCCGAGGCAACGGTTTCAACCCTTTTTAAGCACTTCTAACAAAATCCGACAGCCTAGTAACAGGATACTGTTTATGTCTGAAGCCCACCGAGCTCTCAACACACAAATCTGTCCTCACAGTTACCCAAACGGCCACACACAGCTGACCTGCAACTGTCAACGTGAACCCCATAATTACCATTGCACAAATGTGACCTGAGAACCAAACACACACACAGATGAAGCTGTTGAACAGCGGCAGTTTTAACAACTGTTCACAAAGGAGCTCAGACTTTTAGCTGAACTAGATACATAGAATAGAGTGGTGTAACAGAGTGGAATAAATGTGTGCATTTAGCTAATAATAAACTGTCATGGTAAACAAATATGGTAGCCAATTTGTCTGCTTATAAATTTAGCAGAATGAAAGATTTTAAAAATAATGCTAAATTACTTTTTAAACAAATCTGGATCTTATTTTAAAATAAAAACTATTAATGACTTATAATGTGATTAAAAAAAAATCAAAATGTACCCACCGATTACTGATTATGGTCTTGGATTTAAGGATTTAAAAGGGTGAAGGCAGAGACCAAATAAAGCCCTTTCCCCTAGTAGACAAATGCACATTGGTTGACAGCAAAAGCAAAAATGAAACCAATTTAGTTTTAGTTCAATGCTGTCAAATACCGGTACAAACCCATTAATGAGTTTAATGACAAATGAGTGACCAGTGGTGAACAACTCTGATCATCACAAGCCAGTGTCCTGCATGTTTTAGATTCATCCCTGTTCCAACACAGCTGGTTTAATGGCTAAATGACCTCCCCAGCATGTCATGAAGCTCGACACAGGCCTGGTAATGAGCTGTTGTTTGATTTAACTGTGCTGAAGCTCTTGAGGGCGGGAGTTGGCAACCCCCGGTATAGACCCTTGAGATAAATGCTTGGGTGTAAAACAAACATTTTAACATAAAAACACAAGACCCTTCGGAAATATCGTTGCTGCCAGATCAAAGACTGTGCTTAACACACAAATGCAGCCTCGGCGATCAGATTTCTATTTGTATATATTTTTAAGAACCATGTATACATGTCCGTCTACGTTACAATTAAAAGATCTTTCACTCTTCTCACGGTGTTATCTTATCGCACGGTTCCTCTGAACTGCTTCAGATCTTTCATCTACACTCTTGAGTTTAACTACTGTTTTCATCTGAATGGGTGCAGGTGTGTGTGATCATGCTTGTGGACTTACAGTTTGGCTGTCAGGAAAGTCCATCTTGATCAGTTTGTGGGCGCATTCCTCAAAGTCCAAGCTGCAAAAACAATAAACATATAAACAACACTGCAACTATATCAATGATGGGACTCTGGTACCCATTTCACCTTTATCTGATTATCAGTGGCAACTTATCTGTGAAACCAATAAAACGCCAATCATGACAGCATTGAAAGAGCAGCTTTGGAAGTGTGTCTGGAAGTAAGGACACTCCATCTTCAGTAGTCTTACATTAAACTGGGCCTCAAAAAAAAAAAAAAAAAACTGCCTCACTCTCTCACAGCCTTAAATAACCATCCAACTCAATCAAATATAGCAGGAGCTGTGAGTAACTGCCAACACCCAGAGACGAAACTGAGCCACCAACTGTGCCAATGTGTATCTCTAAGGCAGGGTTGGTGTGTGTGTGTACTCGTTTAGCTATTCTATTTAGGACCTTCTCTGGCATATTTACTAACATTCTGAAGACCAATGGGGGCCAAAGCCCAGTCCAAATGCAATGGACCCCTTTTTTAGGGTTAGGAACATACTGGTACCTACTGGTTTGGGTAATTGTTTGGGTTAGGCACGAATGCAGTTTCTAAAATGAATAGAAGCCAATACAAGGTGCTAATATAGGTAGAAATATGAACTTGTGTGTGTGCATGTGTGTGTAGGAGTACCTGGACTGGATTGCGAGGTAAATGGTTCTTCTGAAAGCAACCAGGTTGACTTCTGTCTTGTCAAAGATGGTAACCTTCTCATCTGAGAAAGAGGCACAGACAGAAAGGGGTGACTTTTTGGTTACCAAGGAAGCAGTTTGAACGGTTGGTGAATATTTCTTTCCTCAATATGTATCAGAATATTCAAAGAAGATCACTAAAATAAAACAAACTCACACATTTAAGTTGTAAACATCCTAAATTTAATAACATATTTCCATGTCAGCATTTCTAAATCCTTCTTAATGTACAAGAAGACACAACGGTTTTAAATCTAGTGCTGATTTCTATGTATTAAATATCAGATAATGGTTATTGACTGGATCTACCAGAGTACAAAAGTTCTGTCTGCATGGTCCACCTTTCAAGCTAAGAATTAACATTAACTAGCAATACATCAGGTTGTGAGGTTAATAAGACAAACTAATGGCTGCGCCCATAAACTCTCTCCATGTTCCGTTAACATACAAAATCAGATTCGTTCTCATCTGTTCAACAGATTTACACAATGATGCGACCCTGAAGCAGCTTCAAGTAAGCCACCTCGGCGGCCGAATTAGCTATCAGTGCTTTTGTTCAAAATCCATCTGAATATTGAACCATTCAACCATCCATTTGATCCATCCCTAGATTTACATTTCCTTCCGCTCATCCGTCCATCTTATAATCGCACGGTTCCCTATTCTCCCGAGGTCTGGAAAAGTATGGAAATGTCGGGAATTTTTTATTTTCTCTGTTTTTCTGGTCTGAAAATGTATAATAAATGGCAAAAATAGGATGGGGAAATGTTTTATTTCAAAACTTTATCTCTTTTTTTTCTAAAAATTAGCTATTATCTATTTCTACTACCTGACTCATCAATTTCAAGAGGTCTTTTTGCCTCAGTTAAATTTTTCAGCTGTTTACAGCTGTAAACATTCCTAAAAAACCCAACATACAGTGGGGCAAAAAAGTATTTGGCAGCCACCGATTGTGCAAGTTGTCCCACTAAAAAAGATGAGACAGGTCTGTAATTTTCATCATAGGTACATGTCAACTATGAGACACAGCATATAAACAATAAATCCAGGAAATCACATTGTGCGATTTTTAAAGAATTTATTTGTATAATGGTGCAGAAAATAAGTATTTGGTCAATAACAAAAGTTCACCTCATTAATTTGTAATGTAACCTTTGCTTGCAATAACAGAGGTCAAACGTTTCCTGTAGGTCTTCACCAGGTTTGCACACACTGTAGCTGCTATTTTGGCCCATTCTTCCATGCAGATCTTCTTTAGAGTTGTGACGTTTTGGGGCTGTCACTGGGCAACACAGTCTTTGAACTCCCTCCAAAGATTTTCTATGGGGTTAAGATCTGGAGACTGGCTAGGCCACTCCAGAACCATGAAATGCTTCTTACGAAGCCACTCCTTCGTTAGCTAGGTGGTATGTTTGGGATCATTGTCATGCTGAAAGATCCAGCCACGTT
This sequence comes from Valencia hispanica, assembly GCA_963556495.2. Lineage (NCBI taxonomy): Eukaryota > Metazoa > Chordata > Actinopteri > Cyprinodontiformes > Valenciidae > Valencia > Valencia hispanica. The sequence continues at coordinate 39,029,248 of OY747707.1, read as the reverse complement.
TCATCTTCAATGCCCTTGCTGATGGAAGGAGGTTTTCACTCAAAATTTCACGATACATGGCACCATTCATCCTTTCCTTAATACGGATTAGTCGTCCGGTCCCCTTTGCAGAAAAGCATCCCCAAAGCATAATGTTTCCACCCCCATGTTTTACAGTGGGTATGGTGTTCTTCAGATACAACTCAGCATTCTTCCCCCTCCAAACACGGTGAGTCGCGTTTATACCAAAGAGTTCTGTTTTGATCTCCTCTGACCATATTACATTCTCCCATACCTCCCCTGGATCATCCAGATGGTCTGTGGAAAACTTTAGACAGGGTTGGACATGTGCTGGCTTAAGCAGGAGGACGTTTCGAGCGCTGCAGGATTTTAATCCATGGCGACATAGTGTGTTACTAATAGTAACCTTTGTTACTTTGGTCCCAGCTCTCTTCAGGTCATTGACGAGTTCCCCCCCCCCCCTTTTAGTTCAGGGCTGTTTCCTCACCGTTCTCATCATGTGTACTCCACGAGGTGAGATCTTGCATGGAGCCCCAGGATGAGGGAGATTGTCAGTTATGTTGTATTTATTTCATTTTCTAATAATTGCTCCAACAAGAAACTGGATCCCCAGTTTCTCCGATTGTGGCTAATCTCTACATGGAAGAAGTGGAAAGAAGAGCATTGAACTCATAAGGGATCACCACCCAGTCACTGGTTTAAGTAAGTGGATGAGACCTGGGTCAAAATTCAAGCAAAGGAAGTGGAATCCTTTACTGAACATATCAACTTGTTAGATCACAACATCAAGTTTACTCGAGAAAACTCTAAAGAAGACAAGCTACCATTTCTGGACTGCCTGGTACACATGGAAGGAGATGGCAGCCTTACCATAGAAGTCTTTAGGAAACCCACACATACAGGCTAATACCTACTTTTTGACTCACACCACCCAATGGAAGATGAATTATCGGTCATCAGAACACTACAGCATAGAGCTGAGCATGTCCCCTCAAAAAGAGAAGGAAAGGACAAAGAACACCAACATATAAAGACGACACTCCTAACTTGTGGATACCCTAATTGGGCATATGTCAAAGCATCAAAAAAGTAAAGAAAACAGTCAATTCAGGCCAGTTTAGGGAAGGAGAAGAGGAGACGGAAAAACATAGTTACCCCATATGTAGTTGGAGTCTCTGAGAAACTAAGAAGGATATTTTCCAAACATAACATCCCAGTTCATTTTAAATCTGGCAACACTCTCAGGCAAAGACTGGTCCATCCCAAGGACAAAACACCAAAACACAAGCTCAGTGGTGTGGTATATGCAGTCCAGTGCAGTGAGGAATGTTCAGAGCTGTACATTGGAGAAACAAAACCGCAACTACACAAAAGGATGGCTCAACACAGAAGAGCAAACTCATCAGACCAAGACTAACCAGTCCATCTACATCTAACGGACAAAGGTCACTCTTTTGGAGACAATAATGTACACATTTTAGATAGAGAAGAAAGATGGTTTGAGAGAGGAGTGAAAGAAGCCATCTATGTAAAACATATGAAACCAACCTTGAACAGAGGAGGTGGTTTGAGATTCCCCCTTTCAAACACATATAAAGCAGCCTTGAGTTGCCTACCCAAGAAGTCTCACCAAAACGTACACATTGAGGCATGTGACCAAAACAGGGTATAGTTACATAACCAGGGTCGTTTCACCGTTAACGACTCTTACATCACCAAGATTGCTTAGAAGTTTATGCAACCCTGATAGCCTCGTTAGGTATAACGACAGCCCCATTAGTGAGCCTTAACCTTAGACTTATAAAGGGCTGTTAACACGATGTTTTTCAGCAAAACTGAGGTTTTTCTCTCCGAGTCGGCCTCTCGTTTACACGACAACGGGAAAACGGGGGTGCGAAAACGCAGCTTTTGGAAAACGGCTTCCAGAGTGGAGACTTCTGAAAACGCTGGGTGATTCGTTGTCATGTAAATGGAAGCCGGAGACTTTTGAAAACGATGACGTCACAGCCAGCCACCTATGGACATGTTTCACTTGCGCACTCCGCCTTTCTACAGAAAAACAACAATGGCGGATCCAGGTATTCCATTACAGGTGATGCAGCTTCTGAAGTTATTTGGTCTCTGTAAGCAAAACTTAATAGATCATCAGGTTTCTATGCAATCGCCAACGAAAACGTATAGAGTACGTGGGTCAAATAATCAATACGCCTTTATCTAAGTGGAGGAGAACTACAAAAAGACCGCCATTGTTAGTGATCATGAAATGTTTATTTTCCGGGTTGTGAGGGGGAAACCTTCGAACACTGCAATAAACGAGGCACACTGCCATCTAAAGGACGGGCATATGTACTACATCGTTTTCCATTGCGCGCCCGTTTAAACGCAGTGCGTTTTCACCCACGTATTCAAACAAAAACGGCAACGTCGTCATGTAAACAGCCCCTAAATGTGATACTCCCAATCCAGTTTTCAGAACTGAAGAAGCCTCTTGGATGAGAGAGGAAATCTATTCAAGACAACAAGAAAAGTCCAGTTGCCTTCATTCAAACTCTCAAGAATGCTCCAATAGTTGATCTCTTCTCACCAAGCTGCTTGCCTATTGAGATTGGCTCATCCCAGTCTTGTGCAGGTGTGCAATCTTGTCCCTGGTGTCCTTGGACAGCTCACTGGTCTTGGCCATGGTGGAGGTTGGAGTCTGACTGATTCAAGGTGTGGACAGGTGTCTTTTATACAGATAATGACTTCAAACAGGTGCCATTAATAGAGGTAACGAGGGATGGATAGAAGAGCTTCTTAATGAAGTAGTAACAGGTCTGTGAGGGCCAGAATTCTTGCTTGTTTGTTGGTGCTAAATACTTATTTTCTGCACCATTATACAGTGCCAAATACTTTTTTGCTCCACTGTATTTTTCCCACCCGAGGGTTTCAGTTAGCATGAACTCACAAGCTTCAACTGATAGCTGAGATTTTAACAAACTCTCTGTAGCTTCTTACAACTTCTGCCCTGCCAACTCCAATTTTGGCAAATTAAAAATTTATTTTTGAGAACTTTGAAAAAAATCATTGTAATCAACTGTTTTAATTTAATCTTCATCTTTATCTGACTTTAAATAAACTCAAAGCAAAGGTCCATCAAATAATGTGAGATTTTTTTATGTGTTTGCGGGCCAATAAACAAGTTCGCAATTGCCAGTTTTGCATGATTTCAGATCAGTAATCATGCTTAATCACCAGGTGTGAAGAATATTAAAGGCTCAGATCAAATATTTAGTCACTTTTTGTAGTGCAACAGAGAGAAACAGCTATGAAGTCAAATTTCTTCCCCCTGATTGGTCACAAAAACCCTCTGGAGCCTACATTTTTAGAAAGGTCAAAACCATGTCATTATTACCTTGTTTTCTTTTGGAAGAAATTTTCCTTTAAATATGGAATTTAAAAATGCATACTTTAAAATCCTAAACTATTAACCCAAAAATATTGCAATGATCAGCTGAAAATGATTCAAAACACTTATCTACATTGGTGGAATAATCCTCAATTAAAAACAGGCGTGACTTGTTTGTCTGTCTGTCTTACCTTCTCCCTCTTCCTCGTTCTCATTTTCCTTGTCGTCATCTTCGTCGCTGCCCTCCCCCTCTTCTCCTGAATCGCTGCTTCCCTCGTCTAGGATATCTGATGGAAGGTGACAGCTGATTGGTCAAATTGTTAGAGAAGGAATTGTAAGCTAGACTGCGCCTCAAAATGAAGGACTTTCTCACCTCTTTTAATGGTTTTGTATTTCTCCTCATTCTCCAGGAAGTCTGGGTCCAGCTTGAACACATCTACGTGAACACAAAATCATCGATAACAGTGGTCACACTATATATATATATATATATATATATATATATATATATATATATATATATATATATATATATATATATACACACACACACATTTAGATTAAGTTAATCGTGCCCCTGTCACTGCATCTTACTGAGGATGTCCTCTGGGTTATACTCGTCATCCAGTGGCAGCATGTGGGTGAACTGGTCCTCCTCGTCCACCAGGTCCAGGCCTTCAGGGATGACAGGATGATCTTTGAAGCCATCCTTCCTGATAGCAAACATCACCTCAATCATGTACTGGACCCTTTTGTCGATGGACGATTCATGGAGGATATTCCTGAGACGCTCGAATATGGCTGCAAGAAAAGAAAAAGATTTTTTTTGTATATTCTAAAAGCTTAAGTGTGGACTGAAGTTTAAACTTCTTAAATAGAAACTACAAATGTTTCCTACTGCATCTGCTCTTTCAAGTTTTAGCAATAAGCAGAGGTGGATAGAGTACTAAAATATTCTACTAAAGTAAAAGTACTACAACTGTGAATAAATTTTACTCAAGTACAAGTAAAAAGTAGCTACTTTAAAAGGTACTCAGAGTAAAAGCTACTTAGTTAGTTTATTTAACAGTGGTAAGACAGTCTCTCCTGAGTAGTGCAAGGACAATGGGACATAAATCTTACAGTAGTTGCGTTTTCATGAAATAACTTTTTTTAAAGTGCAATTGCAGATTAGCTACAAATCTATAAATCAAAATGGGCAACACTAACAGTCAAGTGTTGTGACGTTCTCCAAATGACCCAAAGAAGACCTAACTGTCAGGTACCATCACATGTTTGTGAGACAAAACTATGCAATTTTTTGAAAAGACCGTGGTATACCTGTCAGATATTAAAACTTGTCAAATAAACATAGCAGCTGCTAAATTTATTTTTTTCATTTTTCAAAACTGCTCTGGCCAAATGTACTTCTAGATTAAATTTCCTGTATTTCTGTCCATCCTTAGAGTGTTACTCTCTGAACCTCCTGTTAATTTTGAGCAACAGTTGATTTCTAAAGTTAGTAGACTTCATCCTTGCTCACTTTGCAATAAAGTATTTTCTGTATTGGAAAATGTACTTCCAACATCTTAAGTCTATATGCTGAATTTTATTTACTCTTCATATTATAAATAACTCTAAAACTCCCCAAAAATTTCCCAGCATTAGTAAAAACATGCTTGTTGAAAAACAATAACACCGGACAATTTAATTTATTTCCGAGGACAGACAGAATAATCAGTGGATTCATACACATTTTTAATGCAAAAAATGCCAAAGTTTTTCCAGGTTTCCAGTCGTTTGCGCTCACCTTAAAACACAAAATAATGTGAATTTTGGAGAAATAAAATGGAGCTGGAAGGAATGTGGACCAAAGGACAGAAAAAAAAGAAGGGGACAAGTTAGGAGGGATGGTAGTATACAGGAAAGCAAGGCTGAAACAACACAACAAAGGAGGACTTTTGTAGGAAAGGAGAGAAGAAAGTTAGGTAGGACACAAAAGAGGAAGGACAGAGGTGTGAAAGTAGTATGGACACAACATAAGGACACAAGTACGGAAGGTACTAAGTACTAGGGGAGGGAAGGACTGACGCAAGAACAGAAGGAAGAAGAATAGGAAGACAGGATAGACACAAGGTAGAAGGAAAAGACAGAAAGACAGAAAGAAGCATACAAATAAGGAAGAAAGAAGCTAAAGAGAGACAACGAAGTATAGGAGAAAGAAATAAAGGAAATATATGAGGAAGAAAAGGAACAAATAAATGAAGGAATGAACAAAGAACACAGAGGACTTTTTTTTGTTTTTAGAAAAAAAAGAGATAAAGTTTTGAAATAAAACATTTCCCCATCCTATTTTTGCCATTTATTATACATTTTCAGACCAGAAAAACAGAGAAAATAAAAAATTCCCAACGTTTCCATACTTTTCCAGACCTCGGGAGAATAGGGAACCGTGCGATTATAAGATGGACGGATGAGCGGAAGGAAATGTAAATCTAGGGATGGATCAAATGGATGGTTGAATGGTTCAATATTCAGATGGATGTTGAACAAAAGCACTGATAGGTGACAATGAAACAGATACAAGGACAAACAGATAGATTCATGAATAGATAGATTGATAGATAATGAAAAAACGACTGGAAGATGGATGGATAACTTTTAGACAACAGAGCCGCAAATTAAGTCTGGAAATGCAAATATTTCTTACATACTCATCTTTTTATATATCCCGAATTGAACCAGGATCCACGCTTTTCCGCGCTGTGTTGGAAACACGGTAGGCCTATATGTTAGACATGTACTAGACATGTACTAGACATCTTTTTTCCATCATTTTGACCAACAGGGTCAAAAAAAAATTGGGCATAATCTAATTTTACCCATCAACTTTTAAATGTGATAGTATTTTAATACATTTTCAACAGTATTTTTTTTTTTTTCATTTTAAATAATATTTAATCCAAACAAGCTGAACAGAGAACTAGATATAAGAAATTAAACGATTGTACTTAAAATACGAATACCTGCTATGGTCTGAAAGCACAGTAAACTATTGCTTCAGAGTGAGGTAAGCCAGCAGCATACGGCGATGTTTGGCACACATCAGGCTCTTTAGAGTGCGTCTAACCAGCCGCATCGGCCACGGTCGCGCTCCAAAGCTTCAGTGACTTTTCAATGTGAAGTCAGCTTGGTTAGCGAGATGCATTGAATTCTGTGTTTGGGTCTGCGATGACGCTCTCATGGGAATCTTTTCTTTAACTGATTTAGTTACCTGTACTCTGTGCGTAAAGTTGAAAATATCTGCGCATTTGCACCAAGTGGTCAGAAGTGTGAATACTAATCTGTCAAGATGACGGACAGCCTTCAGATTTTTCCGTCACAGTTCTAAAGAAACAGACCAAATATGGAAAATATTCGGTTAACGCGACCCCTGATGTAAACTCTTGTGTTAACCTATTTGAGCAGATGACATAATGTTCAAAGCGACCGATGCAGTGAGCGTACCGTTGATTCCACGGGGTGAGACGTCGGTCAGCTTGAGTCCACACTCCTTGAGGAAAGAGATGGCGACCTCCACGCTGTCGTCAGTCGGACGTTCCAGCAGCAAAGTGAGCATCTCCAAACACAAAACCTCGTGAGCCTGAGGGGTGGAGTCAGGGATGCAACGCAAACACAGAAGTAAAAAAAAAAATAATAATAATTAGAGCAGGATGTCAAGACTCAATCCGCATGACGTTACAGGAACGAGAAATCAGCACTTGCCACGTTCTGGTTGATGAGATGTGCCACAAACTTTGAGGCCGTCAGGCACTGTTGCTGCAAAAGAAGGTTTTCATGACAATCCAAGGCTAAGAAACATTAGAACTCATTACACACATTTAGGCTCAACAGTGAGGATAAACATACCCCCCTGCCAAATTATCTGCCTCAAAGTGAATGGACTACAAACGTCAATAGAAGCACATGAAAACATTCGAGGTTCTGTTTAAAAGCTCCCCCCTGCTGCCAATTACTTCTCTCATTTAGCTCCAGATTCTTCTCCGCTCAGTAATTTGGACTCGCATCGCCTCAATCTGTTCACATTGGAAAGGTTCCACCTCTGGGAACAAAGGTGGATCTACATTCAAAATGCTCATTCACTAGAAAACCACTTAAGGACACGTATACTATTTTTAGGACTTTGAATGAATTTAACTGAAAGGACATTTAAAGGACAACCTGGTAACTAAACTGGAAACTGTCAATGACCTAGTTACATTTTAAACTGTTTATACTTTGACTACATTTTATGTTTCCTAATAAATGCAAACCAAGCTATATATTTAGTGCTGTTGTTGTCCATCAAGGATTTGGATCAACAAGGGGACTTCAATTAACTAGAATACTATTTAAAGGGGTAACCCACTAAAGATCCTGGTAGTTCAGAGCGCTCTACATTTACGCATGCTACTTTTAAAACCCAACTGGGTATCATAGACGTTTATCACTTTCCAATGGAAGAACAGAAAGATATGCAGGAGTGCTATTATTTAATTGCACAGTCAGCATTGTAACTGGCCGTTTATCCTTGAACCTGACAGACAAGTACCTTGAGGTTGCGGCGGTAGCTCCTCCTGAAGCTTAAGATGAGACGTTTTAGGATCAGCTCTCCGATCTGTGGAAACTTTGAGTTGATGATGGCCACCACAGCAGCATAGACGTGAGTGAAGATGGGGGAAGCAGCCTGAGCCTGCAGCACCGACCGAGCCAGAAGACCCCTAACAGAGAGACAGAGGAGCAGTCAAAGACTTACAAGAGGGTGGAGCACAAACAACAAACCTCTTTTTGCTCTACATTGTTTAAGAAATCTGAAAATATTTGAAAAAAAGCTAAATTCTTAAAAAGTAAACCAGAATCTGCATCGGTGTTAGTTGAGTAAGAGTCTGAAATAAATGCTCACCTTCCCCTGACAACGTTTTCCTGCAGCAGCTCCTGGATGATGTTCACAAGATTGGACACGTTGACTTTGTTGATCAGACCGTTGATGGACTTCTTCAGAGCCTCCCAGCTCATCCTCTGATAGGCCAGGCTGAAGAAAAAAAAAGGGCGAGACATCAGTGGTTAAACAGCCCTAATCTCCACTTAGTTCATAGCGACATTAAATACTTTCCAGTTGATTTACTATTGTTTTTTTTACAGAAACATGATTTAGCTAGAAAAGCACCCGTAGAACAGAAAATTTTATCCAAATCCGTCAATAACTTTTTGAATAATGTTGCAAACTAACAGACAAACAAACACACAAATCCTGGTGAAAACATAACCTCCTTGGCGGAGGTAAAACATTTAAAAGAATGGCAGGAAGAGGGTTTTGCAGTTTCTTTTAAGACTTAACTGTGATCGAGAGGCGTTTTCATTTTATTCCACCTACAAGGACTAAACACAATCGTACCTGCTCTTGTCAGTAATTTGCTGTTGCATCATGCGCAGCTTGGCAGGGGGGATGTAAGCGCCACCGGTCCTCGTCAGGATCGGGTCCAGCTCCTCCTTTTTCTTCTTCACCGGCGGCTCTTCGGCGGCCGCTGGCTCCTTGTCTCCCGGAGGGGAGCCGGAGCGCCCCCGCCTCCTGCGCTCCGAGTCTTCGTCTCTGTTGGCTCGCCAATCAAAACGTCTGTCCATGTCGTCACGTCGATCGTCGTAGCGATCTCTAGACGCAGGTGAAAGAAAAGGTCTTCAGGTTATTTACAAAAGCAGACATACAAAATTTAGGTTTGCCTGATGCATTTGAACTTCAGGACTTGAAGTAGAAGGACTACTCAAGATATGACTTCATGAATCCTAAAGATTTTCTATAATCCACAGCCTCAAACCTATGCGTACCTTCGCACATTTTTACATTCATACACCTCAGGTAGTATTTGGACAGATATCTGCAGCCAACGAGTTTCTGGCTTTGCATTGGTTATATATTGGACTACGTTTCTTATCAGAAATGGTAAAGTTTGCCAAAATTGATTGCTTTGTTTTTTTAGCACAGATTAAGCTTTAGGAAGTTTAAGACTGCTTAACCCATTAAAAAAATTTTTTTTTAAATACTAATTTCAATGTTTGACTCATCTAGTTGTTAAAATGAGATGAAGCTCCACTTCATATGCTGAACCAGGACCACTGGCATGGAAGCAAAAGCATAAGATGCTAGGCTTTAGAAGTCTCACCTTGAGCTGCAAACTGCAAACATCATCGTAATATCATCAAATGAAACATTTATAATGTACTTGGTCAGTTGAATGGACCCTTTCCTTAATGCTCACACCTGATTTATATCTTCAGTGGCTGAGAAACTAAAACTGAGAACAGAACATCTTTCACTTATAGGTCTCGTAAAACTTGTACAATATTCTCTGTATCTGCATTTTACCGAGCGTAGCGTCTTCTCTCAAAGCGTTCTCTGGATCTGGAACGGTCCCGTCCCCTTGACCTGGATCTGTCTCGCCCCTTAGACCTAGATCTTTCTCGCCCTCTTGATCTGGACCTCGATCTTCCTCGTTCTCTGGATCTGGACTTTGATCTTCCTCGTTCTCTGGATCTGGACCTTGATCTTCCTCGTTCTCTGGATCTGGACCTTGACCTTTCATGTCCCTTGGATTTTGATCCGTCTCTTTCACTGGATTTGGATCTATTTTTCTCTTTGGTCATAGATTCGTCTTCTTCCACAGAACGTTTACGCTCTCTGGATGAGGATCTGTCGCTCTCTTTGGACCTGGATCTCTGGAGGAACAACAAAAGAGAAATCTGTGTTTAAGTAACATTTCTTCCAACTTTCAAGTGGTAAAAGCTCCAAGAACAATCTAAGTGCAGGGTGAAACTGAACAACTCCAAGAACATAAGACAAACAGAAAAACATGCTGCCAAGCATACTTGAAATAATCGAAAGAAAAGGCAGCTTGGGAAGCTGAAATACCTGTTACCAAAGATGCTTAACACGCTATTGGCTGCCATTTGCAAAACAGCCAAACCATGAGCACCATTCATTTTACTAGATTTGCTGTACCTTCAGGAGTGGAGATAAGGAAGGCCGATCATGTTAGCTTCTGCAGTAGCACTAAGACAGTTTCCAGTCTGCCTATTAATGCATATTAACTCTCTTATTACCAACCTGTCGCCCCCGACAGGATATTGCATGTGTACTTGTACATCTGTCATTCCTGACCCTTTCAAGACATTTAAAAAATTCTGCGAAAAAGTGCTGAAAAGCTTAGAAATAGGGCTTTCAGGGCATATCTATGATACATTACAGTAGCACCAGGGACTTCCGTACTACAAGCTCGGCCAATCGCAGGCAGTATTCACCGTAACGTCACAGCAGCTTCTCTGCACTGTAACTCCTGAACCGTCGGTCCTATTTGAAAAATCCAAACGGTACAGTCCCGAAATACCTCCCTAGAAGTTTTCTAACGAAGTATTGCACGACACACTAGACGCTATGCAAAATATAAAACACAGATTGAATTTTGGTGTGCTGCATTGAGCTGTATGAGACGGAGCCGAGGGGAGAGCGCGACAGAAGATGGTTTAGGATGTGTTATAAAATTATGAAAATCATGAAAAGAAAGTCAATTAAACCCATCAAATCACCCAAAAGGCTCATTTCTGAAGACAGTGACCACGGAAAGCTCCGGAGTTCATGAAAATCACGGTATATCACAAAGCTTGCCAAAGCTAACTTTTTACATCCGTGAAAAGTAAACAACTACTTAGATAAATAATGCTGTAATGAAGCTGAATCTCACGTTTAGCTACGTGCAGTAGATAATTATATTGCTAAAAATAACATTCAACTTTAGTACTTTAATACACTGTAAAATTTACTTTTATTGGAGTAATATTATTATGAAGTATCGTTACTCTTGAGTAAAATTTCCGGATGCTCTACCCTCTGAGTAAATTCACTGAATGAAGAACAACCTTATTTTAACCAAAAACTACACCAGACACAGACCTACAGTTTATGAAAGGAGACCACCTGTTTCTACACAAGCTTTGCTATTCTAATGTAATCTTCTGTCTGTTGAGCTTGTTGTTGCATTTGTAGGTCAAGTGAATATACAGTAACCACCATAAATTGTCCCTGGCAGTACGTTTTACCTTGTTCTAAGATAAATATCCATTACCCACTGTAAGTATTGGTATTCTATTGAAAAACACTTGAGTTAGAGAAGTGGTTCTTCTGCTTAAAATGTGTTATTCTGTAATAATGTCATTTATTTGTATCAAGTTTCTCTTTAAAAAGCCAGAATTAGCTTTTGACTTTATATTTTTGTCTCTGATGACATCGCAACAAAAACATTAAATCCGATGTTACTCAGTACTCAAGTAGCCTTTAAAAAATATATTTTTATACTTTTACTCGAGTAATTTTTTTTGGATTGCTACTTTTTACTTTTACTTGACTAAAAAAATACTTTGAAGTAGTGCTACTACTGAGTACAATTTTTGGGGTACTCTAACCAGTCCAGCACCATAGCAAGGAACATGCCGCTGGGGAACCCATCTGCAGATCCTCTCTCTGTATCCTCAAGCTGGGACAGGAGAAGCCCCAGAGAGCCAGCATGGGCTCAAGACAATGCAGTGTGTGCAAGAGGAGCACCCCATAACAATGTAAAGTGTTCAGAGAGGGACTACTTGCTGCTGGAAAGGAGTTGCTTCATGGCCTATCACAGCAGATAAAAATGTCTGGACTTTTATTATAAAAACAGGCTGAAAAACCGATAAACAAAAGGCCAGGGTTTACACTTTTTTTCTGTATTAATGTAAAATGCGACCCTGTGAGTCTTGAAAGGTGCTTACAAATAAATGTATTAAGAGATTGTCCTGGAAAAAGGATAAGAAATACACACTCATTCCATGGTTTTTGACAATTCTACAGCAACAAAATAAAAATAAAATACCAGGCAGCTCAGTTATAATTATGGTCATGGGAGGTTTATGGTATATTTGGTGTTTGAATTATTAAAATAGGCAGTTATACATGTATTTAGAGGGAGTCTTAGGTATTCGCAGATTTTAGCTATTTGCGGGCGTCTGTAGTCCCTAACCCCTGCGAGTACAGAGTTTGTATCTGTGTGCTTCAATTTGTCAGCTTAATCATGCTGAAACACTGACATTTTCTCCACTGAGAGGCAAGTAAAGACTTATTATGATGTAAGAGATATCGTCCATGCAAGTGTATTCAGTAGCCGCCTTGTTCGGTTTGAGTTTCTGGTTCTTGTGCATCATAGTCTCTTTGGTGATCAACTACAGTTAGTAGGGTATGTTGGTACTGCGTCTGACTAGTTTCTGCTCTAATTGACAGTTTAAGTCTGAGTCCACTGTTAACATTCAATCCTTTTACTATTAGCCACAATAGCTGATAGTTCCTGTGTAACTAAATGTAATGTAAAGAGCTGGTCATTTTATTATCTCACCATTTAGTATTCGACGGAGCTGCCTTCTGAGGGATGTTTCCTGCATTAATTCATACCCACAACAAAACCAATACAGAGCTGTACGCAAGTAGTTCAAATGCATATCTACAACGTTAGCGGAGCGATGCCAAAGCTGAGGTTGTCAATTCACCAGTTGATTAAAGTTTAAGGAAACAATCAGAGAGGTAGGTTGAGGCATTCCAAGATAAACTGTTCGCTCTGCAGTGGAGTTTTCTTTTTACTTTTGGATCTTACTTGTAGCTGCGCCACACTGCTCCTAATCTTCCTGTGAGTGGCTTGATGTTCAGCATCATCATCACTGCTGCTGCTGTCGTCTGAGCTGCTTGAGGCGGAGCTCTTTGATTTGTTACGACCTGTGGGACTGCCCTCAGGAGAGGGTTGCTTCTTAGAGCTTATCTGCCTTGCATTAGCGCGCTGGGGCCCCCGCGCTCCCTGACGGGACTCATCCTCCGAAGGTCCTACACAGAGACAGTGCAACGTATTTGTTAGTTTTATAAACCGCTAACAATAAAGGAAAATGTGCAACAGAGGCACAGTAGACGTTACCATTTTTCTCTCTTTGTTCAGGACTGGAGCTTTCACTTCTGACTGGAGAATCCATCCCTCTAAAAAGAAAATGTGATCAAATGGTATAAACACAAAATATTTTATTCATGAGCACAGCAACCTTTTGATAGTCAGTAACTCCAGCTTTTTACTTACAGCAAATATTTCAGAAAAGTTCAATAAATGCTTGAGCCTGCTCAGATGAACGTTATCTCATAATACGCTTAAGTACGGTTGTATAATTGTAAGAAAATACTCAATTGCAATATAATATAGTTTAATATTACAATAAAAATATCAGTGGCATTTAGCACAGACGTTGCTCATTTTTCTTTCTTTTTGTCATCACACCCTGCCTTCTCCATGAGTCGTTACCGAATCGACATCCGCTGTGGGGATTGCACTTTATATATAGTAGCTGAACAAATACTGCGTCAAAACAGTCCTCTGCAACAGCAGTACTGTACACAAAGATGCTGTGATGACCACTGCATTTAGACGAAATTTCAATCACTAATACCCTGCTTAAGGTCAAGCCACACCATTTCAACAGGATTTAAATCCAGACTTTGACTAGAACACCCCATAACCTTCACTTTGATTTGTTGTTTTTTTAGCCATGTAGAACTGGATTTGCTGGCATAATCTGCATCATCCCCTCCTCCCTGAATAATCCAAGTGCACTTGAGCCAAAGGTCTGATTGCTGAACTTTCTCCAAAGCACTAAAGCTCATCTGTTTTTACACACTGAAACATTCAGGTGATAGTGAAAAACCAATAAGGACTACATATTAATGACAGATTCGGCTTTTTTACATTCGACATGTAATTTAAAGGTAAGACTCCAGCTAATTTGTTTTTCACTTTATTTCTGATATGATTAAATTAACAATTCAGAGTCAAATTATATTATATATATATTTTTTAATCATTTTAAAAGGGAATTTGTCTAAAGCTGAAGAACAAGGCCAGAAAGGAGACCGGAAACCCCTAAATAATCAAATATACATATCTAATTTGTTTACTAAGGTTACTGTTGGAGAGTCACTTAAACAACATTATGGATGCCAAATAAATAATCCCCACAGACGCGTACAGTATTACCCGCATGTGTATTTGTGTGAGCTAACGCCAGCCTGTATGCTAATACTACCTTATGTGTAAAACAAGCTAAAGTAGCGCTAGCTGACAAGTCTGTGGCTGAAACCTGTTAATCCTCTGCTCCTGGTTAAACTCTAACACTTTAGTTTAGGTTTAAAGTCTTAAAATAATGTCTTACCGTTGCAGTTTTCGGACTTTTCTTAAATTAAGTCGCTGTTTTTTTTCTCCTTTTTTTGTGGCGGAAAAACGTTGCGCTGTAAACAGCGACCTTTTCCGGGTTAAAAATCGCTTCCGGGTTTCACAATAAAAGCTTCCAAGAAACAAGACATATAGAGTCGAGCCAGCTGATCATAAAAAATGAAGAGAAACGTGTAATACTTTGTATTTAAAAGAGGTGATAAGTTGACAGTAATAAGCGTTAAAATAAACAAATAAATGTTATAAATGTTTAGTAAAATGTTAATTAGGCTTGGCGATAAAAACAAAAATATAAATTAAATATGAAATCTATATAAGACCAAACTAGAAAAGCTACGTAAGTTAATCAATATCGTTCAAACAATAAGCTTGTTTTGATTACAAATGAGAGATGTTTATATATATATATAATATATATAATGTCATGTCGAGAATTATCCATATTCTACTGGAAGAATCACAGCAATCAAATCTCACTGACCAAACTTTTGGATGTTTCCGCTGGTATTTCGACAACTTATTATAGGTGAAGATGAGCTGCTAATGTTTCAGTTTGGTACGCCAATCTTTAACTCTCTCTACGTGTTCTCTCTCAGATCCTGTCAGGACTGACTAGGACCACTTCAAAAATAACATTACTACCAGTCAGAATAAACATGTTAAATTACAGGATTCATTTAAACCTAAATCTGTTCCATTAACAATTTTAAGCTCAACTGTAATTTATAAGGCTAAATTAGAAGAAAAAATATTTTTCAATGAGCGAAAATCAACCAAAAGCCAAACCAAAAAGATACACAATAAATGTTCCACAGATGAATAGGAAAACTTCACAGCACTGCTGGATTTTGATCCTATTCTGTTGTCCATTTCCAGCAGTCAATGGTCAAGAGAGGAAGGGTACACCCTGGACAGGTCAACAGCCCGTCCCAGTGCACAAAGAGGACAAATGTATGCACTCATACCCAAGTACAATTTAGAGAGACCAAATAACCTGTCGTTTTATTTTTATATCTTTTACTGAGGGAACCCACACATGCACATTGAGAACATGCAAACTTTATGCAGAAAGACCCCAGGCCAGGATTTTAACCTGGCCTGGGGTCTTTTAGTAACCCTTATAGGTAAAATATTTGACCTGAATTTTCCCCCATAGAAAAGGAAAGCTTAAAAATCATTTACACACCTTTACCTCTTTACAGGGTAACGCGTCCACCGTACTTTCTGCTAGATCATTTCAAATCTTAAACAGGTAATGAGACACAGGGCTATTAGAGGTTTCAGCTTAATATCATTAACAGTTTTCATAGAAAGTTGGGTTTTATGACATTTTAGTTCAAATGTTTTTAACCTTTTTACTGTATTAAGCTCTACCACTTAACTGAGGCTACATTCTACTATTTTTGCATGAAAAAAAAAAGCTTTCTGCCACCCATTAACAAAAACATACAGTAGTTAAAGGCATGCTTTCAGTGTGGCATTCAAATTTGTAACTTTCGTGAGGCATTAAAACTGTATGCCTCAGAAGCAAAAAAAAAAATGCCATCCACTACTTCACAAGTAAAAACATTTTTAAAATGTTTACAGTAGATCATGGCGTTTAACTTGCCATGTACCTATTTTGAACACAATTTTTGTATTATACGTTTTCAGCCGTTCAAAAATTCACCAAGTATTTCTTCTTTGTCTTTTATTACATTCGACACCAGTTTGAACTTACAACTTTTTTGATTTTAACAGATTTCTGGTAAAACATTCATTTTTTGCACAGAATGCAATTTTTCTAGTTTTGAGTTTATTTTACAGGGTCCATTTAAGGCTCATTTTCAGTATTAATAAAAGAGCCCTTTATAGATGTAAGTTGACATGTCCTAAAAATGATTTAGTTTCAAAATGGTTATTAAAATCATCAATGCAGTGTAGTAAAAAAGTGAAATTCAAACAAGCACTCACTTCTTTGTATTGAAAATAAATACATCTTTATTATCATAATCTCTACAGTGACCCCTCCCTACATCAGACTTGGAACATCAATACAAAATACACATTATTATTATTAGTAGACATGGACAGAAATTTATAACCACCAACATTCAGACAGTAAAGTGTAATTAAGAGTGGATTCTTGAACAAAAAAATAATAAACAGTGTTTGTCCAGTAGATTTGTATTTGTGAACATGACCACAGGCTGAAAAGTTAATAGAAACCCGGAGCGTTCACGGACGTAGAAGTATGCATTCAGGTCACATGATGATGACACCTGACATGTCGTAGAACAACTGAGAGTGTCACTGAGAACTCAGTTTTGTAATAGTAAGCTAAACTCTGAGCTTCAGTTTAAAGTTCACACAAATCCTACCAATACAAATCAGCTCTCAGCAAATACATTTACATACAATGATCTTGTGCACAAATGTACAGGTATTGTCCCAATAAGAGGAAAAAAATTAAGTTAGAGGTATCCTTTTGACAGATCTCTCAGCCAAGCACATTCAACTTACACATGTTAGCCGTTGGTTTTCTCAATTTACTGACAGGCTGTTCAAAAACCTGTTTAGGCACCACTCAGAAACTTCACTCCCAGTTTAATGCTTTACGGGGAAGAAAGTATTTAACACAACGCGTTCAAACTGTTCTGATTCTGTAGAGTTGTCGGTATTTGACGTGCAGTACCTCTGAAATGTTTGCTATGATCCACCAAAAATCTAAAAATAAAACCGCCCAAAAAACATAAATATCAAACAAACAAACATTCAATGTGTTCACATTATTGCACGCATTTTTTTAACCAACATGCTATCGCAGCAAAAACTCACTAAGCTCTTCTGTCCGAGCAGTCGACACATAGTCCTCCTCATCACTTTAACTTACCAAAACCTCTGACCTTTAACCCCTCAGCACCTTACGGTAACTCATGCGGACCACTTGCTATACCTTGTTCGGCACACACCGTCATGTTTCTGAAGTATTTAAGAAATTGTTAACCAGCTGAAAACCATAAGATTCAAGTTGTTCAACTGAGCAGCTTTCAGTAAATGTATTGCAGTTTACTGTTGCATTTTCCAGCTGAAGAGATGGAAGTTTATTTTATACTGCTGTTTATCAGTTCATAGATGTATCCCATTTCATCTGGTCAGCAAAAACTGGCTTCAAATTGTTGTTAAAGCTACCTTCTGTTGCATAAGGTGACTGAAAGGGCATGACCAAAGCAGAAGCATGATGAGGATGATGATGAGGATGATTATGAATCACTGTTCTGCAAATTTCTCTATAAAATTGTAAAAAAAAAAAAAATGCTTTTCCTAAGGTGAAATGTGATTGGAATGAGTGAGAAAAAAAATAATGCTCACAGTGGATCTGAGAAAGCTGAGAAAAGCAAACGTTCACAAAAATGTCCATTAAAACAATCAAAGCCATGTAAGTGACTCAATTCACGGTGAAAAAAATTAAATAAAAATCACAGCTCGTCTTTTTCTTTAGGTTTTCGACATCTGAATAATTTCTGCCTCTACCTCTTCAGGAGTTTCATTAAAATCTGATTTAGTTTCCAACTGTCATTTTTGTTGTTGTAAATAAACCAAAATTTGATTCTATTAACCAGATAAGAAATCTCAATTGTTATTGCCTCAAAAAAGTTAAACATGTACAAAAGCATGTCAAAGTTAAATTAAAGCAAATCATTAGTCAAACTGTTTGGCTAGAGACAGATTTTTAAAATTAATGCAATCAAGAAAACAGGAACTATTGTAACTACCATTGTACAAGATGCTGTTCGTAGTGGTGATTCTAGACGCAGTATTCATAGCATTAGTGGCAGTAGTGGTAGCCGAGTTGTCAGCGATGTTGACCAAAGCTTTTTTTTTAATAAAACAAAGAAGAAGAAAAAAGCATGAGAAGTTGGCAAATTTTCACTGATGCTCCAAAAAGTGGAAGCCTCCCTCATCTGTGGCTCGGGAATGCTGGAGGCGGTGCCACATGGTGGTGTCGCCAGGGTTTGTCACAGAAGGACCATCATTGTTACCAACATACAGTGTCACAAGCTCATAGTGTTGCACAGTGCTACTCGGGCATACAGTGTTAAAGACAGGCAGTGGTTTTTGTTCAGGCTGTGATTACTAAGGTTGGAGGTGGTGTTCTGCCGGGCTACACAGGGTGTTGCCGGGCAGAAAAGGGCGAGCTCTGTGGAGAAGCAGCAGCCAGCAGCTCGCTGTAGATCTCCCGTCGGATCTCCTGGGCCACGCTCTCTCGGATCTTGGGGGGGGGGGGGGGGGAAGATACGCAGAACTGGTAAAACTATCATCCAAGAAAACAAATTGTTCAAGTTATTGCTCTCAAATAGAAAACTGCGCCTTTACCTCTCTAATAAGCTGTTGAAAGTTCTCGGGTCTATGTTTTCCTGCTCCTTCTTCCCTTTCTGGTGCCTCGTGTTCTCCTTTTTCTCCCTCTACCCCTTCACTGTCTCTCTGAACCTCCTCCTCCTCCATCTCCTCCGTGTGCGCGTTAGGTCGACATGGAGGGGCAGGGGTTATGTTGATTGATGCACGATACACCCCTTGCTTTTGCTTGCCATCGTCTCCTCTTCTGACGGGACTGGGCGAACGGGTGGAAGGGACGCTGGAGGGACCGCGGCCATCGTAGCCTAGCTCTGATTGGAGGAAGAACTGCTCTCTGAGGAGGTCTGACACCTGGACAGACAGGACGTGAGACAGAAAAAGCAGCATATTAAGTCAAACGAAAGATGTTTTCGTCTTCATATCAGAGATTGGGAGTTGCTATGTGTGCTGACCGGCTCCATGGCTCTCAGTGCAGATGCGGTGGACAGGTTGTCAACACTGCCGTCTCTATGAAGACCCTGAGGAAAGACAGGACATTTCCCAAACAGTCACACCATGTGATGTTTGTGTGTTTGTGGGTAAAGTGAAAACAACACCCACATCCAGTTTGTTAAATAGCTTTACACGTGTTCTTACTCTGAGATGCGAGTGCGGTGTCAGATCCATTAGTCTGTCCTCCAGCTGTTGCTCCAGCTCCTGGAGTTCCTCTCTGACTGCTGATCTCAGACACTGAAGCTGCTCCGCCTCTATCCTGCAAAACAACCCCAACAACAACCAGGTGAGTCTTGTAGCAGCTCCAGGTTTCTGTGCAGCATGAAGGTGTTCGTTCTTGTGCGTCACCTGTCGGCAGGACTCAGGTGCTTGTAAACGACAGCCTGCTGTTTCATGATCGACAGCTCAAGGTCCATCATCTGATTGCGGAACATGTTCAGACTGCGCCTCTTCTGCTGAAACTCTGCCAGAGACTGAAAACAAAGACTCACAGTTAACCGATGACTGACACAAAAACGCAATACAATTTGGACTTTTATTTTAAATTGTTTTCAGTGCCTTGGAGAGTTCCTATAATTTACAATTCTTGTCATAGATTCTCAAAAGGATTTAGGTCTGGACTTTGACTGGACTGGATAATTTTAACATAAATATACTCATAAGTCATTGTACCTGTGGCTGTGTGTTTAGCTGACTGCTGACTTTTGAAGGTAGTTGGGGACATTGGATTTTATTTAGTACCAGAGAATGGGGGGCTGACATATGCAAGCTTTATTCCACTACCAAAAACGATGTTGCGCTAGGATCTAACCCTTTAAGAGTCCTCTGCTTCATGAATTATTATGGATCAGAAAGACAAACTCACGAACAAATGCTACACGATTTAACTCTCAAACATCATTTGCATAAAAGGCACTTAAAGAAAAATAGGTTTTAAAATGTACCTGGTGGCTGGTTGTAGCTGCTCTGAGCTCACCAAACAAATCAGGAGAACTGATCCGGCTCTGGAAGGTGAAAAACAAAAAAAGTTAAGCCAACAAGGGGTGATTGAAGACGACAGAACTGTAGGTCATCAATGTTTTGGCTTTGGGCTGCTTAGAGAAGGTATGTAAACTAATAAACCAGCAGAGGCTGTATTGCAGAACTGAAGCTGTGTTGACTGTTTTTTAAAAAACTCTATTTAATATCTTGCATTTCAAACTGGACCAACGCACCAAGCTAAAATAACATCTTAGAGCAGGAGGAGAGAAATCTACCATTTCGTAAACTGTAGGGCCCTGGCTGTGATATGACAACTGTAGCTTTAAGATTAGGAACCAGAACAAACTATTTCAAATAGGGCTGGGCGATATGGCCTAAAAATTAAATCTCAGATTTTTTCACACCAAATCCGATTTTAATCGATTTTTTTCTTTCTCCCTTTACTTTCTTAAACAGAAATAACAAATGACAGAATCAATTTTTTTCAAACTCTTATTTTGATATCTCCTTTGGGAGTCTACCTGAATTCAAAGTTGTGTGCAAAGTTGGTAGCACATACCTGCCATCCAAAGTTTTCAGTAGGTAAATAAAGCCGGGCTTTTCCAATATATAAACAGGCACCATATCTTTGGCAATATGAAATTGTGATGGCATCTGTGATTGCTTTCCACTGGACACCCGTCTTATCAAAAGGGACAGTGTGAAAATGGTTCCCCTATGGTGACGGTGTTTTGTGAGCTACTGCTTGCTTGAGCGTCTCGTAGAGAGCAGCACTTCTCCCACTCGACGGAGTGCCTCTGTTTTAGGTGTTAAAACAAATTCGTCATACTCCCACCTTTGGTAGCAACAGCCTTCAAACAGATTTTGCAGCATGATGTTTGTTGCTCCAAATCTGAAGTCTCAAAACCGAACCAGTTCCATATAATTGAAGAAACTGTACCTTTTTTGGGAACATGCTCCTCTTTGCTAGTTACCATTTTGACGTCTACGCGTTGCGAGAGACGGACTGGCTGACCTTTCTCCAAACTACGGAAAATCTTGATTTTTCCCCAAAAATAAATCTTCTTAAATGGCAAATTCGAATGAATCGATAAAATCGATTCATCGCCCAGCCCTAATTTCAAAGGTAGAAATAATCCTCCAGATGTAAATCTACATCATGCTAAAAAGCAACAAGTAATGCATTGCTTGGCATGTGAAAAAGGTGTAACAATAAAAGAGCAGCTGAAGAAGAACAACAACAGTCAATAGCGATATAGGTGACTGAAGAGGACCAACCTGACCGAGACTCTGAACCGTTCCCCTGATCTCATGCAGAACCTTCCTCAGCTGCATCTCTGTGCTGGAGGGGTATCGTCCCGGACCTGAACCTGCGGCTGCAGCAGGAGGAAGCCCAGAGTGAAGATGTGGGCTCATGTTGTAGCCTTGTGTACCATAGTAAGGGGAATCAAACGGGGGCCCGTGAGGAGCAGCAGGGAAAGGTAATGGATGACCGAATGATGGGTTGTACCGCTGTGGGTGCATCGGTGGAGTTCCAGGAGGGCCGTAACCCATACCGATGTGAGGCGCTGAGGAGGGATGGGGCTGATGGAAGTTGATGAGGCTGCCGTGTGGTGGGACTGGCTGAGTTGCAGGCTGGTGCAGACTGGTTAGGCTAGAATAGTGAAAGACAGAAGGGCTGTGCTGGTTAGGAATGCAAGGTGGACTGACAAAGCGGTATGGAGAATAGGGGTAAGAATTAGGATTGGAAAAGGCGTTGGGTTCTGAGCCCAGCACTGAAGGAGCACTGTGTTTTGGGAACATCATGTGCCCTGGAATCCAACTTTGCTGTTTTTTGTTGGTGCTCAGGGGCTGATCATTGGATGATAGATCGGGAACACTCTGGGTGCTCCAGGAGTGGCCCTGGCCCAGGGACCAATCAGGAAGAGGGCTGGAGCTATGCAAGGAATAAGACGATAGATGGCGAGGGATGGGTTTAGGAGGAATGGCAGCTGGTGTTTTTTCTTTAGAGCCAGGGTTTATGATCAGAGTGGACAGACAGTTGCTTTGTTCCTCCTCAACGTTGTCCTCCATCACCTCATCCTCCCTTTGCTTTCCATCCTCCTGAGTATATTTAAAGGAATACTTGGGTGGGGTACAGAATGCTTGGCCTTGACCAAACTGGATCCTGACAGAAGACACGACTTTAGGGGGTGAGAGGAGGGATGAAGGTAAAGACGTGGACCTCTGCATGGGGATTACACCACGCCTACCAAGTCTTTCTCCAGGAATTTGGGACGGGTTGTCGATTTGGATGCTGTTGTGTTTGCCCAACAGCTTCAGCTGGTTCAGTTTTGCTCGACTCAGTGCACTGAGAACCGGAGACGATGGTATAGAGGGAACAGAATCAGATTCAAAAGCCTTTTCCTCAGCTCTCTCTGTGAGTCTTTCTGTACCTATCAGAGTCTGGGGCACAGTGTGTTGTGGGTCTTGTTCTGAAATAGCCAGATTCTGAGTGTTTTCCAACACTGGTTGTGGTTCTTGCTCATTAGCAGGCATACTCTGGGTTTGATCTGGTTGTGGTTCTGTATCTAGATCAGTCCTGTCCCGACCATCCAGTGGCTCACCTTCTCCTGCAAATCTACTTATGGGAAGTTGGTGAACTGAGTACTGTGGAATCTGCTCCAAACTCTCTTCATGCACCTCCCCTTCCATGGAGGTACCACTTCGTTCAGCCTTGGCAGGAGCAGAAGGCCCAGCCTCTTCCGTTTTGCCATCTGGAAGCTCAAACGCCGGTTGGTCGAGCGGCTGGGGTGTGGCCACATCCTGTGATGGGTGTGATGTCACAGTGGTCTCACTGTCACAGCTGTCACAACTCTCCTGCACCTACATACACAAAAAAAAATAACATTTCATACATCTGCTGAAAGAAGAAACATAAATCGCAATCCAATACTTTTCAATATTATGTCAACATAGAACATTTTTTATTTTTTTAAAGTTGAAGTTATCCTTACACGTCAAAATGTAGCTAATTAGCTTTGTTTATATTCCTTATTCTTCACCAGAGAGGATAAAACCTCAAGATTTGAGGCTGTTCAAGTAAGTTTAACAGTTCTGCCCAAGTGTGCTTACAGTAATTAATTATTGAGTCTCTGGTAAAGCCCTGGTCTATTTTATAAATGCTGTCATTCACCTGCTTTGAGAAAAGGTCAAGTTAAACACTCTTTCTATGGCAGCTTCATACCCATCTCCAAATTACTATTTATTTATAAGATTTTAAAGAAGGCTCAGGCTAAACAGGCAAATGCAGCTTTAAATAAAAACTGAATTTTTGATCAATTTTGCTCTGGGTTCCATACAGCTCATTTAAACCAAACCAGTGGTTCTCTGTGTCTCAAATGATATTCTGGGGCAAATGCAGGACTTGGCCATCTGATCATCCTCCATAGGCTGTTTAGAGTCGTTCTCCTTATACGAGACAGACTAATCTATTTCTTCGGCCACATCATATTACAGATGCTTAAGTCCATTAGATTAAAGCGTACCTCAAGGTTCCATCATGGGGTCCTTACTTTTTTGGTGTACATTCACCCTTGTTGGTATATTTTTAGGTCTTTTAAAGACTCATCTTCTTGCTGCTAAGCAAATAATATTCCATAAACACCCCATTATACAAGCTGTATTTAGTACATAGGTGCTTAAACTATGAATGTTGCATATATCTCATAATGGAATGGAGCCTGAACCTTGGGGTATACTTTGGAAAAAGACATCTAATTGAGTCAATCTCTGGACCGCTCATGTTTTTATCACTTAAAACCTGAACAAAATAGGTTCTATTATGCCATGGTCAGAAGTGGATTTTATCAATGCATTTGTTTATTCGAGACTTGATTATTGAAAATTATTAAATTCCTGCCAAAATGCTTGGAGCATTGGCTGGATATTCAAAAAAAAAAAAACACTGCTGTAGAGTTTCTGATTAAGTCGCCAAAGTTTTCACTCACCAAACCGTTTATTAAAAAGATCTCTTACAGATCTCTACATGAACAAAATAACTTTTAAGTCCATATATCCTCAGAGGAGCTGTGACTAGGTCCTGCTGGCTTTACCACATTCAGGGCAAAAAACAAAAGCTATTCACCACAATCGCGCCAGGACTTTCATCACCCAGAGTTTCAAAGCGTAAGAGAAATCGCCAGGAGAATAAATGTTACTCATCCGAACATTTTGAAACTATATTTTGATTGTTGCTGCAACACTAACATTTTCTTTCAGTAAAGAAAATTTTAATTTGCATTATTAATAGCAAATAATGTCATGTGAAGGTTCAAATTATGCAAAAGTAACTGGTTTTTCCACAAACTGGACTGACCGCTGCTGTCACCCTTCAGCTTTGATCTCAACATGTCAAAACAAGCACTTAGGCACATATGCAACAACAAAGTTAAAGCCAACTGCTTTCTGTGAGAGACTTGATTAACAAGCATCAACTTGGGGCTGACAGTAATGTTCTTTTAAAACAAAATCTTAACACTCAAACACGACTTAATGAAATGTAGGGGATTTTTTTTTTTTATCACCCAACCTTCTTTTTATTCATACAGTGCTTTGCATATGTATTCATACCCCTGGAATGTTTTGTCATTTTCTCACGTTAGTCCTTACTTGTATTTGAGCATTTTTTTTTATGTTATGCAACAGACCAACACACACACATACACTCACAATCCAATGCAGGGTCAAGCAAAGGTACATTACATCAAATTGAGTATTTTATGAAAATTAAACTTATAATTATTTTTCCCAGAGTGTAAGCAGACTTTTGGTATAGCTCCATGGCGTAAAGCAAGAGGGTCTGCAACCTTTACAATCCAAAGAGCTGTTTTTGCCCTCAGTCCAGCCGAATCAAACTTGCTTAGAGTCGCAAATGTTAAATGACCTAATGAAAAAAGCCAACTTGTGATTTTTTTTAATGATCTACTATACTAAAATTTGTTGTAATGAAATAACAACACAATTTTATTTAGGTTTTTATGGTTTAATATATATATATATATATATATTTTTTAAACTTTCAGTGGGATGTTTTTTGTTTGCTGGTGGAAGATTAAGCTAAAAAAAAAAAAAAAAAAAGTAGTAGGTGTGGTAGTTCCCAACCTACTAAGAAAAATATATCTGAAAAAATATTACTGGTGCATTTGGTGCCACTCTATTGTGGAAATTGTAGGCAATTATTCCATGAAAAAAGCTTAATTTTTACTATATGTATACTTAAAAACATTAGTTGGCTCATAATTATTTTTGGTCAAGATTCTTAAGAGCCATTGTGACATCCTCAGAGCCGTAGGTTGCAGACCCCTGATGTAGAGTTACAGAGGGATGTTCAGACCAATGTCCAAATACAAATGAGACCAACCTTGAGGTAGCTGCTGGAGTCACCGGAAGGCTCCTCAGCAAAACCACTGCTGTCAGACTGTTGACTAACGGTCCTGGCAAGGTCTAAGAAAAAAATAAAATAAAAAGTATCTCTGCTTTACTCAGTCTAACCTGCAGGTGGCGGGCAAGAGTTATAAATACTAAATGTAGCTCATAGACATAAAAAATAAACAGGACAATCTTTCCTTACAGGCATCTGAAGGAAACAGGAAAATATTTATGATATTGCAGTTTATTGGAAAAATGCTAATTCCTCAACCATTATTGGTTTCCATGGCCAGTAACCCAGCTTGCTTCAGAACTTAATCACAAATATGGCATTGTAAATAATGGATATGTATTGTTGGGCATTTACGATGTGCTTATTAGCATCTTTTAACAGTCCATTCTAAATTAAAGAGGTTAAAAGAGAATGTTTTATACTAATTAATTTAGGCATAAACTAGTGCTAACGCATTTCTTTTAAAAATAAGATTCCAAACAAGAAGCATTTACAATATTAAATATTCAAAATACCAATTAGTATGAATGCTGTATAACATAGGAAAAGCATTAGGGCTAAAAGAGACAAATTATGTATTATCCATGTAAGCCCAGACTGAATGTGCTAGAACTAACCCGTGGTTCTGGATGTTCTGGATGGCAGGGCCTCGTCGTCATTAGTCTGGATCTAAAAAATAGGCAAGGAACATTTAAAAGAGAGAGAAACAATAACAGATGTTTTAATAATTGATCAAATACAGACTTACACTGACTCAACATGCTTGTTCACAATTTTGAACACTTCGTCAATTTTATCAGTCATTTCTGGTCAGAAAACAGATTTCATGAGTGGGATTTTCCTCTACAGCTGGACAGTAATCACCTCAGTCCAAGTGCAGACCTAAAACCCCTGCTTTCGTTTCACTTCTGTTGGTATTGTGTAAGCAGGCAATTTTGCCTTTATTTGCATTCATTTGCCTGGCAGAGTAGCTTAGCAGGCCGAGTCGACTGACCACACGGAGATCAGATGAAAATAAGATGGTTTGGTAAAAGGCCTAAGTGATGTCATTGTGCCACCTGTGTGTGGGAAGAGGCTACCCTCTGAAATTATTCAAAAATCAGCGTGAGGAAGGCCGGAGAACACAGGAAATTCCCATACCTCCTCCATGTCAAAAGAGTCTGCGTTCTCCGTGCGAAGTTGGGTGAGCAAGGGTGGGGCGAGCTTGGAGAGCGCTTTCTCAGGCGTGGAGGTGAGTTCAGTCTCATCTTTGGCCACCTGATCTCCTTCCTTCTCCCTTTTCTGATGGGTTGAGTGAAGGTCAGCTGAAGCTGGGTGGTGCTCAGGTCCAGTGCTGCTCTGCTCAGGACTGAGAAGTGGATAAATGTTAGCAGGAACAACAGCAGTGGTGTACTGAGCTACTGATGTTCAGTTCATGAACCACTTTAAATATATGTACAAACACATAGAAGGGAATCAGAATGTTATTGAAAAAAGTCAACTTATTTGAGTAATTTAATTGAAAAAAGTGAAACTTATGGAGTTATTCAGTGACAAGCTGTCAGGGCGTTCAGGGTATTCAGAGAAGGCCCCAAGTTGTCTCAGGAAATAGTAAATTAGTAAAAGTAACACCACTTTTTAAAGAATAAATTCAAATACTCAGATAAGAGCTGCACTATTTAATAAATCTTTTATAAAAGGAAAAATAAGGCAATCTTGTTGAGTCTTGTTTGAGGTCACGAAGCAGGGTTTATCGACTCGGGGGTGTTATGCTTCCTTCAGTCTTAAAATGAATGACAAAGTCTGATTTATGTGTCGATCAGCCAATCATATCTTAAATTGTAGTCAGTTGTCATTTTCATCCCTAGTCTTAAGTGCTCTAGCTGGTTTCATGGCGATTATCGTTGGAGACGGAGCCGTCAAAGCCGTTGCTGGTCAGGAGGACATGAACTCTCCAAGATTTATAATTTTTAACTGTCAAAGGATAACAATTTTTTTATCAAATTAATCCCAGGGCAGCAGTGAATTATTCACGATTAATTAACATTCCTAAATATGACCAAGTCACAAATATGAAAAAGTAAATTTTTTGGTGTAAATAAAAGCCATCAGGATAGAAACTGGTTAAAAATTAACCGTTTTTAACCAAAATGACGTTGCGGAATACAATGACAAAAAATCTTTGAAACTGAAACTTGAAATTAGATGCACCTGCATGCGAAACATGTTTAGCTGTGGCTACGACTACACTTTATATTGATACAATAAACCTTTAGAATGACACATTTCTAAGCTTTCAACAGACTTTGAAAGCCCCGCCCCCACTCAATACAGTAGACCTGCTGACACAAGCTCATTTAGAGAAGCATGGTGTACCTGCTCTCCATTAGCCGATCACCCTCTCCGCCTCCGTTGGTTTCCTCTGTAACTGTAGCTAGTGGAAAATTATCTTTCCTGCGGATGTGTTTCTGGCTAACCATCTCCACCTGGTGGCCAGAGTTGGCGCCGGTCCGATCGTGTTCCGTATCGCTACGAGGCTGACCGTAGACATGTGTGGGATCAGGGGAAGCAGCCTGGCCGTTCAGTTGGTTTGGCGAGACCCCCTCTGGAGACTCTGAGGCTGATCCGAGCAGGTTCTGTCTGCTAATTCTCTTTATGAGTTTGGCCATGTTCCTCGCAGAGTTGCTCCTCTTCAGAGGAGACGGTTCTTCACCACCACTTCCCTCTTTCTCCCCTTTTTCTCCTTCTACACCTAAGAGAGATACAGCACATTAAAGACAATACTAATGTAATAAAAAAAATGAATTTTGTTGTATCACTTTTCTGGTCAAGTGAAAAAGAACAAAAAAAAGATACGAAATGGCACAAAAGCTGCTTATTTCAGAAATCCTAAAAGATACAAACATGCTTTTTATTATTTATAGCAGCGTTTTTTCAACCCTGCTCCTCAAGGAACGCTGCCATGCTTGCTTTAGACGTTTCCCTGCTTCTGCACACCTGATTTCAATTGATGGCTGATTACAAGGCTTTTACTGAACTCCAATCATCTGAATCAGGTGTGATAAAGCAGATAACTATTTAAAACATGCAGGGCAGTGTGCCTTGAGGACCAGGCACTGGGAAACACAGATCTATAATATTGAAGACAAAATCACGGCCAACCAAGTGTATAATGTGTCCAGTGGTGTGCTGTTCAAATTAAAACCGTTTGTGAGTGGAACTCACATTTCTGAGAACCTGAACGATTCAGTTCAAGTGAGGAAGGGAAACGCATCTCTCAATTCAGCATCATGTAACTGCGCTCTGGTGTTGACCCAAAGAGGTTTTTAGAGGCAACCTTTGGATATATCATGGCGGAAGAGTTGCAGCATTCTTCGTCAATGCACGCGCTCATTATTCAGTGTGTTTGTGCGTGGGTAACAGAAATGGCATAAAGCTTTAAGGGGACCAATATTGATAATTTAAGCCTATGCTTTTTCTACTCGTTTTAAACTTGACTATGCAGCTCTCGGTTTCACTTTATCAGTGAGGATATTCATAACCTTAAAGCTATCAGGTTTCACTGAGGATTTTTTGCAGCCCAATTTGTTTTGTTTGTTGTGATGAAGGGGAGATGGAGCAAAACCGCACAGAGAAGTAGCAGATTTGACCTCCTCTCTGTGACTATCCTGCAGGTAATTCGGTAAAACAACAAACATGAAATTAGTTTACATGATTGAGGATTTGTTAGCTAATGTGCTTAAACAGAATATACATTTCTATTAAAAACAGGAACCTCATGGAGGGTTAACTCCCTTATGGCCAAAAATATACAAATACGTGATTTTACTGCAGTAAATGTGTCCAAACAAAATGGCAAATACTAAAAAATTGAAGTTCTTTTGAACAATTAAACCGTTTGCTCTTACAGTGGGTTTTCGACAACAAATGAAAAACCTCATCAGTTGCACTGCTCACCTTCATCCTTGCAGACTAGTTTGTGGACAGGTTGTCCAGAAACCTGACTGTAGAGCTGGAAGAACTCGTTGGCTACCGTCGTCAAGACCTCGATCTGTCGGAAACGACCTGAAACACAGCAAAACAAACCGACAATGTACCAAGTGCTTCCCTTTAAAGACGTATGGTACAATCAGAACAACAGAAATGAAATTTTTAAAAAAGGAAGAAAAAAAAAACAACAGACCAATAAGCACTGTTTTGGTTATTTTGGGCAACACTGAGGTGTCCAGTTAAACTGCAGCAGAACATAGTGGTGTCTACACCACCAGGTCAAACTGTCCTTTAAGATGCTAGTACATGTTGACATACCTGCCACTTGTGGATGTGCCTGCTGCTCACTCATGGTGCTAACTCTCCATCATACCACATAAATATGTTCTACTGTTTACCTTGTGACTCCAGGGCTCACTGAACCCAGCAGCAATACACAAATTACCTGTGGGCTTTAAAAAAGGTCTCTTTTTTTCTTCTTTTTTTTTTTTTTTAAACTGGCTGGCTAGAATAAAGAGGTCAAAGGCTTTTGTACCACATGTGTGCTAACAGTATTGAGAAATTGTGAAACTTTATATAAACAGGCTAATTGACATTCAAAAACATTCATCTCACCACTAAAGCCCCAGCAGCAGGCTGAACTGAGCACAAGGTGCATTATTAAATGATTTCAGACTGATGGTTTAAACTATTAATCAATCCTCTGCAGCCTCAGCATTAAAAACTTTTCCACTCTTTAACCATCAAGTTTTTTTGAGAGAGCATTACAGCCTCGGATTTCTCTTACTTACAGACCGACAGAGGTAAAACTAAGCATTTTTTGCAGTTGTGGCCCAGCCGCCTCAAGCTTATACAAGTGAGCTGCTTTTCAGTTCAGGATATTAGCATGGATGGTTTATGTGAGTTATTGGTGCTTTAAGCTGTAAACTACAGAATTATTTGCAGAAAGTCTAGAGATCAGCAGTTTCAGGAAACTGCAAAGGAGCAACAGTGACAAAAAGTTTAAAACAACTTGACTGCTCCTCGTTTATTGGTGTAGATCCAAAACATGTGCATTTGATTTTTGAACCTGCTGGGATTCACAAGATTACAGAAACCTTACTAGCAAACACTGGATCAAGTTCAACCTATGGTTTTAAAGACTAGTTGGTGCAATTATTTACTCCTTACTTTGGCTTTGATTAAGAAAGAAATGCAATGTGACCTATAATTAGTGATAAAAACTTTAAATACTGACCAATACAATGACCCTGTGTAACCTCTAAATGGACTATTTGATTCAGTCCCAACAGAAAATATGAGTAATTTAAGATTAAATCACAATAGCAAAAACTCTTCCTCCTTGAGACAAATTATTATATATTGTAAACTTATACCTTCATATTGGTCTATTTTTACACATTCCTCAAGTGAGAGTTTGGAGCTTCAGTAACACTCTGTTGCAAAAAGGCTGGCGGTGGAATTAAAGACAGACGTCAGAGCCACTCCCCTCTCCTTCCGGGTTGTGAAAGTTGCACCGTCGGCGTCATCTCTTACAGGATAATGACTTGCATGCTTTCCTGCCCCCCCTCCCTGTTTAAATACTTGTCACTCGGTTATGAACCACAGACATCTGTCTTCTGTCGCCCTCTAAACCTTACGACACATTTTAGTGTCATCACCTGAAATAGAGCAGTGCTCTCACATATGCTGACTTTAAAGTACAAAACAAAAACATTTCTGGTCGCTTTCACCAGATGCTGCAAGTTTTTAATGTCCTGAAGCTTAAAATCTAAAAAAGTGTGGCATGACTGTGTTTTACTTTGCAAAGCTACCTTTCACAGAATTTTCTTTAGGGGTATATCTTTACCATCTTTGTACATCTGCAGCATAACAGTTTGCTCGTTCTTTATAAAAAAATAAAAACTAAAAAAACTCCTGTACTAACCATATCCCACAACCTGCTATTAATTTCCTATGTTTCATTATTTCCTGAATGTGAAATATGTTCTATAAAAATAAAATAAAAAAACATTCAGAGATACACGGGTCCATTATTTTTAAACTGATGTGGATGCATGTGTTGAAAATGTTAAAAGTACAGAAGAAAAAAGAATAAAAATCTCTCCACTCTATCCTAGGGTGTTTAGGGTCAGTGCCTTGCTGGAAAGTAAACCTCTACCTTGATCTAAAAGTCTAAAGCAGGGGTTTGCCACCTGTTGCTCTGGAGCTGAAAGTTGACATTCCACAAGGAATGTCAACTTAATATTTATTTTCTTAATAATTTGGCAAAAACATTGCAGACCTTTTTTTTTTTTCAAATATAGATAAACAAGTGCATATTTTAGAAGCTTTTTATTTTATGGAATAAATTCTGCATTAGATTTCCACAACAGAAGGTCAAAGGACCACAAAGTGCTTTACACTGCAAGTGACTACAATATGGCCAGAAGCGAGGCGGCCGTACACACGGGCGCCACCGGGCCCTCTGACTACCACCAGCAGGCAAAATGGGTGAAGTGTCTTGCCAAGGTCACAACAGTTGAGACAAACGGAGCGGGGGTTCGAACCAGCAACTCACCGATTACGAGACAAACTTCTACCACCTTTGCCATGTTTAATGCTTTCCTTTGTTTTAAAACCTAAACATAGAAAACAAATGGGGGCTCCTTAAAATGACCACAAATTCCCCATAGAATGATATTGCCACCAAAATGTTTCAAAATCAGGATGGTATATTTAGGGCTATGTGCAGAATAAATTTTCTGACAACGTTTTGCTGTGGGGGATTTTACAAACCTCAGCATCTGAGCAGAGACACTGATGATTTTAACAGTCACCCTAGCAGCAAAACACTCCACAGATGGCTGGCAGGTTGTTAGTTACTTATTGAATATCGTCACGTAACATAAGTTGTGGAGGTTGCTGTTGACTAGATGCAATATATATTGCTGGAAAGCTCAGATTGTGACACTTACTATGATAGGGTAAGTGGAGCCTACAACCAGCTACAAACATAAGCACTAGCATCACGCTACAGAAAGAACTCACCAAGTACGGTAATCTGATAGTCCAAATGTGAACAGAATGCTTTCTTTTCAGTAATTACAATTCCAGCAAAGGAGTTTAAAGTTTTAAAATCAAAAGGAAAGTTAAATAAAAGGAAAACATTCTCCTCAGTGTTGACTCCTACCTCAGCTGGTGAAGAAAGAAGAACATCAAGCCTTTTAAAAAATTACATATCTTATCAGAAGTTGGTAGACCAGGCCAGGGAAATTGAGCCTCGACTTTGACTTCCCAAACATTGGGATAGAAAAAAAGCTCTAATATCTCTTGCTACATATGACTGGATGAGACTGACTGAAATATAATTTTCACCAGACTCGACTATTAATATCACCATTTTGAGTTTGTTTATCTCTTACTTGACAAGCTTGCCATTAGTATGTCACAGTTATATCGCTCACATGTGCACGATTACAGAACCCCTCCAGCAGCCGGTTCTTAGTGATAATAGTAATACAGCGCGTTTCCTTCTGACTGCTGACTCTGCATTAATGCTCATTCTGGGGCTCTTTTCACAGGAAATGAGGGATAAGCCACAAAGACACGCACTCCCTCTTTTTTCTCTCTTCATCCTGGGGGGATTTTTCTTTTCTAATGGTGAGAACAGGGCTTACATAACAAACAACAACACACACATATGTCTGTGCGTGTGTGTGTGTTTGGGATCCAGGGAACTGCTGGAAGAGTATGAGAATGTTCTGGAAAAATAGCAAAGCTTCAAGAAACTACACACAGATCTCAAAGAAGCAGTTCATTCCAGAACATTTTCTCAAAATTTGTAAAATAATAACTTTTATCAAGCCAGTTGGAAGGTAGGGCATAAACAAACAATAAAAAAAAATTAGAAAAACAACGTTCCTGTTCAACTGTGTTCAGGGTAGTAGTTTATTTCCAGGTCCAAGTCAAGAAATATGTGAAAAAAAGTGTGAGAGAAGCAAGCACAGGACAGCTGAGAACGCAGCTAACAGGTGCTAACGAATGACGACGCCACGTCCGGACATCAATTTGTTCAGCGAGGCAGAGGATGCCCAGAGAAATGTTGCATAAGAGACTTAACAAACCGGTAACCTAAAGAGAGATTTAAAACTACACTGTAATGAGCCCAGTCTGCCTTTAATTTACCATAGTCAGCAATGAACACCGGTAACAAACTGTAACTTCCTGCTGACATATTTATAGTTATTGTTTCTTTTACTTTACATCCAACTGAGATAAGAAATGTCTTTAACAAGGAAGACCTGACCAAGGTATCAGCTATTCAAATCAAAACTATATAAATACTGATATACAATATACAAATATTAAATCAAAATACAAATTGATGTACTTCAAGACAGCGAATACTACATGTGAACAGGAGGTGCAAGCTATTCATACTCCATACCGAAAACTACTTGATACACTCAAAATTAATCTGTTGTAATGGCTGCACATTGCAAAAATAATACAGGGATCACAATCAATCCCTAGAATTCTGAGGCAATTGCTTTTCGAACTTCCTGCAGGAGCTAGCTGTGCTGCAGCACTAACATTAGTTTGTTAATAAACAGGAACTAGCTGAGAAAGTTTCAGTTGTATTATGTTTTACTTCTGCCCTCTAATAAAACAGCAATGGTCAGCAAGAGGTGGCAACACTTAAATGCCTCCAACCTAATGAAGAAATATGTTGGCAGTAAACTACACGCTATATGTTTTCATGTAGAAGCCTCTATGTCAGTGTCAGAACTGGTGTTGATTAGCCAGAGGCAATAAAATTGTGGTTTGCTGTGTGAATATAAATGAAAAGATCAGATACATGAGGCGAAGTGACATAAAATAAAGGCCATAACGCAATTTATCTGCAATTCGGGATAAAGATTCTGCTTTTTGTTTTCATCATAAACCGGAATATATGTTAATATACCGTTCTCTGCTTGCACCAATGAAGATGTGGATACCTCGGTTTCCTTGCACTCAAGCAAAGAGCGCCTGTGTCATGAACGAGTAGAAATAAGTAGATTTTATCAGAACCTTAATAGCCCAAAGTCAGTGCGTGAGAGCCAGACATCAGTATGTAGTGTGGTAACATGGTACTGTTCTAAATATAAAGCTTTCTAGAACAATAACTTATCAGCTTCCAAACACACTGCAGTGCTATTTCTGGCTGAATAGACATGCCCGCTTGCTTAGGGCAACTAAAATAAAAAAAAAACAAACAAAACAAAGCGCCATTTCATTGAAGTTATCAGCGCTGCAGATCTGCAATGCAGTCATTGCATTATAGATTTTATCTCCACTTATACAACTCTCAAAACAGCTTTTTTACATTTTAAAAAAAGACCTACGTTATTTATTTTTCGTGTAAATAAAAACACGCTGATGCATCTATGCAGTTTTAACATTTTAACATTTAACAGTTTTCACATCTGCTTTTCAGGTAGAACCAAGCTGTTCCATGTGCGTTTTGAGCATCTTCTTCTTCCACTCTGTCCTGAACAGGTCTATAAAATGTGCATTCATTCAAGAAATTAATGAAGAAAGTTATGAGTTGCTCCGTTAGCTCATCTGTTTAGTACCGACTAAACATGCTTTGGTATTTGTCAGCCATGAAAATCAGAGAACAAGATGAAAACGAATAAGAAAGCAGCCACACCCAGTCTGCTCTATCAGGTTGTTTGTTCTACAAATCCAACAGTCAGGATTGACTGATCTTTGACCGATGGACAAATCTGTACCCTGGAAGGTCTGGTGAAAGTTCCGTTTATAAATGATAGTGCAGGCCAGTGATAAAAGCAGAAAGCTTCCTGAGCCAGGTAAACAACTTAATAACCCATAGCACTGATACATTAGCTTCATGCCCTAAATTACTCAGCAACCTTAGATGTCTAAGGACATGAAGCTAGAGAGATTTGTTTCATCATCTAATAATTGTGATGGTTGTGGTTCTATCGGACAATATTTCATTTCTTAACTGCTAACCCGTTGGTTTGGAAACTAGATGAATATCTATTTGCATGAGTCAACAAGAACAAAAGTTCTGAGGTCAAACTGGACAAACGAACAGCTTAAAATGCAAGATGTTAGGATGCCATAAGTTAATGGCTGTAAGATAAAACGCTAAAGAGGCACAAAGAAGCAAGCTAGCACTGAAGCCCTTTTTTGCAGACTGTTGCTGTTAACAGATGCTCTTCACAGCTGGAACGGCTGAGTTGGGATTTGTTTTCACAGCTGGAAATACTCCACTGAGATGCATGGTTCATGTGCATGGCGGGCAGAACACGACGCTTAAAGTAAGATGATGTTGTGGATTCTCAAATATCCAGATACGGACAATCCTAAGGGCTTAAATAGAGGGTAACTGGACTACTCCTCTTTTTCCTTGAAAACAAGATTGGTCGTCCAGCTGGCTTTGCTTTTAAGCCCTTATAGTCACAATTCCAGCTGATGCTTCTAATTAATATATAGGGTTGGCTGCATCTCATCTTATTATAAGACCACATATTTAGATGTATTTACAATATTAGCATTGTCTGCACAGCTGGTTTGGCCTGTAGATCAAGCACTTAACTTGCGTTATTTTTTTTATTTTTTTCCCAGTTGATGAACACACCATCTGGGTGAGGGAGACTCAAGGTTAGCGGTTTATTTTTTAAGATTATAGCTTATAGCCAATATAAACAGATTAATGAATTTAAACTAAAATTAAAATATTGCATAAGCGTAAAGGTAAGGCTTTTTAGCAAAGAAATGTTTGCCTGTTGGCAAGTATGTCCAGGAACTACACAGTATATGGACTCAATACTTGGTTGGGGCTCCGTTTGCATGAATTATTGCACCGTGGCATGGAGGTAATCAGCCTGTGGTTCTGCTGAGGTGTTAAAGAAGCCCAGGTTGCTTTTCATCTTCCTCTTCCTATAACATTGACTCTATAATAGGTTGAGGTCGGGAGAGTTAGCTAGCCAGATGTTGGTCAAATAATCTATTCATTTCTGGTTTCTTCATCCTCTATGTCGATTTCCTTCACTGCCATTGAATTTCATAACCTAAGAGATAGTTGAAACTTAGCTAAAGTATAAAAAAGAACTTGAGACCTGACAGTCAGTGCCATTGTATAGTACTGGTTTACACATGTATAGAAATCGATTATTTTATGTTTGTACGGTTTGCATTTATAAGGCTGTTTGAGGAACCGTTTAATCAAGCTTAAGTAAAACAATCAAAGCCTGGTGTCTTAGGTGTGTCAAAGAACCATCATCACACCAATTAAGCAGTGATGCTTGCAAGAAAGTACCATCAAACATATTTCTCTCAACTTTTGAAGGGGCTTTAACTCACTGCCCTCTCTAGGGGACAGTTATATCAATGTGGCCTACGCATCTTTTCACACTAAATACATTTATATATGAATTTTTTTTTAAAGAGTTCTAAGCTCCCCTAACTATATTCTAGTAACCAAAGCTATTCACATCTCCCCAAACAAGATAGAAGCAGATTCTTGTTCTGACACAAAATAGAGTTCCTTGCCAATTGTTTTTAAGCTGCTAGACTGTAAAGCTGTCAAGACGAGGAGGATCAGCTGTGTGTGCGCTCAATTAGTTAGCCAATACCTTCATGCAGACCAAACTTCAAAAACAAAAAGGGGCCAGGATGTTAGGGGAGTAGGTCTGTGTGTGTGAGTGTGGTTGCGCGTGTGCGTTTGGGACAAACAGACCTTTGTTCTCTCTGGCAGTGTTGTCCAGGCAGTTGGCAGAACAGCTAAAAAAGCTGAAGGACCCCCACAAAACCCCACAGTAATACTGGGAACAGGACACGCACACACAGTCAATGCGCTTCACTTCCTCCGTCTACAGTTTCAGGATGCAGACCTCTAAAGCGCTCAGTGCAAACACCCACTAACGGAGCAGGTCAGCTGCTGCCGATGTGCGCAGTAAACCCACAAACACTAGAATGGACAAAGACGTGTAGACGGTGTTGGAGGTACATACTGGTTAGAGCGTAGCTGGGGTTTTCCAGTTCCATTCGCTGCAGCTGAGCTCCCAGGTAGACCTATAGATGAACCACAGGAAACAAAATTGACGATAAGTGCAGCTAGGTTTACAAATGGTTCAAAATTTATCATAATTAATAATGCAGGTGGCGGAATCCATGGCGGCTATGATATTTAATGAAAAGACCCAAAACAGCTATATCAGTGCATAGCAAAGACAGTTTCCCCCTTTTTTTATTCTTTTTTAATTTATTTTAATTTTAAGTCAGCACTACCTTGATGTCGATGCCCCTCGCTGAAGAGTTGTTGCTGAAGAACCGTGGGGGAATTCTCGAGGATGGGTCGGGTTCTTCCCGACCAAAACCCAGATTTAAAAGGATTTCCTCAGGGTCCTCCTCATACAGCTCCAGCAACTCTGAAACACTGTTAATAGACAAACTGTTAGCAACCCACAATGCACCACACTCACCTACCACATCTTTAAAAAGTGGAGACATGAGTGACATCCAATTAATAGTCCAAACAACTCATTAAAAAGGAGAATTACTGAAAAATTCTGGAAGATGAAACAAAGGACTATTGTTGTTTGGTGTAGACTTATCTATTTGTTAGAAAAATTGGACTAGGTTGAATACAAAGACCTATTTGATCCAGACCTAAGTTTGAGTCAAATACCCATTTATATTAGGTATCACCAAGAGGCTATTGTGTCTCCGTTTTCTTCCACTTGAAACCACTTGTCTCCATTTTGGAGAAACCTCAATGAGTCTGATTGTAGAATAATGGAATGAACTGACCTGGATACAGTACTGCTTTTCCCTGATCCTGTAGAGTTCATACTTCTCCCCCTCTCTTTGTACTGAGTCCTCTTCTGATCCGCCACAAGATCAAAACTATATACAAACACAGGGCAAGAATAAAATACACAGAGTTGTCAAAATAATGGACAACACCAAAAATAATGGCTCACCAACTAAAACGTCAAACTGAATCATGAAGTATAATAAAATAAAAAAAAGGACTCACCAGGGTTCAGCTTTATTATTTTTGGACTGAAGATGATTGGCTGCAGAAACAATGTAAGATAATGAGTCAATAGAATATACAAAATAATTTGAATTGAGTTAAGAAGCTTGGACATCTTCGTGTCATTGGCACAAATGGTGGTAAATTTGGGCTGAACTTTGAAAGGCAGAGTGCCTTTACTGGATGTTGGATGGTTTGCCATGGCAAAAAAGAAACTGGAATCAAGCTGGCCTTTGGCAAGCCAATCTATCCAAGAATCTAATGCTATGCTTTCACAAATAAGCTTTAATAGGGTGGTAAAAATACACCCAATTCACAGGACAACACTACACCAAATATTGGGTCTGGGAGAAGAGGGGAGACATTTTAAAAGAAATCATAAGGAAAACTTAGAATCTCTTTGTATTTGCTAATAAACAATTAAACCTCTAATCTATGTGTTCAGTCCAGGTTAGTTCTTATGCTTTTCTCACTAAGCTGGTCCTAATGGCAAAGGAATATTAAATGTGGTTCTTTTGAGTGTTCTACTATAGATTAAAAGGTTTTGTAGATTTTAAACCCTGTTATAAGAAAACCTGTTTAATGTAGAACTACTGAGTTACGGTTTGACTTGACAAGGTGTTTAAGATTCTGAACTACAAAGGGTTGAATGTCATACCGATTATGTTAACAAAAAAAAAAACAGTAAACTAGCCTGCTGTTTAATGCCGATAGGAAACTACAACTTAGATACCAACTTCAGCCTGTAAGCTAGTCACTGTGTATGGCTATTTCTTCTTATGGAACCAACAAATACTTCCACTTTAGGTTGAAACAAGTGGATAAGGAACAGAAATGTTGTGCAGATGACTTTTTAAATTTCCTAGTATACTGCAACAAGTTTCCCTTTGATATTAAAATGAGATTGCAAACACAAGTGGTTATGGTTCTTCCTTGAAAACGGAGAGAGGTGTTGCTAAATTAGGTTTTATATGTGTACGGTCAATTAACACTTCTCTCTTAACACAGCATCTCTACAAATATAATGTTGCTACTATTGATATGCACTGAAAAGAGTGTCCTATCAGAATAGCTGGTCAAGCTGTGGTCACTATTCAAGAATTTTGTGGTTGCTGCTCTACTTTCCCTTAAAACTAGATCTTATTCGAATTGGTTTTTCTGCATATTTTTAGACAACTGGATAATTTTTAAATGAACGAATAAAATCCAAAGCTTCTCAAACAATTTCTTGCTGTCCATAGCCGTCGAATGCACCAAGGCTAAAACACTGTCTATGTAAGTAAGCCAGCTGACAGTGCAGTTGCTCAACTCACCTCTGGTTTAATACAGAGGAACTAGTGAGAGTTATAGTGAGATCTGTTACCGTTAAGACGTCTCTACTGTCACATGTAAACTTTCCTTACATCACCAGTTGTTGAATTTCCAAATGTATAACTTACAAATCAAAATAAAATGTATCTCACTTTAATATAGATTGCTTTTTTTCTACCCTATCCAGACATTGGGTTACTTAAAAAAAACAACAGATTTTTATGCTTTACCACCATTTACTGTATTGTCTATGAGAGCTTAAAGCCATCAAACAGAGGTATGAGTGATATTTTTATTTCCAAAGAACCTGTTGAGACGTGTCAGCTTGCCACCATCCCCCAGTGTCTCTCCCTTTTCTACTTCTCTTTCTGTTAAAACAGATCACGTTTCTTCTCCTACAGACGGCTGGATTAAGGGAGCAAAAGATAACGAAACCTCAGCTGCATCTGGTAACTCACTCATTCACTTCCATCTAGTCTACTCTGAACCTTTTAATGTACTAATTCACTGCCATTCCATTCAGCCGTTAAGACTTTAATCTGTTCCTACCCTGTCCTTATATTGCTTGGTATCATTATGGCCAATTAGGATCTGTTTGTACATGACGTCTCTAAACTCTTACTTTACAGGGGACATTAGCTGCCTTGACAGAAATCACTCTGAGCACAATCATGACACTTGCAGTCAGGACATAACTTAAAACACACAGAGGAACTCGTACTAAAAGAACAAAAGGTTGAAGTACTGCCACACTCATTATCTCTTAAAATTACAAACGCATTAAGATGAAAGTGACTTGTTTGGCTTGTCTGGATGAACTAGCTGTTAAAAAATTACTTAATATTGAGGAAAAGAAGGATTTTTTTTATTGGTCAACTGATCTCTGATTTCAACCTGAATGCTTTTGCCAAACATAATAAACCTGCTTGACTTTTATTCTTCTTTATGTTAGTTTAGGCTGCAATTACATCTGCTTAAAAACACTTTTTGGCCATTTTTTAAATGGAGACAGTTCCGAAACAACTTCATTTACATTAGCCTCCGATACATGTTTTTCTTTTTCTTTTAACTCTTCCCCCATTTCTTATACTTTGTTCCAAGGAGACATCTTAAAAGTGGTCTTGAGCAGTAATCCATCAGGTATTTATAAGTCCTCCTTTGGACTTTGGTAACTTTTCCCCCCACAGGTATTCAGTTGTTTTTGTCCAATACTAGCCCAGAGGGATGTCTTTTTGGCTTGATAGAAAACTTAACACTAATAGATTAGTCAGGCAAAAAACAAAGTAAACCAATGCTGTGTCAACATGTAACAGGAGTCCATTTTATATTAAAGCTTCATACACTTTTAATGTTAGTGTTGGTATAACTTAAAAAACCCAATCAAGGAGAACACAGTTGGGTAGATATAAAATAGTTTTTTAGCATCAAAAGGTGATTTTCAAAGAACCATAAGCTAAACATTGTCATTAAATAGACTTTGGGATGATGCTTAAAAGACAAATATCTGGCTGTTTTTAAATATGAATAGTTGCAAAATACACAGTCATAGTGTGGTCGGTTGGGATCGCCACACTTGGATCCATTTCCTGTCAGAACCATACTAAGATCTATTGGGTCACAGTAAGAATAACAAATCGATGGTTTCACTGAATAAAAACAACCAAACAAAAGTAGCTACATTTGAGCCAAATCCCGAAAATCTCCATTTGTTTTTGTACATGATTTGAATTTATTGGTCCCATTTCCCTTTTGTTTGAGGTTCCAATAATAGAGAAATATTAAAATGCATAAAAAAGGCATGTGACTTTGGCTAAACTGTGTACATTTACCTTTAAAAGCAAAACGTTTTATGAGTTCCAGAGTTGGAGAAGGTCATAATTTACAATGTGCTAAAAATTAAGTCAGAACAAAGAGAGATGCAAGTATAAATATCAACAGGAAACAAATGTAATATATTAAGACATTGTGTGGTAATTTGAGCTCCAAGAGAGCAAAGCTTCCTACAGATAACACAAAATTAAGGTAAAGGTCTACAGTCCTTAGGCAATAAACAGAGACTGCCTAATCTGTTAATATCCTGAAAAAGAAAACCTTTGGACAGCTATCCATCAATCAATCTATCCATCCATCCATCTACAAGAGTGCCACTAAAAGCAAAATAAAGCATCAATCAAGCATTTCCACAGATTCTGCATTCAGTACAACACTAAAAGTAGCATTTTTATTGTTTCCGAAACAGAGATTCAATTATAATTTTTACTTAAGAGATCAAATAAGTAGTTGTCAGAATTGTTGTTGCTTTACAGAGTAGTTCAGATTAAAACTATATAAACTCAAACCATCCAGTAATTCTTCATCCTTTCCGGCCCAGAATCCCTGAGATGACCTATAAATCCACACGCAGCACCAAAGTCGGATCATCACAGGCTATTGTTTGCTTGCTCTTCTAAGCCTCTACATATGTATTCACAGCAGATCACAAGAATGACGAAGATACACACACTTTCAGGGGAGAACCAGCCATGCATGCAGTGACTCTCCACACTTCTAACCACTGTTGACTTTTCCCTCGTGAAGAAACAGGACAGAGGAATGGAGTGCAGTCCCACAAGATGTTCTGTTTATTCTGCTGACACTGTTTTGTTTGCAAGAGATCTGACCCTCATTTAAACACCTTCGCACTAAGGACTGATGCGTAAGGCTGAACATGTAATTGTTTTTGCTGCAGTATTTCAACCCCCACTGTAACTAATATCAACGGGAATTTACATTTATTTAAAGGATGGCCCAAAAAACCAATAACAGTAGTTAACTGTGTTTGCTTATTATTTAAACATCAGTTTATGAATGTTTTAATCTAGCATTTAAAATTATTTTGTTTGATTTAATTAGTGTTGTCCCTCAGGACTGCAGTGGGTTCAAAAAGTCAACCGTTCTCGGGAAAAGTCTTAAGTAGTCCTATTTTTTGATCGGAAAACTGAACAAAACTTAAGCCAAACACACAAAGTAAGCAAGCACTTGACAGATTAATAAAACAGCAATTAGGATTTTAAGCAGTTAAAAACAGCTCACACTTAATACAACCTAAAGAAGCCTTTTATTCCCATCCACTGAAACAATCAAGTATGAAGGGTACACCTGCCATTTGGGATAGGAATTGACTTTTAAAATAAGATTTTAAACACAGAATTAGAGGAAACCGTTAACAATATGCAATCATTTCTAATCTGATTTGCATTGTGAGTTTTCCTCTGAACTAACCTTCAGCTCCCAATGAAAGGTCATCTTCAAAGCTGCAGCCAATCTTCACTCCTGTTCAGACACAGACACACATTACCACAGAGTAAATACAATGTGGTGAAGTTATGAAATAGCTTCAGCGCTATGCAAGCACCGAACTTAAAAAGGGACCATCACCTTTTCTCCCCCCCAATAGGGATTGGGTGGGGTAGTTTTGGGTAGTCAGTGTATTACCTAAAGTAGAATGTGGTAACCATTATAGAGAATCGGGGAGAAGTTTAAGCCAATTTTAAAAATAAGTTGTGAAGACCAACTGTTACATGACAAAGCTCAAAGAGTAAAAATAGTGTTAGAAGGCTGGTTGTTTGGCTTTCTTATGCTATAATCAACAACAACAAAAAAAGAAACCATGGATTACCTTTGCTTGGAGAAGTACTTTGATCATCTAGAGAGGCTCCAAGAGGAGTTCTGAAAAAAAACAAGAGGTATTAATCCAATTTAAAATCTGGATTCTAAATAAACAGATACCAGGTAGAGAAATAATTGTGTTTTTCAATATTAGCTAGACAACATGTTTAAATTAGAAGCTATTACAAACCGTAATAAGCTTTTTAATACGTTTTGTTGTCAGTGCTTTTTCTATTTCTTCGTGAAATTACAACAGGATAAAGAAAAAAACAGACATGTACTAACAAATCTGTTGGGGTATGGTGATTTAAATGAATCACATTAAGCGCTACAGGTTTGTGTGGTTACTTAGAGAAGTAGACCAAAAAACGGCTATTTTCAGGATCAATAAGCCGATTGAAATAAAGTCAATGAAAGTACAGGGATGTAAAAGGGTAACAAGGAAACCACATTTTATACAATAGGTTCGTGTTTAATTAAGACTGCGAGTCAGCAAGAGAGAGCAGGA
This sequence comes from Valencia hispanica, assembly GCA_963556495.2. NCBI lineage: Eukaryota > Metazoa > Chordata > Actinopteri > Cyprinodontiformes > Valenciidae > Valencia > Valencia hispanica. The sequence goes on along the minus strand of OY747707.1, from coordinate 38,984,869 downwards.
CTTTGGGCAGGTTCACATTGGGTACTTTCCAGCAAGTGTAGACTTTGTGTCGTAAAAGAAAATCTCTGGACTGGAACATGAATCAATAGTATGCGGTCATTCAGGGTGACAGACGCACCGACTGCAGAGTTCGCGCTCTCACAACCTACAACAAATTGTAAGAGGTGTCAGAAGCATCCTCCGAAGATTGTGCACTTCACACTGGCTCTCATCCCCTTCTGCCTCATCCTCTTTCTGCCTCTTTTCAGCTTCCAACTAATACTAAAAGCGTTAATACTCAAAAACCTGCCGTCCCGTGATCGTTGGATTGAGCTCTGTTGAATCCGTTTGATGTGATTCCGCAGCAGCAACAACACCACCACATGGTGCTGGCATCGTCAGTGTCACACAAGCTTACACCAATGTTTTCTTTCCAGCTTGCACAGTCTGACATGTTCAAGTTCTGTACAATTGTTGACTTTACAGCAGATAACAGGAATAGTTGAATGGATTACAGCAAAAGTTGCTTTGAAGAATCCTTTTGAGCTTTTAACCTTTGCCTCTCATGGAACACGCAGGAATTTCAAACGCAGGCATACACCTGGAGAGTGTGGTTTTTGTAAACCTAGCTGCACTAATCACTAACATAAGATGCTATAGAAAGCTTAAAATACCAACTTTTGAATATTTTTTTTTCTTATGAAAGAAAATCACATTTTACATCGACTGCTATCTCTCACAGTGGTACAATGTTGCCTCTACACCAAGTAGAAATAATTATTGACTTATGGCTGGTAAGAAAATAAAAATATAAATATAAATAATTCGGAAATGGTTTGCAAATTTTTGACTGGAGCTTCTATTTTAGAAAAGAACGTATATATTTTACAAGTTTTATAGCTAGATGTGTAGAAGTTAATTCCTAGATTGGTTTTATGTAAGGCTACTTGGTTAATGAGCTGTTATGCTAAGGTCAAGCGGTGCAAGGCAGGCTCCGTATGCATGCGCTTAGTGCCCGTCATGCAATGTTTAAGTAAACCATGTAAAGCAGCTGTCAAACAGTGTCTAGGCAATCAAGTTTTACTGTCTGTCATGAATAACCTCAGCTGCCTGTCAATATAAGAAAATATCCCAGACTTAGGTTAAATCTGAAGGTCAAGTGTTTTAAAGGCCGACGACCAAACTAGTTTACCCAGGCTAACTAGTTAACGGATTTGGTTACTTCAATGTAGCAGCAGGTCTGAGCAGCATCCAGCAGCTGGATGCTGGGAACGGTGAGCTGTTGCACAAACTGCAGCTCTTATCAATGGGCCGAACTTTATGTCACCATCAAACACCACACACAGCCCAAGGGTTGTGTAACTTGTGTATCAATGCACAGTTGCAGCATATGGAAATCTGTCCCACTCTCAATGTTAAGCCATGTTAGCCATGGGCCTCTACAGCCAACACTATAGTAACCAGACTCCCGTTAGTAATGTAGCTCCAGGGATGTTGTGTCATGTCTGTCAGAGCCCTGTGGAGGGTTCAGAGTGGCAGCGGTTGAAACCGTGTGAGCCTACGATAACAATGTTGACTCAGCAGGAGGAACCCCTCCTCTGTTTACTCTACGTTTCTTTTTCTGCCCCTCTTTCCATCCTCTGTCAGGTTCTTCCCTTCTCACTCTGCCTCATAGCTCTTCCCTAAAGATCATGTGCCTTATCTCTGGGCGTTGGTCTCCTCCTTACGCGTCCCTTTATCTGAGGTTCTGTGTGTTGTGTACCTAGGCGTTGGCTTTGTGTCAATCCAATGTCAGACACCGACAAACCCCATTCGCTTTTAGACACCACGAGGAAGAAATAAATATACTAATGAGTAACTCAAACAGTTAAGAAAAATGCCACTCAATCAGTTGGGATGCAAAAGCTCATCCAGCACAAATCTTACACTTTGATCTGGTAACTGAGCAGGTTTTCCTACAAATAATTTCCGTCTCATTTAATCATTTCTTGGTCAATAAGCTTGTAATATTTTTAAAGTTGCAGCAGAGCAAAAAATAAAACTGTTTAGTTATACTTTTAAAGGACCGGCTTTAGTATGTGACACTTAGACAACAGCCTAAACCAGAACATAAAAAATAAAAATAAAAATGGGTAGCCTCTTTTAAGTGAACGAATACCGTACCTGCAATCAATCAGCCAGGTTGCAATCTTGCTAGGAACTTGTCCTGGCAAAAAGACACGTTAGCATGTTAGAGCAATAATCAAGCAGACATTTTGCAGAGATGACAACCCTCTAGAAAAGAATTATATATTTATCAAGTACCTTTTTTTAAAGATATTCTGTTTAGTTATTTAGGTGGGGGGGAGAACAAAACATTTTTTGTCTATGTGACACCTGATGGATTATCATTACTGACAGGAGGTTACATCACCAGACAATAGCCAGCAGGTTTCAGGGTTGGAGACCCTAAGATATGAATCTTTCCTACAGTTCTTTAAAAGAGCTTTAGCGTTTGTTTTTCCCCGTTTTACATTTAGGCAAGAGCCTCATTTCTTCATCAACTTCCTTACTTTTGAAAATCGTTATCCATCTGCTTCATTTTAAAAGTATATTCTCCTATCTCTCCAGATTTCAAAAGTGGGTACTAGACATGGGCCTCTGTGGCGTGTTCAGCTCTGAAGAAATTAAACATAGAAGAAATGAAAATGGACACTTTAGTCACATTAATTTTACAGGAAATGTTTGGGGTGCCAGAAAAGATGCGAGTCTTCGCAACTCAAATTAGAGTCAAATGAAGTTAAAGTCCGTATTTTTCTAAAATTTTATCCAAGATAAAGCCATTTCTTTTTTACAAACACACTGCTAAAACTTAAGATTTTAGATTCTTAGACATCTTAAAGTTGGTGACACTTGAGCTCAGTCTAACCTGGTTCTCGGCTCGGGGCATTCCCACTAACGTGGATCTGCTGGGGGTCAGCGCAGTCTGGCTTCGACCCTTGCCCAATGGAGTCCCTGCTTCTGGCCCAGGCTTGACGCCGATCATTGGCGTCAAGCCCCACTGTGGGATCTGAGAATTGATCAAAGAAAAGTGAAGAGTCTGTGTGAATGCTATGATGTTGTCATTCAGGTTTGGCAGGTAGTCAGCCAAAAACAGAGGGAGTTCAAACTTGCAGAGCCTCTGAGTTTGGATAAGTCACGACTCCTCACCCCGATAACCGCATTTCAACTGGTGTTATCAGTTGGGTTGATAATGCACAACAACAACATGGCAAAGTGCTCAGGTATCCATACAGTATATTATGTGCTGAACATTAAATTAGACAATCTTTGCCAAATTGTACATCTGTAAAATACATAGAGAAACAGACAATTTTTGATTAACTTATTAGAGCAGTTTAAGCATGGCAAAGTAAGAAGACCTACCTGGAACAGTGGTGACTTGTCTTTCAAGAACTCCGACATCCATTTTGGTGTGTGCGGTTTTTGTCATTCAGTCAGAGGACTGATGACTCTGCAGCAACATCTGCAACAGGTGGCATGGCTGTGGGAAAGAAAAGTAGTTGTTGGTTAATTTACTAGGAGAACAAACGAAAACAACTAGAGATGCTGACCAGAATCAGGCAGCTTTCAGCTTGATAGTACCCGAATATAACCCCCCCCCAAAAGAAAACAACTACGGGTATCTTTTTGAATCAGTGAACCAAATACTAACAGGTCATGCGGACAACAACATCCTTCCCTCAGTTGTTACTGAGTAAGTAATCTGTGTGGTGTTAAAATTAAGTCAGGGGAACCACAAAGTTGTAAGGAGTAAAAAGGAATCTATTTTCTACAGAAGCATGTCGGCTCCTCATTCTGGCTGCTACAGCATGGAGACCAACTTGGTAAAGGACTGAACTGACACGGAGACGCCTTGAGCAGAATACAGGGAGGCTAAACGTTTTAAGCTGCTCTGCTTTATTGTTTTGAGCCGTCATCCTCTGTGTGTTATGGAATGTTGTAGATTTGGAAATGCCAGCAGCCTTTCTGACATAACTTTGTGTTAAAGGTCAACATTCTCCAGGGGACACAGATAGTGACTGAGATTTGGGGTTAGACATGCAAAACACGCTAGTTGTGTTAATTGCCTATATGAATGGCTAAAATCGTTTTTTAAATGTGCACCACAAATCACTTTGTCTTTGTTTTAAAAATAAAAGAAGACTGTTTAACGGCGACTGCTTTCTCTCTTTCACACAGTGTGAAGTCACCTCTGCTCTAATTAAAGACAGCTCACAGTAGGAAGGCTAGAAAGAAATATGTTCAGTACTGTTAAGCATTTAAAATCAGACTTGGCTAAACTCAGTATTTTGAAGGGCAAATATTTACACAAAAATTAGATCAGAAATTGGACTCAAATCTCTGATCAGTGCATCTCTAGAAACAATCACATATAACAGACTAATAAAGATTCTGAACACAAATTTACATTGATACATTTTAAGCTCCATCTAAAAGCTGAAGTAATTGAATGAAAGTCAAATCTAAATTTAAAAAAACCTCCACATCATGTGCTCACTGTCAAATAATGTTTACAACAAAAGTATCAAATTAACTATAAGTCCCTTAAATGAGTAAGGCTGGAGGGAGAAAAATATAGATGCTTTGTGGAGGGATGTTGTGGCTGAGAGGCGTCTTATTATTAATGACCCACCAGGAGATCGGTTGAGATTACAGACACAACCACACGCCGCGGGAACAGTGAGGCACTCGGACTGTCCAGGACAGAACATCCAAATCTGAAAAGTGAGGTCAATCGCAGAGCGTTGGACAACTCCGCTGGCATTGAGAAGGACAGACCGTAATAAACATCTCCCTTTAAGGCCACCAGACACATTTTCCACCTCATTTAAAGATCCAGCATCTTTATAAATATAGAATGGGATTAATTTTGCTAGCGGATACTACATCTACAATATAAAAGACAAGAACTCAGGGTATGCAAACAGTTCCAGGCCGCTTTGTGGGTGGCTTTTTGCTCCTACATGAGAATGCAAAGTCCTTTGTAGGTTCCAGTTACATCTACCTCTGATCCCATCACGCTGACACTGAATAGTTAGTACGCCAAGTTCAGATTGCAATGATTGCAAGGTCATAGGAAAAGGTAAGCAGTAAGATTTTAAAATTACAAACTGACACTCACTAGGGTAGAAGGACGTGTGGTTTGTGTTGTTACGTGCAACAGAGTTCTGTGTAAAATCCGATTCGGTATCCACAGAAACTGAAAAGTGCCATTCAAACGTCAATCTAGAATTAACTTATTAGAAACATCAGTACACAAGAAATTTGACAGTATGCCTACAACTCAGAAGAGCTTTGGAGGAAGTTTGGAGCACCTTCTACAAGGTATCAGAGTGATAAACAAAGATTCAAAACTTGGCACAGAGTCAGGGCTCCAAGCAAAATATGAGGATGCTGTGACAGAAATCATCAAAGGAAGACTTTACATAAAAATATCAACTAACTTCCTTGATGTGCACTTAGTCACATAACATTTGCCAACTTCATATAGGCCGTCTTACTGAAGGAGCGTGAAAACAAGGCAAGAGCTATCAAACCATTTGGCGTTATTAACAATATCACTTGCATAGATTCCTTCTTCCAGGAGCTTGCACAGTCTCGCACACAAACCGTAAGGGAAACTGCGATTTACTGTACTAGTAAAAAAGGGGAGACGGGGATCGCTAGGATGCCAGGTTAGCAGACAAATCTTGCAGAATGGAATCAACAGTTACAGACTCTGGAATTTTTTTTGTATTACTGTAGTTTTCTGACGGCATGATAAACTGTTTTGAATGAGACAGCCAGTATCTCCATGCCATTTCTAAACATATGCAAGATTTTGCAAAGCAAGTTCATGTGAGATACCACAAGGATTTATCTTAGGCTAGTTTTCTTCCTTTAGTCCAAATGCATGTTGAGGTTTACGGACAGTCGGAAATGTGTTCTACATCTCTGCAAAAACTTGCAAGAATCAAAGTAGTCTGGTAAACTGTACCTTTTTATAATCTGTGCTGGAAAACTTTCAACTCATTGTGGTCTAGTGATATTTTCAATTTCTTAAAAATAGACATGACAAATTATTTTTTTCAAAGCATTTTAAAGATTTCTTCCCTTGAATTGGCAGAGCAAAAAGAAAAAAAATAAAACAAAAAAACCCAGGTTTCACAACTTTAACAAATGCAGGAAAAGAAATTCTACGGATAAGACTCAACTTGCTCTCAGTTATTCAGGACTGCAGAGTTAATGCCATAAACACTTGTTTACATTTTCTTTCCTTTCTTTTAGACGAAATTGCTCAGTTGAACAAAGGTGATACAGTCAGGAGACAGAGTTGTCAACGTTTCTAGGAAACTATAAACACGTCATCTTCAACTTTCTTTATATTGTTGCCATTTTAAATTCTAACATTATGAATTATAAATAATACATCCATGACAATGTTCACAGCCAGTCCTAGCATGTAAACCCAGCTTGCAATTTCCTCATCAAATTACTAGCATCCTTTTAACTTTCTGTTTAATGTAATTCTTTATGAATTCACAATAAAGCAAACTTGGCTTGCACCTCTAGTAAATTGTACAATCTATGTTCCCAAGCACTAGAAAACAATTTGTCTAGTTTGTTTTGTGTTTTAACTGCAAGCAAACAAGATGGAAAAAATAAAAAGACATAACACGTTTCTCTGAAAGCAGAGCTAAAAGCCTAACTGGAGCATGGTGCACAAGGAAGATGAAAGTATGCCTTTTGAAAATGAACCTCTAGAGAAGCATGGAAGAGAAAGGGACCAGGGATGGAGCCTTGAGGTACCCTACTGGCTTTCATTTGGTAACTTAACCTCCTCTAGGGTCCACAAGACTACATGTGGTGTGCCCCAGGGTTCAATTTTAGGCCCAGTGCTTTTTAATCTTCATAGTTCATCTTGGCAGTGTCATCAGAAGAAATGGAGTTAACTTTCACAGTTATGCCGACGATGCACAGTTGTACATCTCTGTCTCCTGATGACACGGCCATCAAATCTTGAATAACAGAAAACTTTCTCCAGCTCAACCAGGACAAAACTGAAGTTTTAGTCATCGGTCCTGAGGATCAGAGAGAGAAACTAAAACTACAATCACTGTCTTTTAATCCTTCTTTACAAGTGAGGAACCTGGGCGTGATTTTTGATTCCGAGTTGACTTTTATCCCTCTCATTAAAAGTATTACTAAAATAGGTTTTTCATCTAAAGAACATCGCCAGAGTCCGACCCATTCCATCTCGGGCAAACATGGAGACACTGATGCATGCTTTTATCACCAGTGTTTTACCATCAGTGTTTTACCAAATATTACCATATTTATTCTCTGTTTATTTTATACTTTAACTTATTTTAACCTTCCTTCCAGTGTTTCCTCTGTGGGAGCCCTCTGCCTCGGGAGCGGTGGTCGGCTGTTGCTACCTGGGTGCTCTCCAGGTAGCGCTTGGTGGAGGTGGGGGTCTCAGCCTCGCCTCCTCTAAGAACCCTGTGTCAGTGCCTTGGCGGCTGCTGTTGATCTGCTGTAGCCGGTGCAGATGGCTCCTTTGATGGCGCTTCCTTACTTGGCTGATCTGTACTCAGTCCATTGTCCTTTTTACTGTTACTTTTAAGTGTGTGCTTGCATAAGGGCTGGGTTGCGAGGAGGGGGTATAAGTATGATCGTGCTTTTAAATCTGTGGGGGAGGGATGGGAATGTGGTTTATGTGGGTTCATTTTAATTCTGTAAAGCACTTTTAACTGCAATTTGTGTATGTTAAGCGCTTTATAAATAAAGTTTGATTTGAATCATATCAATATTAGGCAACGGCTACTTTGTTTAAACTAATAGCAGGGCTGTACGGGAGTTATTTTATTCCTTCTAATACACCAGGATGATATTTGTTCAATTGCAATAGTTATGCAATTGCTAACATTGCTAGCATTGCTAACAGCAGCAATGCTCTGGAGCCCTGCCTTTTTTATGGCACAGAAAAGAAAAGGATGTATGAATGTCCTGGCAGTGTGCTTAATTAACTCGGCGGACATAAGACAGGGACTCAATCAGTTCCCGTCAGGAACCAGGAAAGGTAAAGTGAAATATGACGGAGTTAAAGAACGAAAGAGGGGAGCGAAGGGGAAGATGGATGGAGCCAGAGAAGTGTGGACCCAAATGTGACTGAGAACGTGTGAAACAGGATATAAGTGTTTAGAGAGAAGAACGGGACAACTTCCTGTCCGTGTGGGAGAGAGATGAGAGAGAGGGATGCATTTATTTTTAGATCTGAAAATGCAAAACAAACTAGATGGGCAGAAAATAACGACAGACAGGGAGCATGATGAAAGCAAATAAGCTGCTGCATCCCCCTCAACACCGCTGATGGTCATTTACCATCACAGCAGCATTAAACTCGTTTTGACTTCAAGATCGCTAAGAAGTGAAGAACTGCCCTGTATAAAACAGCAGAAATGAGGCATCCATTTTAATGGTAGACATTTGCCGGTTCACGCTGACAGAGTGACAACAGTCACCTAAAACTCAAATGAGACATCGATTTCAGCACAGGAACATGTCAAAAACCCATCAACGCAATGAGCCGGTCGGCATGACGGCTAAAATGCAAGCATTTGCTGGTGTTGAAATGGGGAGTACTCTCCTTCGCATTTTCTTAAATTTAGACAAGATTTGGTCAATCAAATAGTCATAAAAAAAAGTTAGTTTTACATATTTAATACTTTTTGTTTATTACATTTTTTATGTATACTAACTTAATTCTGCTATATCCAATTCTTAACAGACTAATGCTTGCCTGGTAAGCTGAAAATGACGACTATTAGAACTTTCAACATTACAATACGTAATCATCATATTCATCATATAGTAAAAAAAGTCAATTAATCATGTAAAAATCTATGATTGAATTTTCCGACTATTTTGCAGTCTAACTTTTTAACTCTGGGATTTAATAATCAATGCATCATTCAGGAAAATATATCCAAATAAAATAGGTTACAATTATCTATGTTTTGCCAAAATACAAACGTTTTCACACAGGCCAGATTTTTAGTATGACACAAAAACATCACAAAATCCAGTAACTAGCTGGTTAACGTAAAACAACTTATGAGTGGCCGTCTCTCGAGTTCAAATTTATTTGGAAAATAACAGTTGGAGAAATGGGGCAAAAGCAGAGATGCCTAAAAGTTGTAATAAAAGTTTGAGTTATAGCCAACAAATAATATTAAAACTGGGAGAGAAAACAATTGCGCTTAATAATTCAGGTGATATAGTTAAATACATGTCTGGTGATTAGGAAAAGCATTCACATAAATTTCCTGGTGTGAATTTTCTGCGCTGAACAATCCACCACACCCCCCCATACGTTTCCAGTAACTGCTGGTCCGTCCTGCTGCTTCTGAGAATTTCAGGTCATTCAAATGTAAAGATCAGCTTCAGGTTCTGGGAAATTCGCATTAACTGCTCAATTTGGGCCCTCCTATATTTTCATTGGATTGAGGACCGGACTTCGACTTGACCGTTCCAAAACAATAACTTTATTTCCTGTATTTTTTTGCGTGTGTGTGTGAAGGTCTTGGTCCATGTCGCACTTTTCTCTTAAGAAATACGCTCTTAAATGCCCATCTTCTACCACCATTTGACTCCGCTTGTGAACATTTAATAATGGATTTTTCCAACAGTTTCATCAGGTCATCCTTCTACCCACCTATCCTAACAGTAGTACTACCTCTGCCATGCTCTTTATCATTTAGTATCTTGTTTCGTGTCGTTGCAGCATTTTGCCAGGAAACATTTCTATTTTGGGTAAAATATTTTTGAGCCACACAACACATTTTATAAACAATTACTAAATCTATTTTCGTTTAGCAAATGACACATTCCCGTCATTTGTCCCACACAGTTATATATTTGGACATTGACAGCTATTTCAGTTGTAGCTGAAGCAATAATAATCCCTCCTGCTTTAAGTACTATTTTTAGCAACTATAGCCGGGTGCAGCCAAAACTCTCTGCAGATGACTTTGTTAGATTTCCAGCCTGATGAGAACTAAAACCTCAAAAATCTCGTTTGTAGGATACAGAGCAAAAACACGTGTCGTGAAGATCCTTCTCTGATTCGTTGCCCGCTTAAAACTGATAGTTATCTTGTTGACTGCAATCACCTGTCTCCCGTTTTATCTTTGCATTCACTGCTTACCCTGGAATTTTTGGCTAGAAAACACTGGACGAGTCCATCGACAAATATCAAAGAACAAAATCTTTGTTTTGTTTTTTATCATAAATTTTACCAACACAAAATGTAACTCCTTTTTGAGCCGATTAAAACAAAGTGAAAAGAAAAATCTAAAGGTTGCATGAACTCTCCAGCGTTCGAGAATATATTGAGTCTTGCTCATCTTTGTTAGTCAGTGACTAGTTATTAAGTTGAATAACAATACATTTAATTTTTGATTACATTGATTAGCCACCCTCATTGATTCTCCTTGTGATCTGTAGTTGAAGTGTAAGTTTTAATATTTATTTTAAGATAAATCTTAAATCTCCTTAGTTCTTTCATGCCGTAGAAATCAGTGGATTGATATTTTGATATAGATTAAGAGGCTAATGATTGGTTTATGAACATTACTACAGTTTAAACTGGCTTAATATGGCTACACATGCAAATAGATTACATAAGTGTATTATTAATAAAAGACGGAGGTGATAAATGATCATAAATGTAAATTTAGCCCAGAGAGGTAACTCATGAAAATGAGACTATACTTAAGTAACTCTAAATCTATGTTACACACTTGTATAATAAACTATTTGAAATGTGAGGATTTTCTGGCCGTTCTCTGTTTTAATTCACTGTAAACTGGGTGTCACTGGGAGAAGAGGATGGCCCAATAATGGCATGAATATCCAGCCTAGATGTTAAGTTACTCTGTCGACTCTGACAGAAGCCAGGCTCTAGAGTTCAGCTCTGCGCAAATGTTATACCATCAATGGAGTCCCGCTCAATGTTACAGCAGAGGGCAGGAGGACAGGAAGACTCAGCTCCTATTTAGATTTGATATAAGTGCTTTAAATGGATAAATATAGATTTAAATTATTAATATCAGAAGTTCAAATGTATTTGCTTTACATCAGAACTCATACTAGGCCTGCCTATAACCAGAGTACCAAAAACATATGTTTTTTTTCTATTTTATTGTTAAATCCTTTTTACTCATTGGAAGATAAGTATCATAGATGTACTGTGCAGCATAAAAAAGTTTTTTTAAACAATAAAATAATGTGCAACTGCTTAAGTCTTCTTTATCTTCAAAAACAAATAAAAATCGGGTGCTTACAAACCAGTTAGGTTGTCCTACCCCACAGAAACTCTAGACGTAGCCCTTCATATATGCATCTAGTCGACAAGAAAAACAGGTGAAGAGCATGCACGGTTGCATTTACGGTCTTCATCAGGCAAGCAAGAGGTCAACGTCACCTTTCGGGGTCTGATTCAAAAGCAAATATTTATTATTCCGACGATGATGTTGATTTTGCAGCGATGTACCTGTACTGCCAGTACAACTGCTTTGGAAAATCATTTCTTCATATTCAAACAAAATGACTGTTTCTTACACATCAGTCAATCAAAAACCATCTACTGCTGGATTTATTAATGCCAACAACCCCCCCCCAAAAAAAGCAAAAAAAAAAAAAAAACAACGGTAAATTATTTTATTTTTAGTCCATTTCTAATCGAGTGTAAATACCTTATTTTACATTTCTGTATATGCATATGTTCTTCATATTTATTTAGTTTTTTTATAATAAAAAAATCTATTTTACTTCATCATAGCCTGATAGCAAGTTAGTGCAACAAACTTTACTTTGAAGTGCACAAACTGGTGCATCATTTTGAATGCGAATAAAGTCACTGTTCTACTCTATCATAATAATATATCAGCTACATTTATGGCTCTCTATGGCTCAAGTAAAAACAGACTTTTATGATGTTCCCATCCTTTGTTGCCATCAAGCAGACATCAACAACGTTTCAGAGGGAACTTCTAAAAAGCAGTTTGTAACTGAGGTTAGTCGTGACTTAAATTTTCCTTTCAGTTGTCTAAACTGTACAAAACAAGTTGATCCTTTCAACCAAAGTTGGGTGAGATTTAATTATCTGCCTTACAAACATACCTACTGTAATTACAAACAGCAATTTTTGCGTTCTGGTCTGTTTGTAATCTATTGACTAAAAGAAAATAGGTTTCCAAAAATAATAGATGAGAATTTTAAATCCAGCTTTGAAAGTCAGCAGACAAAAACCAAACACACTCAGAAGGGGCCCAAAAAACAGCTAAAGAAAAATAGATCTATTTCGACAGTCATTTCATCATATCCAGACCATTTCTGCAGAGATATGAGAAACGGGCTGTGGACATGGAGTTAGGCATGTAAATAAATTTAGGATCTCTTTTAGGATTTACATCTTACACATTTATTCAAATATTAGAATAAAGTTAATGAATATATAAAGAAAATAAAAAAAAGTTTCAAGCTGCTGTCACATTGTGTCATATGTATACAGTTTAAAAGTAAAGAGCCATATTTTGCACAATATTAAGTTCAGTCATGGATATGAGGTCTATGTATTGTTTCTGTTGTCATATATAGTGGCTGTGTATTGGAATGAATGATATAGATTTAAAGTACAGTGTAAAGTACTCGTTACAGCGTACTCAGCATTTTATTTTCTCTTTTTCCATACCTGACCATCTCGGGCGGAAAGGTTCATTGGTGTACTATCTAGAGTATGAGTTTACCTTAGGAGGTGGTCAAATTATTGTTAGCTAAATGAATCCAAAGACGAGTCCAACATCCCTACCATATCAGCCACTAAAAGGATTCAGCATACTGAGGTGAGTAAACCTTCATCATTGCAGAGAGAGTGTCTGAAATTAAGGATAGTTATTTTAGAGATGACATTAACGCTTAAGGTTTTGCAGCAGTGGAGCTTATGTACTCAGACATGTGCAATGATGTACAAAGGATTCTTTTAGATAATAATTTACTAGAAAAAGCACAATGTGCGTACTAATTTTTCTCAATTAAAGCAACCACAGTTTGAGAGAACTTTCCCATAACGAAGATGGCCTGTGGACAGGTTTTACACCCCCCCAAAAAATAGATGTTAGTAGTGTATGTTTATAATGATCTACCTGACTGAGCTGCTGAACATCCTGTTAGCACCAAAAGCATATGACTCACTAGTTAATAAATGCGCATAACAAATGATCTGATCATATTAAAGCAACACCCCCAGCAGTCCTAGTTAGCATGTTGCAAAAATCAATAAATTGATCAGTTACTTTTCTAGCTCTCTATAGCAAGTAGCTTTGCTGCCTTTACATATTTCATATTTCAAGTTTTGCTAAGGTTAAGTTACCATTTTCTTAAGGTTTCCCAAAGGGAAGCAAACATGTCATTCAGATGCATAAAGGTACATTTTGCCTGCAGATTTATGAGTTTGGCACATTTACTGCTCAGTTGTAGTGTTCAGTTTTACTTTCAGTTGTATTTCAAAAGAGCAATTCATCTCCAACAGCACCACTTAACATAACTTTCAAGTAATTAGATCATATGAAAATTGGAATTCAATAGGAGCTGCATCTCATCAAAAGTTCAAAGAACTACAATATTTTACAACTAATGTTTTCTACCTTTTACCACCTTGATTGTATTAATATTTGCTTTAAATGTACAATGATATTTTGAAAGAAATTACACCTCATCTATAGCTAATGCATGAATAAAATGAACAGATTTCACCTAGATATCTTTAAATGAATAGAATTTGATGGAAACAAAAAAGTAAACACGGAGTTTTGCGTTTACTTCTCCCGTATGTCCATCTCAGACAGTTTTACTGTCAGTCGATTCCCATAAAGAACTGTTGCAGCTGCCGTAACCTTCAGAACCATTGCTAAACAAATACGGCTTCATCGATAAGCCGACATGTGTGGGCTGTTTCCATTACACAGACAGTACAAGTACAAGTTTAATAAACATTCAGTTCAAGATCAATTTTGAATGTGGAAGAGGAAGTTACTTTACAAAGTGACAGCCACATCACCACAACCGCAAGCAAGTATTGGTCCATTTCCTTAAGTTCTTTGTTTTAGGGCAGGTAGTTTGTCTGAGGTTTTCCATGGTAAACTTTTTCCTTGTGTGGCATCAAAAGAAAATTCACACCAATTCCCTCAGCCAGTTTATGGCAAAGCTACAGCTGTGGCTGTCACCAATCAAACAACCTCACTGTAACAACATGAATATAATTACAACGAACATCCTTAATAGTTCCAATTGTCTATGGACACACAACATGTTAACTCTGCAATTCAAAGCATTCATGAGCCTTCGGGCTAACAAAAGCTCCCGGTTGAGGAAGTTACTTTCAAAAAATATTAGACATGGACAATATACACTGACTGACTAACACATCTAGGAAGCTGTCTGGGGACAAATGCCATTTGTAAGCACTGATTAACAGCCAAGCAAATGCAGACTAATGCCAAGGGGCTCTAGGTGTATCTATAAGTCACCTGAAGGAAGTAGATGTCCATCATTCACCGCCTTGCTGGCAAGGAATTGAGCGAGGAACCGGTCTCAAACTATGTGTTTAATTACTTCTGTTTGAGAAGTAAAATATAAATCCTACTCAAACTGGTTTTACGTCATCACAGAAAAACGGATACACCCCCCAATTGACCTGTCGCTCAGTCCTGCTGAGCCCCACACTCCTTAGTTACTGTTGCTAACTTGGACAAGCCATCGAACGTTATTGCATGTTTAAATTGAGAGCGGTCAGTGCCGAAACCATTCCTCAAGAGGATCTTGACAACTTTTGAAGCAAACAACAATTCATATCGTCGAATAGCCTTTCAGAAAGGCATTATGCCTTGGAGGGCAATGTACAACATTTCAAAGCAGAATTACACGAAAATACACTGAAATTAGGGGCATGGATCTTCAGATCTTAAAGCAAGAGGGAGAAGCCTCATCTGGCATCACTTGTCTCTGACAAAGGAAACATCAATGAAGACCAGTATTGATCCTGTACAGCAGGGTAATGTGTTAAACTCATTTACATTACATAATAGCCTGCTAGGTCTTAAGAAAGCTCATTACCACTGGACTTTATGTGACTGAAATTTATTTATACGACCTGATTGCTTCGATTACACCAGACTATTGTCTTACAAAAAATGTCTACAAACGTTCATTCTTGGTTATAGATGTCACTTCGAGTTGACTGTGCGGTCTGCCACACAGCTTTATCCAATGGAGACCTAACTGTTTTTTTTGGGTATTTTTTCGGTTCGGGAGACGGAATAAAATAAAGTCCTTTGATTATCCTCTTGAGATACAGTGGATCACTTTTGCAAGGGCCCCAGGCACATTGTTTAACCATATTTGAGCCTTAAAATACAAATGCAGCCCAGAAAACAAAAGTATTGCAGGTCCTAATGCTTCTCTATGGAGCAAGACGGAGAGAATGTGTTTGTTTAGGGGGAACTGGTCTTTGAATGCTATTGCCTTGTTTGCGTTCCATTTAACAAATGAGTGGTTTTTTAAATTTATAAAAAAAGAAATAGAAAACAAACACAGATACAATGCTTTCCTGTACTTATAGCAAAATTACTCCCATGTCCATAACTTGTATCTAGTTATTGTTGGACAGTGATTATCAAAGTGAAGATTATAAATTAAAGACTGGAGTAGGTAATTTTTTGCTGCCTTTTTGAGACTGCTGCTTTTTACTTTTATTACATTGAATAGAAAATACTCGATGTCGCAGGATATTATTTCAGATTGTTGTTTACTTTTTGTCCCGTATGACTTAAAAGGTTAATTATTGTTACTGGTAAATTTTCTATTTCATACGAGTAATTATTTATATTATTGATTTCCAGAAATTTTAAAGTTATTCTTGTACTTGTAAAAGCCTATCTGAAGTTTGTATTTATCTATGCCACATGGAGAATGCACGCTTTAAATTTGTTCAAATCAAAAGTCTTAAAAATGTTTCAGGACTGGGCCAAGTATCCTCTTTTTTTTGGGAAATCAAAATATGGTCACCCCTAGTTTTGGGCATCATCAGTTGAGTCAAAATCAACAGTAGTGTGGAAGAAACCTGAGTAAAGCGCAGCACACTGCTAAAACACCCGTCATCAATAACTACGATGCTCAAAGCAAAGCGGTTGGGTTTCAGAAACAGGAAACTCTTGTAGGTTTTCTCAATCATGATTAATTGGAACAGCAAAGGAAAGCCATTACAAGGCAAATTATCAACACATCATATCAAAACAAAGATGAAGCAACCTAACGTTAGTCTGTCTATCCCCTCATCAAGGTCCAAGGTTCGAAAACATCCTCAGTAGAGCAAGATGTGCAGTTATTTAGGACATTGTGTGGGAGGGTACATGCCAAAACAAAAGTTCCTTTTAAAGCAATCAAGCTGAGAATGCAGTAGAAGACGCAATGTTGGAGAAACGCATCCAAAACATCTGTGAGTGGATTAAATTTAACAATATGGCGTAGACAATGTAATACTGATTAAATGTGTGCATTTATTTCCATGCCTAAAAAAAAAAAAACTTTTTTTTTTACAAAGCATTTTTCAATTCAAGTGTTGCAATTTAATTCAACCACCATACAATTAGATATATTTATAAAACTCATTTTGGAAATGTGAAAATAAAACTCATTTCACAAGGCCTTGGGCAGCTCAACATTTTTCACACTAGGTTAGGGTCAATAAGCGATGGGTGATATGGACTTAAAATTCTAATAATACAAGTTTGTGGTATTTATTGTGTACATATTTAAGGGTGATTAAAAACTCACCACCTTTTTTTGCTAGAGTTCTGACGCCTAGTAGCCTACTGTCTGAGCTTTAAAGCTTTTACAAATCAGAGACATTAGCTCTCTTACATTAAAAAATAAATAAACATATGACTGAATATAAACAGCAATGTAGTAATTAAACAATTATAATAAACTATATATAAATAAAATAATTTAAACATTTTTTTCACACTTTCCTAAACAAACCTCAACGATACTTTCTCTAAGATACTGTTTATGGTTACTTGCACATGAGTTATCTGTTACATGTATCACCTAAAACTCCTCCGAGCCTGTCTATATGCATTGACGGGGTGCTACGTAGCAAAGTTTGGACATAACAGGAAGAGTCCCATGTGTCAGCATGTATTTCTTAAGATCAGCCATCCAGCCTGTTAGTCAACACTTCACATGCGGACAACACAGAAACACGACAAATCGCAGAAATTATGTCTCACTACAACCATCGGTCTCTCTCCAGTTCACATTCTCCCAACATGCCATAGCGTCTGTGAACATTAAACTAACTTTTTCTCCCAACTGTGTCAGCCCAACCTGCTGTTTCAGCTGCTCAGCCCCTGGCTCGAAGGACACGCTGACTGCAGCCGCAGATTAAAACTCTCCACACTGACGAAAGCATGCCGGCAGCACAGGCTGGGGTCATGTAGAGCAGCTCCGGTTACTCACCCTCACGTTTGTTTCTCCGCAGTTCGATCGAGTCTGAGCTCAAACTGTCAAAAGTCTCCAAACTTTTCTGAAAAACACTCCAACATTCCTGCTTCCGCTTCCTGAAACCAGCTGCAGCGGCAACATGCAGAGAGGAGGAGGAGGAGGAGGGAGAGAGGAGGTGTGTCCTTTAAGAGCTGTAGCGGGGAAACAGTGACGCCTGCTGGATTACTGCTGCTAGTACAACATGCTGATCTAAAAAAAGTTTGATATGGGAGTTCAACAACAACCCTCGCTCACCAAAGCTAAGACAATATTTTCATTAAGTAATTCTTGTCTGAACGTTCGTGCTATGTGCAGCAATAATAATAATAATAATAACAATAATAATAATAATATATCACCTTTATAGTGGGATCAAGTGAAAGGGTTTGGTTAAAAGCATTCAGGATGTTTGATTCTATGACTGCATTGAATCCCTTAATTACTCAGAGAAATTGTAAAATTATCACTTCACTGTTTAGACTGAACCATTTTATTTTCTGTTTTGGTTTTTAGACCCCTTTTGAGCTCCTACGAGCATATGCGATCGGAAATAATATAAAAAGAATTGAAAGAAAATAAAGAACGGCCCATAAGTCTGACACAAAGATGCCGTGTTAAAAAACCACACAATAGAGGGCCTTTTTAAATCCCTGAGGAACGAATAATATAGTCTCAATGTCAAAACTGACAAATAGAAATCAGAACCCAAACATTTCATTAAATGATGGGGAAACTTAATCTGTGTTAAATGACTCAATTTACATAATTTGCATGTTGATAGCACGAATTAAAAGTGTGTTTTACTGTCATTCTTAACTCCCACCATTAATTGAATAGTTAAGTGTTAATGATGTATTGCAGAAGCCTATATTTGTTACCCTGACTTTTGTGAGAATTCAAGTGCACTTAGACGCCCCCTGCTGGTATGGAGAGGACAATCTGCGGTTTTGCTATGCTGAAACCAAAATCCGGCTGGTTTTAATCGGAGTGGTTCGAAATAGGCACTTTTAAATTATTTTCTTCATCAGTAAGAAACATAATTATTTCCCGAAGCTCTGGCTGAAACCGTTGAAACTCTTCTCTCACTGTGTGGGGGGGGAAAAAGAAAATCATGAAAACGAAGCAATGTTTCAGAGTCTCAGAAAACTGAAAATCTCAAACACAATATTTTCTGATTTTCATACCTTATTACTTATATAAACAGAATGTTTGAACTCTAAAAACAAGAATGAACTATTTTAGAGTCTCTGGAGGCCATGCAATTGAGACGTGGAAAACATGGTAAGAAGTTAACTAACTCAAAATGAACGGAATGTATAGATAAAAACACAATATTTGTATAATGATTTCATGATAGTCAGATCATTAAGATGTTTTAATGTTATTAAAATTGTTCGCATTGTAGGACACTCGCCGAGAAATACAAAGAAAATGTTTTTAAAATGCAAAAAAAAAAAGATTCATAATGTGGGGAGAAATCAGCTAAATTGCGTTTTTTTTTTGGTTTTTTGTTTCGTAGTTTTGTGCAATGCCGAAAAAACAAATCCAAAACGCTGTATGAGTTTACCTGCAATAGCTTCTGTTGACTGCTAGATGGAAACCAAACGCTATCAAACTGTATGCAAATCCTGGTAAAGACTGCTGCTGCTGCTGCTGAATAGTTCCGCAACGTAACATTTTGAAGAAAGCAGAAATCCTCAGAAATGAAATTATGAGCTTAATTTTCTTAAGATATGTCATCCAGCATCAGAAAAAAGCAACAAGAACATGTTAACAACATTGGAGCGTATCTTTAAAACGGTGTTAGACTACTATTTACACTTTTATCGTTGAGACTATCTGTGCTATAAGGTTTAAGAGACGCTGTGAAACAGCTTGATGATGACTCAACACAACGCAAACGATAAAGATGGAGATTTCTACAGAATTTCCGACTGACATACAGTAACATTCACTAGCCTAGAATAAACTCAGTCTACTGCTTTTAAATTGTGTTTATTTGATGGAATTATACTGAAGGATTTACTCTGGAGTTCTTATTTGGGATTCTGGTGTGAATGGATACTCTACTGTGGGTGTTTTCTTTATGAATAGGATGATCTGACCTTCTCCTCACACAATCACATAGACTCACAGTCACAGACTCCCATCAGTGAAGAATTCTAATTATTATTCAACGGCGGATCGTTAAGCGGTTGGTTTATTTTGCTTTAAATAAGTAAAGAATTTACCACATTTCTTTTTTGTTCAGTATTTTACGATACAATACGTTACAATATAAAGCACTGCATTAAAGCCAAATAAAAATGCTGCTGCTTCTTTTTCATTACTGACATTACCAATCTGCCTGATAGCACT
This sequence comes from Valencia hispanica, assembly GCA_963556495.2. Lineage (NCBI taxonomy): Eukaryota > Metazoa > Chordata > Actinopteri > Cyprinodontiformes > Valenciidae > Valencia > Valencia hispanica. The sequence goes on along the minus strand of OY747707.1, from coordinate 38,964,904 downwards.
GAAGATGTACCTTCATAAATCCGAGCAGACATTGATTTTAAGTTAACCATTAGCTGTCAGCGGGTCCACATTGATGTACAGATACACAAGTCCTCCAAAGCTACCTAGTTACCACTCAGCAGCCACTCTGTCATCACTATAACAACCTCTGACTACTGAGCAGCTGGCTCCAAAGTCCACATCCTTCTTTCTGGAGTCAGAGCTGATGCGCCAGTCTCATTTCCTAAAGGGCAGCGTTAACTTGAACTTTTTAGGTAAACCCCATCTACTCCTTTGTCTTCATTGGTTCGGGTTTTTAACGCCTTTAGTGTAAACAGGCTGCACGATAATGACTGAACATGACTGATATTACACTCTTGGAGAAAGCAGATCCTTACTTTTATGCATTATGAAACCTTGTATTGAGAAATTCCCGTCAAAGGTTGCCTTTCCTGTCCACAGTGAAAAGAAAAACAGGAGATACAACAAATTTGTGGATATGCAAAGACAATGGCTGATCATCTCCGTAAAATTGTATCAGAAAGAATTCAGACTGAATCATAGTTAATTCTTAGCTGGATTTAGGTTTGAACTTTGACTGGGCAATTCTAACACATTCATATGCCTTGGTATGAATTGTTCAATCAAGCTCTCGTCAGGAGTCTGAGGTTTGGTTTGTGTGATGGTATCTCTCTGTTAGTATTCCAATGCAAGATATCCACCATAGCTCTTCATACCCCCTCACATGTCACCATTCTGGATGTGAAAGCTCTTCTGCTCATAACTCATAAAACTGTCCAACTACAATTAATAATCTCTGCAACCACAGTGAAGAGCTGTCCTTGGTTTCAGCAGGCTTCAACTCTATAACCCACATCTAAACTGGTCGGATCTCCATGTAGAATCCTGGTAAACATTTTGTGATTCCTCCTGCCTCAGGTCTGCCGTTCCTCCAAGCTCGTACCAGGTCAGTTGTGATGAGGCTGACCTTGTGTTTAGGTTTAGCTCGTGGAAAAGTTTGCTATTAGAAACACAGTTTTACTCCTCTTTACATGCCTGGTTACACTCCCACCAGAGATATGGAAAGGGACGGTCATGATTTTTTTCACAGACAGGCTGAAAGAGTCTGTCTACAAGTCTTTGGTGCGGACGAAGATCAGGGTTCCTTTTACTCTGGATGCTGAAGGAAACACAGCGCGATATATTTTTTATCCTTTGACTGTTTTGGATTTTTGTATCGATTCTTAATTATACCCACTTAAAGGCATATTCGCTTCCCTTGTAATGTTGTAATAATTCGCCTGATGTTGAAACAAAAGAACTGGGTGTAGGAATTCTGGGTGATTCCAGCTTGCTCCTTGTGGAGAGCAGGACAGATTGCTAACAAATCCTTGCATGGTGCCTCAGTGTTCTTCAAGCTATACCACTGCAACACCTATCATCTGGTTCGCATTCGCCAGGGGGATGAGTGGAAAACCGCTTTCAACACTCCATTAGGACAATTTGAGTTTGTGGTCATGCTCTTCAGTCTTCAAAGTGCTCTTTCAAGCACTGGTAAACGTAATTCTCTGTAACTTCATCAACGTGTTCACCTTTGTTTACGTTGACGACATCCTAATCTACTCAAAATAAATTTCTGAACACCAGCAGAGCTGTACTCTCACAAAGATCTGAACCTGACAATGAACTCCATCTCTGTGCTTTTTTCTCCCACAGATTTTTACCCACCGAGCATAACTATGATCTTGGGGTCTGGGAGTTGCTGGCCATAAAAGTGGCTTTGGAGGAGTGGCGTCACTGGCTGGAGGGTGCAAATACCCGGTACTCGTATGGACATATCACAAAAATCTATCATACTTACACTCTGCTAAACGTAAAAACTTCCGCCAATCCCGTTGGTCCCTATTCTTTTCCAGATTTAACCTCTTCATCTCATATCACCCAGACTCCAAACATATCAAACCAGAAGCTCTTTCTTATCAGTATTTACCCGAAGAATGTGATGAAACTCTGGAACCCATCCTACCACCCATTGGTTCAGTTACCTGGGAGATAGAGGACTTGGTCAAATACACTCAACAACAAGAACCTGATCCTGGTACCGGTCCAACCAATCATCTCTTCGTTCCCACGTCAATCCAAGCTAATTCACTGGATTCACATTGCCAAATTCTGACAACCGACAACTTGTAAGTTCTGGTGGCTATCACTACATAAAGATATTTACTATGTTCTCTCCTCAGCAACCAGCCACTCTCCCTTCAAAGCATCTATAGGATATCAACCTCCTCTGTTTCCATCCCAAGAAAAATACATTTCAGTTACAGTGGGGCAAAAAAGTATTTGGCAGCCACTGACTGTGCAAGTTGTCCTTTGTAAAAAGATGAGAGAGGTCTGTAATTTTCATTATAGGTATACTTCAACTTTAAGAGACAGAATCCAATAAAAAAATCCAGGAAATCACATTGTATGATTTTTTGAAACAATTCTTTTGTATAATGGTGCAGGAAATAAATATTTAGCACCTACAAACAAGCAAGAATTTTGGCCCCCTCAGATATGTTACTTATTTTTTAAGGAGCTCTTCTATCCTCCACTCATTACCTGTATTAAGGGCACCTGTTTGAACTTGTTCACCTTCAGTTCTGAAAACTGGATTGGGAGTATTAGATTCATAAGTCTAAGGTTAAGGCTCACTAATGGGGCTATTCTTATACCTAACAAGGCTATCAGGGTTGCGTAAGCATCTAAGCACAAAGCAAACTTGGTGACGTAAGAGTCACTAACGGTGAAACGACCCTGATTATGTAACCATGCGCTGTTTTGGTCAAGAGGACAATATTGTACACCTGCATAATACTGGGATGAGCCAATTCTACAATAGGCAAACAGCTTAGTGAGAAGAAATCAATTGTTGAAGCAATTCTTAGAAAATGGATCACTGACAATCCCCCTTGACCTGGGGCTCCATGCAGGATCTGACCTCGTGGGGTAGACATGATCTTGAGAACAGTGAGGAAACAGCCCAGAACTACACGGGGGAATTGGTCAATGACCTTAAGAGACCTGGGACCACAGTAACAAAGGTTACTATTAGTAACACACTACATTGTCATGGATTAAAATTCTGCAGCGCTCGAAAGGTCTCCCTTCTTAAGCCAGCACATGTCTATGCCCATTTAAAGTTTGCCAGAGACCATCTGGAAGATCCAGATGAGTATTGGGAGAATGTCATGTGGTCAGATGAGACCAACATAGTAATCAATGGTATAAATGCCACTCCCATGTTTGGAGGGGGAAGAATACAGAGTTGCATTCCAAGAACACCATAGCCACTGTGAAGCATTGGATTAAAACATTATGCTTTGGGTCTGTTTTTCTGCAAAGGAGACAGGACAGCTGACCCGTATTAAGGAAAGGGTGAATGGGGCCATGTATCTTGAGATTTTGGGCAAAAACTTCCTTCCATCAGTGAGAACACTGAAGATGAAACATGGCTGGATCTTCCAGCATGACATTGATCCCAAACATACTGCCCAAACATTTCAAGGTTCTAGAGTGGCCAGTCCTCAGACCTCAATCCAATGGAAAATCTGTGGAGCGAGTTCAAAATTTGTGTTGCCCAGCGACAGCCCCAAAACATTACAGCTCTAGAGAAGATCTGCATGGAAGAATGGGCCAAAATACCAACTGGAGTGTTTGCAAACCAGGTGAAGACCTACAGTTAACATTTGGCTTTGGTCATTGCGAACTAAGGATACATCACCAGGGATTGAGGTGAACTTTTGTTATTGGCCAAATACTTATTTTCTACACCATTATCAAAATTAATTCTTTACATTCTGCTTACATGGTCAGACAGATGGTGGACTCATGTCGGCGGGGTTGTGCTTCCCAGTACCTCGTCGATTGGGAGGGCTATGGTCCTGAGGACCGTTTATGGGTGCCCCGTTCTTTCATTCACGACAACCCCCTAATCTCTGATTATTCTTTACCTCCCACTTAGTCTGGGCCGCCCAGTTGCGGCCGTTGAGAGGGGTTGGTGTCAGGAATTTGGGGTTTGGTTTGTGTGGTTTGTTTCTCTCTATTTTGCCTTTCCATAGGTTGCCCACCAGAGGACACAGTGAAGGCACAAGATCCAGCTCTGGTGGGTGGAGGCCTGCAGGTGTGATCACGTACACCTGCAAATATCAGGACTGCAGGAGGATAAAGGGAGCTGGCAGTCATTCCCCTGTCTGAGTGTTAACCTACATGGTAATCCCAAGTCCTCCGAGTTCCTCGCTAGTCCATTCCTAGAATTATTCCCCTGATTCTTCCTCTGGAAATGTACCTTTTTTTATGTTTCTTGCAGATTCCTCCCTTCCATGGTTTCTACTCCTGAGATCCTTTGCCCAAGATAAACACTTACCTTCATGATTCCTCTCTGGCTTCTACCTCCACAACTGGCTCCCTGCTTCCTCAAGACAACCATCACCGGAGTTCCCCCTTTCAGGTTCCATCTTCAGCGTGCCTCCAGTCTGCCCACCTATGACAACCTGTAAGACAATCTCAGTTATTCTTCATGAAAATCTTTTAAGACAATATACTCACCTTCCAGCTCATGCTCAACCCTCGGATCACCATTGCAACACCTCCTGGACAACCACCATACTGGCCAAACATAGGCTCCACTCACTCCACCCTGGTGATTCCAATTCCTTATCTCCTGTAAGCAAATCTGTCCTTAAAATATTCTCCTCCATTACAGAGATCCAGCTCCTGGTCCCCAGCAGTTTCCAGGAGTTTCCCCACCCCCCCTGTTCCAGATCCATTCACCTCCACCTAATCTTCACTAAACTTTTAAATCTGATTTTGTCTACTGAGAGTTTCATGGATGTGGGTGGGTCAGACAGCTTCCCAAAACCCTGACAGCTCATTTGCATCGTGTAGAAACCAATTCAATAGAAAATAACTGGAAGGAGCATTCAGGAATTTTTAATATTGGTACTGCCAAGGGTTTCCCTTTTGCTCTGGCAAATAATAGATACTATAATAAAAGTTATCTGCCAACAGGTCATATGCTACCATTTTAAAGTTAAAAAGTAAGCAGACAATCTGTGCTACGTGTAATGATCCATGGATGTTTGTGTTTTGTGTTTGTTTTCTCTTTTTGGGTTTATTTAGGTTTACAAAGTCTTACTATAAAGAGTTCATTCACTGTTGTTTGTATTGTCATTAGGGTCTTTCCCTATAAGATCCTTTCTTGTGTTACTTTTATTTAGTTCTGGTTTTCTGTTTGTGCATTTTATTTATTCTATGTTCATGTTAAGGTTTTTTCCTTTTCGATTTGTAGACCTTTTTGAAGCTAGTTAATTTCCCTTTGTATTTTCTGTGTTTATTAATCTCCTTCTCTCAGCTCCCAGTCCATCGCTCTCTCACAGCTCCTCAGCATCCCCCTGATTAGAGTCACCTGTTTCTCATGTCATTGATTACATCTCTGTGCACAGTATAGGCTCCATGGTTTTCATTGTTCAGTGCTTCTTCAGTTTTGTTGCTCCTGCTCCATGTTCTGTTCTCCTCGTGCCACATCTGTAGGTTTTTCTGTCATCTTTATCATTAAAACATTCTGCTACCATGTTGCTGCCAAGCGTTTGTCTGTGTTTTGGTCCTGCTTCAACTAAACAATACATGCCACTACAGCTCTAGTTATTGTATGGAAGCCCACACCTGACATTAGACAGTTCCTACATTGTATATGATGACACATTACTGCTTTCATCACTGTCAGACATTAAATCCCACTAAATGTGCCCTGTTTTAAGTAAGTTTGAATTATAAAATGCTTTTATCTATTCACTAAATGCCAGAATACAAACACTTTGGGAAAACACAGATTATGATTTTTTTTTCTTTCTTTTTTTGCCTTTGTAAACTCAGGATACGTTAACATGCAACATTTGAGTTTAATCCCATGGATGTATTTTAAGGCATAATTTAAACACAAATGCAATTTAACAGTTTATTCATTTAACCAAAAGGCATCAGTAGTGAGTGGGAGAACCATACTCAACCACAACAGTTCAAACACAATGCTTCTTTGTGTAATATTAAGCAAAACTCTAAAAAAAAAAAAGAGTTAAGATATCTCAAGAAGAGAACTGTGGACATCGTCCTACAATTTGCCGATGACTGGTGATGGCATGTTCATTTGCTAAAATGGTTATGCAAGTATAAGGCAAGGCAAGGCAATTTTATTTGTATAGCACACTTTCAACAACAAGGTGATTCAATGTGCTTTACACGATTAGGAGGTAAAATAAAAACAGCAGTAAAACACAGACAAAGCATATAAAGTAAAAACAGCAATAAAGGAAGAAGCTAACACAGATACATCAAGGCATTACAAAGCATATAATGTAGAAACAGCAAGAAGCATAAACAAAACATGATGGATGAAAACATTACTCAAAGGCAGCTCTAAACAGATAAATTTTAGTTGTGATTTAAAAGAACTCAGTGTTTCAGCAGCTGCAGTTTTCTGGAAGTTTGTTCCAGATTAGAGGAGGATAGAAACTGAAAGTTGCTTCTCCGTGTTTGGTTCTAACTTTTGGGATGTTGAGTAGACTGGAATTAGAGGACCTGAGTGTTCTGGTGGGTTGGTATAGTAACAGCAGATCTTCAATATACTTTGGTGCTAAGCCATTCAGTGATTTATAAACTAGTAAAAGTATTTTGAAGTCTATTCTTTGAGCTACAGGGAGCCAGTGTAAGGGCTTTACTAGAACTTTCCTGGTTCTAGTGAGGACACAAGCAGCAGCATTCTGGATCAGCTATAGCTGTCTAATTGACTTTTTAGGCAGACCCGTGAGGACGCTGTTGCAGTAATCAGTCCGACTAAAGATAAACGCATGGATGAGTTTTTCTAGGTCCTGTTGCGACATCAGTCCTTTAATCTTATAAATGTTTTTCAGGTGATAGAAGGCTGACCTTGTTATTGCTTTTATGTGACCCTGGAGGTTCAGGTCCGAGTCCATTACTACACCTACATTTCGGGCCTGATCAGTAGTTTCTAGCTGTATTAACTGAAGCTGTGTGCTGACTGTTAATCATTCCTCTTTAGGTCCAAAAGTAATTACTTCTGTTTCTATTCAGCTGGAGAAATTTATGGCACATCCATCCATTGATTTGCTCGATGCATTTACTTAGGTTCAAAGTCACCTGGTGACATGGTAATGCAGAGCTGAGTATCATCTGCATAGTTGTGGTAGCTAATCCTGATTGGTTGTTATAATCTGGGCTAGTGAGAGTATGTAGATATTAAATAAGAGGGGCCCCATGATGGAGCCCTGGGGCACCCCACATGTGATTTCTGTTTGTTCTGATGAAAAGTTTCCCATTGAAACAAAGAAGTCCTTGTTCTTTAGGTAGGACTCGAACCAGCCAAGTACTGTACCAGAGAGTCCGACCCAGCTCTCCAGTCGTTCCAATAAAATATCATGATCAACAGTGTCAAATGCTGCACTGAGGTCCAACAGAACCAGCACTGTGATTCTACCACAGTCTGTATTTATGCGGATCTCATTGAAAACTTTGACGAGGGCAGTCTCTGTGTGGTGAGCACGGAAACCAGACTGAAAAACATCAAAGCTGTTGGTCGTTGTTAGGAAGCTATTTAACTTCTGAAACACAGCTTTTTCAATAATTTTACTGATGAATGGAGGATTAGAAATTGGCCTGTAGCTCTGCATTAACGTGTTGTCCAGATTATTCTATTTTAGCCGTGGTTTAATAACTGCTGTTTTTAAAGCCTGGGGGAAGACACCTGACAGAAGGGATGAGTTCACTATTTTAATCAGATCAGACCCAATTCATGGAATTAAACCAAAAAAAAACTAACAGTTTTTCTACATCGGTGATAGCTGGGTATAATATTAGTGGTCGGTTTGGTGCTGCGTTACAGACCGACCATCTAATTGTTAGAATCTTTTCAGTGAAGTGGCAAATTCATTGCAGGGCCTGGTAAAATTTAGTTTATGGGGCTACTGTCACGGGAGGATTAGTTAGTCTTTCCACTGTTGCAAACAGCGACCGTGCATTATTAATGTTTCTGCTAATGATTTCAGAAAAGAAAGATTCCCTAGCTTCTTTTAATGATAACTGATATCTGTTCTCTCTCTTTGTAGATCTCACAGTGATCCTGGAGTCGAGTTTTCTGCCATTTTCTCTTGGCTCGTCAACACTCCCTTTTTCACTACGTACCAGTGGATCGCTTGTCCACTGAGACTTCTTTCTACCTGAGACTACTTTCACTTTAATTGGAGCAATGGAATGGAATCAATAACGTCTGAGATTTTCACGATGAAATTATCTACCAGCTTGTTTACTGAGTTGCAGTTGGGAGATGAGGGGGATGTGGTGAAGTTAAGTTTAGCATAAGAACAACACCCCAACTGTGGAGTACAGGGGGTGGCAGCATCATGTTGTATGGGTCTTTTGCTGCAAGAACGACTGGTGTGCCTCACAAAATAGATGGCACCATGGAGAAATCAAGGAACGTTAAAGCTTGGGCACAGATAGATCCTCCGACTGGACAGGGACCCTATAAGCTTACCACAAGTTACAAAGTGACTTTAGGCCTACAAAGTCAGTAACTTGGAGTGGCCATCACAAATCCCTAAACTTAATTTCACCGAAAATTTGCGTGCAGAGCTGAAAAGGTGTGTGTGAGCAAGACGGCCTAGAAAGCTGACTACAGGTACACTAGTTCTATTAGAAGGAATGGGCTTAAAGTGCAGCAAACTATTGTGAGAAGCATGTAGAAGGGTTAAAATATTTAACCCAAGTCATACAGGTCAAAAGGTAACTACACAAAATACTGTTGAAAAATAAGAAAACTTGTGAATTTGAGGAAATAAAAAAACTTATTTGAACAAATTTTCCATCTCATAACATGGTTTTCTGCTAATATAAATAACTGAACTTCTAATTGACTAAAAACAGAATAAATTTCGACAACTTTATTGTCAGACACCGAAGTAAAAAAAGGTTTATACAGTGTATGTAATACAACTTTACAAACTTTCTAGTATAGAATATTAATTTAAAATCTACCAACAATAGCCCATGGATAGTGACCACCTTACATACATGGTTATGACATACATGTTAAAAGCACATACTGTATTTTCAAAACTTTTTATAAACTTTATTTAGGACTGACTTATTGAGTCACAAGCTTACAGAAGTTATTTCTCCCGCTATTGCCTTTTTTATAAGCAGGGCAGTCATGTTGAAAATTTAACTTGAGAGCTTGTGAAGTTCGTTGGCACTTTATGATACATTTTTATTTTACAATGAGAACAGTGAAATAATAAAAATAATTTTTTTTATGGAACTGTCTTCTTGTTTATGTTTTCCCATATTTCTCCTTAAAAATGTTTTCATTGCTTTTTTATTTGGTTTAACACATATCGCCGATCCAAATCACCAGCACTGAGCCAAGGATCATTGCCACAGACGGCACATTTTTAACTTTTACTAATATTGATTGTAAGCTGAGTATGGCGGAAAAAAGAAAGGAAACTTGTTCTTAGTTGATTATTTTTTTGTTGCCATAATGCTTCTTGGCAACAAACCATATGCTGTTGGAGATTCTTCTTATTCCTCTTTAAAGGGTGTCACATTTGTAACAAACACTAATAAAGTTGCCAAAAGATTAACTCAAGTAAGAGTAGCATCACTTCAATATATTCAATAAAAAGTAGACATCCAAAAAATTTAATGTTCTAAAGAAAAAAAGCTACTCACATATTGAATAACTGATCATAACATCTGATTTAATTTCTGAAAATGATGGAATCAGAAAAATTCAGCAATTAAAGTAAAATAAAAATAAGTAGAAATATAACACCATTACTAAATAACAAATTGAGGCACATGAGACAAACGATAGATTTTGCCACATAAAGCTATATAAAATCCCTGCTTCTAGTAAGTAATCTATGTTAGAACAATGCAAAGTACTTCCGGTAACAAAATGTATCATCTACTATAGAAAAAAATATTAGAATGACAAAATGTGGGTACATACACGATATTTTACTTTAACATGAAGTGTATGGGTGTGTCTGTTTCTGGTTCATTTTGTAATAAAACATATTTATTCTTCATCCAAGGAAGTAAGTAGAAGTTGCAGAATAGGCAGAATATTTACCTAAGTATGAGTAGCATTACTTCAGTAAACTAGTCATAGAAGTACACATTTTTCAAAAGGTTACTCAAGTAAATGTAACCAGTAAACATAACGAGTTACTATCCACCTCTGGTAATAAAAATTCATTTGTGGGTTAAGCACAAGAGTTGAACAAGTTGCTGGTATCTATGGAAATTCTCTCCCCTAATGCCATTTATTTTGCTCTTGGGTCTTGTTTGGTGTTGTCTGCTAGATTGGATGACTAAAGTTTGTAGAAGGAAGACCTATTTAGCAAATTAACATCTTATTTTTTACCCAACAAGTCCCTCGGAGTGTGATTTCTTAACCAGCTCTTATGGCAAGTCACTCAATATGGTTGTGTTAGTCACCCCGGAATGAGTACAAGGTTCAAGGTGATTCTGCAAGGGTTCAGCGGGGCGGAGGTCAAGACCGCATACAGGCAGACCATTCCATCCTCTTCACTCCAGAATTCTGGAGATAATCCCTGATAAATCGATTCCGTGGTGGCAAGCCTTGGCATTTTGGATTGAAGGAATTTGGCCCCTACAAAGGGAGAATTGTCAAGGGCTATAGAATTTCATTTTGGATTTTCTCTGCATTGAGAGGCCTAGTTTTTCCAGTGAGTCGGATGCCCCCTCCACACCATCACTCTGCCTTCACCGAAAGCTGTTTGGCTTTGGCAGAGAGAATTTAACTCGTTTTTCACATGCTCAATTCTGCTGCTCAAACCATGACGGTGTTTTCGGCAGAATAGGGAATCCAGTGGTATAAGATTTATTCCCAAAGAGCATTGATACAACAACAACAAAAAAACAATATTCAAACACATCAACATACTTTTTGCTTTAGGTTCATTTACATGAGAGCATGAAGACAACAGTAACAGCTCAAGCAATGACATGTTGTTGGCAGGCACAGGTTTATGTTTATTTTAATCTTGTACGAAAAATCAACAACAGCTCTTATCACTCAGAAACAAAAAGATAAGTGGCTTCTTCCATTTCTAAAAACAGAACATGTCAATGCGCTCTGATGTCATCTGATGGGATTAGTCAGGCTCAGTTTATCTTCACCACAAATAAAGTCAAAAGAAATGATGCATAAATCATAATTGATCGACACAGATGACAGGCAAGACAAACATATTCATCATCGACATCACAATTAATTTTAATATAAACAGATGGACGTCACTTTCATCATTTTCTCCATGAGATGGCTATCCCCTTTATTAACAGCTCTGCACTGTCAATGATTATTATTATTCTCATCAACATCAAGTGTTCCAAGTATTTTCTTTTGCCATTGTTGTAGGCGGAAAACAGTGATGATGAGGGATGTTGGCATTATCTTCAGGTACATTTTGGAGTGTATCAGAGTATTTATGCTGACAGATGGTCAAGTTTTCTCACAAAGAGAGAGAGAGAGAGAGAGAGAGGGAGACTCTACAATATTCGTCACGTGATCCCCGGGGCCGCTTCAATGACGTAAGCACCATATGGCGCGTGCCGGGAGGGCGGAACCTCGATATGCTAATTGATCACGGCCCCTCGCACGTGGGTTCGGGTGTGTGTGCGTGTCTGTGGTGCTGAGTATAAAAACCCGCAGCATCTCACACGCTCCTCCAGAAAGCCCCCCATCAGCTCACGCACAGTCACGCACGGACAAAGGCAGAGCGCGCGGGATGCCGGCGAACTGACGAGCGGCGTTCATTAAACCACAGGTAGGTTTCTGACATAATCATGATCAATTCTTGGCTACATTCTACGAATACAGGATAATATATGCGAATTCTAATTAGGATAGTTTACACTAAATTAAAAGAAGTCTTTGGGGCCTAAATTGTAATAATTTAAATTATCAGTAGGTTGCCTCAATAGTTTGTCTCCATCAGAAACAGTTAATTAATCAAAATCGAAATAAAATCGACACAATTTAAGCCTATTTCTAATTAGAAGAAAAATTTTATTGTTTCCAGTTCCAGTTAGTTTTTATTTTATTTTTTGGATTTGATAGTTAACTCTAAATTATATGCTCAGCATTTTTTCTGCTTGCATACAAAAGAACTAGGCTATCTAAATCATCCAGCTAGATCTTCTATCTCCTATCCTACTTGAATGATGAACGATGTCAAGCGAAATGTTCTCTCACGTCCACCTGTATCACCTCCGCTACAAATTAACGGGATAAGTCAGCAGAAGACAAGAAAACAAATATATCATTTTAAAAGCGCAAATAATAATAATAATAATAATAATAATAATAATTATTATTATTATTATTATTATATGCTCAGTAAGTTTCATGTATTTAAATACAAAAGCGCTCAAGAGTCGGTAAATTTCAAAAGCAAATAGGCTACACTATCTATCTATCTATCTATCTATCTATCTATCTATCTATCTATCTATCTATCTATCTATCTATCTATCTATCTATCTATCTATCTATCTATCTATCTATCTATCTATCTATCTATCTATCTATCTATCTATCTATCACTTATTTATTTAAGTTAGTTAGTCGGTGAGTTTGCTAAACGGAAACACACCAAAGAGGACAATAGACTTTTTCTGAGGCAGTATTGTTCCGTATTTTTTCTTCTATGTATTTTTTGAAAAATTATTAGACAACTTGCATTTTTTTAAACTGCACGCTGTATAATATAAATTGTACCGTTGTCCGACTTAGAATGGGCTGTTGAATATCCTAACTTTTTCGTTTTTGCGTGCAGGCCTCTGCTGGATTTGGATTAGTTTTAATTTTGCACGGAGTTCATCGTGTTGCAATTTCTTCAGTCGGACATTTAAAGTGCGCACTTAGATAGGATTGGGAAAGGAAAGTGAGATTAAAATGTTATTCCTTTCTTAGTTTTATTAAAATACTTTATTGAAAGGGAATTACGTTTAAAACTTGTATCGTGCCTATTGCTTTCAATAGACAGAAATGAAAAATGTCCAAGTCTGTGGTCCTGGATATCAAATTTTCCGATGATGTAAATCATCTGACAGATTTACAAAAAATCTGATCAGTGCTTGGACACACATCTAGTCCTTAATAATAATAATAATAATAATAATAATAATAATAATAATAATAATAATAATAATAATAATAATAATAATAATAATAATAATAATAATAATATAGGCGACGTAAAATACTTTTTTTAAATCGTCTCCAACTTTCTGTTTCACAGAGAATCAGCATCATGACCAGGTCTGTGAGGGAGGAGCTCACGTCAGTGGAATCGGACGAGCAGCGGGAGCTCTGCAGCCCTGCAGGCAGGGAGACCGAGAGGCCAGGAGCCGAAGCGGGAGTTGGGGAGGAGGAGGAGGAGGAAGATGAGGAGGAGGACCGACTCCACCATCCAGAGGAGGACGACGACGAGGAGGACGACGACGAGGAAGACGAAGAGGAAGAGGAGGATGGCGAGAACAAACCCAAGAGAAGAGGGCCGAAGAAGAAAAAGATGACCAAGGCTCGTCTTCAGAGGTATGGTCCATCCTCTGAGCACGTGGACAAATAGTCTAAAAACGGCTTTTTGGATATAACATAGGGCCTACTCTATAACACTGGACTACCAGAGACACCAGAATATGAAAATAATATTTAGGAGATAGAAACATGACTCTAAATTGTGTATTGGGTCATAGGAACTTCGGAATAATTAAAACTCCCAAAGAAAGACCCCCCAAAATGTGATTTGAGCAATTGTTCTCTAAACAGTTTTTGCAGATTACCTTGAACTTTCAGTTTTACCATTGTGGTAGAAAACAGGGAGTTTTCTGCTGATGGTGAATAGGATGACCACTTCATGTGATATGCAGTAATACAAAGCAAAGGAGCCACTGTGGTTCAAAGTAAATAAGTGTTGTTTTCATTGAAAGTGTAATTCTTTTGATAGTTATTTGTCTTTATACTTGGCAGAGCGTCATGAAGTGTTTTAAACATGCTGTTTAAAACTGAAATTGCAGCGCCTTCATTCCTAGCATTATCCTCAGATTAAGTGCATAAAAAACCATAAGAGAGAACATGGTGCACATCAGGGTGTTACAGTAATTAAACTCAACTCAATTAAACTCAATTAAAATCAACCAGTAAATGCAAAGATGAAACTTAGGACAGGGGTGTTTCTTGCACTAGCGGTGCCTTGGGCAAGCTCTTCCTTGTGCCCCCCCCACTAACACTGGACACACAACCAATTTTGGCAACAAAGCCCATTTTGCAAAAACACTTTTTATTGCATACCTTATTTTTATGAACTAAACTTACTCAAAATGTATTAAGTGTATTAAATACAGTTAATCATATTAGTCAATTATATTTTTAATAACCTATGTTCAGTCTAAATTCTTCAAAATGAGGTTTAACTAGTTAAGTATTTTAGATTTTGAACAATTGATAGTTACATTAATTGTAGGCTCTTTTGAAAAAGGAAAGAATAACAATCCTTTAAATTTATCACTCAATAACTGCAAATCGCCTTCAGCTGTGATTAAAACATTTTCTTACACCGCTTACACTGTATACAAACAGGGGGAGCCCCACTTCTCATTGAATAGACCTGCAAGTAAACAGAAGACAGTCTGCTGTGCAACTGACAGATTTATTTAATTTTTTTGCTCATGGCGCTCCCTCAGGTCATTCTGCCCTGGGCAGTGAACCACACTGCCTCCATCTGAACCGGGTACTGTTCAGTATATTTCCAATATATATTTAATAATTCTGTTTCTGTCTGTGCAGGTTTAAGATCCGTCGAATGAAAGCCAACGCCCGGGAGAGGAATCGCATGCACGGGCTAAACGACGCTTTGGAGAGTCTCCGAAAAGTTGTCCCCTGTTACTCCAAAACCCAGAAACTGTCCAAAATTGAGACCCTGCGCCTCGCCAAGAACTACATCTGGGCTCTTAGTGAGATCTTGCGCTCTGGCAAGGCCCCCGACCTAATGAGTTTCGTCCAGGCACTCTGCAAAGGTGAGAAGCTTAGCAGTCTGGGGCCTGGCAATTTTAGAACATACATGATGCACAGAAATTAAGGTGAAACACACCAAAGTTTGATCACTTCAATGTTAAACCCAAAAGGACAATTTCATTCTTGACACGTGTGAGCTCTCAGAGATCAGGTGATGTTATAAAAGTTTGACAAACCTTGATGAGGCCGTATAATGGAAATTATTCACCTATAGTTTTGTTTTAGCTGCTTAAAACTACTGTCTTTGAAGATAGTAGTCAGATGTTCGTATTCATGAACATGACTTCTTCATCGTCACTTATTATGATGATAGTTAATACATATTAATCAGTATTACTAGGCTCTAACAAATGCTGTCATATAGATGATTTAATTGATGATGTAACAAAACATGAAACTCCTGGGGCTGGAAAATATATAAAATTGGATTTGGGGGAATAAGACATAAGTTCATCTTCTGTTCATGCTTGTCTAGGTCAATGCCAAAAAACATTGATGACATGTTTAGTTTTAGTTTTTACAAATAGAATACAGAAATCATAAATCTTAAACAGTGCTTTAAAGAATCTGGTAAGTGTAAAATTATCTTGTTCAGAATTGATTAGTGTAGGCCTACATATTTTGGATTTGGAACTGCAGAGAAGACCACATCCAGTGCAGACTTCAAACTTATGAAATAACAAATCCTAACTTTTCCATATTTAACGGGAATTGATTAGTTAGTCTCAATATTCTTACAGTACTCTTACAGTGTAAGTACAGTATTCTTACAGTGCTTGTATCTTATTTGTCAGAAAAAGAACAGCCTAAAGAGGGGGAGGCTTCTTCTGTGGCTCAACAGTGTTTTGCCGCCAACCTGACGAGAAGTTATTTTTGTTTACTCACTAGAGTAACTCAAGAACTACTTCCTTTCTTACTTCAAAATAAGAGTTTCAAAACGTCCTTCACCAGGGTGTCAAGCTTAAAGCACTCACCTTCAAATCAGGGACTTCACCACACAAAGTAATGCTGTGAGCACCTGGATAGGACTTCACAAGAGAGGCTTAACTTTGAAGGGAAACATCATGAGATCTGGTTTCACTCCAACTCATCAGTATTGATCAATGCTAACCTTAAACTTTGTGTTCTCAGGTTTGTCTCAACCGACCACTAACCTGGTGGCAGGCTGCCTTCAGCTGAACCCTCGGACCTTCCTTCCAGAGCAGACACCGGACATGCCCACGCACCTTCCCCCTGCTGGTGCCGCCACGTATCCTGGACACTTCTCCTACCAGAGCCCTGGACTGACAGCCGGTTTGCCAAGCCCACCCTACGGCACCATGGACCCTTCCCACATCTTCCACCAGGTCAAAGGTCAGCCCTACGGCTCCTTGGAACCCTTCTTCGATGGAGTCCTGGTGTCAGATGGCCCGGCGTTCGACCCGCCTCTCAGCCCACCCCTGAGCATCAACGGTAACTTCTCGTCCTTCAAGCACGAGCCCGTCGCTGCCTCCGACTATGACAAGAGCTTTTCCTTCAGCGTGCACTATGGAGGCGGAGGAGCTGGTGGCCATCCCTCCATCTACGGCAGCGGGGGGCCCAACCCAAGGTGTGGTGACCTGCAGGTGGAACAACTGATGGGGTTTGATGGACACTCGCACCACGAACGGCTGATGAACGCCCAGTTAAACGCCATCTTTCATGACTCCTGAGGATGAAGGCCTGTGAGACTGACGAAGACAGAGAGACCATGATATGAGAAGACTATCATTTCATTGCTGTCTTTCAGTCTGTCCTTGCTTTTTATCTTTCTGTCCGCATCAGGGTCTTTAGCTTCTCTGTATGATGGCGAGTCAACAATGCCGTAACCTTCTTTGTAGCGCTTCACCTGACAGGAGACACTCTTTGAATGTCTTGTCAGTGTCCATTTGATCATTTTAAAAAAAATCAATAATTAATGAGCAATAATCTGGAGAAAACTATGCAATTTTGTTTAAATCTGAGCAAATGCTCAGATGATGATTCTAATGTTGAAAGAATAAAGATTTCTCTATATTTTTGGAGTCAGTGAGTGAGGCGATGTTGGGCTGGTGTCGGGCTGAAGTGTTAATGTTTTTCATGTTGTTTTTACGTTTTTGCTTTTTATATGGTCTCTGTAGCTGTATGTTATCATTTCATGTGACTCTTGTTCATATTTTATAAGATAGATGTTTATAAAGGCCTTTTATTAAAAGGAATTTGATGTGATCCACTTGTAAGACTCAGTTTATCTGCAACAGCATCACAACATGACAAAAACACTACAGTTTGGACTACTTTACCCTGTTTTTACTGCAAAGCATTTATTCATAAAACGCACCCATAGATGCATTATCGTAGTCAAAAAAATAACACAAAGCATATTTTGATTATTGTTCCCATGCCTTGTAAATATCTTTATCTAAGTCCTCCAAAAAAAGTTTGGATGAATTGAGGATTGCCCAGATTTCCTGTTGACAGAAGTGAAAAGACTATAGATTTCCTTACAGAGAAAACCCTGTTAACAACACTATCCCACTAGGTGAAGGACAAAACAAGGATTAGTGTGGATATGTGTGTGAAGGGCACAGATGTTCGTTCTGCAGGCGAGATTTTAATTTATGAAAATGATCTTGTTTATGCATGAGAGCATCCCCCCCCCCTCCCCCTCCACACACACATACACACGCACCGTAATGTCCTACTGTTTGATTGTGTGTATGTATGTGTGTGTAAGTCAACTGAGACAATATGGTGGCCGTATCCCACCATTTACCCTTGCTGTTGAAGTGGAATATTATTAAGCAAAAGACTGCAGGACAAAAAAAATACTCTTTTTCAAGTGATGAAGTAATTACGGTATAACCCTTATTTTAAAACATCCATGACAAAATAAAATCTTTAGTCATTTGGCTGCAGTTATTTTGCATTCACTTGGGAAGACAATTAGGATTAAGGATATTTTTGCAAGGTGATATGTACCCCAAATATTCAAGATTCAGGGACTCTAACAACTTCTCTTCAAGAAGTAGCAAACACTAAATTTTAAACTTGATACAAAAGTAATACATTTTGTTTTGTTTGGGTTGATATGTAGCTGAATATTGGTAGAGTTTAATATGAGAGTTATGCCCATAAAACAATTTGCCAAATCCTCTCTGCCAATGCCAGACAGCATTTGGTGGAGGCAGTGTGATGCCATAGGGTGGCACTTCCCTGACTGTAATCATAGCATCTCTACAAAGAGAAATATCGAGTAGAGATTCTGCAAACAGTGACAATCCCATTCGATATTTGAGACTGGGATTGGGTTAATCAGACTAACTCCCGAATTTGGCAGTAGAGACGTTGTAATGGTCTGCCTGCAGTCGTGACCTCAACCTCACTGAACACTTTTGGAATCTGCTTGTACCTTGCTGTTGTGCCAGAGTCGAAAACGCAACCACCTTGGCTGACCTGCCATAAATGCTGATTGAGAAGTAGGATGCCATCCTACACCAGTGTGTGATCAAGCTTGTGACCAGTATGAGGAGGACATGCCAGGCTATTTTGGTTGTTTTTGGTAGTCCCACACACTACTGCTTTCCTTATTCTTATTATCTTCTGGATTTTATCATTATCTTCAAATCACAAGGGTTTATTGGTTAAAATATTTCCCCACAATATGACATATTCCTTTTATGTAAAAACTAGTGAAATTTTGGAGTTCCACTATAATTAATTATACACCTTATAATGGGTTATTTTAAACATTATTGCTATTTACTCAACTTTTTATAGGTACACAGAAGAGCCATAAGGATGCCACAGGATGTTTTGTACCGACCATATGTCATTCTATATGTGATATTTTAATGTTTCATACCTGCTTTGACACCCAATGATTTAAAGCTGTTTTCTGCAATCTACTCCTGGTTAACTGTAAGACTGTGGGATCATGTAACTGCACTTAGGTTGGGGTTATTTTACTTTGATCAGGGGTCATAATCGGTCATGTTTCACAACACTCGACTACCCCAAACAACAAACTGCAATCAATGGAAATAGGACAGTTTACAATTTCTATAGTTATACGAAATATAATGTCGAAATATGTCACTGAGATCCAAACTATTTTTTCTTTTGTAGAATTTATCAAACCTAATATTATCAAAATAAGTGTCAGATTTAGATCCAAAAGTATTTTCGTTTAACCAATACATTTCTGTCTGCTGGGGAAATGAGACTGGTGTTTCCCAAGTTGTTAAATAAACACATTTTTTAATTGCCAAAATCTTGTATCTTCCAACTTCAATCATAAAATTAAATAAACCACATCAAACATTCAGAAAAACTGTTTGGGACTGGCCGAGAAGATTTAGCAAGTTTTTCTCTGGCTGAATCCAATAGCTGAACTCTCTCACTCAGCCCAGAAGTAAATTTTCTTCACAAGTATGACAAAAGTAGAAACAAATAATTTTTCCAGTGATATAAGACATAGAGGCAAGACGCATTGTTACAACAAATTGCCTGGTTAGCTTTTCCCAGGAAGGGATGAGGAAGCACAGAACCAGTAAGAACTATAAAGTACTTTTTATTCCTATTGGGGCATCCTAAAAATAACCTACAATAGAAGCAGCAGCATCGGGAACATTACAGTTGTATTGTGAGAAGCCTTTGTCATTGGGGTTTTGTGTTTCAGCCTGTTGGCTGATCATAACACTGATTAATGCAGATTTAAACTCAGCCATCTGTCAGCAGCACACACGCTGAGTGAGTGTTTGAGCCAGAGCTCATAATATAGAATTAATACCACAGTCCTCCCCCCTCCATCCTCTCTGATTGGCTGACAGGTGTCTGTTAAATAACATCACAGGACACACACTATCCAGGTGCATCAAGCTCCAGGATGCCATAAGAGACAATCTTCAAGGGGCCTTTTGAGGAAAAAATGAAACCTCGTCAGGGGATGTAAGTCGCTTAATAGCGATAAAAGCACAAAACATTTGGCCATGATTATGCATCAGTTTCTTTTTGCTTTACACGACTGCCGATAGGGGCTTTGCAGAAATGCGTTTTGATGGTTTATTAATGTCTGCAAGATGTTTTTCCATTTTTTGAAAACACGTCAACTGATTAAGCAGAAAAACTTAATTTGTATACCGTAGAGATTATGGCCAAATCCCATTTCTCAATCATATCCCTACCTCTCATGGAATGCACAGTGGCACAGTTGGTAGCACTGTTGCCTTGCAGTAAAAAGTTCCTCCTCGAATCCCAGCCTGGGGTCTTTCTGCATGGAGTTTCCATGTTCTCCCTGTGCATGCGTGGGTTCTCTCCGGGTACTCCCGCTTCCTCCCACAGTCCAAAACCATGACTGTTTCTTTAAATTGCCCTTAGGTGTGAGTGTGTGCTTGCATGGTTGTTTGTCCTGTATGTTTTGCCCTGTGATGGACTGGCGACCTGTCTAAGGTGTACCCTGCCTCTCCCTTAGATTTTTATTGTTTAGTTTATTGGTTAAAATATTTCACCACATAATGAATTGTTTCTCTTATGTAAAAACTAACAATATTTTGGAGTCCCAGTATAATTAGTTATACAATTTATGATGGGTTATTTAAAATATTTTGTAATTTTCAAGCTTATTGCTCGCCAACCAAACTTTTTTTAGGTAAATTTTTAGAGCCATTTGCCACGGGATGTTTTGTACTGATCATGTGTCATTCTATACATAATTTATGAATGTTTCTTACCTACTTTGACATCCAATGATTTAAAGCAGTTTTCTACAATCTACTCATGGTTAACTGTCAGTATCTGTGCTTATGTAACTGCACTTAGGTTGGGGTTATTTTACTTTGATCAGGGGTCATAATCGGTCATATTTCACAACACTCAGCTAGCCCAAACAACAATCAGAACTGTAATCAGTGGAAATTGGATAATTTACAATTTTTATAAAAAAAGATAAACAGCCTATAGCCTATCAAATATAATGTCACTGATCCAAACTATTTTTTATAGAATTTATCAAACCTAATACTATCAATATAAGTGGCAGATTTAGATTTGAAATGATTTTTCATTTAACCAATAAGTTTCTGTCTGGTAGGACATGAGACTGGTGTTTCCCAAAAGATTATAAGAAACAACATGCATGCGCGCCCCCGCGTGGGACCGCGCATGCATGTTGATTACACAACGGTGGATCTGCCGCGTGCCCGATGAAGCCGCTACCTGTCTCCATAGCGACGAGACCCCGGAAAAACACGCCGTGATCAGCTTACTTCTTGTTCATCGGGCAGAACCAAATTCATGTCCGCGGTGTTTTCTTGTTTTTCTTGTTTGTTTATTTGTTTCCTCGAGTGAGCGTGTGAACATGTCGGAGCTTGAGGTTGAAGCGCAAGGAGAGCTGAGGGACAGCGGCAAGAAGAAGAAAAAGAAAAAGAAAGAGAAGCGTTGTGTCAGTGAGGAGGAGGAGGATGAGGAGGAGGAGAAAGAAGAGGAGCAGAGGTGAGTGGAAGATGCAGTTCCTCCAGGGGTCCAGGTACATGTTAAAAAAGTTAACATACACTGAACAAAAGTATAAACGCAACACTTTTGTTTTCATGAGCCGAACTCAAAGATCTGAAACATTTTCTATATACAGAAAAGACCCATTACTAATATTGTTCACAAATCTGTCTAAATCTGTGTCAGTGAGGGCTTGTCCTTTGCCAAGATAATCTATCCCACTTTACAGGTGTGGCATATCAAGGTGCTGATTAGACTGGATGAATATTGCACAGGTGTGCTTTAGACTGGCCACAATAAAAGGCCACTCTGAAATGTGCAGTTTTGGTTTACTAGGGGAGTCTGGGGGGGTCTGAAAACCAGTCAGTATCTGGTGTGGCCACCATTTGCCTCATGCAGTGCAACACATCTCCTCGCATAGAGTTGATCAGGTTGTTGATTGTGGGCCTGTGGAATGTTGGTCCACTCCTCTTCAATGGCTGTGCGAAGTTGCTGAATATTGGCAGGAACTGGAACACGCTGTCGTTATACGCCGATCCACAGCGTCTTAAAGCAACACTAAAGAGTTTTTTTTTTACCTTAAAATAATGTTTCCGAACTCGTGTCAGTGGTTGATCAACTCATAACAGGGTGAAACGGCACCTCTGCATTGGCTTTGCGGCCCTCTATCGGCCATAACAGCACTATGTAACTTTGGGTCGTCGGGTAGCGGTTTAGTAGTTCAAATGCGACTTGCTTTACGGCAGGCTTCACAGAAGCTGGTAGGTGCAGCGTCCTTCAAGGCTCTCTGGGTGGAGCATACTCAGCAGGTACATATAAATGGAAGATACCTAGCAGCAGGTAGCTTGAACAATTGTCATCATGACGGAGCCGAAATTGTATTCCTCTGTACACCGGTTTTCCGACTATCTGTGCTACCCGCATGCATACTTCGATGTTACGTCACAATTCGCTTACTCAGCAAATCTGTCATCAAGAATTCTTACCTGGAAGATCCATTTCGTCAGTTTTATTTCTTTGAAGTTTACGGTGAGTTTTATTCAAATTATTTTATTACTGGCTAATTTTTATTCAAAATATTTTAAGGCTTTCCTTAAGCTACTTGTTTCAAGTTTACATGACAACCCTTGTATGTTAGTTTCACTTCTGTGATATCGTTACACTGCATGTAAACAAGTCCCATTAATTAGAGTCGTAGAGTAAATGCGGTGTATTTTGCGGGCTATTTGTGCTTATAATCATACTATATTTTAATATTTTGGAGTAATAATACTGCTATCTGCTCTACGTCTTACTGGCTTGGTATATATTCATTAGCTGCTTTACAAACTAATAACAGATTTCCAGAGTGTGCTATTCATCTATAGGCCTATTTAACAGGTAGGATATTCTGATCAAGGTTTTACGTGCAACGTGGATGAAGACATTTGACACAAAGGCTGCCCAAGATGTGAAAATCTGTAGCGTTAGAGGGTATCGCTTGTAAATGTGAATCCCCGAGGGGAATCCCCTAGTGTAACCATAACAGATTTTACGACAGTAGTAGAAAACAATACATTTTTCCCAACTGTAGGGGGACCCAGAGAGCAAAACTTACTTAGTGTTGCTTTAAAGATGCTCACTGGCTGCCATGTCCGGTGGGTATGGTGGCCATGCAAGAACTGAGATGTTTTCAGCTTCCAGGAATTGTGTACAGATCCTTGCAACATGGGGCCGTGCATTATCACGCTGCAACGTGAGGTGATGGTTGTGGATGAATGGCACAACCATGGGCCTTAGGATCTCGTCACGGTATCTCTGTGCACTCAAAATGCCATCAATCAAATGCACCTGTGTTCGTTGTCCATAACCTATACCTGCCCATACCATAGCTCCACCGCCACCATGGGCCACTCGATCCACAACTCTGACATCCGCAAACCGCTCACCCACACGACACTACACACACACTGTTTACCATTTGCCCTGAACAGTGAAAACCGGGATTCGACCGGGAACAGAACGCCTCTCCAACGTGCCAGACGCCATCAAATGTGAGCATTTGCTCACTAAAGTCAGTTACGACAATGAACTGCACTCAGGTCTAGATCCCGATGAGGACGACGAGCATGCAAATGAGTTTCCCTGAGACGGTTTCTGACAGTTTGTGCAGAAATTGTTTGGTTATGCAAACCAATTGTTGCAGCAGCTCTCCGGGTGGCTGGTCTCCGACAATTATGGAGGTGAACATGCTGGATGTGGAGGTCCTGGGCTTGTGTGGTTACATGTGGTCTGCGGTTGTGAGGCCGGTTGGATGTAGTGCGAAATTCTCTGAAACGCCTTTGGGGACGGCTTATGAACATTCATTTCACGGGCAACAGCTCTGGTAGACATTCCTGGAGTCAGCATGCGAATTTCACGGTCCCTCAAAAGTCGCAACATCTGTGGCTTTGTGCTGTGTGATGAAATTGCACATTTCAGAGTGGCCTTTTATTGCGGCCAGTCTAAGGCACACCTGTGATGTCTAATCAGCACCTTGATATACCACACCTGTAAGGTGGGATGGATTATCTTGGCAAAAGAGAAGTGATCACCAACACAGTTTTAGACAGATTTGTGAACAATATTTGAGAGTAGTGGGTATTTTGTGTATTTAGAAGATGTTTTAGATCTTTCAGTTCAGCTCATGAAAAGTGGGAGCAAAAACAAAAGTGTTTATATTTTTGTTTAGGGTAAAGTGAAAGAGAAAGGGAAGGATTTACGCAGACATGCCCCTTCGGGAATGATTTTAAAATAAAAAGTCTTACAAATAAAATAGTATTCTTCCAACATAAGTTGTTGATGCAGGAGGTTGGACCCACTATTACCTTAAACCCATTTCACTGCATTCAATTAAAAAAGACATGCTCCTCAGTAGAGATAAGGTGTATACAGGTTAGTTTTTAAACTAAACTGATTAAAAAAGATTTTAAACCTCATAGTAAAGTTTGTTAGCCATTGTTAAAGTGCATCCATGAAAGGACCCTGGTTGTTTTGCATGGTAAATATTTTTTGTTCCCTCTGAACAATACAGAAGAAGAAGATGCTGTAAGTTCCAACAAGAACCATACAGAAACCATTTTTAACTTTTAGACAAAGCTTGATTCAAGTTATTAAATAATAATTTTCCTTTTAACTTTCCCTTTTTTACACCTTACATCAAATGAAGAAAGACAAACTTTTGGGAAATTATATGTTAAATGAGAAGCACATCAATACCTAGCACACCCTTTGTTGGAAATTATTGTTTAGTTTTTTCAGGTAGCTTTATTTTTTGTTACTCTCATAGAACAAATGTATTTAGAGTTTAACCAATAAACTTTGTCTGACATTTTTCATGTATTTTATATGGGCAGGTTTTAATCAGAATTCCATCCATTCATCCATCCATCCATCCATCCATCCATCCATCTTCCCGCTACCCGCTTATCCTTGCAGGGTCCCAGAATTGTGCTTATATAAGCATTAAATATACTTAAATAAATAAAAGTAAAATTTAGACCACCTTTTAAATAATTAGGCCACTTACTTAACAAAATTGGTAAAATTCTGACTAATTTTAAATGTTTTACTCAACCTGATCAATTTAATTAATCAAATACGTTTGTTTCTACTTGACTTTAGAAAGAAGCATGCAATATGTGTCAGTTTATATTTTATTAATCAAGCAGAAGTACAAGACATTTAATGTACACAGCCAACAGTTCATAACCACTGGGAAAAAAGGGTGTTTTTCTGGATTTCTCAATCCAAAATAATCTTACTAAAAAAACTTTTAAAGCCCTTAAGCTCAGATCGATTGTTTTCAAACACAGAACAAATCCTCTGTTACAAAAGAAACCTCTGCTGGATCCTCCTTAGCAGGAGAATCATGACTGGCTATCAACTATATTCATCATTTAATGAAATCATCTGTTTTTTCTTTACCATGTTGAAAAGAGCCAAAGCTTGCATTAAAACGTAATTAGGTAAAAGTAGATTTAAGTAAAACTTCTTAAATCTGTTCCTTGGAAATACAAGGGTTAAAACACTCAATTTGATAGCTCCTTTGACCTTAGCTTGAGCTCCTTTAATAATACGCCCTTATCCCTCTGAATAAAGCGCGATTTCTCCCCTTGGTATTAAAATACCGAAGCTCATTGTCATAAATAGTTTCCTCCAATACCAGACTGAGTGGATTTTTAAAGCTATTTTCACAATGATCACTACATAGTGTGGCTGTGTGTGCAGTTAAGCTGCCTCATCCTTCTGTGACTCAGCACAGTGGCCAAAATTGATTGAGTTATTGATCGATTCAATGAATACACTCTGAGAAATCATTACAGTGGGTTGGGAGCTGTTTGCTCTGTTCTGCTGCTGAACAGCATGATGAGTGCACAGTGATGAAATGTTTACTAGGGAACCTGGTGGTACAAACTAAGATCCACTGTTTTATTCACTGGTGTAGCCTCAGGCCAAAAGAGCCAAAGAACTCTAAACTTCAGACACCATTGTTATTTCACTAAACTGTGTCCAGAAAAATCCTCTCCTAAACATGCTGTTTTCCTTTCTTCTTCTTCTTCTTCTTCTTCTTCTTCTTCTTCTTCTTCTTCTTCTTCTTCTTCTTCTTCTTCTTCTTCTTCTTCTTCTTCTTCTTCTTCTTCTTCTTCTTCTTCTTCTTCTTCTTCTTCTTCTTCTTCTTCTTCTTCTTCTTCTTCTTCTTCTTCTTCTTCTTCTTCTTCTTCATTGAACTAATTCAGAGATAAATTCAGTACTTCTGCACGCACTGAGCTGCCAACAAAGTCACTGCTGTATTTAGGTTTAGTTTAAAGGAACACTTGACATTAGTTCAATTAAACACATTTATAGTCACAATATAATGATGGTGTGAGTTACTTTGGAAGATTTTAGGCAACAGTGCCTGCGTGAAGGAACTTTTCCAAAGCAGCAAGTTTTATTGTTTAAATCATTTGACAGCAAATAATTTCAAATGTGGGTGTTTCTGTCTTTTTAACCCAATTTTATGTACATAACACCATTCATACAACTTAGTTCTGTTCAAAGAAAAAAAATAAACTTCCCTTGCCTCACCACAAACCCCTGTCATGTGGCGTTCCGGTTTATTTTTCCGACTTGAAATTCAAGCATTCCAGCTACTGAGAACAAATGGGTTTCTGACTGTTGGTTGAATGAAAGATGGGTTTTAGTCGACACACATTATAGACGTCTTTTCACCTGTCGGATAAAAGCTGTAAACTTACTGTGTAAGCCCTCCTGATCAAAATCTGAAGAGCTTGGAAAAAGTTACAAATATTCACATTTTGTGCTGCTGGATCATAAACATGTTGCAAGCTAAGATTCAAAATGTAAAAAGAAGAACCAGGAGCGGAGAAAACAAAATCTCAGAACTCTGCAAAAAAAGTGCGAATTTTGACTTTTTTACAGAATTAGGTGAAAATGGAATATAATTCTTACTTTTATCTCCGAATTCTCAATTCGTCTGCCACATAAAAAACACTTAAATCCAAAATGTTTTTCCTGAAAGTTAGCACTCCTCCTGCACAACTCATACATCTTTCATTATAGCTGGTTGCTCCCAGGTGCCAATCTGCATTAAAGTCAGAATTCAATACATGGCAGTATGAATGCCTAACAGAGGATAGAGTAAAAGCCTCTTTCACCCGTTTCTTCTTTTTACATTTGCATACTTGTAATTTCAGGAGTTCACCTGCCAGATTATTCACCGTTAAATCTCTGTATGGTTCAATTACTGATCTATCAGTCACTTTATTGATGGGCATTTGTAAATAATATCTGATTGGGTGAGGTAAACTAGAACTCTGTGTTTGTTTTTGATCTGTCAGTGAAAGTGTGTTGATGCGAGGGATCTTCAAAGTGGGGAAAAAGAGCCATGACATCTTGCTCACGCGAACCAGACTGACCTGGACCCCCATCATTCCGGAGAGTCCCACAGGTCAGTTACTATGGAACGAGGTTTTTTACTGTTCAGTACTTCTGCTGCCATAGGACAGATGTTGTAAGTATGTGTTAAAGCAGCTGGTGTTGTAATGGATAGGATTTATCTGTTAACCTGAAATTTCTGGACATCTGCATGCATGCACAACGCAAAGACCTTAAGACACTTTGCCTTGCACCACAGAGGAATATTTAACTGGGCTGGGTAAAAAGGAGATAACATTTTTCACGTCAGTTGATATTAATATATATTACGATACAAAACAAATCACAATTTTTGTCAATATTTAACATTCCCTGGTACTTTTTGAAGATATCAGAATGTTATTTTTGATTTAAAGATTTAATTTCAAAAGCTGAACATGCCATTGAACATTATAAAACTGTTTTGGAAAAAAGAAAGGTGGATAGGGCTGGGCGATATGGATAAAAAATAAAATTTGCTATTTTTTTCATGTCAAATTCAGTTTCTGATATTAATACATTTTTTTCTCTATTTCTATTCTTAAAAAGAAAATACAAATGACAGAGATATTTTTTTAAACTTGCTCTATCTCAATCATCACTTCTTGGAGTTGACATGAATTCAAACTTAACAACACTTTGAACTATGGAAACCCAAGAGATAGATTGGTAAAAAAAAAATTCTCAATATTCTTGATAGTGCAAACATACATCCATCCATCCAGTTTCTGTACCCATCCCATCCTAATGCAGAGTTGCGGGGGGGCTGGTGCCTATCTCCAGCGGTCAAGGGGCGAGAGGCAGGGTACACCCTGGACAGGTCGCCAGTCCATTGCAGGGCAACACAGAGACACACAGGACAAACAACCATACACTCATACCTAAGGGCAGTTTAGAGAGACCAATTCACCTAACAGTCATGTTTTTGGACTGTGGGAGGAAGCCGGAATACCCGGAGAGAACCCACGCATGCACAGGGAGAACATGCTAACTCCATGCAGAAAGACCCCAGGCTGGGATTCAAACCCAGGACCTCTTGCTGCATGGCAACAGTGCTACCAGCTGCGCCACTGTGCAGCGCTGCAAACATACAATCTTCATATATCGATTGTATCGATTTATCAAATGTTTCTATTTATGAAGATTGTATGTTTGCAATCTTCATAAATAGAAACATTTGATAAATTGATACAATCGATATATTGCCCAGTCCAAATTCATCTGATATGTCATTTACTTAAAAAAGGAAAAATGACTATAATTTCAAGGTCACTGAGACTGACTATCTTGTACTCTTACAGCATATTAGCAAAGTATATAAACCTTGATCTTTTTCACATTTTCTTACATTACAAACACAATCCTTAGTGTATGCTGTTGGGACTTAATGTTGTAGATCAACCCAAAATAGTGCTTAATTGTGAAAATGATTAAAATGATATGTATTTTTCAAACAATTTCACAAATTAAAATAAAAAAGTGTTGCATAAGTACTGTATGTATCCAGCCTCCACTACATCCCTAAATAAGTCTCTAACCCATCAGCGGAAGGGTATGGCACAACTGTAAACCC
Source organism: Valencia hispanica (assembly GCA_963556495.2). Taxonomy (NCBI): domain Eukaryota; kingdom Metazoa; phylum Chordata; class Actinopteri; order Cyprinodontiformes; family Valenciidae; genus Valencia; species Valencia hispanica. Next base: position 38,935,760 of record OY747707.1, on the reverse strand, counting down.
ACCAAAACATGGCTGCCCACCTAATCTGAGATGTCGGGCAAGGAGAGCAATAAGTAGAAAAGCAATCAAGAGGTCAATGGTAACTTTGGAGGCGCTGCTGTGTGGGACAATCTTTGGACATCTATCATTCATACACTCCACAAATCTGGGCTTTATGGAAGAGAGGCAATATTCAGGAGGAGGGGGACTGGGTTTTCTCTTACTCCCACTATTGTGACGCCCTCTGAGATGAACTGCTGCTGAGATCTCGCGAGAGCTGTGCGTAAGTAATATGGCGGTAAACTGGTAAAACAAACAAACTCGGGTAAAAACAAACCATAACATTCGAGCCAAATATAGCAAACGTTTAATAATAATAACCATTATTTTGTATTTCTCCATAAAACAAACTGGACGAGGAAACCTTGCACAGCCTGGAAAGCTACTTGGACGAGTGCTTTGACAACATTGTTATGGGCAAGCCAAAAAAATCCACCTCTGCTATGCCGACAAGCACACCATCACAGAAACGCACCCGTTCTGAGGCCAGCACCACCTCCACCATCTCTCCAGAGAAAAGCTACAGTGATGTCCTGGACTCAATAGATTAGAAGCTAACCAGCCTAGACGCCCGTCTGGCCCTGGTTGAGGTTCTCCATAAAGAATTTAAAGCTCTAAGGGAATCTCTAGAGTTCAGCCAACAACAGGTAGCATCGCTCGCTGCAGAAAACCAAACGCTTAGAGACAGTGTAAAGAAACTCACCGAGGGGATGACGCAGCTGTCCGGAGAAAGGAAGAAGATGAAAGAAACTATCTTGGATATACAGGCCAGGGGAATGCGGGACAATCTTGTTTTTTGCGGGATCCCAGAACTGGCAGAGGACGACGCTGAATCCACCGTCCGAGATTTTCTCCAACATCAGTTAAAGCTCCCAAGCGTCACGGTAAAAAACATGACTTTTCACCGCGTCCACCGGCTCGGAGGTAAGAAGGCCAACAACAGCTGGCCGCGACCAATTGTTGCTAAATTCGAGCATTACAAGCAAAAAGAGCAGGTCAGAGGCCGGGGCAGAGAGCTGCGGGGAACGAATTACAGCGTTAATTATCAATTTCCGAAGGAGATCCTGGATAGAAGGCGCGTTTTGTTCCCAATCAGGAAAAAATATACCAGTGAAGGCACCAGAGCTACAGTAGCTGTAGATAAACTGTATGTTAATGGGCAGCTGTTCAGGGACCCCCAGCTTACTCCTTGGCTTTATTAGTCATGTAACACTGGTCAGATAAGAGATGTTTTATCAGTCAACTATAATGTAATGTTAGCACAGCTCTGTAAAGTTGTTTACATTACTCAATGTGGGCGGGGCCAGGGCTAAGCACTGGGATACTGGCTCTTTTTTCTTTTCTCATCTTCACATGTCTATCACCAAATGTCTTTGTCACTCCTTTTTTCTTCTTTTATCACTCACACACACACACAGAATTTTTTCATAAAATAACTATGTCTTTCTCTCTCACCCTCACCCTTCACACCTTCGCAATTTTCTTCTATTTCTCTCTTTCTTATATCTCGGCTTCTGGATTTTCAATCAGGCAACCCCAAGCACAAACTAATAATACACCTGTGTTTATCAGTTTCTATGGTGATATGGACTTTACAACTTTTGCCTCAAAACTATGACTACTCTAAGGTTTGTCACGTGGAATGTTCATGGAGCTGGCACCAGAGAGAAAAGAGTTAAGATTTTTAACCAGCTTAAAAGATTGAAGGCAGATGTTGTCTGATTACAAGAAACCCATAAATCTACCTCAGCTGCAGTTGATCTTAAATCCCCTGAGTTTCCTAATGTGTTTTCTGCATGCTATAACTCTAGACAAAGGGGAGTAGCAATATTAATAAATAAAAATGTTAATGTTACAGTAATAGATACAGTTACAGATCCAGAGGGTAGATTTATTATAGTAAAACTATCTAACCAAAGGTTATGTATTGTCAGTATATATGGTCCAAATGTTGATGACCCCTCATTCTTTCATTCCTTCTTCTCGGTGCTCCTTGAACACTTGGATTGCTCACTTCTTCTTGGGGGCGACCTCAACTTTGGTTTAAATGAAGAAATAGACAGGCTCAGCACAGCAGGGACTCAGCACAGCTTGAAATCTATAGATATAGTCAAACAGTACATGAGCGATTATGGACTTTGCGATGCATGGCGATCTCTTCACCCCAATGACAAAAAATATACTTTCTTCTCAAATGTCCACCATTCGTATTCTTGACTGGATTATTTGTTAGTTAGTGTTGACTGACATTTCAGACACTGAGATACACCCTATAGCTGTTAGCAATCATGGTCCTGTTTCTCTAACTTTAGTAAATAAAATAGAAATGCCTCAAAGCAAAAATTGGAGATTTAATATGTCATTACTTAAGGATAAAGAATTTATTAAATATTTTGAAAAAGAGTGGGCTTCTTATTTGGAATATAATGATATACATGGTACGTCACCATCCATTCTTTGGGAGGCAGGGAAAGCTGTGATTAGGGGTAAAATAATCTCATTCTCATCAAATAAAAAGAAACTAGAAAAAAAACGTATTCAGGAATTAGAAGAAACTATTAATTCATTAGAAGCTTCTCTAGATGAGGAGAGACTAGGCAAAATCCGTAAAACAAAGCTAGAATTAAATGAAATTATTAATAAACAGACCCAGTTCTTAATTCAAAGACGTAGGATAGAAAACTTTGAACAAGGTAATAAATCAGGTAGATTTTTGGCTAACCAGCTTAAAATTAATAAAGAAAAAACAACTATATCTGCTATTAAAGATCAGACCGGGAATACAGTATATGATCCCGGAAGAATAAACAACACCTTTAAAGAATTTGACAAGGCTTTATACTAACCAGAGATAAACCTATCAGATCATGAAATTGAAAAATTTTTGGATAACATATCACTACCTAAATTATCTGAAAGTCTGGCAATGGCCCTGGATTCACCACTAACACCGGCTGAACTCCAGGAGGCCCTCCAAAGCATGCCCAATAAAAAGGCTCCAGGCCCAGATGGATTTCCAGCAGAGTTCCATAAAGAATTCTGGAATATTCTGGCACCAACATTCCACAGAATGCTGCAGTAAACCAAGGAAAATGGCCGACTTCCACCAAATATGAATTCTGCCTACATTAGTCTTCTACTAAAATCAGGTAAAGACCCTTTGTTTCCTTCCAGCTATCGTCCCATATCCCTCATTAATGTTGATCTTAAAATAATCTGCAAAGCCCTCGCAAAAAGGATTGAGAAAGTAACTCCTCTTATAATACATCCTGATCAAACTGGTTTTATTAAAGGGAGACATCCACAAATTCATGTAGATTAATAGATTTAATAGATTTTTCTTACTGTAAAAACATTAAAACTAATAAATTATCTCTAGATGCAGAAAAAGCATTTGATAGAGTTAACTGGAAATTCTTATTTGCAACCTTACATAAATTTGGCTTTGGAAATTCTTTTATAAACTGGTTGAAAATATTATACAGTTCACCAACAGCATGTATCAGGACTAATAACCAAACATCATCTAGGTTTTATCTTCAGAGAGGTACCAGGCAGGGATGTCCTCTCTCTCCCTCCTGTTTGCTATTTTTATTGAACCACTAGCTCCAGCAATCAGGCAAACTCACAATATTAAAGGCATAAAATGCAATAACATAGAACATAAAACCAGTCTTTATGCAGATGATGTATTACTTTTTCTCCAGCATTCACAAACCTCTTTCTCTCAGGTAATCGGGTTGATAAACTCTTACTCAAACGTTTCAGATTATTCTATAAATTGGTTAAAATCTACAGTTCTTCCAATCAATTGTTCAGTCCAGAATCCACCTAATACACAACTGCAGTCAGGGAATATTAGTTATTTAGGTATCAATGTCTCACCAAGACTGGCAGATTTAATAAAGCTAAACTACATCCCACTTTTAAAAAAAGTGTAAGATGATCTTGCTAGATGGGAATCCCTACCCATATCACTTATGGAAGGGTTGCTTCAATAAAAGTGATGGTTTTGCCCAGAATCAACTATTTATTCTCAATGATCCCAAGTAAACCATCACTAGACTGGTTTAGATCTCTGGACTCCTCTGTCTCTAAATTTTTTTGGAAAGATAAACCCCCACATATCAGCTTAAAAACTCTGCAGAAGACCAAAGAAAAAGGAGGTCTAGATCTACCAAACTTCCATCATTATTTCTTAGCCAACAGGCTCCAATACATCTCAAGATGGTTAAAACATAGTTACCTAGATGAGTCCTGGATAGACGTAGAACAGACACTATGCAATAATATAAAACTTTCAGACCTACCATTTATTAGCTCAAATATAAAACGACATGAATGCTTTAAAAGCATAAATATCAGCTCCTCTCTGACAGCATGGTGGGAGTTTCTAAAAATGACAGAGTCCACAATAATCCCATGCAGACGTACACCCATCTGGAATAACCCCGACATCTTGCAAAAAAAATGTATGATAAGTTTTCCAGACTGGAGGTGTAATAGAATTGAATACCTGGAACACATATTTGAAGGAACAGTTTATCCCATTTAATACATTAATTACACAATATGGAAGTGATAAAAACTAATTCTTAGAATATCAACAAATTAAATCTATTATTAAAGGTAAATTTAGGCTCAATACAGTTGAATTACAAATTCCAGCAAGAGTTTTAGATTTTCTTAATCTCAACCCTCCCAAATTGCTGTCTAAAATATACAAAACTTTATCTACATTAGATGAATCAATAGCCATCCCTATTTCAAAATGGGAGGTGGAATTTTCAGCCAGCTTTGACCAAAACGTCTGGTCTCAGATATGTGTAAGAACCTTTAAAATAACAAAAAATCATAATTTGCAATTAATACTATACAAAATCCTTCATAGAGTACACTATACAGGTCAACGGATGTTTAGGATGGGTTTGAAATCATCTAATACCTGTTTACAATGCACAAGCAATATACCAGATACTTATATTCATGCGCTTTGGTTCTGTCCACCCGTTAAGAAATTCTGGTGCCAGATATGTGAGGACTTATCAAAGTGTCTGAAATGTAACATTCCACCATCTCCCTCAGTTTGCCTGTTGGGAGATTTATATGATGTCACCATGGACATAAAGTCAGTTCTAATGGTTCACATTGCCTTATGCATCGCTAAGAAAACTATCCTCCTGAACTGGAAAAATAAAAAGGCCCTTAATCAGTATAGAAATCTCCTGTTGGACCATATTGGTCTTGAGACGGCCTCTGGCTCCATATCTGATCAATCTCTCTGGGCTCCTTTGATCGGCTCCATCACCTAGTAGGGGTGGGGGGCACTTGGTTTTGTCGTTTAGGATATTGTTGCTGATGTGGGGGTTTTTGGGGTTGGAGGCGTCTGGGGGGGATCCCTGGGGGTGGGATCAGTGGGCGGACAGGGCGCTGGACGTCGTGGCCCCAACCCGGGGTTGGGCTTTGGTGGCTTTGGGTGGTAACTCCTGATGGCTGCATGCGGTGCCTTAGGGGGGTTGCACTGACGGACATGGGTTACTGGCCTGGTGGCCGTGCTGCGCCTGGGTAAGGTCTGGAGTGGGCCTGGGGATTTGGGGCTCTGGGGCGCCGCGCCCCCTAGCTGTGGTCCTGGCCGGGGGTCGGCCGGCGTGGGGTCTCTGTTGCCTGTGGGGGTCGGGGCCGGCCGGCATGTGCAGGCGCCTCTCTCTTTTTCTCTGGGCTGATTGTCATCGCCGGTCCCTGTATGGCGTCTCGCCTTGTTTGCTGGTTGGGGTGCCTGGCTGCTGGTCGTGGCGGCTGGGTGGCATTTCTGGGCCTGATCAGTCCTTTTTCTCACTGGACTTAGCTCCTGGGTCTTGGTCTTTGTGCGCTGCGGGGCGCTGGGGTTGGGCGTTTGCCCAGGTGCGGTCGGACCTGCGGGTGGACTGGCCGGGTAGTGGGCGTGCAGGGCAGGTGGGTGGGGCGCTGGGTTTGGTTGCCTGCCGGGCCATTGAGCAGCAGTGGTCGCTCCACAAGGGAATGGGGATGGTGGATGTCGGCCTGGTGGGTCGGCCGCCCGGTTCATCGGTTTGCTCCTGGTCTGGGCGGGTACGTCGCCGGGGTTTGGGCTGCGGGGGCCTCCGATGCGCTGGGGGCCTCCTTTGCTGGCGTGGAGGCTATTGCTAACTAGTGACAGGTGCTCTCCACCTACGAGGGCACTTGGACGGGGGGAGGGGTGTGCGGGGGGAGGGGGGCGAACTCAACCTGGGTGTCTAGTGTCTTTTGTGTTCTGATAGTAGAGCGAATGTCAGGGTGGGGTTAGTTCTCCTTCTGGGATGGGGCTGGGGGGACTGCCTTGGGGTCCGTGGGGCTTGTTGGTGCTGTGGCCATGGGCCCTGGGTTGAACGTGCCATGACCTCCCTCCCCTGGTGGATCCCGGTGAACAGCGGTGCCTATTGGGGTCAGTGGGGGAGCTGGCTCCCTATGAAGACATTTTGTCTCCCAGTCCTTCCCTCCCCATCCCCCAACACCTCTGTCCACCCGCTCCATCACTTTACCACTCATATAGGGTCTTGGGGCATGGGCACATCACTGGGGTGCGAGGAGGGGTTTCCCTCCTCGCTGTCCCGTGGCGTCCTGTGTCCCAATTTTAATATACAACTTAGACACTCCCACTTATAACATTTTCATGCGACACATGTAGGGACTTTGGGGTGGGCACACTTTTCGGCTGGTGCCGGTGCCCACTGTTAAACCACATACAGACACTGAGGGCTCGGGGTGGGGGTTGGGGGATGTGTGGCTGCCTTCCCCACATCCCACCCCTCTGTTTTAAATGCACATTATTACAACACGCATCAACACCATACTCGAGCGGGAGGATAGAGGCTAGGGGTCTTCTTACACCCCTGTTCGCTACCGGGCATCAGGGGTTGGGGTCCGGAGGAGGAACAGGTGGTCTGGTCGGGGTCCTGGGCTGTCGGGCTGCCTCGCCACTGTGGGGCCCTTGGCGGTCTGCTTGTCTCCGTCCTAGAAGGTAGGGGGTCCATCTCCTGGGTCCGGGGGCTGGTGGCTCTACTGGGGCATCGGTACCTGGACCTGGGAGCATGAAGTGTGTATGGGGTGTATGAGTGAGGGTACAGTGTCATTTCTTGGGTGTCTTGGTGAGTTAGTGAGAATGTATGTGTTTAAGAGGGAGGGAACGTATGACTGTCTGTATGACTTTGTCTGCCTGTCAGGTTAGGTCTTGGGCTGCCCTCTCGCCTGGCGCACCTCAGGCCTTACATTTAATGGGGGGCCTATTTCCCCTCCCTCACTCCCCGCTGGTGACGGATGCCTCCGCCTACTGGTGCGTCGGTGGTCAATCCGGTTCGGACCTGGTGCGTGCTTGGCCGGGCCTGGGGGGGGGGGGGTGTCGGTCGGCCGATGCGCTGGGCTGATATCTTCCTTTGGTTGGTTGGGGCACCTCTTTTAGGGGTGCCAGGTTTGGGATTGTTGGGTGGTGCCTGCTCGGTGGCTCGGCGGGACACGGATCCAGCGTCTCTGCCCTTTCGATCACCTGTTCTGTGCGCACCGTGCGTGGTCGGTTCATTGGCGGGATGGACCGGCCCTGGCCTTTGTTGGATGCCTGGTCTCAGGGCTCTGCGTTGCGCGGGATCAGGACTCGGGAGCTGGTACAACTTGGTGTCCAGGTGCTAGCTGAGCTTGGCCTGGGGATGCTATCCATTCGCTGCGGCTACCGGTGGGGCGCCCCGACGTGGGGCAGGGGTGGGGCGCTGGGATGTTGGCGGTGGGGATTGGCCCAGGGTGGTGGTGGCACGTGGCGGCCGGCCGCGGCTCCTGCGGTGCCAGGGGCCCCTCGTCGGGCGGTCCCTTGTCGGGTCTCTGCTGGGGGTCGGGGCGCCCCTGGGCCCCGGCTCACCCGGTCCATGGACCGGCCCGCCCTGGTGCGGCTGGTTGCCGGCGGGGCCTGTGGGCTCGTCACTGCTGCCCCCGGGCCCCTTCATAGTAGCCGCTGGAAGTTCCCCTGGGGTTCTCCTTTGCTCCTCTCTTGGGGGATGCGGTCGGCCCCGCCCGGGTCCGCCTGGGGCTCTGGGGGTCCTTTGGACGTCTTGGCTCCGATCTCCTTCATGTCTGCATCGATTCCTGGGAGACGGATTGATGCCTGCTCACACCAGCTATCGAACACTCTTATGGTGAAACCTTATATGCACCAGCATGCTCACACACACATAGATGTGGGGTCTCTGGTGTTTACAGATATATTCTTGGGCTGAGATTATCATTACTAGAGCTTGATTAATCAGTACCATGAGTTTTTTCTGTGACATTGTTGTTGTATTTTTATATCCATTCTTGTGTGATGTGGTTGTGTAGTTCTTAGTTCACGATGTTAGGTTTGTTTTGTCAATGTTCCTTTTTCGTGTTTTGTTTTGTTTTTTCCCCTCTCTCTGCCGTCCTGTGGGTATGGAGGCAGACTTCAATGTTTTCCTGTGTTTTCTTTGTTCCCTTTCCTCTCTTGTATTTTCAACTCATCCTCTCTCATGACTTTTTGTTTCCTACCTCTCTTCTTCATCTTCTTTCTTTCTTCCCCATAATTTTCTGTCTCCGTGTCCATAACATCAGGAAATAAAATCCCCAGCAATTCATAATAAAGATTTTTCACACATATATCAAGTGGAGCTATAGCAAAAGCTGTACTGCTCCGCTTGTGAAAGTAAATCTGTTGGGCTTCTACTTGGTACTCAGACACCAATTCTGAGCTCCACACTGCCAAACAGAACACGTAAAAAAAAAATTAAAAAGAGAGGCAATATTCAATTCAGTTTATTTATTTAGCACCAATTCACAACAGATGTCATCTCAATGCACTTAACAAGAAGTCATTTCAATACATTTATACAAACATTCCAATCAGTTAAAAAGTTTCCTATTTAAGGAATCCCAGCAGATTGCGTCAATCATTGGCGTGAGGTTGGGCCCCGTTGATGCAGACTTTCCAACCACAGCAATCCTTCAGCAATCCCTCATACTGAGCAAGCATGTAGCGACGGTGGAGAGGAAAAACACCCCTTTAACAGGAAGAAACCTCCAACAGAACCAGGCTCAGTAGGAGCGGCCATCTGTCACGACCGTCTCGGGTTTCGAGAAGACAGAGCAGAGACACAGAAGGAACAGAAGATCTGATATAAGAGTACTTTCTATGTTACAGAAAGTAAAAAGTTGATAACAGGACACAATGGATGTTCAGCCACTGGGAACACCATCCCAGTCGATGCCCCTCGTCCAACAGGGCATTGCAGCCAAGCAGGATACCAGACCAGGTATATCTTCTATAGAGAGAAAAACACTGAGAGAAAACAAAGTTAACAGCCAAAATAGCATAATGTACTGTAATACAACTGGAGAGTAGTAGTAGAAAAGGAAGTAGCAGAGTGAAGAAAATTGGTAAGTCTGTCCTCCAGCAGTCTAAGCCTATAGCAGCATAACTACAGAGCTAGCTCAGGATGACCTAAGCCACTCTAACTATAAGCTTAATCAAAAAGGAAAGTTTTAAGCCTGGCCTTAAAAGTAAACAGAGTGTCTGGGGGCGCTAGAGCGCACATGACAGACTAGACGTGCCTAGGTGAGGCTCCTCTCCGATAAATCGAGTTTTACATAAAAACACCACTTTTTTGACCAAAGACAGCTAGAGGAAGTCTGCAAAACTCGCAAGGAACGTATTAAAAATGCCACCAAAGAAGCAGACGGCCAAAAAACCTGAAGAAGAAACTGTGGAAATGCCTGAGAGCGGCCTGCTAAGTGAGCTAACAGCTAATCCTCCACTAGAAAGCGCAGCTATTCTACATGCCATAAACGGGATGAGCAAGCAAATGAACGAGAGGTTCAACTCGCTGGAAGAGTCTCTGCAAACCAGTCAAGCTACACTGACAGAACATGCGTCTCGCCTCTCCGCGGTGGAAGTAATGGCCAGCGACCACGACCACAGGTTGGCCGCGCTCGAGCTACAGGCTAAACACCTAGAGGATGCTAACAAGGCTTTGCAAGATAAAGTTGTGGACCTGGAGGCACGTTCAAGACGCCAAAACATCAAGATAATAGGCCTGCCTGAAAAAGCCGAGTCTGACTGCCCGGTTGAGTTTACGGCCAACTTTATTGAAAACCTGCTAGGGAAAGAACATTTTCCGAGACACATAGAAGTTGACCGCGCACACAGGCTAGGTGGACAGCCTGCTGGCGGTGCCAACCGGCCTCGCGTGCTAATTTTCAGGATACACAACTATCGTGTCAAGGAGCTCATCATGAGGCTCGCAGCACAACAATCTCCTCTGATGTACCAAGGTCAGTGCATTCACATCTTTCCGGACTTTCCGGTTGAGATTATGAAACGGCGTCAGCTCTTTGACGACACTAGGAAAAGATTCAAATCTGCTGGTCTCCGCACGGGATTCATCTATCCTGCTCGCCTGAGAGTTACCCACGGTAACGTCACCTCCACGTTCAACACCCCGGAGGAGGCGGAGAGGTTCGCTGACAACCTTGCCAAGTGAAGATGCCGTAGGAGTGTTTTGAGTGTTGGTTACAATGGACGAACTCTGCACCCAAAACGTAATAAGGCTGGTCTCAATGCTGCCCTTAAACTGTAACCCACTTATCAACAGATAAGTTCAAATCTAATAATATTGCGTGAACTATGTTTTATTAACCAAACGCTCACAGGATTTATAGTACTCCTTCTTTGGCTGTTTAACTGGATCACACATTCACTTAAATTGTTTCAGTGTGAGTGTTTCATATATAAAAACTTTGTGTTGGAGAGGAAGCGAGTTAGGCTGCTATTAGCGGTTTCGCAGATAAGCCAGCTGCCCTTAAACAGTATGTTTACTCAGGGTTGTCTCCTACTTTGTTTGGGAAAGTGGGACCGGGGGGAGGGCGGGGTGTTGTACACGTTCGGTACACCGGTGTGTTTTGGTTTTTCTGCGTTTCTGCCTGAGGCTTTCAGTATGTCCACTACTCAAGTAATAACTGTTACAATGTGTCATGCTATCAGTGAATAGTAGTAGTAAGGGGGTTACTATGGTTAGCTGGAATGTAAAGGGACTGGGACATCCTATTAAAAGAGCGAAGGTTTTCACTCATTTAAAATCTTTATCCTCTGACCTGATGTTTTTACAGGAAACTCATATTAGACCGTCTGAGCAGTCTCGTTTAAGATGCATCTGGGCAGGACATATTTTTCAATCTACATTTTCTAGCAAGGCACGTGGGGTAGCCATTATCATTAAAAAGAATATACCTTTTCGTCATATAAATACTATCAGTGATCACAGTGGCAGATTCCTAATTGTAACTGGACAGCTTTACTCCAAACATGTCACTCTGGTTAATATCTACGGTCCAAATGTGGACGACGCAGGCTTCTTCCGTAAAATATTTGGTATAATGCCAGACCTTACAAATACAAACTTGATCATCGCTGGAGACTTTAATGCAATCTTAGACTGGCACCTTGACAGGTCCTCAAATAAACAATCAAGCCCCCCAAATGCATCAGTGACTTTAAACAGTCTAATCTCTTCAACTAACATTGTAGACATCTGGCGTTTGCAGCACCCAACAGACAGGGAGTACTCCTTTTTTTCCAAGTTGCATAACTCATATTCACGAATTGATTTTTTTCTATTAGACTCTAAGCTCCTGTCAAATGTACTGGACACCAAATATCACAACATTATTATCTCTGATCACGTCCCAGTCAGTGTCAATTTAGACTTTAATCAACAAAACCACCAAACGACTTGGAGGCTCCGTCCATACCTAATTAATTATGCGGATTTCTGTAAATATATGTCAAGTCAATTTGACGAATTTTTAGACACAAATGACACCTCTGATACTTCAGACTCAAACCTGTGGAAAACGTTTAAAATATAATGAGAGGCCATATTATATCTTATGAAGCATCATTAAAAAAAACAAGAAATTCAAGATTGGTTGAGATTGATAGTAATTTATCTCAATTGGAGACGCAATATAAACAAAGCAACAATTACCAAACTCTACAAGAAATTATCAATCTTAAATATGAGTACAATACAATCTTAACAAAACAAGTCAGTGACCAACTGTCTCGCTTGCGGACACGTTATTTTGAACTAGGAGACAAGCCACACACGCTGCTAGCCCGTCAACTTAGGGGGCAGAAAAACAGCAGAGCTATACTTAGAATCAGAGCTGGTACTGGAGATATGCTTACCAACCCAAAATCTATAAATAAGCGTTTCATGCAGTTTTTCCAAGAACTATACAAGGCAAAGGCAAAAAGGGATGTGGATTCCTGGCTTAAAAATGTCCCCCTCCCTAAATTGGATGATGCTTCACGAGAAGCTTTGAATGCGGCAATAACTATAAATGAAGTGACAGATTCTATCAAATCCTTTGCTAATGGAAAGGCCCCTGGGCCAGACGGTTTTGGACCAGAGTTCTATAAAAAAATTTCCCAGCAGATATCCCCACTCCTGCTCAGGATGCTGTCCCACTCTATGGAAACAAGAAAACTCCCACCAACATTATATAATGCGGATATTGCTCACATACTTAAACCGGATAGGGACGATACAAACCCCGCCTCTTACCGTCCAATTTCTATGCTCAATGTGGATTTTAAAATTTTTACTAAAATATTAGCCAACAGACTAAACCAGTATATCGAATCCCTTATTCATAAAGACCAAACAGGATTTATTCCAAACAGATATTCTTATTTCAATACAAGACGGCTAATAAATATCATGTTTTACAAATTTGCTACAGGCACAAAGCAGGCCATTTTATGCTTAGACGCCGAAAAGGCATTTGACCAAGTGGAGTGGGGATACCTGTTTAAGGTGATGGATTCATTCGGTTTGGGAGACACTTTTGTCTCCTGGATACGGATGGCCTACCTTGATCCAACTGCCTCTGTGGTCACTAATCAGGACAAATCGCACCCCTTCCCACTCGAGAGGGGCACCCGTCAAGGGTGTCCCCTCTCGCCATTACTTTTCGCGTTAGCCATTGAGCCATTGGCAATTAGTATAAGGGAAAATAATTTTATCAAGCCTGTCATTATTGATGGCACCAGCCACAAAATATCACTATACGCGGATGATATCGCTATTTTCCTGACAGACCCTGAACAATCTGTCCCATATCTGCTTAATCTGATAAATGAGTTTAGTACGGTTTCGGGATACACCATAAACTGGCAAAAAAGTGACCTTTTGTCGCTCACAGCTGATTTAGACCCCTCATTCGTGACCTCAACTCAGTTTAACATTGCCAAAAACTGGGTTAAATACCTAGGTGTTAAACTTACTAAGAAACCAGAGTTACTTTTCAAATATAACTTCACGGAGAGATTAGATGCTCTGAAAAAGAACATCGAAAAATGGAGAACATTGCCTCTGTCATTAATAGGCCGTATTAATACAATTAAAATGGTCTCTCTGCCAAGGTTCCTTTATTTGTTTCAAAATATCCCAATTTTTATCCCGATGTCCTTTTTTAAAATGATTGACTCTGTGATTTTACCATTTATCTGGGGATATAAGGCGCACAGAATCTCTAAACAACATCTTCAAAAGCCAAAGCAATTTGGAGGCAAAGAACAAAGTCTACCCCAAAAAACCTCCCTCAGGGCAATTCTCTTTTCATCACCAAGACCGGGGGCCACTTGCAAGGGAGAGCATTACATAATATCTAACGCTCAAAAAATTTGGATGCAGATCAGAAAATTTTGTGATCTTCCAAAGACATCAGTGCACGCCCCTATATGGCATAACCATGCTTTTCCTCCCTCAAATACAGATGCAGTTTTCAAAGAGTGGAGGAGGAAAGGAATGGAGTCCATAAAAGATGTCTATGTTAATAAACACTTGAGTTCATTTGAACTATTACAAAAAAAATGTGACCTGCCCAAATCTGACTTCTTTAGGTACTTGCAGTTACGTCATTATATAAGACAAAATATTTCATCATCGGACATCTTGCTGGAAGAGAGTGCTATTTTCAAGCTCTTACTTGGCCCACCAGAAGCGCAAGGTTTGATTTCAAAATTGGTTTGTACTTTCTCTAACAAACTTGCACAACCTGCTGTCAAATTTAAACAAATGTGGGAGGCCGATCTTAACATCACAATTCAAGACGAAATATGGAAACAAGCTCTAAGTGACATTCACCATTGCTCAGTTAACGCTAGGTTACAACTGATTCAATTCAAGGTCATACACAGGTTACACTATTCAAAGGTTAAACTGCATAAAATCTTCCCCCAAACTTCTCCCCTATGTGAAAGGTGCAAGATGTCAAACAGCACACTTGCACACCAATTTTGGCTATGTCCTGAGATTCAGAACTTTTGGTGTGCGATTTTCAGATGGTACTCCCATGCACTTAAAGTAAACCTGGACCCTGATCCTGAAACCGCTTTATTTGGTATCTCTAACACCTTGGAGAACATGGGTCGAAATGTTACTACAGTGGTAGCTTATGGTATGGTCATAGCAAAGAGATGCATTTTGAAAATGTGGAAATCTGATTCACCTCCTAAATTTGAAGCCTGGCTGAGGGAGCTGGTAGGAATTCTTCACATTGAAAAACTGAGATACGAGATATCCGGCAACTTACAGAAATTCTCTGGTGTATGGAGACCTATCCTGGAGCACTTGGAACTGTAGTTGGCCCCCTTAAATAGTATCTATTCTGACATATTTGATGCATTCAAGTGGACATTAACTCTGATGTTTTATTAAGCCTCTTTGTGTAAACTGTTCAGATATGTCATGGTTTGTGTCAAGTCTTTTAATTTATTTTCTTTAAGCTTGTTTGTTTATCTTTTTCTAAATATTTTTTTATTTCATTTTATTTTGTATTATTATTATTTTTTATCATATTATTGTATTATGTAATGAGTACCTACCCTGATACAGACCTATCTGATGCACACAAGTGGATATTTATAATGACATACTCGAGTGGACATTCAATTTGGTCACTACATTAAGTCTCTCTGCGTGTACGGTACTGCATTTCGACACGTCATTGTTTGTGTCAAGTTTCTATTTTTTTTTTTTTTTTTATTATATGTTTATGTATGTTTTCCTTTACTTTCTTTACTAAAATTGACAATAAAAATATATATATATATAAAAAAAAAAAGTAAACAGAGTGTCTGCCTCACGGACTAAAGCTGGGAGCTGGTTCCACAGAGAGGAGCCTGATAACTAAAAGATCTGCCTCCCATTCTACTTTTAGAAATCCTAGGAACTACAAGTAAACCTGCAGTCTGAGAGAGTGCTCAGTTGGGAACATATGAAACAATCAGATCTCTGATGTATGATGGAGCTTGATTTAGTGAATTACAGACCTATATCTAACCTTCCTTTCTTATCCAAAGTCCTTGAGAAAATAGTTGCTAATCAAGTCTGTGAACATCTAAACAGTAACGAGCTGTTTGAAGAGTTTCAGTCAGGTTTTAGAGCTCATCATAGCACTGAAACAGCACTGGTGAAGGTTACTAATGATATTCTCATGGCCTCAGATAATGGACTGGTGTCTGTTCTGGTTTTGTTAGATCTCAGTGCTGCTTTTGACACAGTCGATCATAATATTCTCTTAGAAAGGCTTGAACATGTTGCAGGGATCAAAGGAACAGCACTAGGCTGGTTTAAATCATATTTGTCTGATAGATTCCAGTTTGTTCATCTAAATGATAAATCATCTTCACTCTCAAGGGTTACTTGTGGAGTTCCACAGGGTTCTGTCCTTGGACCAATTCTTTTCACCATATATATGCTTCCAATTGGTAGAATCATTAGACAGCATGGGATAAATTTCCACAGCTATGCCGATGATACACAACTATATTTATCCATAAATCCTGATGAACCCAGTCAGTTAGGTAGATTACAGGCATGTCTGGAAGACATAAAAGCATGGATGACCCTAAACTTTTTGCTTTTAAATTCTGACAAGACAGAAGTTGCTGTCTTTGGACCAGAAGTTCTTAAACAGAAACTGATTAGTCAATCACTTCATCTGGATGGCATTAAATTGGCCCCCAGTAATAACGTAAAGAACCTCGGCGTTATTTTTGACCAAGACTTGACATTTAAATCCTATATTAAACAGGTTTCTAGGATTTCCTTCTTTCACCTCAGGAATATTGCTAAAATTAGAAACATCCTGTCCAGGAGTGATGCTGAGAAACTAGTCCATGCATTTGTTACCTCAAGGCTGGACTACTGTAATTCTTTACTATCAGGAAGTCCACAAAATGCCATTAAAAGCCTTCAGTTGATCCAAAATGCGGCAGCAAGAGTTCTGATGAATATTAAAAAGAGAGATCACATTTCTCCTGTTTTAGCTTCCCTTCATTGGCTCCCTGTTAAATCCAGAATAGAATTTAAGATCCTTCTTCTTACATATAAAGCCCTTAATAATCAAGCTCCATCATACATCAGAGATCTAATTGTTCCATATGTTCCTAAAAGAGCACTTCGCTCTCAGACTGCAGGTTTACTTGTAGTTCCTAGGATCTCTAAAAGTAGAATGGGAGGCAGATCTTTTAGTTTTCAGGCTCCTCTCCTGTGGAACCAGCTCCCAGCTTTAGTCCGTGAGGCAGACACTCTGTTTACTTTTAAGGCCAGGCTTAAAACTTTCCTTTTTGATAAAGCTTATAGTTAGAGTGGCTTAGGTCATCCTGAGCTATCTCTGTAGTTATGCTGCTATAGGCTTAGACTGCTGGAGGACAGACTTACCAATTTTCTTCACTCTGCTACTTCCTTTTCTCCTACGACTCTCCAGTTGTATTACAATACATTCTGTTATTTCGACTGTTAACTTTGTTTTCTCTCAGTGTTTTTCTCCCCATCGAAGATACACCTGGTCTGGTATCCTGCTTGGCTGCAATGCCCTGTTGGACGGGGGTCATCGACTGGAATGATCCTCTCAGTAACTGAAGATCCACTGTGTCCTGTTATCAACTTTTTCCTTTCTGTAACATAGAAAGTTCTCTTATATCGGATCTTCTGTTCCTTCTGTGTTCTGCTCTGTCTTCTCAAACCCCCAGACGGTCGTGGCAGATGGCCGCTCCTACTGAGCCTGGTTCTGTTGGAGGTTTCTTCCTGTTAAAGGGGAGTTTTTCCTCTCCACTGTCGCTACATGCTTGCTCAGTATGAGGGATTGCTGAAGGATTGCTGTGGTTGGAAATCTGCCCAACCTCACGCCAATGACTGACGCAATCTGCTGGGATTCCTTAAATAGGAAACTTTTTAACTGATTGGAATGTTGGTATAATTGTATTGAAATGACTTCTTGTTAAGTGCCTTGAGATGACATCTGTTGTGAATTGGCGCTATATAAATAAACTGAATTGAATTGAATTGAATTGATTATTAAGGGCTTTGTATGTAAGAATGAGGATCTTAAGTTCTATTCTGGATTTAACAGGGAGCCAATGAAAGGAAGCTAAAACAGGAGAAATGTGATCTCTCTTTTTAATATTCATCAGAACTCTTGCTGCTGCATTTTGGATCAACTGAAGGCTTTTAATGGCATTTTGTGGACTACCTGATAGTAAAGAATTGCAGTAGTCCAGCCTTGAGGTAACAAATGCATGGACTAGTTTCTCAGCATCACTCCTGGACAGGATGTTTCTAATTTTAGCAATATTCCGGAGGTGAAAGAAGGAAATCCTAGAAACCTGTTTAATATGGGATTTAAATGTCAAGTCTTGGTCAAAAATAACGCTGAGGTTCTTTACGTTATTACTGGGGGCCAATTTAATACCATCCAGATGAAGTGATTGACTAATCAGTTTCTGTTTTAGAACTTCTGGTCCAAAGACACCAACTTTTGTCTTGCCAGAATTTAAAAGCAAAAAGTTTAGATTCATCCATGTTTTTATGTCTTCCAGACATGCCTGTAATCTACCTAACTGACTGGGTTCATCAGGATTTATGGATAAATATAGTTTTGTATCATCGGCATAGCTGTGGAAATTTATCCCATGCTGTCTAATGATTCTACCAATTGGAAGCATATATATGGTGAAAAGAATTGGTCCAAGCACAGAACCCTGTGGAACTCCACAAGTAACCCTTGAGAGTGAAGAAGATTGATAATTTAGATGAACAAACTGGAATCTGTCAGATAAATATGATTTAAACCAGCCTAGTGCTGTTCCTTTGATCCCTGCAACATGTTCAAGCCTTTCTAAGAGAATATTATGATCGACTGTGTCAAAAGCAGCACTGAGATCTAACAAAACCAGAAAAGACACCAGTCCATTATCTGAGGCCATGAGAATATCATTAGTAACCTTCACCAGTGCTGTTTCAGTGCTATGATGAGCTCTAAAACCTGACTGAAACTCTTCAAACAGCTCGTTACTGTTTAGATGCTCACAGACTTGATTAGCAACAATTTTCTCAAGAATTTTGGATAAGAAAGGAAGGTTAGATATAGGTCTGTAATTCACCAAGTCATCTTGATCAAGGGAAGGTTTCTTGAGTAAAGGTTTAATTACAGCTATTTTATATTCTCGTGGTACAGATCCGTTTACTAAGGATAGATTCATCATATCCAAAATGGGGCCAGGAACCAATGGAACACTTCTTTAAATAATTTGGTTGGGATTGGGTCCAACATACAAGTTGAAGGTTTAGATGAGGCTAATATTTTTGATAATTCCGAAAGCTCGACTGAATCAAAACACCCTAAGGACAAATGAGGTTCTACAGTACTTTTCGATGCTACCTCATTTACTGAGGAAAAAGTAATCATGTTTGGGAGGATGCCAGTGATTTTATTTTTAATAGAATTAAGTTAATTTATGAAGAATCCCATAAAATCATCACTGCTAAGAGCTGGGGGAATAGTTGGCTCAACAGAGCTATGACTCTGTGTAAGTTTGGCAGCTGTACTAAAAAGAAACCTAGGATTGTTTTTATTCGCCTCTATTAATAAGAAAACCATTCTTTAAAGAAAGCCTGAAGAAGTCCTTTTGGCCCACAGGCAAAACCCTATGGTGAAAAACTGACACTGCACATCTCCCTGATCACTCCATCCCCACAGTGAAACATGGTGGTGGCAGCATCATGCTGTAGGGATGCATTCCCCCCTCCAGCAGGGACAGGGAAGCTGGTCAGATTTGACAGGAGGATGAATGAAGATAAATATCGGGCAATCCTAGAAGAAACACCGTTAGATGCCGCAAAAGACTTTAGGATTGGACTGAGGTTCACCTTCCAGCAGGAATACAACTACAGTGGAACGGTTTAGGTCAAATCATACGCACATTTTAAAATGTCCCAGTCAAAGTCCAGACATAAATCCAATTTGCCTGGACTTGAAAAATTATCTTTGCGTACTCTCCCATCCAGTCTGACTGAACTTATCATGAAGCTATTTTGCACGAAAGAATGGTGAAAAATGTCAATTTCTTGATGTCCAAAGCTGATAGAGACATACCCTCAAAAGACTTGCAGCTGTAAACACAGTGCGATATGATTCTATATCAGGGGTCCCCAATTCCGGTCCTCAAGGGCTGGTCTCCTGCATGTTTTAGTTCTTTCCCTGGTTCAGCACACCTGAATCAAATGGTGGCTCATTATCAGGCCTCTGCAGAACTCTGACATGCTGAGGAGGTAGTTGGACCATTTGAATCAGCTGTGTTGGAGCAGAGACACATCTAAAACTGGCTGGAGACCGGCCCTTCAGGACCGGAATTGGACACCCATGTTCTACATAGTATTAACTCAGGGGCTGAATACAAATGCATGCCACACTTTTCAGATTTTTATTTTTAAAGAATTTTAAAAACCATATATCATTTTCTATCCTCTTCAGAATGATGTGCTGCCTTGTGTTCTGTTACATAACAGCCCCCCCAAAAAATACTGTAAGGTATGTGTTTGAATTGTGACAAAATGTGGAAAAGGTTCAGAGTTTGAATACTTTTGTAAGGCACTGTGTATGTATTCACCTTCATCCCATATGTTATTAGCTTTAAATATTTTAAACCAGAATGGTTTAATTTTAAGAATATATGAAATTTTAACAGAGATGTGTTCATGTGTTTACCTGTTATCCAGAGGCAGATTTTGAAATAAAAGGTTTTGAAAGATTACACTCCACCGTAAAATTATACCAATAAATCTTGACAATATTCTCTAAAGTAAATCAATGATTAACGTTTTGTGATTATAGGATCTGATTTTTATGTTTTTACACCAACATTAGCCCGAAGGTAAAGGTTATGTTCTGTTTTAATCTTTTTCATCAGATCTGAGTTTCTGTATCACACAGTTTTGATCTCTGTGTTTATATGTATTTGCCAGACACTTTTATCCAAAGTGAATCTTTGTTGGATGGTAGGTCCGTATTGTCTTTAATAAAGAACGAATGTGAAATATTTACAAATGAAATCACTAGAAGTTGGAGCTGCACAATATTTAAAATCACAATATCAGTGTATCAAATATCCCAAAGGACTGCTTGGATGCAATATTTGGTAGGATATTATATTTCAAGTGTCATGCATGTCGATAATATACAGACTCTTTCCAAAAAATTTGAATATCACATCAAATCAATCAAAATATGATACTTTCAAAACAATATATCAATCTTCAATACTTGGTAGGGAATCCCTTTGCCTTAATAACTGCCTCGATGCAATCTGAGGCAATCAGCTTGTGGCATCGCCTGGGAGTTATGAAAGCCCAGATTTCCTTGATGCTTGCTGTCAGCTCTTCTTTGTTTTTGGGTCTGGTGCCCCTTATTGATAATACCTCATAGATTCTCAATGGGGTTTAGGTCCGGTGAGTTGGCTGGCCAGTCAAGCACTGTGATGGCATGGGCATCAAACCAGGTTTTGTTGCTTCTGGTGGTATGGGCAGTGGCCAGGTCCTGCTGGAGGATGAAATCTGCATCTCCATACAGATCCTCAGCAGACGGAATCATGAAGTCCTCCAAAACATTCTGGTAGACTGATGCGGTGACCTTGGATTTAAGAAAGCAGAGTTTACCAACACCTGCACCGGACATTGCACCACAAATCATGACTGACTGTGGATATTTCACACTGGACCTCAAGCAGCTTGGGTTCTGTTCCTCACCCATCTTCCTCCAAACCCTTGGACCTTGATTCCCGAATGAAAGGCACACTTTACTTTCATCGGAAAAGAGGACCTTGGACCACTGGCCAACAGTCCAGTCCTTCTTCTCCTTGGCCCAGTTGAGATGCTTCCTACGTTGGCTCAGGCTCAGAAGTGGTTTGACCCGAGGAACTCGAGAGTTCTAGCCCATCCACTCTTTCTGGATCTCTGCCAGATTCGTGAATCTTTTCTGTTTGATAATCTGCTGAAGCCCACGGTCAGCTCTTCTGCTGGTGCATCTTCTCCTGCCACATTTTGCACTTCCACTAGCAGCACTCTGTGAACTTCCAGCCTCCTTAGCTATGAACTTTTGTGGCTTACCCATCCTATGGAGGGTATCAATGATGGTCTTCTGGTCAGTTGTCAAGTCTGCAGTCTTCCCCATATTGATCCTAACTGAGACAATTGAACCAAAGTTAAACCATATTTTGATTGATTTGACGTGATCCCAATTAATTTACTTTGTTCTGCAAAAACTGAGAAGTAAATGGTCATTTCTTCACAGTATTCTAATTTTTTTAAATCCTGTTTCCCTGGGTTTTATGAGCTGGAAGCCCAAATTATGTACAAATAAACAACTAAATACTTGAAATCAGTTAAGTTGTGGGCCCTGAATCTATAATCTATGGAAGTTTAACATTTTGAATGGAATTGTGGAAATAAATAAACTTTTCCATGATATTCAAATATTTTGGAAAGGGTCTGTATTTAACCAGTCTAGTTAATTCTAACTGCCCTAATGCCTAAATATATTTTATGTAAAAGGAAATATGTGTTGTACTGAAAGGGTAACAAACGTGCACTTTGGTGGATCTAAAAGTGCCCCACAGCTGCCAGTTTACTCACATTTCTGTAATGTTTTGATACCATTTTGCTCATATTTAGTGCTTTCCTGTTGTGTGGTAGATTTTTACTTGGAATCCATTCAGATCCAACTGGTTAGTGAAGCAGGATGAAGGTGTAAATTCAATGTGTTTGTGTGTCTGAAGCCAATCTGTTTTGTTGTATTTCATCCAAGCTAATGTCATTAAGCCAGCGCTGTGTAAGTGTGTGTGCGTGTGTGTACGTTGGCAGTACTCAAGAGCAGTTGGTTCAGCCCGTGGGGGGTTATTAGAGTCTCTCAGTGTGTGAGGAGATTAACGCACACATACATATAGGCAGTCTGTCAGCACGCTGTGCGGGTGTGTGTGTGTTGATGGGATATTTCTATATAACTGGATCATCTGCTCTTGTTTATTTCTAAACATGAATTCATCTAATCTATTTCTGTGTGGAAAATGTAACCTGAGCTGTCAGATAGAGAGGTTAGTTTTTGCATTTTTGCAGGTGGATAGTTTTAAGGTGTGAACAGTCAAGTTATTTATACATAAAAACCTGCAAAAAATGAAGGGGGATTTCATTTGACAGAAATCGGAAGAGTGGTATTTGCTCATACTAATTTGAACCTATTTAAAAAAAATTCAAAACTATAAATAACAGTTTTTAAATCATTTCTCATAGCCTTCTTTTCATGCACATCTTTTAAGCAATAATATTAGAAGCAGATGTGATGCCACACAGTGTGTGAGAGAGCAGTCACTGTAAAACAGCAAAAACAAAACAATAACAGAGTTGACATTTTAA
This sequence comes from Valencia hispanica, assembly GCA_963556495.2. Lineage (NCBI taxonomy): Eukaryota > Metazoa > Chordata > Actinopteri > Cyprinodontiformes > Valenciidae > Valencia > Valencia hispanica. The sequence continues at coordinate 38,912,919 of OY747707.1, read as the reverse complement.
ATTTTGTTTGGCATGTAATTTTAGCGATTAATCCAATTATCATGGTGGGCAATACAAAGTGTAAACATGACAGAAAAAGGTTGTACGCTTAAAAGAATAAAACAGAGCAATTTTGCTGCAACAGCTAGTTTCTGCTAAAGTCAGCTCCAGGTGAGTTCGCTAAACAAATGTCCCCAAGATGGGTATGAACTGATGCACTATGGTACATAGTACAGTTTCCAAAACCTCTAGTACAAAATGACCAAGCTTGCAGAAGCCTCTAGGGGAATTATATATATATTTTATTTACTTCATTTTTAAACTTCCACTGATGCTCACTTCTTCACTCAGTAACAGCTTCCACACCAAATGGTGTTGGGAAAATATTGGATTTTTGAGTTTCCAATTGACTGATCACTGGCCAGTGAAGCAAAAATATTTATTGGTGATAGTGGTGATAATAGAACAGCACAGAGAAGTTTTGCTTTCCATCGGTTCTTTCTGTGCCAGGTTTGACCTCTTCATCTGTCTGTCTCCAGGTTCTTCAGTTTCCTTTAACAAAACACACTGAATTAGTCCCTACTTTGACCCTGAAAGGGATGATGCAGATCTGCTAATTACTGACAATTTTCAAATTTGCTCGAAGCGATGAAGAGAGTGTGCTACCTAAAAAGTTTTAGTTATACATCTTTGCAGATTTTTTTTCTTTTTTTAATCTGTTATTACGATTGCAGATTGCATCACAGAAAAGGTATTGTCATTTTTGTAGATTTTACTTAGTCAGAAAATCTTTTTCTGTTTTCTCAAATCTTCTTGGTGTTCCAACTTCCTTTGTGGAGAATGAAACCAGTTTATAGAATAATGCTCATCACCGCAAAATGGTTGCTTGGATTATAATAGATGATAGGTTATTGTATTTCAAATGCCATACATCTATGTTCTGCATGGTTATAATTAGAGCTAATATATTGAATCGCGGTCATCATCACAATAACATAATACACTGCTTGGATGCAGGTTTTTTTTTTCAAGTACTTTGCATTCAAATATTGCTTGCTGATAATACATTCGGCCTATTAGAGAGACTTTTACTTCCCTTGATGCTCACACAAAATTTATATTTTAGCACATATAAAATCTAGGTTAATTGTAATCAATGTCGTCATTGGAATATTTAGTAACAGGACCCCAGTTGCATGTTTTGCTGCTATCTTGAAGCACCTATTATTATTATATTTCACTTTCAGAAACATTCATTCTCCTGCATGTATGCAGACAGATTAGATGAGAGTGCTCAAGTGTTTTGTGGAATGCCACGTTCGAAAAATAAAAACTGGTTTACTGCTACTGCTATTGTTATTGCGCTATTGGACAACACTGGAAAAAAGCCTACAAGTAAAAACAATTAATACAATATACTTTTGCTTGTAGTAAGCTAAAATTTTCTTGAAAAGATATGTTGAAATAAGACAATATATTTAAAAAATCTGAAAAAAATGTCAATAAGCAAGGGATTTTTACTGTCTTGAAAATTGTTTTTTGCAGTGCATAAAATGGACAAATGCATGTTTTCCTATTATAATTCAGACTGGTACTTACGGAGGGGGGTATCCTTATATCCTATAAGGATACAACTTATTGGATAATATGGTACAGATATAAGGTGCAGTCCAAAGGACATACATGCAGGAACACAAGCGTTAGTGCATGTATGCATGTGGGTTTTTGTGAATGTGCGTGAACCACACTATGATCCAAAACTCCCTACAGTTACCACATGGCCCGGTCACCATGAGACCGGACTGCCACTGTGTAATGTGTGTGTGTTGGCACAGTGGGTTGTGAGGTCATGATGGGAAACTTACCTCCATCTGGAACAAACCAGTGTGTCTGCAGACTCTCTGTTGTCTCTGTCAGCACAGGTCAGAGTCATTTTTTTTGGTGAGATGAAAAGAACGACTTATTTTCTGTTGATTAGATTAGATGACCTGGATGGGTCATTTACGTATTACATTTTGGATTTTAGTTTGATTTTCGTTCACCTCTTGATTTCCGGCGTCAGGCGTTTCCATCAAACACAGTTTGACAAATTGGTCCAAGGAGGTATACAGAGAAAACCAGAGAACAAAGGAGAGTGAATAAAAACACAGAAGTGCACTTATTATTTGTTACAATTTATGTCTTGTGTTCCGAGTTGGTCTCTCTGCCCCTCTGTTTTAATTGCTACAGGCAGTGTTGTATTTACTAGCAGAAAATACAACAACAACAGATCATCTGAACACATGAACCGTGACCTCAACATATGGAGCCTTGGTTCTCTGGGGAAACAACGGTGGATGATTTGGGGTATTTGGTGTTTGATAACAGCAGGAGGATTGTTCCCACAGAGGAGGTTAATCACTAATAACCATTTAGAACAGTTTCCTGATGAATCTGTCCACACTGAGATCTTTGACCGTTTCTTTGCTGTTGCATGCTCTGTTGTTTCTCATGAACTGGTGTTTTAGTTAACATCATTTGGTTTTAAGTACTAGAAGGGCTGCAGTCTAGTGTTTTTTTTTCTTGCCTCAATCTTGAAAAGTAAATGAATGTTGATCTTAGCTCAAGAATTGTTTTCTTTTAAAACTCTTTAAAGAAATTGTTACCATATAAATAGTTTTGACTACTGAACATAAAATAGGTCTGTGGCTTTAATTCTAAATCAGATCAGGTTGGTGTAAAACAACAGATTTTAACTTTTTAGATGATTAAAGTGGATTAAAATGAGTAATTAATGACTGCAAAATATGTATTTACCCGTAGCCAATTAAGCTTAATAAAAACATTTTCACGTTGAATTTGTATAAGAAAAGAAAAATATAGGTTGTTTTGCCACACAGAATGATCTGACACATTTGTTTTTGCTATTGTAGGAACTTTTATTCAGTGGATATCTCCCAGGAGTGTAACAGTAAATATACCAAAAGTATCCGGTACAGCCTTGTCAGTTCGGTATGCACATGTATCAAACAAATGCAGCCTTGTTTTATACCTCCCTCCATCCATCCATCCATCCATCCATCCATCCATCCATCCATCCATCCATCCATCCATCCATCCATCCATCCATCCATCCATCCATCCATCCATCCATCCATCCATCCATCCATCCATTCATTCAGCCATCCATCCAGCCATCCATCCATCCATCCATTCAGCCATCCATCCAGCCATCCATCCATCCAGTGGCTGGCTATACCCACTTATCTTTTATTACGGTCATTTAAAAAATCTTACCAAATCTCTCAGCAGTTGTATAGTGGCCACTTTTTTATCTGGTTCTCTAGATTGAAGCCAACTGAAAACGTACCTAACTGCAATGTCTGTGTATTATTAATCATTTCAGGGAGCCACTTCCTGTTAAGCCCACCATCTACGATTTTTGTCGATGCATCAACAGTTTCCCCCCCCCCCCCCCCCCCTATTTCTTTGCCTCTTTGTGTTTTCAATGATAGTTTTGATCAAAAGTTTCAATAAAACAACCAATCATGAGATTTAATTGGTGCAGTTTTGGGTTTGTTTGTTTTTGTACTTCATTCTTATTCATTCATTCAGTAATTCATACATTTGTTTATTCATGAATCTATTGGTTTTGTAGTGCTGGGCCCCTCTATCAGTGGTAACAGGCTTATTCTGGCAAACAAGAATGTATCATGTGTATTCTATGAATAAAAGGTGTGTTATGTAACTCAGTGTGCAACATTTACTCTGCTGACAACATCCTGAGAGAATTAGATGGTTTATCTGATGTGGACCAATCAGATTTCAGATTCCCATCCTGATTAAGCTGGATGATTGGAGGATGTGTCTGTGCATTACGCCAATATACAGATTAGTGAATAATTCTACAGATGATGTTATGTAATTGACCATCCTTGCTTTATTCTCTCTACAAATGAAGGTTAAGCGAAATAGTGTAAACATATTTCCATTAATCAATAAATGACTTTATTAATTACTACTAATCATTTAAAGCATTTACAATTTACTGTATGACTTAGAGAGAGATACAAGCGGCTGAAATGAGTTTCCTCCGCAGAGTGTCTGGGCTCTCCCTTAGAGATAGGGTGAGAAGCTCAGTCATCCGGAGGGGGCTCAGAGTAGAGCCGCTGCTTCTCCACATCGAGAGGAGTCAGTTGAGGTGGCTCGGGCATCTGGTCAGGATGCCTCCTGGACGCCTCCCTGGTGAGGTGTTTCAAGCACGTCTCACCGGGAGGAGGCCCAGGGGAAGGCCCAGGACACGCTGGAGGGACTATGTTTCTCGCTGGCCTGGGAGCGCCTTGGGGTTCCTCCCGAGGAGCTGGAACAAGTGGCTGGGGAGAGGGAAGTCTGGGTCTCTTTGCTTAGGCTGCTGCCCCCGCGACCCGACCCCGGATAAGCGGAAGAAAATGGATGGATGTATGACTTAGAATAAACTGGAAGTTGCTCTCGATACGTATTATACCATTTAAATAAATAGGAATGAAACACTCCAATCGTGTCAGAGGAGATACTAATTTGATCTGTCTGTAGATAATCTGTGTCCATATCTGATTTCCTGAATTTCGAGCTCACTAGTTGCATGTTGCCCCTGTCTCATGCTGCAGGTGACGGGATTGTGCTGCAGGCAGGTGAGGTGCTGCTGCAGGACGTCTTCGCCGTGAAGGTGAAGAGGAGGCGAGCGGCGGGCCAGGAGTCGGGGGGAGCCGTGCTTGGCCTTGCGCTTTTCCACTGCAGCAGGAGAGGAAGGAAGCTGGAGGAGGACACACTGCACCTCCACAACGCCTCCGCAGAACACACACATTCCTGGTATAACACTCTGAAAGAACTGCTCACAGGTAACAACAAAACATAAGTGGAAAGGTTTTAGCCCATTTTGAGGCAGTGATTGTCACTTTTTCTACTGGTTTTGACAAATATTTTGGTTATTTCTTGCAAATATAACCAAACTGTGAGCATAGTGGCATTTATTGGCTTGAGATTCACGTGATATTTCTCTGATGGAGTTGCTGACAGTCCGAGCTAATAGCTGGATTGTTTGTGTTACATAAGATGGAGCAATGGAAACATGACTCAGTCCATCTGATTGCAACTCTGTAAGATGATTATTCACATACTGCTGAGTGATGCGGCTGGAAATAATACAATCACATTAGATATTAGATTAAACACTAATGCATTAATAAATGGACTTTGTTTACACGTATTTTTAATCAGATTTAACTGAGCGTCATAGATTCAGAGGTGGTCCAACGTAAATTTCTCAGTCTGAGAGCCACCATGTGTCGTCAAAGGCCTCTCAGATGCTACATCGGCAGTACAATCAGTGATGAAACACAATAGGCAACCAGCTGCCGAGCACATCTCCCGTTTTTTGGTCATACTATCTGCTTTTTTTGTTGTTGCAATCTTTCTATCAAGACTGTTCACATTCACTTTAATGAGGTGAGTCAGAGTTACATCAGACAGGAAAGCTAATCTGATAATCCAGAAGAACAAAGACGCAGATTACACACATACACATTCAGCAGTAGTAACGATCTTGCTGTCAGCAGTTGTTGTCTTCTGTTGTCTGCAGAAGAGATTAGCTATAAAAGCTGGTCTACTCGAAAGGCTGGAGTACATGAGGTAGAACCTTTTTTATTATTGGTTTAACCGTTGGCATTCAATATCGACTGTCCCCTTCAACTTGTATCTGTGTCTCAGTCCCTGCTTGATGAACTAAAGGCAATATCGACTGTAAAGTGACAGGGATGCTTTGCTGTGAGAAAGTATTTGCCCTCTTACAGATTTCTTTTGTTTTTGTTTTTTAATCAAACCTAAATACTTCAGATCATCAAACAAATTATACATTTAAACCATCATGACCTGAGTAAAATTAGTTTCGATAAGGATTTTGATTACTAAGGGAGAAAGGTTTCTTATGTTTGTGCCAGTTAGTGCGGCTCCACACGGTCCTGTGTCCACTATTTTCCTCCAGTTGTTAAAGTTTTTTCACTTTATTCCATATGTTGCAGACTGTAGGGAGAGTCTTCACGAAACACATGTAACCTCTTTGCACAACAATGCAAGCCATCATTTATTTCCTACCTCTGAAGAGATCAAGATCAACTCTCATTAGCCAGGCTTTCAGTTAGTCCAAACCTTTCCACACGACTAAAATTAGATCTGATTGGATTTTGTCTTCCTTTAATATTTTTGTCTCACTTTCATTCTTTGCTTAAAACCATTGCCATTTTTGTCATAATTAATTAATATTTATTTTACTTTAGCTCATAGATGAAATATGTACATCATTTTCAGTTTTAGTCAATTAAATCAGCACTGCTCTGGTCAGATGAGACCAAAAACCAAATGCAAAACAATATGTGTGGCAAAAAGCTAACAATACACGTCTCCACAGTAAAACATGGTGATGGCAGCATACTGCTGCGGGAATGCGTCTCTTCAACACGATGCAAAATTCTGTCCCTAAATGAGCCAAGCTGGCAGTAACATACACTAGTTGAATGCTAGAGGCAGTTAGATTTGAACTTTAGCCTATTTTTTCTCTGCACCAGAGATGTTTACTTTCCACTCGATGCCGTTTCAGTTGAGTCATTAAGTTCAGTGCAAGCTACGTAGCTCATGGCTGTTATTAAACTGTGGCATAAAGCTTTGGTGTTGTCCATCTTTTTTTTCCCCACATCCATGCTTTAGCTCAATGATCAACCATAATGTTCCCAAATAGAATACTCTAGTGATAGCTTGGGGTCCTCTCTGCTTTGTTTTTGTGCTGCATTTCAAAGTTACGCAGCAGAACGTAGAATTCACACTTTAGATCTACACATAAATGTTCTGCATGTGTTCGGATTTTAAAGTCATTTAAAAGCATTCGTTTGGTGCATGTGCATGCTGACTGAAAGGACAGTACGGAATAATTTCTGCACTTTTTCCATTACACCCCTACTTAAGTCGGTCAGTTTCCTCAGCAGCAGCCATCTGCTTGTCAGGAGCTTTTTCAGTGAAGTCCTGGATGCTACTGCAGTCTAAGTTTCCCATGCGCTGATTTCCCAGGTGCACTGTAGTGGGCAGTGCCTGGCTGTTAACACACAATAGAAATGCTGAAGTGCTGTGTGTATGCATTTAGGTTGCTTTACATTTCAGCTCCTTTCTCCTCTTGCGTCTATGCTGAATCCGACAGAGACATTACAAGGAATCATGAAATGAGGAGGTCAAAGTTGACACTCCGGCTACCATCGCTGCCTCACCATGGCATCAGTTTGACACGTTATCGCTGGTCACCTGTCTGACTGTGCGTCGGTCTGTCCATCAAACCAGATTACGCCTGAGGCCCTGCAGGAAAGTCACAACTTCTTCAAGGCTGCGTTATGGGCCTCATACTTATGCACATGAATGGCTCGCAGGTCGAGTGTCAGCTCGAGTGGTCACACTGCAGATCAAACTATGACGGCCTTTGTGACTTTAAACATAGCAGTTTAGGAGTCTATTTCTGTGTGTGTGTGTGGATGTGAAAGGTAAACACAGTCGGTCGCGCTGCTGCTCTGCGGACATTAAGCCTATTTTCCAGCCAGAGGTCAGTATGAAAAGCCTATTGTTGTATGAATCTTGGTGTCGCAGAGTGGGCAGTCTCGCCGCCGCAAACACCATCGCCACTTCTTAACCTCTAGGTCCGAACATTAAGTTGCACAATGGTGAGCAGAGAGCACCTTGTTTCTTGTTTCCAGACCGTTATTCTGTCTGGCTTGCTGTGTGAGGCAGCTGCAGAATGCTGTGCAGAAACTGAATGGCAGTCAGAGCTACAAAGGGTAAGTATTTCTGCTGTATAAAGACAGTTTCAATACATGCAGTCAGACGACGGAATAATTGACTGCACTTGTTTAACAGCTGAACAGACTTTACAGTCTGATAGTCGTGAAAGACTCAGCAGTGACAATGTGTTGAGAAATATATTTTAACACCATGTCAGCTACAAGGTATGTATGATGCAGACTTTTACTGACTTTAAATATTTTTTCAAACTCTCAATGCTATAAAAGATTAGGTTCATCTGGGGTTGGACAGTATCTATTTCTTTGATATCATGTAAATTCTCTTTAATTTATAATCCAGTATACAGAAATACTCTGAGTCTAAAATTGTTTGTCTTCTTTTATCATTACTGCTCTTTCGTTTCAATTTTATTTGTGAAGTTTCTGCTCAGCTGTGCATATTTAAGAAGCAGCACCAAAACAAAGCAAAAAAGTGCTCACAGCTATCTCCAAATTCATCTGTTTGCAAACATTGAGGTTTCTAATTTAGCTACAGTGACAATGGAAGAAGAAAGATGGATCAAACCAAAACTTTATGCGACCATTTTTCAACTTTTTAAATCTTCCAGTTCGCTGTACACAAAGCTGAATTGTTCACCTGAAATGGAGCGAAGCCAAATATTAATATTACTGGGATGGAGAAATATAGGCTAAAATGCAAATGTAATAGCCTGCAGCATACAGCCAGCCCTACGCGATATAGAGAGTTTAAATGTAATGGGACTCTTTATAGCAGCAGACATCCAACTACACTGGTAATGTGTAGAGGGGAGTATTTTATTGTTGTTGTTTTATGATGATTTTATTGATTTACAAGATCAAACCAAAGCTCCAGTCACTTCTACTGTATATTGGCCACAAAAACATTCTTTATTCACTGGTAAAGTAAAGTAGGAATAAAAGAATTATACTTTTTTGTTTTCTTTTGAGTGCTGCACAGTGGCTCAGTTGGTAGCACTGATGCCTTGTACTAAGAAGGTCCTGAGTTCAGATCCTGCTCTGGGGTCTTTCTGCATGGAGTTTGTCTGTTTTCCCTGTGCATGCCTGGGTTCTCTCCAGGTACTCCAACTTCCTCTCACAGTCCAAAAACAGATTAATTGGTTTCTCTAAATTGTACTTAGGTGTAAATGTGTGCGTGGTTGTTCATCCTTTGTGTGGCGACCTGTCCAAGGTGTACCCCACCTCTCATCCAATGACCGCTGAAGATGTGCACCAGCCCCTTCAAACATGCAAAGATAAGCAGGTATAGTAATAGATGGATGGATGGGTTTTCTTTTGAATGGGTCCTGAAGCAACAGAAACCCTCCCCTGGGTACTCTGTCTAGCACCATTTATCACTGATTATTTCTTTCAAAAATACCTGTGAGCATTGGCTAATCAAAACTTAAAGCCCCTTAAAACATGTTTATAGAGGCATTCAGAGTACGGCCAGCCATTTAATCTGCAGAACTGTTCAAACTTCCCCTGTTTTCCCATGTGTTTTAAACCCATTATTTAATTTTGCACTTAGAAGATTTCAGAACATCTTTACAATGAATAAGTCTGTCTTAGCTCATTCTTTTATTACAGAGAGTAAAATTTCAAGGAAATGTTGAAAATTGTGTTTTTCTACAACTTGAGCTATTTCAAGCATGGCTGTTGGAGATCTCAGGGTGGTGATAAGGGGATGTTTCTTGTTATATTTTCATTAGGTCATATAACAGATCCTACAGTTGAAATTGACACTTTTTTTCCTCAAAAATGTTGACTTTCTGCAAGGTTCATCCATGTCATGATTATTAGATTAGTCTGAAAATATGCTCCTGTCTTGTTTTATGACCAATTGATAAAATTGTAATCCTTGAAACAACTTTACTTTGAAATTTCCAATTAACAGTATATACAATCAACAAATGTTGATTATTGCAATATTTTTGTTTTGTCTTTTATTTCTCCAAAAGATAGATCAGACTAAGTATGTCTGTCTGTCAAAATTATTTTATGGCCCTTTACAGCGGGCTCTGGATTACATATTAACTGGTATGTCAGTAAAGCTCTGAGTATCCATAGTGACAGGATGAGAGCTGACTGTTTACTTCCTTCCTCCCCTACTTTGTTTTACTTTATTCTCTCTTTATTGATTTGTCAGGGGGGAAAATCCTTGTTTCGCTGCAACTTCAAAGAAGAGAAGAAAAAAATCACTGAATAAATGTGTGTGCATATCAGACAACACCGGGATATCAGAGTGGAAATTTATGGAGCTTATTAAATGAATTCTTATCTAGGCAACGCTAGCTCTGTGACCCACTGACACACACGTACACTAACTAGAAGCAGCATTTTGCTCATGGACTCTTTAGCATATGTATAGGAGGAGGTGGAGACTGAAACCTAAAACCCTTGTGATCGGTTGCGAACCTGACATTTCTCCCAATCATCCCTATAGGTGCATGTCAGGATGCCAGAATATGGATTCATTTGTTCATCCACCATTTTGAATTACAGCTCAATCAAATACTTGTGAAACTGTTTCCAACCAGCCCCACAGAAGGTGCACATTTTGTTAGTCAACACATCATAATGTATAATGCTAAGTATGGAAAACAATTATGAAATTGCTGAAAACTTGGGTAAATGATACAAAAATCAAAATTATTTTGCACGTATAAAAAATTAATTTTAGGTAATGATTGTATTCAAGATTTTTTAGTTTGAAAAATGCAATTACATTCTACCTGCTATGTTAAATTGCAACTACAAATTTCAGTGTGCTTGTAATTAAGGTTTTGTGTATATGACCAACACAAAGTAGCACACAATTGTGAAGGAGAAAGAAAATCATACATTGCTATCAGACTTCTTTACAATGAAAACACTGAAAAGAGTGACGTCCGTTTGAATTGTAGCCCCTTTAATCTGTACTAGTAAACAAAAGGCAGTGAAATGAGTTTCCTTTAGAAGTCACCAGACTGGTAAACAGAGTCTTATTTTAAATACAACTGTTCTGTAGAGGCCTCTCAGGTGCTGCAGGTCCTTAGTAAGCAAAACCATAATAAAGACCAAGGAACCCAGCAGACAGTTCAGAGATAACACTAAGGAGAAGCTTATCATTAACATTAAAGCAGGTTTAGGTGATAAAACCATATCCCAAACCATAAACATTTCACAAATGCTGATTAATCCATAATTTATAAATAACAATAGGATAGCACATATATGCAAGCTTACAAAGACATGGCAGTTCACTCAAACTGTCAAGCAAGCAGAGTATTAATCAGAGATGTAACTAAAGCCGTTTTCAGACAGAAGCTCTGGAATATTTGCGGACAATTCCATCCGGTCTTTAACCGGAGTTGTGTTTTCAAACACACCACTTTTGTCCAGAACATTGCCTTTCGGCTGATTTCACACAGCAATAAATGTATCGGAGGATCCTGATGAATGTCTGTGGGGTGGGGGGTGGGGGGGAATGAGGGGTTCTATGTGGATATTGCGTAAACTTAGTGCTCGGGCGTATGTGTCATTTCCCCAAACAAATGCATTTTTGCAAAGATGGTAGACAAAACTGCAGATCTACAGGGCTCGTCTTTGTGATATGTGTAATTTTGCGCACATGGAAACGCTTAAGAGAAATCGATGAAAAAGCTGAAAGGAAAATAGTGACATTTATACGTGATCAATGTGTGCGCTCACATCGTTTCCTGCCCCTCTCCCCTTTTCCCCACCGCTCCACACCACTCCAGCTTTCGCGGAACATTACCTGACCGTCTGAAAGCAAACACCATACCGCGAAAAGTCCACTCTTGTTACTAGGTCTCCAGCCGTAAAATTACCGGTAAAGGGTATCCGGACAAAGTCCGGAAGATTGCTTTCAGACACAAAAGCAAAACAGACGAAGTCTGGAAAATTTCCGTTTTTCATGGCCTGTTTCCTGTTTGAAAGGGGCTTAAGAGGCTGATAGGTACTCTGGAGGAGCTGCAGAGAGCCACAGCTCAGGTGGGAAAATCTTTTAACACTACAAAAATGTATTGTACACTTCAAATCTAGCCTTTTTGGAAGAATGAGAAGAAGAAACCTATTGTTGAAAGAAAATCATATGAAGTACTGTTTGCAGTTTGCAACAAGCGATGAAGGGGACATATGAACTGTGGAAGGTTCTCTGGTCAGAGGAAATTGAAATGGACTCAGAAAATATGTTTCCTGCTGTGCAACGACATGGTTGCAGCATCCTGCTGTGGCAATGTTTTCTTCAGCATGAAAAGGAAGCTAGTCAGAGTTTATGGAAGCATGTGTGGCTCTAAATGGAAAACCTGAAATAAAACCTGTTAGAGGCAGCAAAAGACTAGAAATATGGGCAGAGGTTACCATTCCAGCAGAATAGCGACCCTAAACACACAGTCAGAGCTTCAGTTGAACGGTTTAGATCAAGGTATATTCATATGTTAGAATGGCCCCGTCAAAGTCCAGACTGAAATCCTTAATTAAATAAATAGAAATGCATCCCACACTTTTGAGATTTTTTAAATGTGAAAACCAGAAACACATGTATCTTTTTGCTTCTACTTCACAATTCTACTCCAGTTTGTCTTAGCGTATTACTGTACATTCATTTTAAATTTGTGGTTTTAACATGAAAAAATGAGACATTCAAGAAGTATGACCTGTTGCAGGGTACTGTAAATATATATTGAACACCAAAATGGCCTACTGCTAATTTACTTTTAATAAAGCTTGAATTAGATTTTTTTTTGTTTGTTTCGAGTCCATGCTTTTGTTTGTGTTGTCAGATGGAGTGTCCATTTTTGTCAACAACATTCAGCAGTTGAGTTTTAAGTCCTGTGTTGGAAATTCAACACTGATCCTTGACTACAAGGGGATTGTTTACCATGGTAACTGTTTAGAAAACCAAAGCAACATGCTACTAACCAAGATTGAGAGATGATCCGATATATACTTGACCTCCTAGCATCCACGTTTCCACTGTCTTCTGAGAAACACATCAGCAAATTGACAGAATCTCCCCCTGACACACTTTGTGATTGAGTGAGATAGTAGAATTCGCCATCAAAGCAAGTAGAGAGAATAACAATTGTGTAAAGCCCCCTGAGAATTGGTCTTTAAAAAAAGATGGTAACCTAAATGATGATTTGTAGAGATAATTTATTTCCTCTTGTTCTGTAGTTGCTAATATTGTTTTAATAAAAGTTGCTCATAAAACCACCGGTTCCCATTGTTATTTTCAGTATGATTGTTTTCCTGCCTCTGTGACTTCTGAATAATGGAGACTTAGCAAGTATCTTTTAGCAATTTTTTTTATTTATAAAGCAAGTTTAAAAAATCCCAAAAGTCAAACAGATGGTAAAATAAATACGGAATATGTCAATGTTTTTCTTATTTTAAATATTTATGGTGGGGCTGTAAAATAAATTCTCAGTAGATTTTGGCAACAACCCACAAATACGAAGAAATCGAAGACAATTTGTACACAAATGAAGTTACTGGTCTAACATTGGAATGACACCGGAAATAAGTATTGAACACATGGTGAAAAGGATATGCAAAAAGTCACTTAAGCAAGCTGAAATATCAGCATTTAGAAAGGATTCCTGAGGCTATGTGCAAATCAATATCAATTGGTTTAATATTATTTGATGGTCTGCAAAGAAGTTTTTGTTAGCAAAGCATTTCATGGTACAGCTGGTAAAAGGAGAAAGATCTACTCAAAAATGTGTTACTGTTGCTAAATTAATGATAATGCTTAGAGCTACATTTTTTCCTAACTTCTGAATGTTGATGTGGGCGCTATTGGAGCCATAAGCCTGATGTGGAAAGAACATAATTTCTCCATAAAACATCTACGGCAAGGGGGCCCTCATAAGATTTCTGATACAGAAGTCAAAAGAATGATCAAAAGAGTTGTCCAAGAGCAAGGGACACTCGCAGATATTTTCAGGAATACCTTTAAAGAGCAGGTAAAGTTTTTCTGCTGAAAAAAATAAGTAATAAACTCAACAGCAATTGCCTCTATGAAAACTCACTGCGCAAGTTTTGTTTAAAGTTTGCTCCAGAAAATCAGGATAAGCCAGTAAAATACAGTCCGGTCAACTCTTTGGAAGTCATTTCACACACCATGTTTGGAGGAAGAATGTTTCTGCATATCACCTCAAAAATAGCATGCCAAAATATGGTACATATGGTACTGGCAGGCTTAATTGAATTGAAGGAAGGAAGAGTGAAGAAATGTACCAGGACATTCTAGATAACAATTCGAAGATGATTGTTTCTTCAAAGAAAGAAAAACTGCTAGAAAGGCCCAGTAAGTCACCTGACTTTGCTCCAGTTTCCTCCAGTTTAGAACTATAAAAATAACTAAAGATCAGATCATACAAACCACACACATAACCTTCATGATTTGAAGAAAATCTGTTAGAAAGAATGGATCAAAATAACTCGTGAGAAATTCTTGTGACTAATCTCCCCCTGCAAGAGATGACTGGAAGTTGTCATTACCAGAAAAGGATTTTCCACAATTTCATACATTTCTGTAATTATATTCACTTGTTATTCCCTGTGTCATTAATTTTTTTTATTCTATAACTTCATTTGTGGACTAGTTTGCTTTGATATATTTTGATGTGTGGATTACTTGACTTCTTGCTGATATCTGTTGTGAATTTTATTTCACTATCCCCAAAAAATATTTAAATTGAGGAAAACCCTAACATGTTTAATACTTACTTTACCCGCAAATAAGACTGCGTATAAACGAAAAGAGACCAAATAAAAATCGTAATAAATATTCAACTGGATGTTTAAAAATAGTGGGTGTGGCTCCTTGTACTGTTGGGAGTCCAATGTGGTGAAGGTGTCAGGTGGCTCCTCATAAGATCTCCGGAGAACCTGGACAGAACTATGGAGTGATGGTAGGAGGTGCACTTTGTGTGTGCATGTGAGGTCATTAACAGGGCGAGGTCACGGCCTGTTGGGAGCAGATTATAGTCATGAGCTGGATAATGGAGCGGGTGTGTGTGTATTGATCTAAGTTAGTCTATGGGGATTCATAATGCGGTCTCTAAATCTGCCTAATGATGAGCTGTATGGGGGGGGAGTCTGTGAATGTGTGTATTTTGGAGACAATCTTGTAAAGCCACAGACACACAAACAGATGCACACACAATCACTAGACTTGTTCAGATTCAAGAAATGGTAGCTATATTTCAAGCTGTAAGTGTTTACTTGATTAACTTGTCATCATTGAGTCTATTCTGGTTCTTTCTGTGAAGTGCAGTTAGGACGTGTAATTAATACATTTATTATTTATCAGTTGATATCTTTAGTAGTCATTAGCTATTTACAACTGAAGAGGAAATTTACAAACCCATGCAGTATAGTCCATTTTTACAGATGTTTTGCACCATCATTTGTTATATTTCTGCACTTGATTCACAAAGCAGATTGCACTAAATACGCGGAGGCTAAATTTATTTCAACACATCTGTTATAAAAACGCCCATAAAGTGCAGCAGATGGGAACATTTTTTAATCTCTTATTAATATTTCAGATTGCAATAGACATGGGAATGATAAATCCCTTTACTTGATTCATTTGGAAAAAATAAGCATTGTTTCAAGTTAAAATATAGCTTTTGTACAATAAAACTGAGAACTTGTAGTTATACCAAAATAAAATGAAAAAATGTGAGCGATGGCATCCTGTTGATTTCACCTAATAAATGAAAGAGGGGCTTCTGTTGAGGGGTTTTGATCCTGTGCTCATTCACCAATTCCTCCTTCTCCCTCCTACCATATCTTCTTCTCCCAACATGATGAACTGAATCTAGATGAATTATTTGATTAGAGCAATTATTTACAAAAATATGAATTACACTTCAACAGCTGAGTATGAATTTACATTCTGTGACATCCCTCACTAGCTTTGTTTTTTGGGTTTTTTTTTTTGGAATGTGAGCAGTACAGCAGCCTGCTTTTTAACCAGCTCTCAGCAGACGGTATTTTTTCCACACAATCTGCATAAAGAAAAAGAGCTCTGGTCCTGGACAATGTGAAGCTATTTGCCCTGACTGTAACTTACATGCATGTGCATAAATATGAGAGGACACTGTTAACTCTTCAGTGTCTAGTTAGCTAGATACTGCAGTTTGCCCAAACTTATTGCTGATGCCGTTGATGGAGGGGCTCATTGTGTGTGTATTCATGTGTGTATGCAGGGTTCAGCAGCCGTCCAAAGTATGTAAAGGTCTTCATCAACCCAAGCAGCCACAAGAAGGAGGCCGTTCATATCTACAGAGACCATGTAGCGCCCCTTTTTAAGATGGCTGACATCCGCACTGACATCACAGGTTGGCACGTCCCGCTGGTTAACTCTTTCTACAAAACATGAGGAAATACAGGTTTAGTCATTTATTTCTTCGTTTTTAACATCGCTATTGTGATAAGAGTCAGATGGACTGCTACAAAAAAATTTTCTGTATTGATGTACAAAAAAGAAAAACTCGATATGAAATCTCTGTGTGTGCTTAAGTGTCCAGGTCCAAAGGTCAGAGCTAATGGCAGTTTCTGATCGCTAGGTAACCTGATCCTGGAGGCGGGGCTAAGTCCATCTGTTATGACAGAGGGGCACAACTTCCTCTCATCTCCTTTCCCTGTTTTTTACCCTCTTCTCCGTTTCTCTCTTTCTGTCATCCTCTCTATGATTCCTCCTCTCCTGTCTTCTCTCCTTTTATCTCTCTCTCCTCTTTTCTCAGTCACTCCTCTTCTCCTCCTTTCCCTTCTCTCAGCAGATGGCATGATATCCGTTGTCCCACTTTTTTTTGGCAGCTATCAAGCACACACACCCGTGTACATCTGACCACACACATGCATGAACACTTTATCTTTTTCCATCTCAGTGTCCCTCCATCTGCTTACCTCTCCTTTTTCTCCCTCTTTCTGTCTCTATGTGTCTTTCTTTCTTTCTTTCTTTCTTTCTTTCTTTCTTTCTTTCTTTCTTTCTTTCTTTCTTTCTTTCTTTCTTTCTTTCTTTCTTTCTTTCTTTCTTTCTTTCTTTCTTTCTTTCTTGTCTGTCTGTCTGTCTCTGCAGTAACTGATAGGAAGGGTCATGCTCTCTCAGTGATGAAGGAATGCAAACTGGATGAATTCGATGGGTTAGTTTCTTTATTTCTCATATCTCTCTTGATTAAAAAACAAAAACATGTTTTGGAAATGAAGTTTTCTATTTCATTAGAAATCTTGAATGTTTATCCGCAATGTTGTGTGAAAGACTGTGCAAAACATTTTTGGTAACTGTAAAGTCCCTTTTTCTACATGTGTACACACTCAGTTTGCAATAGCTATTTATTGGTATCAAACCACATGAAAAAATCAGAAAATGATCACATTGTAGAAAACAAACACTCAAAATAAACAAAACTTGATTTATTTTGCTGTCCCAGTCCTGGGTCAAATATGGATCGATCCAGGTTGATTATGAGTTTGACCCAGCTCACTGCATTTCATTTTCCTCCCCAAAATTAGGTTAACATGTCTAACATTAAAACTGCCAGAGAGTAAGTTGAAAAGAATAACCCTGATTACAACACAAGTAATACTTGGGTTAAAATAAATAATTTATATCCATTTATTTTCTATACCCACTTTATTGTTGCACGGCCGTGGGTGGGCCATCTTCAGCAGTCATTGGGCGAGAGGCAGGGTCTATCACAAGGGAACACAGAGACACAAAGGACAAATAAGCATATAATAACACGCTAACATCCAAGAGCAAATTGAAGTGATTATCGAATATGCATGTTTTTGCGTGCTGAAAGAAAAGTGGGGTACAAATATAAAGTCTAAACTTGTGCAAGAAGAACATACAACCTGTACAAACAAACACGCCGGCCAGGAATCAAACCATGTACTACATGCTGCGAGAAAGCAAGGATGAAAATGGCTTCACGGTACACCGCTGAACAGTTTATGAAGACTGTTTTTGACGAATAACTGATTTTGGTTAGCACAATTAAAAATCACTGTGTGAAATAGTCCCTGTTTTTATTAACCATTTGGCTGTTTTTGGTCAAAGTGTGAATGTTGTACATGTTGCACACTGTGCAAGTTACTAATATGCCCACAATTATTCATACCCCTGCCAATAATTTTTATTCAACAAAGGTGTTTTTAACAAAAAGGAATCGACTTTAAATATATTCTTCAAAATATCTTAACACAGTGTAAAGGGTGTTTCAACTAAAAAATAAACATCTATCTGTTTTCATTCCCAATTGATAAAAAAATAGCATGTTGAAAATAAACACATATGTGTTTTTACCCTTCTCAAAATTCACTGAGAAAATCTTTTTGACTTTGCGGCGATCAATATTGTCATTACTGGCCAGCGTTTTGCATATTTTTTCTTTTGTTTTGATGGTTTATCTTTGGTGAAGAGCATTACGGAAGGAAGGCAAGGCAAGGCAATTTTATTTGTATAGCAGACTTTCAACAACAAGGTAATTCAAGGAACTTTACATGATTAAGTGGTAAAATAAATATAGCAGTAAAACACAGACAAAGCATATAAAGTAAAAACAGCAGTAAAGTAAGAAGCACACAGAGATTCATCAAAGCATTACAAAGTATATAATGTAAAAACTGCAGTAAAACAAGAAGCATACACAAAACATGATACAACAAAGCATTACTCAAAGGCAGCAATAAACAGATACGTTTTTAGTTTTGATTTAAAAGAACTCAGTGTTTCAGCAGCTTTGCAGTTTTCTGGAAGTATGTTCCAGATTAGAGGAGCATAGAAACTGAAAGCTGCTTCTCAATGTTTGGTTCCAATTCTAGGGATGTTTAGTAGACTGGAATTAGGGGACCTGAGTTGTTCTGGGGGGTTGGTATAGTAACAGTAGGTCTTCAACATATTTTGGTACTAAGCCATTCAATGATTTATAAACTAGTAGAAGTATTTTGAAGTCTATTCTCTGAGCTACAGGGAGTCAGTGTAAGGACTTTAGAACTGGGGTGATGTGCTCTACTTTCCTGGTTCTAGTGAGGAACACGAGCAGCAAGATTCTGGATCAGCTGCAGCTGTCTGATTGACTTTTTAAGCAGACCTGTGAGAACGCTGTTGCAGTAATCAATCCGACTAAAGATAAACGCATGGATGAGTTTTTCGAGGTCCTGTTGCGACATTAGTCTTTTAATCCTATAAATGTTCTTCAGGTGATAGAAGGTTGATCTTGTGACTTTATGTGACCCTGGAGGTTCAGATCTGAGTTCATCACTACACCTAGATTTCTGGCCTGATCAGTAGTTTCTAGCTGTATTAACTGGAGCAGTGTGCTGACTGTTGATCTTTCTTCTTTAGGTCCAAAAGTAATAACTTCTGTTTTGTTTCTGTTCAATTGGAGGAAGTTATGACACATCCATCCATTGATTTGCTCAATGCATGTACTTAGCGTTTGGATGGGTTCAAAGTCACCTGGTTACATTGTAATGTAGAGCTGAGTATCATCTGCATAGTTATGGTAGCTAATCCTATTGGTTGTTATAATCTGGGCTAGTGGGAGCATGTAGATATTAAATAAGAGGGGCCCCATGATGGAGCCCTGGGGTACCCCACACGTGATTTCTGTTTGTTCTGATGAAAAGTTTCCTATTGAAACAAAGACGTCCCTATTCTTTAGGTAAGACTCGAACCAGCCAAGTACTGTACCAGAGAGTCCGACCCAGCTCTCCAGTCGTTCTAATAATATATCATGATCAACAGTGTCAAATGCTGCACTGAGGTCCAACAGATCCAGCACTGTGGTTCTTCCACAGTCTGTATTTATGCGGATGTCATTGAAAACTTTGACGAGGGCAGTCTCAATGCTGTGGTGAGCACGAAAACCAGACTGAAAAAAATCAAAGCTGTTGGTCGTTGTTAGGAAGCTATTTAACTGCTGAAACAGAGCGTTTTCAATAATTTTACTGATGAATGGAAAATTAGAAATTGTCCTGTAGTTCTGCATTACCGTGTTGTCCAGATTATTCTATTTTAGCAGTGGTTTAATAACTGCTGTTTTTAAAGCCTGGGGGAGGAGACCTGACAGGAGGGATGAATTGACTATTTGAGTCAGATCAGACACAATGACAGCAAAAACTTACTTAAGGATAGCTGTGGGTAAGATATCAAGACATCAAGAGAAGGGGCTTAATTTGTTAATGATTTCTTCTAGGTTTTTTTGGTTTAATTCATGAAATTCAGACATTTTTTCTACATTGGTGTTATTTGGGTATAACATTGGTGGACGGTTTGGTGCTGCGTTACAGACCGATCGTCTAATTGTTTAAATCTTTTCAGTGAAAAAGTTGGCAAATTCATTGCAGGCCCTGTTAGAATTTAGTTCAGGGGCTACTGTCACTGGAGGATTAGTTAGTCTTTCCACTGTTGCAAACCGTGCATTAATAATGTTTCTGTTAATGATTTCAGAGAAGAAAGATTCCCTAGCTTCTTTTAAAGTTAAGTGATACCTGTTCAGTCTCTCTTTTTAGATCTCATAGTGAACCTGGAGTCGAGTTTTCCGCCATTTTTTCTCGGCTCAGATAGACTTCTATCTACCTGAAAACTACTTTCACTTTAGTCGGAGCAATGGAATCCATGATGTCTGAGATTTTCACAAGGAAATTATATACCAGCTTGTTTACTGAGTTGGAGTTTGGAGATGAGGGGGATGTCGTGGAAGGGTAAATACTTTTAAAGGTCTCAACAGAACTGTCCCCGAGAAAACGCTTTTTTACAGTTATCTAACTGTGGCTAGATATTTTAGCAGAGATGGAACTTTCAAAGAAAATACAGAAATGGTCAGATAATGCAATATCTATTACCGAGATGTCAGATATAGTTAAACCTTTGCTGATAATTAAGTCCAGAGTGCACTTTATTGTGTGTTGGTTGTTTGACATGCTGGGTCAGGCTGAAGTTGTGAAGAGTGTCACTTAATGTTTTTGCTAGTGTATCCTGGAAGGAAGGAAGGAAGGAAGGAAGGAAGGAAGGAAGGAAGGAAGGAAGGAAGGAAGGAAGGAAGGAAGGAAGGAAGGAAGGAAGGAAGGAAGGAAGGAAGGAAGGAAGGAAGGAAGGAAGGAAGGAAGGAAGGAAGGAAGGAAGGAAGGAAGGAAGGAAGGCCTCCTTGACATTTCCCTAAGTTTTTACTCCCTTCACAGAAGGGAGTAGGGGTACTCTGGCCATGCCACTGTAAAGCATCCATATAACTTCCAGTCTAAAGAAACATGCTTGTAACTCTAAAAGATTACGTTATGCTTAAATTTACAAGGGGTATGGTTAATAATTCTGGGTTAAACTGTATGTAGTAAGTAAAAAGCTAATATTATCTGAAGTAAACAAACTCATTCTCCAATGTGAACTAAAGGGACTAATATGACCTACTATATAGTAGTTTTACCATCTCATCGTTTCCTATTTTATCCCGTGGAAGGGTTCATTGAACTCTGATCAGGTGGTTGTTTAGTTCAAAATGGCGGTCTGTGAAGAATGTCAACCCTTCTTTTAGGCTCTTCTCTAAGCCAGGTACCTGGGTCACAATGTTTGGTTAAGGCTACCCGAACTTCACTGCAAACAACATCAGCCCCCTAGTTGGTTTAAAGAAATAACCCTGCAGGTTTTGTTTGTGTGAATCTTATGAATTCATCACAGGTGAATTTACAACTTATAGAAAAAAGTTCGATGTAGTTTTTTTACTTTGTCAAAATATCTGACATGTCGAAGGTAAATTCAGTTGACTCGTATGAGTTTGTGACGCACTAAAGTGACCCATGTAATCAAACAGGTTTACTGTCGGAGGCTGACACTAAAACACACTGACCCAGACTGATCTCTCTCTCTCTCTCTCTCTCTCTCTCTCTCTCTCTCTCTCTCTCTCTCTCTCTCTCTCTCTCTCTCTCTCTCTCTCTGTCTCTCTGTCTGTCTCTCTGTCTCTCTTGCTACTCACACACACACACACACACACACACACGCAGGTTACGTGAAACAAATTGACCTTGTTGCCCTGCCCATCTTAGAGTAAGCTTTAAGAACTGTTTACACTGTTTTTAAGATCGTGTCTACTTGAAGAATATATAACTCTTATTGAACTCTCATCACTCTACTTGTGGTTGGATGTATAAGGGTGTGTTGCCATGTGTGTGCGTGTGTGTGTAAGCAGCTTTTGTGCTCACCACTCACAAAGCTTAATGTGCTTAGAGAAGATTAGCTCAGCGTTGCTAAGCTAGCTGCTGAGTGTGTGTGTGAGTGTGTGTGTGTGTGTGTGTGCGTGTGTGTGTGCGCGTGTGTGTGTCTGCGTGTGTGTTTGAGGCTGCACTGGTGAGGATTTGGTTGAACCTACATTTGCCAATTAGGGTTGCTGTCACCGTGGCGACCAGGGTTTCAGGTAATCCCATCCCCAGGAAGAGGGGGATGGGGGCGGAGCCAGTTTATCTCCTATTTACTGCAAACACGAATCATGAAGATGACATATCTCACTTTATAGGGCCATCATCTCACTACTAAAATCAACTCTCCTCCAGCTTCACACAACTGAGATCCTTTTGAATTATAGATGTCTTCTACAATAAAACTTGTTTTAGTTCAGTTTAGTTTAGTTTGTCCCTTACACGAACACGTTGTTGGGCAGATTTATGTCAACGTGTTTCTGTTTAAAATCAAGACACGCTACACTGCTTTTATTGTAAAGGTAAAGATTTTTAGAGTTTCATAAAAATTCATACCTTTTCATAGGTTAAAAAAAATCTCATTTGCCTCTTGTCTGCTGTGTTCCTCTGTCTTTTTGTCTAAATACACCTGAAGGAAAGACTGAGGAGAGATGCAAAAGTGTTCACAACTCTTGAACTTTTTCTAATTTTATCACGTTACAACCGCAAACTTTAATATTGTTTATCTCTCAAAAAACAAACGTGTAGCACTTTATTGTGATGTGAAAGGAAAAGGACCCCCAGGTCAAGATCTGTCAGACTGGTTCCCCTTATGTTTAAGGCTTTCAGAACTACTTTTACCATATGAACCTTCGCGGTCTCTGCGCCCCTCTGGCAGCCTGCTCCTTGTCATCCCGAAAGTCAGGACACGCACTCATGGTGAGGCGTCTTTCCATTATTATGGCCCTCACCTCTGGAACAGGCTGTCGGAGGACCTCAGGGCCGCAGGGAACTTTCATGTTTTCAAAAGCAGGCTCAAGACTCACCTTTTTAGCCTAGCTTTCAACTGATTATTATTTATTATAGTCTGTTTAATTGCTCTGCATGTTTCACTTTTTAAAGTAAAGCTGCTCTGCATGCTTTTAATTTTATCAGGGTTTTACTATTTAATCTTATCGTATTATCCACTGTTAATTTTTAGATTTTAACTTGTTATTTTAATCTTCCTTCCAGTGTTTCCTGTTTAGGAGCCCTCTGCTTTTTGAGCGGTGGTCGGCTGTGGCTGCCTGGGTGCTCTCCAGGTAGTGCTTGGGTGAAGGTGGGGGTCTCAGCCTCGCCTCCTCTGGGCGCCCTGGGTCAGTGCCTTGGCTGCTGCAGTTGATGTGCTGCTGCCGGTGCAGATGGCTCCTTTGATGGCCTTTCCAAACCTGGATCATCTGTACTCAGCCCAATGTCCTTTTTATTGCTGCTCTTAACTGTGTGCGTGCATGAAGGTTGGGTCTGGGGCAGGGGAGTATAACTGTGATCATGCTTTTAATTATGTGGGGGCGGGTTTGGAATGTGGTCTTTGTAGGATCATTTTAATTCTGTATAGCACTTTGAGCTGCAATTGTTGTATGAAAAGCACTTTATAAATAAAGTTTGATTGATTGATTGAAGGAGAACATCTGCTTTTTCAGTAATAGATTTTTTGAACACATATGTGTTTAAACCCTGCTATTGTGGCTCTGGCTGTATACTAGGGGTCATTATCCTGCTGCAGAGTGATGCCTTGTCCACACGTTGCCGGGTATCTCACAAAGCAAAGATATTTTTCTACGATTTGGTCTGTCATCCACACAAAAACGCATATTTACGGCACCAAAAACGAATCTTTCTAAAAACTCCGGCCACAGTGAAGATTAGCATTTTCTCAGTTTTAAGCTTTTGCGTGAGGACAGAAATACACTGAGTTTTATGCTCCACAACATCACTTTCTGCGACAAAAATGCTCCGATATCACTTGTGCGACCTGTTACACTCAGAAACAGCATTTTTGCTCTCAGAGATGTGTTGGCATTAGCGATTGTCCAAGCGCTTTTTGCTTGCTTGTTTTTACAAGCTCAATTACTGCTGTATGTAGAAGTTAGAAAGTAGAAAGTTACCCTCTGTGGATATGATTTGGGGAAACTACTGCCCCCTACAGGTTTGGCATGTCTATGAATGTGCCTAACGACGCACTTATGCGGATAGGTGTGGACAGAGTTTCTTTTTTAAACGAGGTGTTGAAAATATATATTTTTTAAACCCAGCTATGTGTGTACATGGCCTGAATCTCCACTTCAGCCTCAAGTCTTTTGCAGCCTCTAACAGGTTTTCTTCCAGCATTGTCCTGTATTTAGCTCCACCCCCGCAGCATGATGGTGCCACCACCATGCTTGGCAGTAGAGGTGGTCTGCTCATGCTGACTGTTAGTTTTCTGGCATAAATAGCATTTTGAATGTAGACCAGGATTTCTTTTTGATGTCAACTGATGAGAGTACTTTCCTCCACATGTTAACTGTGTTCCTTTATTTTTGGCAAACAGCAAATGGGACTTCTGAAAGCAATTGGTGGTAGTTGATTTTGTTTAGGAGTAGGAGTGCAAATGCATGCAACATTTAATGGATTTCAAATTGTATTTTTTAAAGCATGTACTTTTCATCCCACTTCAAAATTATCTGCTACTGTATTGAACTGTTATATCAAATCCCACTGAATCCCATTAGTTTGTGGTTGTAATGTGACAAATGCAAAAAAATAAAAAACTTTATAAAGGGGGTTTGACCACAGTGCTAAATATTGTTTTTGTAAGAAATACAAGCAGTAAAAACTTTAGTTATTGACTGAAATTTTTAAGTTTTAAATGGGTCTTTAATGCCTTCACAAGCTTAGAGTTCTTGTTTGGCAAGGCTAGGCAATTTTATTTTTATAGCACAGTTTCCACAAGGCAATTCAAGGTCCTTTTCTATAAAATCAACAATAAAGCATAAAACACACAAAACACACAAAACAAGTGACACATTAAAATATTGCTCAAAGACATCTCTAAACACATGGGTTTTTAGCCTCGATTTAACAGTTCAGTGTTTCAGCAGCTTTGCAGTTGTCTGGAGGTTTGTTCCCGATTAGAGGAGCATAGAAACTGAAAGGTGCTTCTCCATGTTTGATTCTAATTCTAGGAATGCTGAGTAGACTAGAATTAGAGGACCTGAGTGGTCTGGATCTCTGTTTTAGTCTTCTACCTGTCCTGATAGAGATCTGTTTTCTCCTTGTCTGTCAGGGTGGTGTGTGTTGGTGGGGACGGATCAGTGGCGGAGCTGTGCCACGCTTTGGTTCTCAGAACTCAGCTGGATGCAAATTCTCCTGAAAATCCAGTGAGAGCAGTGCTGCCACTGGGAATCATTCCTGCTGGTAAGACCCTTTTCATACAGTCATACATCCTAAACACTGCCAGATATGTGGTAAACCTTGGTTGTTTTCATTTTTGCTTCAAAAGGTTCTACAGATGTGGTTTCCTGTTCTGTCCATGGGGTCAGAGATCCAGTCACAGCAGCTCTCCACATTGTTTTAGGTACAGTCCTTTTGTTTGATATCCTTCGTTAGATTGTACAAGGTTCTACCTGATTCCCATGTTCTGGACGCCAGACATTTATGGTACAAAGCTTCTGTGTGTGGTAGGGCCATGATCTGCATCTCCTGTGTGGACACTACATTTTATACAAATAGATGTGCAGCTGGGATACCTTGACTCTGGGTGTTGTTCAAGAGGGAGACCAGGTGAGACATTAGGTGAAGGGTCAGAGGATTGTTTTTCCAGCAACTCCACACTATTTGATGTCTGTTTTAATACAAAAGATTCCGTATAAATGTGTGGGAAAGGGTGAATGTGGCTTACTAAGCACCAAAAAACATCAATGCATTATATTCAACATGAACATTTACTTGAGTGTATTTTCTGACCTCATGTAGGTCTGGTGTGATGAAATCAGAATTCTCTCACTATTCTGCATTAACAGTTTGAACATCTGTGCTAAGTGCATTCTGTCTACTTTACATCTGTATCCTCTGGTTCTTGTGATTGATTTCCACATGCAGTAAATCTACTGGTAAATTCTTTTTTTTTTTTCAAAACATGCTAGTGAAAACCCAATCAAATGCTTTTATTGCTTCAAAGCTTCGATGCTATTGGCTGTCGTTTCATTTGAGTGGCAATGGGACCAGAGTTTAAAAAAACAACAAACATGCAGACAGATGGTGGTACTGGACTCTGGAGGGAGGAAGCCGACAGATGTCCGACTGTAGGATCAGTTTCACTAAATCACAGGTTTTCCCTGCTCATTGTGGTCCCGCCCCCCTCTAACCCCCTCGTCACCTCTCTCCATTTCCTCTCAGGTAAATCTCTCGGCCAATCAGCTTGAAGCAGGGCATGTTGTTGTTTTTGTTTGACAGCTTCTGGTGAGATGGTTCATCATACATAATTAAAACTGGTAGCCGGTGTGTGTGTGTGCGTGTGTGTGTGTGAGAGAGAGCGAGATGGGAGTATTAAGTGACACCAATAGGAGTAAACTCTAAACAACAGAGGAGTCAAAATCAGGCAGAGAGGCTTTCCCACAAAGATGAAGTATGCTCAGTATGTTGGTACATAACCTTCTCACTCCCTGCTTTATTTTAAATCTGTGAAATGTTCTCTACACATCATCAAACTTAGTTTATTTCATTCTGAAACTCATGTAATAACTTGAGAGTTGTTCCCTGACAGCTCTTTCATCAGTGGATGAAGCTCAGTTGTTCCCTGTGTTCACCTCTTCTCTGCTGTGACACTAAATTTCTGTCTTGTGTTAAACCCCCCCAACACTGATTAGATTAATAAAAAATCATGATGTACTGGGTCTTGCAAAAGTGTTCATACCACTTAAACTTTTCTACATTTCGCTATGTTACAAACACAATCTTCAATGTATTTTATTCTGATTTTATGTGACAGACGGTCACAAAATGTTGCATTGTTGTGAATTTAACTGGAGATGATTTCAAAGTATTATAAATATTGTTCATAGTCTACTTAAACTGACACTACTTACACATACATACATAGTTGTACTTAACGATTTTAGTAAAATACATTGAAGTTTGGGGTGAGACGAAATATGAGTTTAAGGAATTTTAATTATTTTGGTTGGGACTGTCTGTGTAAAGTTATACAGTCTTACTGTTGTAATTTTTTTAAGGTTGTCAAACTATACCATGTCTTGGATCCCATGTTGGATTGGGGGTTCACAGTGACTTCTCACATTGGCATGGTCGTGAGTTCAAATCCCAGATAAGGACTTTGTGTTCTTACACTTAAAAACATGATTGTTAAGTTATTTTCTTAGTTACTCTAAACTGTGTGTGGTGTGTGTGTTTGTGTGTGTGCATTATTTTTGGTCTTGAGTGTATTTTGGTAAATTCCCTTTGATGGAGCTATGCAGTTCGGCTGACTTTGCACTTGAGATGTGCACCATGCCACATGTGATCTTAAAGAAGACTAAGCAGCTTTGGAAAATGAATAGAAGAATGTTATGCCTATTTTTCCTGAGCATTTGAAAGTTTTAGGAACTCATAAAGCTACAGCATTTATTTAATATTAACACAATGTAAATGTATAAGTTGTTGCAGTAAAATAAATAAAAATAGGAAGATAGTAATAATACTTGTAATTTCTTACATGCTCGTTCTGCTCATAAAATCATTTTGACCTATAAATTATGAATTGGGGTGCAAATCACACAAAAATCAATATGTTTAAAGTTAAAAAAAGAAAAATCCAGATTTTTTCCCCTGTTGTTTACATTGCTTATAAATATTAGATTAGCCTTTAAAATGAGCTGCAAGTTTGATCTCGGTGACACACTGACCGCATCAGCTTTAATCCCACTCAACACACAGAGCTCCACTAACACACTGACAACAAGCCATATGGTGAGGAAATCAGATTCAGCCAGAGAGATAGACAGGCAGTCAGGAGGACAGACAGGTAAGTAGGCTGCAGTTCAGTAGGTTACAGCAGGTATGTGGCCAGATGGCACACTCTGTGTTTGGTACTGAGTGTGTGTGACAAATTGTGTATATCCATCTGGAAGCTGATCTAGCTTTTTGTCCTCAAAAGGCCCCGTTTATGAATTCAGAAAAAAATGGTATTCTTCTTACTCTCTTTTCTTTTTAGTTCTTTGCATCCTGAGGTCGTTGGAAAGGAAATCATCAACGAGGTTCTGTGTTGAAGGATTTTATTTGGGTCAGTCCACACGTGAAACCATTCCAGGAAAGTAGTGAGACCATAAGGCGTTCTTATTTGAAGTCAATATTAGTGGCCACGGCTTCCTCGCAGCTATATTTAATCATGGCTCCAACAATAGTGGTTCTTTTTGCCTTTAAAATGTGATATTGTTGTGACCAAGTTTACAGGTCAAATTTAAAAAAAAATATTTGGGAGAATTAAACAATAAAATTAACATTATTCCAAAAACAAATAAGGACAAATCATACATGGTTTACATTTTTTTTAATAAAAACAAAAACCAGAGAACCTTTTACTGGGAAAACCATAAATGAAATCTATTGTCACCACTAACCTGCGTATGCCTCTTATTTCTGTTAAAGCTGTTCTTTGAAGGCCTCAGAGATTTACTAGAGAACTTTAGAATATGGGGCAACTCCAAACTTATTAATACATTGTTTTGCAACCAAACACAGCCAATAGGCCCACGGTAACTGTGGAGGAGCTGCAGAAATGCACTGCTCAGGTGGGAGATTATGTTGACAAGAGGGCTATTTGGTCATGCACTCACAAATCTGACCTTTGTGGAAGACTAGCAGGAAGAAACCGATTGTTGGCAGAAAGTCATAAGAAGTCTTTTACAGTTTGCCATGTGCCATGCTAGGGGTAAAGCAAACATGTGGAAGAAGATGACACCAGATCTGAGCTTCCTGGCCATCTTACATGCAAATTGATATGAGTAAAAGAAAATGAATGCTGTAAATCCCCTGAACACACCATCCCCACAGACAAACATGGTGACGGCAGCAAAATGCTGTGGGGACGGTCTTTAGGAACAGAGGAGCTGATCAAAGTTGAAAGGAGGATGGATGGAACCATACAGAGGTCAACCTTGTAAGAAAAACCTGCCAGAGGCAATAAAAGACTTGAAACTGTGGAGGAGGTTCAGCTTTCAGCAGGACAGCAGTGCTAGACAGCCAAAACACAATAGTCTAGATCAAAACATTGTTCAGATAATAGAATGGTCCAGTCAAAGGCCGGACCTAAATTCAATTGACAGTCTGTTGCAAGACTTGAAAATTGATGTACACAAACACACTCCAATCCAATCTTAGTTTCACATAATCTTCAAATAAAAATTAGCAACAACTTGAGTCTGTCATTTTTGGTTGTTTTAGGGAGGACCCAAACACAGGGAACTATGCATACGAGTTCAATTTATTTAAGAAAAGGTTTCCAACTTACAAACACAGGGATTTCCAGGAGATTATATGGAAGGAGCCAGTGGAGAACAAGGTGAACCGGAGAGCTTAAATATACTGAGGAGGAGTGGAAGTGACAGACAGAGACCAGAGGACTAATTTGAGGAAAGGAGATGCAGTTGAGAGGGAGAGAGCAGTTGGAGTTAATCAGAAGCTGGGCAGGGAAGCAGAATGGCAGAGAGGAAAGAGAGAAGAGAAGCAAAGGCATAAACAGAGGACTGGACAGAAAATAATCCAAAATGAGAAAAGTAAGAACTCTGAAGTAACCAAGGATGAAATGGAGCCAAAAAATAAGAATAAAGGAACCTAAGAGAAACTAAGAGAAATAAAAGCACTAATGAACATGAGAGAAACGGAACAAAAGAAAGAAATTCAAATAAGAAAACAATCCTAAAGAGAGAAATGAAGTAAAAACAGAAATAACAGAGGAAAAGAAATAAGGAGAAAAGTAATAAAAGATCAAAGTAACCCCCAAAACAATTAAACAAAAGTATAAATATCTACGGGTAAGGCAGGAAGTGAAAACATAGAAGGAAGATATAACCTACTGTAGAGTCAAACTATAATCCTAAAGTAAAATACAAAATTGAGAAACAAACTTAAAATGATAACATAAACTGAAGAAATGAAATGACAGAAACTTGAACACAAACACCTAAGAATCCCCACAGACTTTGTACATGTACAAGGCTGGTAGAAACATACCGCAACAAAAGTTTAACTTGGAGCTTTAATTTTCCTTCCACTTTGCAGTTATGTAGTATTTTGTGTTGGTCCTCACATAATATCCCAATGAAAAACTTTTGGGTTACAATCTGACAAAAGTTGAGGTGGTATGAATACTTTCTCACGGTACTTTTCTGTTCAATCTCTCCACTTGAAAATGATAAGCTCTCCTCCTGATTAGAAATAAGTTTCTAACACATTGGTCTTCATTTTTAGGTTGAAGCCTTACACTGTTCTTATCAAATGGTAATATAATATTCTGAGAAGAAAAGGAAACAAGATGAAAGATCACGGAGCGATTGTTTGGAAATGGAACTATGTTTCTAAATATCCCCTGTCTGGGCGCAGGTCACTTGCAGCAGGTGGACATGTGCAGCTTCTCGTCCAACGGTCAGCTGGTGCGTTTTGGATTCTCTGCCATGTTTGGTTTTGGTGGCCAGAGCTTAGCGCGGGCAGAAAAGAAGAGATGGATGTCATCGTCAAGGCGACGGGAGTATGCTCTCGTGAAGACCTTGGCCAGGCTTAGGTGACATGCATTTTCTTTTTCTTCTCTTTTTTTTCAGGCATTGAGGTGTTCTACTTTTAAGGAAGAAATGATGAGACTATTAAAGATGATAGTACTTAAATATGTATTTTCATGGTCCTGTCTATAACATTCAACGACGAATAACATAAATTAGTTAAAATAATCTCATCTCTATCGTAACCAGCTGAACATGCTACATGGGAACCATCAGCATTTAGCTTAAATCATTTCTTCTTCTGTTTTTTGTCTCCATCAGACCAGAGGACTGTCAGCTGTCATTTTTACTGACAAAAAATTCAAAAGGCAGTTTGTTAGGAAACCGGTGAGAAACACATGCACAGATTTTTTTTTTTTTTATGTGCAGCTGATCAGTCTGTAACATCACAGATACAGTTACCGACTGAGAGCTTGTAGTTGCAAAGCAGCAGTGTTATTTCCTAGTTGGGTTAATGTGGCTTTCATAATAGTTTTGGGAGATTTAGAAAGGCTGTTTTCAGAGAAACACGCTATGACATTAACATTACTGAATGTAATCATTTTCCTCTGTACATTTTTTTAAAGAAATGTTAACGCTGTTAATCCTTAATGCAGTGTTGTTGTTGTCTGTTAAAAATAAATAGTGAGCACAATAAAAGCTATAATTTCATGTTACTGTGATAAAATGGAGAAGAGAAGAGCAGCAATGAGTGGTCTCTCAGCCAACTGCTCTTTGATGAGTTTTAAATAAGTTTTACACAGTTTTAGTTATTTGTTCTCAAACTTCTTTTTTCTTGGAAAATTAAACAATTTGGATAAAATTACCCAATTTTGCAAGTAGTTTTAACGAGAAACATTCGATGTGAGATTAAGCTGTTTAAAAGAAATGAATATAAAATACTTCATCCTATTACATAGTTATTTATTCAGTGCTATGTCTATTTTATTATTTATATTATTTTACATGTAATTTCTTTAGTCGTATTTACGCTCAGGAATAGTTTGCCTAATGTAGCACTTTAAGTTTTCCAAAAATAAAACGAAACCATCACCACTGGAGTGCGTTATATAAAATATATCCCTCATCCTTCTCCCAGATGCCAGAGCAAAGAAGACCGAGAACTGGACCCAGAGTCAGGTGAGCACAGCACTTTTGTTTACATGTACAAATGTGAACTGATGACCAGATCTGGTTTCATTTCCTACCACTGTTAACAAGCCTGAGTTGACTTTGGCTCTCTGTGATTGGTCTACATAGAAGGGAAGGAATCTTGGATGACCAATCAGGGTTTGTACCTCAGCATCAGCATCATGTCTATCCCCTGTCTGAGCCCACATGTGCCTCAAGGACTGGCTCCAAATACCAGGTACACCTTAAACTCACCATTTTTGTTAATTAATTCATGATATTTCTGCTTCAGATAACTCTCTCTTAACTTCCTGTTTGTGATAGTTTAGACAATGGCAGCGCCTCACTGATCGCTGTAGGTAATGCTTCCAGGTCGGAGTTCATCAAGCACCTCAAGAGGTACAGCAGCTCTAGTGGACAGGTGAGAACAATAAATCTATGGAATTTAAGAACGTGATGCTCAAATGTCAAAGTAATTACACTATAATAAGGTTACTTTATTTCATATTATGCTGTGCAGATGCTTTGTCTGCACTGATGAAGATTTACTTAGTTTTCAGGATGCATGAAGTGGCTCCAACTGCAAGGCATCACAATCTACTTTAATATTAATCTAGCTCATAATTATTTTGCCACCTGAGGACTTTTACAGACTGTGAATAGAGCACTGACCTTTGATCTTTAAATAGTCAGTTTATATGGAAAAGGATACACTGACTTAATTGCAACTTACTCTCTCGTGACTCAGCAGCACGTTGTCATTTGTACAACCTTCATCCCAGTACACTAGACAGCTGAAAAATTTGAATATTGTGCAAAAGTTCATTTATTTCAGTAACTCAACTTTAAAGGTGAAACTAATATAGGATATAGACAGATTACAACCAAAATGAGATATTTCAAGCCTTTATTTGTTATAATTTTGATGATTATTGGCTTACAGTTTATAAAAACCCCAAATTCAAAATCTCAGAAAATTTGAATATTGGGAAAAGATTCAATATTTTAGTCTCTAATCAGCTAATTAATCCAAATCACCTACAAAGGCTTCCTGAGCCTTTAAATTGTCTCTCAGTCTGGTTCAGTAGGAATCACAATCCTGGGAAAGACTGCTGAGCTGTAAGTTGTGCAGAAAACCATAATTGATTCCCTCCATAAGGAGGGAAAGTCTCTAAAGGTAATTGCAAAATAAGTTGGATGTTCCCAAAGTGCTGTATAAATTCACATTAAAGTTATGTGGAAGGTAAAAGTGTGAAAGAAAAAGGTGCACAAACAGCAGGGACGACCACAGCCTGCAGAGGATTGTCAGGAAAAGGCCATTCAAAAGTGTTGGGGACCTTCACATGGAGTGGACTGAGGCTGGAGTTAGAG
The DNA here is from genome assembly GCA_963556495.2 of Valencia hispanica. Classification (NCBI taxonomy): domain Eukaryota; kingdom Metazoa; phylum Chordata; class Actinopteri; order Cyprinodontiformes; family Valenciidae; genus Valencia; species Valencia hispanica. Next base: position 38,879,672 of record OY747707.1, on the reverse strand, counting down.
CATCAAGAGCCACCACACACAGACTGATCCTGGACTTGGGCTTCAAATGTCATATCCCTCTTGTCCAGCTGCTCCTGTACAACAAACAACGTCAAAAGCGTCTTATCTGGACTACAGAAAAGAAGAATGGCACATTTTTCATCTCATTTGGAAACCAAGGTCCCAGAGTCTGGAGGAAGACTGGAGAGGCACACAATTTGAAGTCCAGTGTTAAGTTTCCACATCCTGTGTTGATTTGGGGGGGCAGGTCATCTGCTGGTGTTGGTCCACTGTGCTTTATTAAGTCCAGAGTCAACGCAGCCATCTACCAGGACGTTTTGGAGAATCTATGTGGCATTGCCAAGAGGATGATGAGAGACATCAAACTGAACAATGCAGAAGAGCTGAAGGCCACTATTGAAGCATCCTGGTCTTCCATAACACCTCAGCAGTGCCACAGGCTGATAGCATCCATGACACGCCTCACTGAGGCAGTAATTGATGCAAAAGGGGGCCAAACCAAGTACTGAGTACATATGCATGATAATACTTTTCAGAGGTCTGACATTTCTCTTATTAAAATGTTAGATTTATTGATTTCATGTATTCTAATTTTCTGGGATTTTACTTTGAAGTTTTCATAAGATGTAAGCCATAATCACCCAAATGATAACAAATAAAGGCTTGAAATATCTCGCTTTCCATGTAATGAGTCTATATCATATATTAGTTTAACCTTTTAAGCTGAATTACTGAAATAAATTAATTTTTGCATGATATTCAAATTTTTCGAGTTTCACCTGTACTATGTAAGATGGGTTCACATCATATATGACCCACATATACATGACATGACTTGAAGTTTCACATGATACGCTTCTGTTTTCACATTTACACCCACTTACCTTACATGGCAGGACTAGACTTTGTGTGTTGTATTCTTGTCACTACAAGACGGGGCTGGACCAATATGCCCATGCTGCTAATGTAATAGTTACTAAATAGCTGGAGAATCACTGGCTGAACCTGTGTGGCATTTAGAGACTGTTATTCATCTTTAAAGGTGGTGGGGGGGAAAAGAAAATCATAATTTCTTTGTATGAATCTTTTACAATTTATACAATTATTTTTATAATTCATATGCATTTTCTTCTTCTTTCTTTTGTTTTGAAATCAGACATCTGCACTATGGTCCTATTTCTTTTCTAATTTACAGCTTAATGATGGGACATTTTGTTATTTAAACCAGTAATTACAAACAGCAACAGGATATATTTGGTAGCCACCCTTGATGGGATTTTTATCAGCGCGTGACCTTGTCTCCTCAAAGCTCCACGTCTTGCTGAAGAAAACAAAGTAGTTAGCATGCAGATTAGCCTGATTTAGCATGGCTTGCTATGGCTTTAGAGACTAAACGTTAACCCAATTTCTAAATATACTGACAGTGTGATGGTCACTGTTCAGCAAAGTAAGAAGCGCACTGAACTGAGTGACCTACATTCGGTTAGCTACCCTGCAAATAGTGAATACATCAAGCTCAAAAGGGCAGCTGCAGCTTTTGACTGACTGATGATTTAAACATCGCAACCCAATCCCATCGGTTAAAGTTTGTCTATTGCTGCTATAAGAGGTCAGACAGTTGTTATGCTATAACGGGACCTTCTCAGTGAACCTGTTTTCTTCTGTGCTTTCCAGAGATCTACAGTAAAAAGATTTATTAAAAAAATACCAACCAAGTGTGTACATTTAATCAAAAAACTGTCCTCACAATACATTATAGTGTTGTGTTCTTATGAATCCTCTCAGCAATAGAACAACAAACACGAAATCTAAAACTTTATGTATATGAATCATACAAACTTTGAGAGATAAAACACAGACAAATGTACAGGAAGCTATAGACCCTAATATATACAGGTCACGTTTTAAGAAGCATTTATTTAGACAATTAAAATAATATATTTAATTATTTCTTAATTTGTATGATTATTGGCTTACAGTTTATGAAACCCCCAAATTCAAAATCTCAGAAAATCAGAATATTGGGAAAAGGTTCAATATTTTAGGCTCTAATCCGCTAATTAATCCAAAACACCTACAAAGGGTTTCTGAGCCTTTAAATGGTCTCTCAGTCTGGTTCAGTAGGAATCACAATCCTGGGGAAGACTGCTGACCTGACAGTTGTGCAGAAAACCAAAATCTCATTCCAAATAAATGAAAATTGTGACAAACATAGTGCAAAAATCCTAATAGTTGAGAGAAAAAAATTGCTCTGTAATGGATTATAATTATTTTGTGTTGAAATAGAATTTCAAATGACTACTGGGGTTAAAAAACAACAACAACAAAAAGACAAAACACACAAAAAAAAGACCCTGAAGTTGCTTTGTGCTAATATGACACTCCATCGTGGTGTTTTTTGTTGTTTTCTTTCGGTTGTATATCAGACATAAAAGGATAGAGAGAGCAAACCTCCAAGAAACACTTGCACAGGTATAGAGCGACACACTGCTAGTCTCTGCTGTCCCCTGTTGGCGCATCATGATATCACAAATGAGGACCGTGAATAGGAAGGAACTCAGTCAACGAAGCACAAAACAAGCTGCTTAACAGGGATTTACCAAGCTTCCCAGTCTTCATCAGCTTAGCTCTGACACACATACATCCAGAGTGATGTTCTGATTGTCTTTCTGCAGTTCAGCTTCCCCTTTGTGGAGACACACTCTGTGTCAGTGGTGAAGATTCGGCCTCGCTCACTGATTGGCTGGTCTGAGGAAGAGAGCGAAGACGAGGGAGACTCCAAAAATACACCCATCATCCAGTCAGAGGGAGCCGCTCTCCCCTGGAACATCGATGGAGAGCTGGTGGAGATCGCCAACGAAGTGATCATCAGGTGGGACTACCTATGTTTCAGGACTAAAACCCAAATCACCACAACATTCCAAATATTGATTCATTTGATATTGATCTATTTGATGTCTGTTTGATCTTTACATCATATGATGTCTTTAGACTGGTCCTTAAGAAATTACAAGACAAAGGCAAACAAGTTTTATGTTGAGGGGTCAGTTCACTCAAAGCCAAATCTTTTTCTTTCTCGATGTATAGAAAGGTACTCATCTTTGCAAAATCTATGTGCTTCAGCACAAACAATTCCTCACAAGTTAAAACTGCCTGCCAACCCCATTCAATGCTGGCCAGTTGTAAGTAATTCTGAATGTAAATCTTAAGATTTTTTTAAAAACAAAAAAAGAAATGTAATTTTTCATTGCGTAATCTCACATTGGATTTGTTCAAATCCATTGTTTATTTGATTACATCTATTCAATAGAAAAAATCCTTTTACAAATAATCTTTGCCAAAATTATTCGCACCCCTATCAAATGCTTGGAATGTTAATGTAGATGAGGCCTAAGAACTTTTTATTGTAAACTATGACTTACTTCTTTTCTGGGGTATATAGAAACGCAATCACACAAAAATCCAATTTCCTTTTTATCTTCCTCAAAGTGAAAAAGACAAACTAACGCATCATTCAGGTAAGGCAGAATCGTTTTGTTTTTCAGAAGTCAGGAAATGGCAACATACAAAAAAAAACATTCTTGCCCAAACTTGCCCACATCTGAATTCATTGCAAAAACTAAAAGGTTTAAAAAACTCGAACTGTGACAAATGAGGCTGGACAAAGTCATCAGTACCTTGTTAGGGTGCATGCCATTATGCATTTTCTTTTATAGTCTAAAGAGCATTTTCCAAGAGGTATCAACAACAGAAGTTGCCACAAATTTTTGAGAAAAAAGTTAATACAAAATTTCCAGCACCACCACAAAATCTATTAGCGTTATATTTATTTTAAAGCATTTGAATTATTCAATGTGAAAATGCAAAGCCAGTACTTTACAGTACTTCCAGTTTCTTGTCAGACGTTTGTCTTATTTTCACACAGAGGTTGTTCCTCAGTGACTTTTTCTCATAGCCTAGGATATGTCCTGTTATTCAGCAAAACATAACTTTGAAATCTAAGTAGATATTAAGGTTTAAAAACAAAACTCACCTGCACGATGCATTTATATACAACTAAGACTATATTGTCGCATTTTTTGTGAATCTATGCAAAATTATTTTTCTAAAACAAATTTTGTTCATCGCCTCATTTTTTATATCCATCCATCCATGTTCTGTACCCATCCTTCCTATGCAGAGTTGCGGGGGGGCTGGTCAAGGGGCGAGAGGCGGGGTACAGCCTGGACAGGTCACCAGTCCATCGCAGGGCAACACAGAGACATACAGGACAAACAACCATGCACACACACACTCATACCTAAGGTTTAGAGAAACCAATTCACCTAACAGTCATGTTTTTGGACTGTGGACATTTTTTATACTGTGGGAGGAAGCCGGAGTACCCGGAGAGAACCCACGCATGCACAGGGAGAACATGCAAACTCCATGCAGAAACAAGGTGATATGTTGGGTTCCTTTTACTGTATGCACATGCGTTTTTATGCAGAGAAGACACCATTAGACATACAGTTTCTCTTCCTTTATTGGCTCGTGGACTATTTGTACACAATTATTTACTTTTTTCACTGTTTCTTGAATTTCTGTTCTTTTTCTCTCTATCCTTCTTCCCCTCTTCTATTCTTCCCATCTCCCCCTGTTAACTTTCTCCCTTTCTCTTTTCTCTATTCTGTAGTTTATATATATATATATATATATATATATATATATATATATATATATACACAGTGGCTTGCAAAAGTATTCGGCCCCCTTGAACTTTTCCACATTTTGTCACATTACAGCCACAAACATGAATCAGTTTTATTGGAATTCCACGTGAAAGACCAAAACAAAGTGGTGTACACGTGAGAAGTGGAACGAAAATCATACATGATTCCAAACATTTTTTACAAATAAATAACTGAAAAGTGGGGTGTGCGTAAAAGTTCAAGGGGGCCGAATACTTTTGCAAGCCACTGTGTGTATATATATATATATATATATATATATATATATATATATATATATATATATATATATATATATAAAACTAGGGAATAGAGAAAAGAAAAAGGGAGAAAGTTAACAGCAAGTGTTGTGTGTATATATATATATATATATATATATATATATATATGTGTATATATATGTATATATGTGTATATATATGTGTATATATATATATATACACATATATATATATATATATATATATATATATATATATATATATATGTATATATATATATATATATATATATATATATATATATATATATAAAGTAAAGCTCTAATGCTCCACTTGTGAAAGTAAAGATGTTAGGCTTTGTTTTGTAAAAATTTTGAACAGCATTTAATAGACAAACCTAAAAGTGATCTTGGAAAAAAAAAAACTATCCTCAGGATTAAAAATGAATACACAGAAGCCATATAAAAAGTTTTCTGTTGCTTGACTGAATTGTCTTTTTACTTGTAACATGCATTCAAGCCACAGTCCCCATTGTTTGTGTTCAGGGTTCACCCACGACTCATCACACTGTACGGAGAGGAAGTAGAGGAGGCGGAGTCAACTGTCTCCTGCAGCTGCATCTGAGAGCGGCAAGGAGCACTGCTATATATCTTGGCTTAACTTCTGTCACCATGGTAACCAGTCCCACTACATGCTCCCTAGATATTGGTTTTACTGGCAATGTTACTGTAATATAAAGCGGAAGAAGATTGTTTGTCAGCCAGTTGTCTGACGCAGAACCATGTACAGAAAAAGGCCCATACAATCATATGTACTCCACCATACCTAATAGCGGGCATCTACAGCCGCAGTTTATCTCTGGAGATTTAAGTGATGCACGCGTAGTTATAAAAGTTGCTAGTGACCCTTCTTTTATATGGAAATTAATGTTTACAAGTACCACTTGACAAGATTTTGCTTTAACTGTAGTTTTGTTAGTGAGGCTTTCTACATAGCCAGAATTTAGAGTTTCAGAGTTTGCACTCAAATTACTCACATTTTTACCTTCTTTTTACTGATCCCAGAGTTTTATACATGAATATTTCTCAAAGATTTGTCTTTGGTTTTATTTTTTCGGAGGATATTGTGGTCATGAGAAAAAAAACATGCTTAAATAATTTTTATTTTGATAGAGTATTGATAAAAGCAGTGAGACGCTCCAGTGCAGAACAAACTTTCATAAAAAAACAACGGCAACATGAAAACACAATAAAACATTCAAACACTTGCATGATGTGTATTTCCATGACATGTAAAAGATGAGTTGTTTCAACCGGTCACATTCACAGAACACAGGAATTTAAAACAATGCTTTGAATAGATTTTATCTTTATAAAAGCCTCTTTCAAGTAAATGTCATCATTGATTCCTTTTGGCGTAGTTAGGTGGCGTTTCAGTAAAATCTTTTACAGCGTTTGCATAATGCATTTTCATTTCATTTCAGCACACTGTAACTTGTAAAATACTGTATAAATTAAATTAAATTAATAAAATATTTTTCACATGGCTAGCTCATAACTGTTTCTAATAACGGCTTCATAAGATGTTGTTTCCCTGTGATCTCTTAGCACCATCTTTAAAAATATCTGCAGGTGTTTAATTTTTACAACCTGTGAGCTTGCTACAATTTGTTCTCTTGAACATAAAATGTTTTGCTGTGTGATTAGTTGTCATCGGCACTGCCAAGACCACTTCTTTCAAGGTGGACAATGAAAATATGTGATTTTGCTTCATCTGTAATCTATTGTGCCATAAAATTCTCCCAGAGGAGCTGACACAAACAGACCAGTGACAAAAGGGAAAATGGCCAAAAATAGCAGCATTGGATCCCATTTTCCAGCATTTATCTGTGTCCCGCTTTCAGAACACTTGTATTGTATTGCTTCCCTTTTCCTGCACACTCCTGCAGCCCGCTACCTTCTTATGCCTGGACTCCAGTCCAGCGCTGACTGCAGCTGTTGGATTTTGTAACACTACCAGTGAGTCTATGCTCTGTCTCTGCTGGCCAGCAGGTAAACAAAATGAAGGAACTCATTCCAAAGGTATGAACCAATCAGAAGCAAGGTTTCCATCCCCTGAGATCATCAGAAAGTCACTGGTTTGGTTTATTCTTCAGTGTTCATCCACGACACAGGAAGCCTCATTGCCTTCATCTAGGCAACTGTTTGAGTTATCCATCCATCCATCCATCCATCCATCCATCCATCCATCCATCCATCGCTGGGGTCTTCTTCAACACTTTAGGCTAGTCTCTCCTTTGTGAAGGCACATTTGGTACATCAGTTCAGGCGCATTCAGGATGCTTTCATCATCCATAATTGCTGCAAAGTTTCTGCACAGCCTTGGTTTTAGACTACGGCCAACGCTGACGCTCCGACGTCCCGGCGAGGTTAAGTAGAGCTCTCCCTCTTGTCGAGTTTGGGAACGTAGTCCCAGCTGTCTCTATTTAACTCCTCCTGCTTCTGGAAGTTTCTCTTAAAGAAGCCACACTGTAGAAAAGACAGGAGAGACAGTTTTTTTTTTTTGTTTACTAGTGCGTAAGTATTATGTTTCATTTTGTTGCGCAGAATTGCAAAAGATTTAATGCCCAACTCCAAATACAAACAGAATAAATCCATGTATGCCCTTACAAATTGATGCCATGTGTTAAAAATGAGCTAATTACCTTCCACAAACACCAGATGAGAGCTATCAGGATAATCAGTCCTACAACCAAACTGACGACGACGATGAAAATATTCACAGCCACTGAGGGTTTCTGGGTAAAAACAGCCTCCACCAGCACCTGGGAATAATTAACACCAGTTTTAACAACCAGAACTATTGTAATGCCTTAATTGATTTGGGAAACAATGCAGAGGCTTGATGAAACTCTGTTTGTGTGTAAACACACAGTTTTCAGTGTTAGACCTGGGTCTCTTATATTTCACCTGAGCAACAGGTTGATCCTTCATTAGGACAGTGTGGTTATCTTCTCTGGGAGATGTCACAATTGCTGTGCTCTCCAACATCATAACAGCATGACGGCCCTGAGACAGAAAGCAGCGTTTATTTATAGCATGCATACATCTCGACTGATTAAACCTACTGCAGTTCAGTCCTGTCATGGCAGATATGCAACAGTTATTTTCACATTTTTAATACATCTTTTTTAAGATATTTGTAATGGTTTAAAGGCTTTCTTAAACCAAGCTTTAGGTGAAATTGGGTTAAACATCCCTAAATTAATGAATGTCAGTTTAACATCTGATGTTGGCGTAAGCAATCATTCTACAATTGCTTCCGAATACAAAAAGAACAACACATGGAAGTTTTACTGTAAAATCACCAAACGTCGTTACCGGTGCTTGCAGCAGCACAGCCGGGTTCAGCCTGACCTCCAGCTGGATGGTAGCATCTCTCCCTGCATCTAGGTTACCAAGACGACACACCAGCCGCTCACACAGATCATCTCTGCGACCACAGAACTGCACAAACCCACACATGTAAAGTCACTTCTTCAAACTGATAGTTGACTCATAATTTATGACTACATCTCAGCAAGAATAAAAAAAATCCATCCGTCCAGTCGGCTCACTGGTGACCTGCTGCTCAGAAAGGGAAAAAGCAGATTTTTTTTTACTGACCAGTGAACGCACCATACCTAAGCGGTACCTTATCGACCTGACAAACACCTTTCACTGTTTATGCTGCTACTGGGGGGAGACTCTGTGTTCTCATGGTTATTGAGATGTTTAAAAATGGAGTCAGAAGAGGCACAAGAGGTATGTATTTGTGGTTCATTCAGGCTGGGAGAGAGAAAAATATAGAAATTATGCCAATAAAAGTTGAATTCATAAACAAATCAATGAATATTCTCTTTTGGGTTACAAGCTTTCATGTTTTAATGTAAACTAATGTTTAATGTAAAATGGACATAAACGACCCCAGACATTAAGTTTGAGTTTGTAACACACATAAGGGATCATGGTGTCATACAAAAGGTAGTTTAAAGTTTGTTTTGAAAAGCTTATAAAATGCTATATCAACCGATATAACTTTTTAGAAGGTATTGGAAACGGCTAAAACCAATAGGTCAGCAGCTCAAGTCCAGAGATAGGAAATTCTGATTGACGCATCTTTAATCCTGCTTTGTTCACGACCTGACTATTTCCTCTGTGCCGCTGTGAGTTTAACATTTACACTCATGTAACCTTGGCTGCTGCTCTGTTTGATTGATGGACTGTTATGCACATGCTGAACGATGGATTTCTTAGAAGAAAAAGTCCTGCGGGTGAGTCTTACCAAAGTGCGGCTGGTGGTGGGAGAGAAGAAGAACATGAGCTGTGTGAGGAACGAAGCTTGAGGAACGTTGCAGTCCTCGATGACTGAAACTGTTTTGTCACTTATTGAGCACAAACCATGTGATGACTGCAGAAAGAGACAAATAATGTTATTATGAAAGACTTTTTCCCACATACTGTCAACATGTGGTGTGTAGCGTTACAGCTACATGCAGCTAATAGTCATTTAGTTTTCCTCTGCACCGGGAATGATAGAAACTTGGTTTCTACAATGACCAAAGTATTTCCACTGTTATTAACCGCAGGCCTACCTTCAACTCGATGACCTGCAGCAATCTGTGTCGGTGAGGCGCGAGGATTTTTGGCAGTGCAATCTGAACCACGGTGTTTATCGCCCTGCTGGGACCGGAGTTTAACACCTGCACGAAAACAAAGTTACAGACAACCCAAAAGATTCAAGTTGAGCTTGAGGGCTTTCAAACGTCCACCACAAGAAATGACATCAATTTGAGCAGGTCTTTTACAGCAGCTTTACAGATCAGTAGCTTTCTGTTTCCAGTTGGTAGCAGATGAGATGTCTGAGGTTTATGTATGGTGGATCAGATAATGATGAAGTAATAGTTGATCTAAAAGTATGTCTCTGCCTGCGACACAATAGTCTAACCACAACATTCTTGTCATGGAGCTCGTTTCACCATGCCAGCTCGATGTTTTCGCTTTGTGTTTGTTAGAGTAGTAAATGACCAAACTGGTGCGAAAAACGCTCTATGTTGTGTGGCAAAACGTTGCCGGGAAATTCTCAGCACCCAAGGACAAATATCGACTCATCTTTACAGTAAAGACGCAAGTAAACGTTTGTGTTGAGTTTTAGATTAATCTGGACAATATTTGGAAAACACATTATGTTATATTTCCCCAATATTCTGCAACCCCAGTGCAAAACGAAGAACAAATACAAACGCTCATTTAGGAGAAAGATGGAGAGAGGTACAGAATCAGAGTACACAGTGTGTCCGTCTCAATATATGAAAATATCATCAAAAAGTCAATTCATCTGAGTAATTCAGTTCTAAAAGTCAGACTCATATGCTACTGTATATGATGTAGATTCATTACAGTTATATATTTCAAGTATTTATTTCAGTTACTTTTCATGAATGTCTGACAGCGAATAAAAACTCAAAAGTCAAGTTCTCAGAAACTTTGAATATTACTTGTGACCAAAAGATAAAACAAATAATTTAACAGTCCAGTGCTTTTTCTCCTAAACCCAGATAAAGCACTTCTAACTTGTCTCTGGTTCAGTAACGATTTAGCACAGGAATTGCAACATCTTACAGCTCATGGATATGTCTGTTGTGGCTCCTGAAATCTAACTTAATCTGAAGGATGACCTTGTGAATCTGACAAACTATTGAATAAGGTTTGCCTCACAAATGCTACCAGGGGTAAGTGTGCTACTGGACTTTCTCTTTCCACTCAACCTTCCATTAATATGCTTGGATACAGCAATTTGTTAGCAGCCGATTTCTTTAGCGACTACCTTTTGTGGCTTAGTCTGTGACTCTTTGATGGGCAAATGTCAAGTCAGCGTTCTTTCCCATGATTGTCTAGATCAGTGGTTCCCAACCTTTTTTCCTTGAAGACCTCCTTGCCTGTATCCAAGACAACCAGGGACCCTCCAAACCCAACTCAAAACACAAAGTAAAAGTGATTAATTACAAACTTTTGATTGGAAAGAATAGTTTTTGTTCTTATTCTTGTTTTACACTGTAGGCTATAAAGACTATTTTCTTCATGTCTTTTGGATTTTATAAATGTAATATGTACAAATATAATTTTGGTAATTTCAGTGCAGACAAAATTGTGTGGACCCCTCGTGATCTCTAGGAACCCCCTTGGGAGGTTGTGAAACACTGGTCTAGACCATAACACCAGCTTTTAGCATTAAAAATCCGTTTTTATTAGTCTAATGTAACATTCTAATTGTCAGAGAAACTGGATCATCAAAACTAACTGAAATGAAAACAAATAAATATACCACTGTGTTAAACGATTCTATATCAGGTATAGGTTTTGCTTTCTGAAATTACTAAAATAGGAGGGGGAAAAAACATGCACATCTGCACGAGCCACATAAATCAAAATACCTACATGTAACAGTTGATAGGTTACGTGTTGTCATTGTGTTTTGTTTTTTTCCTGAACACTCTTAAAGAAACATATGAACCTACCCTGTATGTGTAGTTAAATTTTTCAGAGTAGCAGTCAGCTGGAATCAAGTCTTCATCTCCAAACACAAAAGACGTTGGAGTCACAAAACTGTAAACACAAAGAAGGATATTAGTAGCAGCTGGCTTTGAAGCATGTGTAACGTTTTCCTAATTATTTTATCGTGGTTTTACATTTCTGGATTTTTCAGTTTTTTAGTTTGAGTTTGTCTCTTTCATTTTATTTAAACTGTATAGTATCTAAAAATTGTCATAGATCAGTGAGGTTAAGTTGATGCTGACTGACCCGTGGATGTTGACACCAACTCCATGTTTCAGAGGAAGAACAAGCGTCATGCTGTTGTCTTGGAGAAACTCGTCCATCTCGTAGTTATCGCTGCAAAGGGGGAAAAACATGGCTTTTAATACATTTTACAGGCCAAAAGCATCTCATCTGCAGGGTGGCTGCTTTAAAATTAAGCTTCAGTAAGGAGGTTGGGGTGGGGGTGTCATCACCTTCTGGTGTCGATGTGAATGTGAATGTCGCCAGGCGTGCTGTTCTGATTGACATCCAACAGAAAACTGATATTCATCTGCAAAAAAAAAAGAAAAAGTGGTTACAATACATTTTCATATTTTTCGTAATATGACTTTCAACATGTTGCTACAAAAATCCAAGATACTTAACATTTCAACTGATTATTTTTTTCACAATCTTGGCTCTGAAGAAGAACCATGCTTGGAAAAGTCTCTTGGTTTGACCTCTGGACTGCCAGATGTTCTGAGATATGGCTAAGGACCAATGACAACTCTATACCTTTGTAATCATGGTTACCAGAAAGTGAATAATCATTTTGATGGAGAAAAAAAAACATATCCTGTGGCCTTGAGCCTTTTGCACTACAACATTTGTACTCTGAAGCATTGTCTTGTCTCTTTAAGAATGATTTATACATTTTGGTGTACTTCTAACCTCGTGTAGAGCTATCAAAAGCAGGAAAGTTTCCAGCTGTTAAACTTCTGTAGAGTCCAGCATGTTACAAGAATATTCGGCCCACTTGAGGTTTTCCACATTACAACCACAAACTGTCTTTCACAAACTTTCATGCATCAGCTTAACACACGACAGTGCATAAAAATGGAAGCAAAATATTACAGGGATAAAAGTTTGTAGCAAATAAATATCTGCAAAGAGTAGTGTGTATTTGTATTCAGACTCCCTGAGGCAATACTTTGACTAAATTTGATTCCAATCTGACCAGAGCATCTTCTTCCACGTGGCTTGTGGCAAACTGCAAAGCAGGGACTGCTCGTGGTTTTCTAAATAGTTTGTGGTCTAAATGTGAGAAAATGTGAAAAAGTTGAAGGGGCGTGAATACTTTAATAATGCACTAACCACCTGAGCTCCGGTCTTGTCCATCCCTTGCTAAACAAGAACAGCTTTCACTACTAGATTGACACAGTGATGCCCAAGGCTTTGTTATGATTAACAGTGGGTGATTACCTGAGAGAGGCCCGGGAACACGAGGCTGGTGATGCTGCAGCCTACGCTCACGTCTGTAGTGTTCACCTCGTCTGTGACGTCACAGCTGATCACGTTGTTCTGCTGCTCACACAGAAAAAAAAGGTAGACTTTAGAGGGTATCCTGCTCTGAGGGTGAAAGTTATACTGTTTGTGTATGTTTCTTCGTTTGGTTTGAAGCAGATTAAAGTGGGGATTTACAGAATGTAATGAACCAAGTAATCCTGATTTCAGTACACTGGTTCCAGCTTCAGCAACAGCTTTTGGTTTCTGCCATATCAGAGGTCAAATCTTCCAATGTGGTTCGGAATGAACCAAGGAAGCCTCAAAAATGAGCCAGAACAGAAATCCTAATGAGTAAAACCAAGCAACCGTTTCTTCCTCTGTCTGTTTGACGTAAACTCACATTTTGCAGCACTTTGATGTAGTGGATGTTGTTTGGGAATCTCAGTGTCACTCGTGGCAGGAAGGCTTCATCTCCAGAGTTCAGCAGCAAGGTTTTCAGGACGATATGTCCAGAACCGAGAGCAAAGAACTTCTGCTGTCTGCAGACAAACAACAAGATCAACAAAACACATCAGTGCTGGAGCTCCACTCAGGAACAACATACAGTTCCTGTATGATGACTTGCTTCTTCCTTGTTTAACATATTTTCTTATTTGTTGAAGAGAATGACATCATCTAAATGAAATAAGCCTGTGGTGAACACTCTAATTGAATGTGGATGGTGTTGTTATCTTGAATCTCTTCCACTCTGCTCCCTCCACCCTGAGTATCTTAATTTGCTGGTAAACTCCGGCATTCTTGACAGTAGCTGTCGAGGGTAATCCCCTTTTCACACTCTGGAATATCTGCTAAAATCTGTACATTTAGTCAAACACAAACTTGTAGCAGCATTGCATAAGTGAGTGCAGCTGAGAAGTGTTAGGTCATCTCCAACTGACTGTGGTTTGAGATAATGGAGTCAGAGAATGGGGAAACTCATTTGAGAAGTTTTTAAATATTTGGGTTAAAATAGTTGCACCATTTAAAGTTTAGGGTGCCCATCTTCTGATGGCGACTTCAAGCTGAATGATGCACCAAAGCTCAAATCATCTCGACTTGTTTTTTTTCAACATCACAATGAGTTTACTGTACTCAACTGGCCCTCCACAGTCACCAGATCTCAGGCCAATAGAGGACTGTCAAAATCGACCAAAATCACTAAGGGGAAATTTCCAACAGTGTGTTTAATCTATGTAATGAACAATTAGGGCAGTTCTGGAGGCAAACGAGGGTCCAAGCTGGTACTAGCAAGTTGAACCTAATAAAGTGGACTAGGAGTGTACATCCGTACTTGATTTGTCTAAACCCCAGTCAATAAATAAAAGCTGCACACTAAGTGACATAAAGGACTCCTCCTCTGTTTGCCTGCAGCTTATTACCATCATGTGTTTAGAGGGGGAAAACCATCCATGTTTTTTATTATTTGAGCGAGGAAGGGCTCATCTTTTGAAGTTGTACATAAAGCACAGCTGAAATGGAGCTAACCTACAGTGTGACCTGTGAGAAACTTTGGTTTAAGTTGACTCCTCTGTCTCTATGTCTTTGTGATTTACACAAAATACCTGTTGTGCATGTTTTGTGTGCGTGTGCATGCTTGTGTTCTTACTGCGGCAGCACCAGTTCACTTGACAGCTGCATGTTGGTCGAGCAGTTCACAAACGAGCAGGAGCGGGCAAACTGAGTCTGACGAAGAGAGAGCGAGAAGCACAATGTTTATGACACCAGTCACAGTGAATGAATGCAGAAGCCATGGCTACCTCACTGGCGATCTTACAAACAGCTCCTGCGACCCCTGACTCCTGACCCTGAAGTTACAGATGTGTAACAATAATGATCTCATGACCCACTCCAGCTGTGAATTCCTCTTTCTTAACTGCTTTTTTGCTCTGTTTGCTCTGGCTGTTTTCGTGAGTCAAGGAGAAGGAAAGTAGAAACACAGGAGCAGGATGTTAGCTAATGTGCTGCAGGCGCTGCAGCTGTAAACACATCTGGATTAGCAGCAGGGTATGATGTTAGGTATCTGACTTTAAAGCAGCTGGGGTTTTTTACATTTGAATACAGTTTAATGACAAACTGGGTTGGCAGTATCTGAAATAATCTCTATTAGATTTTGATTTTTTTTTCTTTTTACAATTTTCTCAGCATAGAAAAATAACGTAAGAAATGTTGATAGTGCATGCTACTTTGTGCATGCTGCCCAGCACTATAATAAAGGTTTTGTTGCTGACTTAAGACTACAAGGTTAGAGCATTACCCTTCAGAACCCACAAGAAATATGGAGTCTATCTCTATGATAAATAAAAGTAAAAAAAAATCCAAGGTCTTAATTTGAAAAGGTACCTGTGAGCTTTTTTTTAAAGGAATAGAATCACTTTTTTCATGCCTGGTGTAGCTAAATCAGTCATGAGGGATCTAAACCTTAAAAAAAATCAAATCTATAAAATCATGAGCCTTTCAAAGCCCTTTGAAGATAGAGTGCAAGCCTTATTTTTTAAGGCTAGCTGTAACTATTTTAGCAATAATTGAATATATGAAATATTGAGGCATTTTTTTGAAGGGCCTAGAACAAAGTCCATACGAATCCCTTGTTTGATCGCTTGTTTTCCCATTAAGAATCTAGATTTGAAAAATACACTTGTAATATTCCCAATTTTACGTGATTAAATCTATTATTAAGTAATCTTTTGTCATATTTACCCTATTAGAGATAAAACACATTACTTAATGTGTCACACAGGGTGATACCTGATTGGTGATGGTGTTATGATGTCCTGCGCTTTGCTGCAGAATGGGCTTTATTGATGGGAAGGTTTTGGAGTGAGCTCTGTTGCTGCTTTTTTCACGAAGGCCATAGGAAACTTGAAACTGAACTGGGGTATAAATGTCTTTAACGTCTTTCTGTAAGAGGTGAAAAAAACATGCAAGGGTGAAATAAAAACTCTGCATTCTCACTGCTAATCTGGTCAGCAATCAGCATGACTTTTTTGTGTTTTACCCTTTGGTAAGCCACATGTCTTGCACAATTGGGATGGCCGTGTCGTGCCCTCAGGTGACCCCTCGTGCTGTTCGATGAACCATTACCGTGGAAATAGAAACGGTGAGGGAACGATGGTTTATGGAGGAGGTCAGAGGTCAAATTATACTGAAGTTCTGGGGAGAAAAGAGGGAAATATTCCACATAAGAAATATCCCTTAACCTTTTCTTAAAGACACAAAATATAGTTTTCTTCACATCAGGCTTTAATGTACCTATTGCCCCTCTGTAGTGTTTAGATGTGACACTGAAGCAGATCGTAACGTTGAAGCAGATAGTCTGACTCCTGTGATCTTGACATAGCGCCACCTTCTGGTCAATCTGCTCAGGCAGAATAAGAGAAGCTTTCACTTGAATCACTGGACGGGTCCTATGGGGCAGAACCAGAGAAAAAAACAACTAAAGACTGATGTTTTCCAGATATTATGAAGAGCTTTTTGGAAAAACTTAACTGTTGTTTTGTGTTTGTCTTTAGGAGATAACTAATATTTTTTTTTAAAACAACACTTCCTTGGGGGCACCAACATGACCGGAATGTGTTTTCTTCAAAGAGAAAGCATCTTTATGAGTTTACCTGAGAACTACAGCTGAGTCTGAGAGGAATGCTCCCACGGCCACATCTGTAGAGACACAATTTATCCACATTCAGCACTGACCCAGTGAGAACACTGTTGTACAACATGGCAGATCCAAAGACATAACATATTTTACCCTTGTAGCCATTGTCATCTATGTCAATCCCAGAGTTCAGTGACTGTCCAAACATCTTCAGGTCATGACCCAAGGATGACCCTGTAATCCTCTGAAAATACAGAGTGTGGAAATAAAGTATAGTATAGTATAGTATAAAGTATTACTTCATACATATACTACACCATGAAACCTAAAATTACTTCTTGATAAATGAAGAGTTATCAAAAAAGAAACTGAACAACTCTCAAAAAATCATACACAAAAACATCTTGTTGGTTCTCACCAGTGATTTTATCATCCCACTAGTTAGTACTAAACAACGGGCTATTCCAAACTGTGTGCACACTGAACATTGCAGTTGTGTTAGTAATACCATAGTACAAGGGTGTCTGGCTGTGTAGTTTGTACCTGTGATGGTGTTGGTGAAATACCCTCCTTCCTGCCATTGTAGATGTAAACGGCTCCTTTGAGGTCGTCTTCCTGTGGAGCGCCAACAGCCACATCTACAACCACACACAAAAGCTGCTTTCACTGTGTCTGTGAGGATTTCCTCTTCCAGTCTTTTGTTTGACTTTCTTACAGTCGCACAGTAAACAAGCATGTTGTTTCTTATTTAAAACTTGAAATTATGAACGTTATTTTATTTCAGTTCTTGCGATGTAAAGTTTTATTTTAGAAAATTTAACATCCAACAGGCTAAAAGAGAGAAGGTGACAGAGTAAATTAGTTAGCCCAGTCCTCTCAGCCGTTGTTTCTCCATACAAAATTGGCCCTTTAAGGAATTTGCAAAGACGTTAGCATGTTGTGACCTTTTCTGCAGTGAGTGACGTCACTTATCAGCGCCAAATGGCGCCCACAGCAGCAGAGAATAACAAGAGATTGACATCGGAAGAAGCAGAGATGGTTGCTGCGTTACTATGTTGTTATACACAGAGATGGTCGGTCCACTTCTCGTAGCTTATCTTATTTTATTTTCCTTCTATTCTGCTTCACCAGCAACTCTTCCAATTTTACATGCCGGTTGTTTGGCGAAGTCTGCTGATATCATTTCCCACTGGGTTACAACCAATCACTCTACCAGGCTATTTCCGAGTACATAGCCCAAGGCAGGTCCACGTTTTGTACGTGAAACGGCCCGGAAAGAGGTTTTTCTGGCCGGCCAGGTGAAACGGAGACACGCTTATACCATGAAGGTCCGAGATTATTACCCGGAAGTTCCAATAGTGAGAACTGGCTTATTGTGTGATATTTTCCTGGTAATTGCCTTTTCAATGTAATCTGGCATTAGAGCTATAGCTAAGCAAGTTAGAGACAAAAATAAAGTGTAGCAATTTGAAAAAAGTATTCACACCCCTTTTAACTTTTTCTTATTTTGTCACATTACATCCTGGTAGCAACATACCCCAAAAGACCTGCAGCTGTAACTTTATCGATTTCCTTCATCTTCACAGTTATGCACTTGTCATTATTAAAATCCCATAGAAATATTTTGACTTTTGTGATTGTATCGTGACAAAATGTGAAAATGTTTAACAGGTGTGAATATTTGTCCAAGACACTGTGAGCAAGGGAAAAACAGCCTTATGTTTAAATATTTACAGTAACCTCAGTTCTTTGACGACATTTTCCAAAGAGACTCTGACGTGCACTCAACAAATAGCCCATCACCTCAAAGAACATTGGCCTGACTTTCTGTTCCACTTTAATTTCCTGAAAACACAACTTAACTCCAACAATAACTATAACTCAAACGAATATCAATGCGATTTTAGACCCACTCAAAGTATTTGGTTCCTAGAAGGCCCCACATGTTACTGGGTAAATGTGTACGTCTCCACAACATGAGGAATAACAGCACTCACACGTAGCTTTTTATCTCACAGCGGCAGATTACAGGGCATGTTCACTTACAGAGCAGCAACGGTTTGTCATTACAGCTTAATGAACTTAATAACACACTCCACCCCTCCCGCACACCCAGACACACACAGATGGTGAGGGGGCTCTGTTGTATATGTGTGTGTAGGAGCGATGTGTTAAAGGCAGGATGGCGCTCTGTTATCAGAAAGTGACAAAAGGCACAGAGGGGGTGGGATGTGGTCCTTAGGTTGTTTAGCCCAGCATGCCACCGAACAACGGTGGTGGTATTCGATAAAGTAACAGAGAGGAGAAAATCTACTCTTAGCCCTTCCTAATTACAACTGCTGACTTGCCCCGGAGGAAAATACGTCAACCCACGGCTTCTTCACTTGAGCTTTTCAGTGGACGTTAAAAGGGCTGCAACATTATTAGAGCCATTAGTTTTATTTGTCTGACTAGCAGTAGTCTTTCAATTATTGATATTAGGAACAGAACATATATTTACTTCAAGTAACAAAAGACAGGGCAAATTTGCAGTGTGACCATTATTTAAATATAGTAGTAGAAGCAGCAGAAGCTTGTTACAGTGCCCTCAGGCTGTGCAGCTGTGGTTCTCACCTGGATAGCCATTATCATCCAGGTCTCCAAGGTCAGCAATGGTCTGTCCAAATCGCGCCGCGTAGGCGTCGCTGCCAGTCAGTTTAAACTCCGCCTCCTTCAGCTTTGCCTTTGTAATAAATTCAGCATATTAAGGGATTTTTTCCTAAATGTTTACCTCACCAAATTGCATACTCCTCAATATTTTTAGCAATAAGTTTTGAAAGCATAAATGCAAATGCTCACTGGATGAATGGATGTTCCTACCTGTCCCTCATTGATGTACACATGTACTCTTCCCTCCTCCCTGGAGGTCCCCGTTGCCATGGGAGCACCAACCAGCAGGTCTGATAAACCATCAGCATTCAGATCCACCACACAAACACTGGATCCAAAATAAGACCCCAGCTGGAAAGAGCCACATCTTTTAGATAAAAAAGTTGGTACATTGTTGCAACTTAAGACTGTAAATGATTTTTTTTTTTTAAGTCTCACTTCGTTTCCAGTAACTTCGGAAAGCACTTTCAGAATTCTGTTGCTTTCTATTGAGAAGATGAAGACCTGAAATGTGCAAACACAGACTGATTTCAAACAATGAAAACAGGCAACAATATCAAGAAACTCAACTAGTGACAAAAACAAAGAATATATGGGATTACTTTGCATTAAGGTTGAATATTTTAAGTAAAGTTGTACATAAACAAGTCCTCTGGTCCTACCTTGCCCTTCTGCTTGTACTGTGGAGCTCCACCCACCACCTCCATAGAAGAGGGACTCTGGAAGTGACCGGCTCCAACAGCATAACCTGAAGCACCAGGATACACTTTTATTAAACCAATGTTTACTTAGGTCTTTGGACAACAACTGAACATCATATCCATACTCATAAGCAACTGAGGATAAATCTATTAAATTAAATTATTTAAACAATCGTAAAAGTAGTTACTTTGAGTTTAAATTTGAACGCCTGCTTGAGGCTGAAAACATACGTTTCCTTTAAATAGATAAGATAAATAAATAAAAATAGAAGACCTCCTCTGGGACAATCAGATCACAATCTTGTTTTTATCTGCTTAGAATATAAACCACTTGTTCAGAGGCAACCTGTGAAAAAAAGAACTGTGAGAAAATGGTCACATGAAGCCGAAGAAACCCTTAAGGGTTGTTTTGAGACCACAGACTGGATGTTTATTTGCCAAGCACATGGAGAGGACATTAATGCCATGACTGACTGTGTGACTGACTATATAAACTTCTGTGTTGACAACATCATCCCCACCAGAACAATGAGATGCTTCCCTAATAACAAACCCTGGATCACCAGTGACCTGAAGGAACTGCTAAACAAGAAAAAAAGAGCCTTCAGGGAGGGAGACAGGGAATTAATTAGGAGTATACAGGAGTAACTTAAGGCTTTAAGCACAGGAGGGATTGGAGAGATGGAAGTCTGGACAGAGCCAATGTGGAAGACACCCTGCTTTGTTCCAATACCAAAGACACCTCACCCATCAGTCATCAATGACTATAGACCTGTTGCCCTGACTTCCCACATCATGAAGGTCCTGGAGAAACTCCTGTTGGCACCCTTGAGTAAGCAAACAAGAACGTATCATGACCCACTGCAGTTTGCTTATCGCTGTGGAGTTGGAGTTGAAGATGCCATCATTCACCTGCTTCAACCAACCCACTGTCATCTGGACAAAGCAGGCAGCACTGTGAGGATCATGTTCTTTGATTTCTCCAGTGCAATTAACACAATTCACCCTGATTTGCTTTGTCAGAAACTCCTGAAGACACTGGTGGAGCCCTCAACAATCGCCTGGATCAATGACTACCTGACAAACAGACCACAGTTTGTGAGACTGAAGAATTGTTTGTCAAACCAGGTGGTCAGCAGCACAGGAGCACCACAGGGGACCGTACTCTCACCATTCCTTTTCACTTTGTACACCTCAGACTTCCAGTACAAATCAGAGACCTGTCATCTGCAGAAATACTCAGATGACTCTGCAATTGTCGGGTGTGTCGAAAATGGAGAAGAAGCTGAATACAGAGAGCTGGTGGACCGCTTTGTGACATGGTGTGGAAACAATCGTCTTACCTTTAATGTGAACAAAACAAAGGAGATGATTGTAGATTTCAGAAAAAAACAGGGATAGATCAAATAATGTTTCCATCATGGGAGAAGAAGTGGAGGTGGTTGAGGAGTATAAATGCCTCGGAGTTCACCTGGACAACAGACTGGACTGGAGACTGAACAGTGAAGCCGTCTACAAGAAGGGACAGAGCAGACTGTACTTCTTGAGGAAGCTTAGGTCCTTCAAGGTTTGCAGCAAGATGCTGCAAATCTACAAATCTGTGGGGAAGAGTGTAATCTCTTCAGCCATCATCTGTTGGGGTAGCAGCATCAGAGCCAGGGACTTAAAAAGGCTCAACAACCTGATAAAGAAGGCTGGTTCTGTTCTGGGAAAGACTGTGGAACATCTGGAGATGATCAAGCAAAGAAGAATTTTTCATAAAATCAAAAACATTTTGGACAACCGTGAGCATTCTCTTCATGAGAATATCCTGCAACAACAGACTGTCTTCAGTCAGAGGCTTCTTCAGTTTTACTGCAATACAGACCGCTACAGGAAGTGCCCACAGCCATCATGATCTACAACAACTCCTTAAAGAATTATTTATATGAGCTACAACAACACTTAATTTCCCACTGGGATCAATAAAGTATTTTTTTAATGAATTGAATTGAATTGAAATGAATTGAATTGAAATGAATTGAATTGAATAGGCGGTTCAGTAGCACCGCCAAGGTAAGGTCTGATTAAAATCATATCTTACGTTTTGTTTTTATGTTTTCAAAGGAAGGAAATGTAATTGCGCTAGGCTGTTGCAGCCACTGACAACAACCTCCCCACGCCCAGCACACAAAAACTGCTTCTTCTTTAGGGGGAAAATAGTTTCACCACCTTCCACTGTTTGGTGAGTTGAGGTCGATGTTGGGAGCCACAAGGTTTGACCCTACATGCCACATACCCGTACTGTCTTCACTGAACATTCACTGAACAATCAAGTCATAATTGTCTCTTATATTTCAGTGTACACTGCAGCCCTAAGTGGGTGTATAATAGTTGGGTTGTCTTGGGTTTGTGAATAAATTATGTTGTGTAGGTTTGTTTGATCAGAATAAAAGACCTGCCTGTAACATTCAGCATAATGTCTCCTTGGCTGAAATGTGTTAGATAAGGCAGTGAATATGACACAATACAGTTGTTATAAGGTGAAAATGCTCCCACAAGATATACAGATGTGGACATGGTAAAAAGAAAGTACACCCTCTGTCAATTCTAAGGTTTTATTTTGTAAATGACCAGGCCTAAACAGATTCTAAAATTGCTTACATCTAACCTCAAATATACAAAAATGCACCGCACCCACTCATCAGATCACTATTTAATAATAATGAATATAAGTGGAAGAAATGGCTGCATGTCTACATGACAAAACACCAGGACAGAGCAGTGGGCCGAAGGCTCCAATGTGGCATACAGTCAAATTCAGTAAATTAGAATATGCATTCTGATGAGGCTTGTTTGTCAGATTAAAAGTACCTTTTGAAAATAACAATGTATCACACATACTCTGTTTTATTGGTCTGATGTAATATTCTGATCTGAAGTGTTTTGTTATCATAGCTGTGAGTGGAAAATCATAATCAATAGAAATAAAGGCTTAAAAAGCCACAGTCCGGGAACTCTGTATGCAGTTTTATGCACAGATTTTCAATAGTCTTTGAGAGTAAATTACCTCATATGTTTTGACAATCCCAAGAAGTTGATTGATTTCTATCTTTCCAGCTAATGCCTTTTAATGCAAAGCCCTTCTTCAGATAGATTTAGTGTAAAAGAAAGCAGACAAAAAGTTTAATTTAAAGCTATGGGTTATTATTTCTCTACATAAGACTCCAACACAACATAGGCACACACAACAGCCTTTAACCTGAAAACATGTCTGGAAGGTATGCATGATATTAGGAAGTTTTGCAATGTTGATAATATTGGTAAATATTGTGATATCAGGTGCAATATATTTGTATTTTCTTCTTTGTCCCTGTCTCATCTGTGCTTCCTTCACTCTTAAACATTATTTTAGGGTCATTCTACGAAAACGTGCCATTTTGCATAATAAATATCTTATTTTCAAAGTACTATTTTTATAATCTTGAAGCATCTATTTGGATAAAGCATATTCTTACCTCTCTAAAAAAATACTGTGCCATCTCAGGCCATCTTATTTATTTATTAAAAAAAGAATAAACAGAGATATGTGTGCTATGTCAACCCTGTTACAAACAAATTAATTTGTATATGAAAATGTTTTAAAGTAATATTTAGATCAAATGTGATATATCATAAAATATAAGCCCCCTTTTTTACATTAAGGATCTCTCAGGATCAGCATCTCTACGTTGCCTGTATAGGCGCTGTTTCTCAGCAGCAGAAAGAGGCATCCTAACAGATAAAATCAGCAAAAACATGCTTTTTAAGCAGATGATATTAGTGCTCTTGTAATATTCATGTATATAATATAAATAATTATGTATTACAGAAATAATTATAGTGTTGAACACACATGAAGGATTCGATGAGAGGATTGACAGTAACAGGGCTGACGGTAACAGCTTTACAAAAGACTTTTGTTTGAGGGACATAAAATGGCACGTTTTCGTAGAATGACCCTTTAGTGCAAAAATGTTACATTGACGTGTAAAAGGCATGGTTCTGATGGACCAGAGGGGATGCACAGTTGTAATTGCAGATTTAGGTATCTGGCCCTGAAGGAAAACGGTGGGAAACATGTCGCACGTGCCACTCTAATGTCTCGATTTATTAAGGGCTGATGAAACAGAGTACTAGATCACCCAAACACTCTTTAGCTGCAGCCCTAATTGTTTTAGCCACAGAACTTGAAAGCATATTTAGACAATTTGTATAACTTACTTAAAACAGCAAGACAATTTTAACGAAGTTATAACATACTCCTGTAATAGAATATTTTGAGCTCATGTACTGAAAAGAAACAATGCAGAAGTAAAAGTTCTAAAAGTTGTGTATGATAAACGTCTCCCAGAAGAATCGGTTGCAGAAGGTGAGATAACAAAGCAGTTTTTGGGGAACAGACAAAGATAGGAATGTGCAAAGTGTGACACGAATTGTTTGAAACAGGATTTGAGCAGGTAGAGGAGGGGGAGTAAAAAGGTAAGTATATAAGTAGATAGGTAACTGCATGTCTAGTTTAGAAATGGACTGACAATTGCCGTTTGATGCTGTGTTCTAATAAACTATTCGATTTTGGAATCAGTTTTCAAATCGCTTTATTAATATTCTTCAAAAATTCCACAACAACTACCCTGGCTTCATCTGACCAAATTTGGTCATGACTAGTGTGTTTTCTTTGAGGTAATATGGGGTTAGCCAAAGTGCATATATTTCTAAGTCTGGGAAACAAGATCACAGCCTATAAAGGTGTTACAACGCGTTCGCCTCACATGTGTCGCATGCAGCCAAAGGTGACTGGAGGATACTTGCATTGCAAAGATGGATGTGTAAATCACACCTTTCAGGCTGACTTCCTGCTCAGCATACAGGGTGAGAGATGACAGGAACATTCAGTCTCCACTTTGAAAAACCCATATCATTGTTTTGTTTTTGTTTTTCTGTACATCTCTAAAACATCGTCAACAACTGAAGATCCATCCCCCGTTACTCTATGTTTGGCTTGAGTGCATGAAAAGGCTGGCTTGAAATAAACAGATACATTTATTGTTCATTTTAGACAGGATATGCTCTTTCAGTTGAAATTTCACAGCTGCTTTTTTTTTTTACTACAGTCATCAAAACAGTGCATATTTAAAATCCGCAGCAAAGACATGTTTGGGATATAAATAACACATAGTCATGTCAGCAAAGTTACGGCCTTTAACGAAACAACTGTCTTCAAAGAATAATCTGATTTTACGTGTAAAAGCATAAATATATGATTTATGCTGCTGTTAACTGTTTAAAATGGTTTTAAAAAGCAGGGTTTCTAAGTGCAATGTATCTTAAATACAAAGCCCTCTACAATTATTGGTTCCCCTGTGGAAGATATGCTCAAAGTCTTAAAATAAATTGCTGCAGAGAATTGCTGAACTATCAATGTTGACCTTTGTTGCTGTTCTCGAGTAATAAGCTTTGAATCCCCCCGCCCCAAGCATCTGCTGTACTTTAAATGACATGCTCTCTTATCTTACCCATTTTGAAGAGAAGAGAAGGGAAATGGACCTCTAAATCAGATTTAGACGCTATGGATATAAGTAGTGTTTGTCCTGTATGTTTCTGTGTTGCCCTGCGATGGAATGGCGACCTGTCCAGGCTGTACCCCGCCTCTTGCCCAATGACTGCTGGAGAGATGGATGTATGGATGGATGGATGGATGGCCTTTATCAAATG
Source organism: Valencia hispanica (assembly GCA_963556495.2). Taxonomy (NCBI): domain Eukaryota; kingdom Metazoa; phylum Chordata; class Actinopteri; order Cyprinodontiformes; family Valenciidae; genus Valencia; species Valencia hispanica. Next base: position 38,853,947 of record OY747707.1, on the reverse strand, counting down.
TATTTTCTAGCAATTTAGGGGTGGCACATTGTGAGATCATGTTACTGCAATAAAAGTCTTGTTTGTTAGTAATGCCTTTTCCACACTTTTACAACATGTGCCAATAATTGTGAAGGACACCATATATATTTTCTTGTGATTTAAACATTTTAAGGGCCTGAAAGTTGACAACAGCAATGGAGAAATAAGTTATGCTATATATTATTAGATACAGTGGCTTGCAAAAGTATTCGGCCCCCTTCAACTTTTGCACATTTTGTCACATTACAGCCATAAACATGAATCAATTTTATTGGAATTCCACATGAAAGACCAAAACAAAGTGGTGTACACGTGATAAGTGGAACGAAAATCATACATGATTCCAAATATTTTTTACAAATAAATAACTGAAAAGTGGGGTGTGCCTAATTATTCAGCGCCCTGAGTCAATACTTTGTAGAACCACCTTTTGCTGCAATTACAGCTGCCAGTCTTTTAGGGTATGTCTCTACCAGCTTTGCACATCTAGAGACTGAAATTCTTGCCCATTCTTCTTTGCAAAACAGCTCCAGCTCAGTCAGATTAGATGGACAGCGTTTGTGAACAGCAGCTTTCAGATCTTGCCACAGATTCTCGATTGGATTTAGATCTGGACTTTGACTGGGCCATTCTAACACATGGATATGTTTTGTTTTAAACCATTCCATTGTTGCCCTGGCTTTATGTTTAGGGTAGTTGTCCTGCTGGAAGGTGAACCTTTGCCCCAGTCTCAAGTCTTTTGCAGACTCCAAGAGGTTTTCTTCCAAGATTGCCCTGTATTTGGCTCCATCCATCTTCCCATCAACTCTGACCAGCTTCCCTGTCCCTGCTGAAGAGAAGCACCCCCAGAGCATGATGCTGCCACCACCATATTTGACAGTGGGGATGGTGTGTTCAGAGTGATGTGCAGTGTTAGTTTTCCGCCACACATAGCGTTTTGCATTTTGGCCAAAAAGTTCCATTTTGGTCTTATCTGACCAGAGCACCTTCTTCCACATGTTTGCTGTGTCCCCCACATGGCTTGTGGCAAACTGCAAACAGGACTTCTTATGGTTTTCCTTTAACAATGGTTTTCTTCTTGCCACTCTTCCATAAAGGCCAACTTTGTGCAGTGCACCACTAATAGTTGTCCTATGGACAGATTCCCCCACCTGAGCTGTAGATCTCTGCAGCTCGTCCAGAGTCACCATGGGCCTCTTGGCTGCATTTCTGATCAGCGCTCTCCTTGTTCGGCCTGTGAGTTTAGGTGGACAGCCTTGTCTTGGTAGGTTTACAGTTGTGCCATACTCCTTCCATTTCTGAATGATCACTTGAACAGCGCTCCGTGGGATGTTCAAGGCTTGGGAAATCTTTTTGTAGCCTAAGCCTGCTTTAAATTTCTCAATAACTTTATTCCTGACCTGTCTGGTGTGATCTTTGGACTTCATGGTGTTGCTGCTCCCAACATTCTCTTAGACAACCTCGGAGGCCGTCACAGGGCAGCTGTATTTGTACTGACATTAGATTACACACAGGTGCACTTTATTTAGTCATTAGCACTCATCAGACAATGTCTATGGGCAACTGACTGCACTCAGACCAAAGGGTGCTGAATAATTACGCACACCCCAGTTTTCAGTTATTTATTTGTAAAAAAAAATTGGAATCATGTATGATTTTCGTTCCACTTCTCACGTGTACACCACTTTGTTTTGGTCTTTCACCTGGAATTCCAATAAAATTGGTTCATGTTTGTGGCTGTAATGTGACAAAATGTGGAAAAGTTCAAGGGGGCCGAATACTTTTGCAAGCCACTGTATATGTGAAAAAGGAAGATATTATTCAGTATGTTAAATTCCAGCAAGCTGAAGAAGATATGAACAGATAGAGTATATATAGTACAGATTTAATAATCACCATAGAAACTGCATTGTGAAAGACAAAAGGATGAGAAGTTTTGGTTAATACATTTTACATGTTCTCCAAAGTGTGCATCTTCCAAATATGAAGGTTTTGAACACTAAGATAAAAAAATAAAGAGTATCTGTGAGAGCGGCGGAAGTGTAAGAGGAAGCTTCCCTTCTTCAGCTGTATCTAAAATTATTGTTTGAAAAGGCAAATGAAAGTTGGCTTAGCTAACTGAAACAGAGATAAAAGACAGGTGGACAAAACTGTTCTCTTTCAGCTCAGCGAGTCCTCTCACTTTAGTGGTATTTCTAACTTATCAAAGAAACCCTTAAGTAACAGTAACCATGGATGTTAAACTTGCAAAGCTTCAAGGGCTTTAAAGATAAAAGCTATGCTACGCTAAAAGACATTTATGCATATTTTGCAATAATATACTGATATATCTTACAGAATAGAAGACATATTTTTCTTGATCTAAAACTAATTAACGTAAGACCTATCTATAATGAAGCAGGCAATAACAAAAAGCGTATTTGAAGGTTTTTAGGACAGGAGTCACTGTTTCTTTAGAATGTGAAGATATGAATAAAAGCAAGAGAACCAGCTTTCCTGACTTGTACAACAGAATACCACGATGGTTAAAGTGATTAAAGCACTGACTAAATAAGACACCACTGCAGTTTGTGGTCTATATTGATTGTAGAGGATAAATGACATGATCAATTGTTACCGAGGTAGCTTCCATAGCTGACAGCTCCTGTCTCATCATCCACATATACTGACATCCCGTTGCTGGAGGTGTTGTAGACCAGAACTGAGCCCGTCCAATAAGCAGTTCCTGGTGCTCCTACAATGATCAGATCCTGAGAGGAAAAGAACACGTGTGTTATTTTTGAAATGAAAACTAAAGATTCAATGGAAACTTTAAAATCTGGATTACAGTAAATTTTAACTGTAAAAAGTTGAAGAGCTTGGCTCTTTTTTTAATTGACAGAAACTAAAACTCGCAAAATTAGATTGTTTCTATTATTTTCTTGTTTTTTAAGCTATTTTATAAATAGCTACAGATGAACTGAAAAGTGAACCAGTGACTAGAATTTCACTATTTTAGATTTTTTTTTTTAAGGGGCCAGGTCCCATCAACAACAACAACAACACTCTTCGATGCAAATGCTGTGACCGAATAAAGAAGTATCAATGTTAGCTATTTTCAGGATGATTCATGGAAAAGATAGCAAGGCTTTCAGCAGAAAACAGGAGGCCTGAGAGGATTACAGCAAGGCTATTCTATTATATCATTAAGAGCTTTCCAACACTTTCATGAAACAGGCTAGGTTTAGAGAAGCTGGGAGCTTTTTCAAAAACTCAGATTTGAGCTAAGAGTCTACATTCTGCAAGCAAAACACACGTCAGCAGTTAATTAAATACCCGCAGACAAAAACCGGATCAGAAGTCGGTGACACAATTCTAATCTGTGACTCTCATTTTTACTGGATTGCTGCTGGAAACAAGGAACAAAAAGGATTTCAGAAGGCATGTTGCCTGTGTGTAACTGACCTGTGTCAGGAAATTGGAAATGCCCGCCTGACATGATCCATAATCCTCACCGAACTTCCTCTGGTGGTCTGTGAGGTGGTAAAAGGTGAAGGTGAGCAAACAACACCCAAAGGTTTTTTCCTCTGCAGCTGAACACCTGCTGCTTTCACATACCCAAAATCACACACACACTCACACACAAACACACACATGCATCTGTATCTCTTGGTATTTGCCTACTCCTTGTTTTATCTTGAACCCTATTATCAAGTCACTGGGGGGGGGCTTAAATGAAAAACAAGACGGGCAGAAATATAAAGGTATGAAGCAACAGGCCTGCAGGCTGTGAGCATGCGTGTGTGTGTGTGTACCTCTGTAGCAAGGGATAAAGGGACTGGAGGTTGTCAGGTCACTCGCATAGCGATAACACACCCCGTTAGGAAGCTTGTTGTTCCCGTTGTCCTTTCTTGAGTAGTACACGTTCTTCCAGCGGTGAGCACATGCCTGAACACACACACACACGCACACACTTATATGTATTAATATATAATGCATGAAATGCACAAACAACATGTGACAAGGAACTACTACTGAATCACATATTGCCAGCAGCTTAGTATCAATTACTGCTATGACAGAGTGTCAGCTGAGCTGTATATTTATTGATTTTATTAATTGGGCTAAAGAAATGATCAAATGGTTGAAACTTTTCCTTGATCGCACCGCTGTCAACGAATGAATGCGTTTGTGGTTTTAAAATTTAGCCGTCTGTTGTGCAATTGCTCCATACTTCTATTAATAACTTCACCAAGATGCAACTGGTTCTGTCAAAGCCTCAGAAACATTGATTCAGAAGGAAACTATTGTTAAAAGAGATTCCTGATTGACCACCAATTGTTTCAAAATCAAAGCTGAGAGCAAAAATAATTTTTTCTGCAATATAGATTATTACAGGGTACTTGTTTTGGTTGGAGATGTTTTTGGAAGTGTTCTCCGTTGGATGTTATTGCCATTTGAATGGTCTAGTGCTAACAGGAGGCAAATCAGCAGGATAGCTTTTGGCCAACATTGTCTATATTTTAATCTAAGTGTTGGAAAATGCTTTGGTTGCTTTGTGGCATGGATAAAAACCAGGAACACATGAAGGGCAGCAGCTATAATACGTGTTACTCTTGTTATTTTTGACAGTCCTGGCATTTGTCAATAAAATATTAAGATTTCAAAAGCAAACAAAACACAAACACCTCCTATCAGTCAATCAGGAGGAGAAATGCATAGATTAAATTAAGATTAGGATCAACTGTTGGTAAATTGCAGACTATCAGTATCATTAGCAAGTCATCCTGATCATCTTTGCACCTTTTGAGCTACAAATCGCAGCACAGAGCCTCCTTCAAAAGGCTGAATGGGAAGGGACTGGTGACTTAGCCTGCCTTGTTTTTTCAGAGTCGACCACAGTTACAGTTAAAATTTTTACAAAAATAGTCCACACACTAATGAGAAACTTCTATAAGGAGTCTGAGACTGCTGATGCTCACGTTGATAAGCCATAAAGTTTACTGTTGTCCAACCACGCTGAAAATCAAGTGAATTTACCTAATATTCTTTCATAACATTCATATTCAGAGATTTCAGAGATGCCTTGAGAAGCTGGGAGCTGAAGTCATTCCTTTTTCAGACCTACTGCCTTGGTCATGTGACCAGCTGCTCAAAAGTCATTGAAAACGATCAATGAACGCTCCATATCTAAGGGTTAACGATACCCGTTGTTGTGGAAGTTGTTGCTGACTGAAGGAGACTCAAACTCTGCTATTTTCAGTATCCATGTGAAAGCAGATATATAAGATGCTATTTAAAAGGAAGCTATTTTTGACCACATGCTGAGAAATGTCTAAAGTTCATTCATGTTGCAAAAGGGCAAGAGAGAGCAAGACAAGTCAGTGCAAAACTGGAGGCTCCATTGTCTACATAAAATAGCTCTATTTTATCTTTTTGAACTTTCAACCTCTGTCTGTCATGGAACATCCCAGAAAGAATATTTTCTATTTCATCATCATAAACGATGACATAGAAAATAAACAGTTGATGCTTTTAAGAGAAATCTCAAGACTCTTTTGTTTCTTCAAGCATTTCCATCATTGTAGACACGGGGGTTGTTTTATGATGATGTATTTTAGCACTTTTGTTAACTTAATTATTTTATCTGTCACTTAAACTGTAGTGTATTTTGTATTTGTTATCTTGTGAAGCACTTTGTGATTTTCTTTCTGTGCTATATATATACATTTAGCTTGCTTGCTTGCTAAACATAGAGAAATCTGGCATCCACAAAACAATGGATTGTGCGTTACCAGGACTTGTCCACCATTTTCTCCGGGTTGTCTGGACAAACTGACGCCCAGCCACTGGTTATCACTCTCCGGCTCACACGTCTTCCCACAGCTCAAAACCTCTGCACACACATACAAAAGGTTTGGTGTTGACACATGTTTATGCTGGTGACGTCACTTTCAACAAGGTAGCACTACTTGCAGACTTGTACGCCCTCGTTTCGCTGCACACAATTTCAGTGTCAGTGTATTTGGATGTTTGAATGTATCAAAAATGTTTACTCATGCCCTTCTTTGCAGTACCCAGGAAAAGCCATTAAACCATTTTATTGTTTCACTCTGAGTCATTCACACATCTCATAGCTTTCTGGGTAGCGTAAAATAGGCGTTAAATGTGAATTTAGTGCTTTCCAAAAGTGTTGATCAAATTTTGTCAGGTTATAAAGGCAAAGTTCAGTGAGGATTTTATGTAATAAACCAACACAAAGCAGTGCAGGATTGTGAAGTAAAAAAAAATGATAGATAGTCTTGATATGTTTCGGTAATCAGAATCTTACAAGTGTGACGTGCTTTTATATTCAGCCAATTATTCTGCCACAATAAATATTATCCAGGAACCTATGCACATATGCCTTGGGCAAATGTTTTGGGTGATTGTTGCATTAAACACAGACAACCACTGACCGGATGGCATAGAGTCGCATATGCGCCTCCCAGCCGTGATGCTACAGCGATAAACGGCTCCTGGAGATTGAACCGGCGCACTGGAGGAGTTAGCCACTGGAGCTCCGACCACCAGCCTGAGCGAAAGGGGGAGAAAATGAATACAGGATTAGTGTCTGAATGGAGCGCTGTGTGTGAAGCATCAAAGAGCTCTTCTTTATTGCCAGACAAACTAATTATTGTGTATGCAAACAGCAGCAGCACACAGAGTTCTTTGCATTAATGAACCTTTAATGAACATTGCTGCAATATGTAAAGGAGTCTAACCTAATAAATATCTATATATGTGTAGAGACAGCAGAATTGTTTTAATTGCCGCTGAAAAAAATCCGATTCACAAATACTTTCACCATTTATCCTGCTTTATAATGAGGTTTAGTAGTCAAATATGAACTAATCAGTTAAATAAAAATTAGTTGTATTTCTAGAGTATCACAAACATTGTATTCTAAAAGCAGTTTTGAAACATAAATCCACTAAGAATGAACAATAGATGAAAAAGACCAGAACTGGTCTGCACAGTAGAGTAACAGTTAAATATAGGATCACCTACAGATCTACGCGGTTTCAATGAGGGAGGGAATTTGGTTCAGCAGAATATTTAATGCCAGCTCAACAACATGAATGAAGTTTAGATGCAGACCATTTGTGAGTGCTGTGGCGATGCAGCAGCACAGAGTATCCAAACATGGAGGAGTTGGGACCGTAGAACACTATGCCGTGCTCCTGATCCAGATTGTAACCAGCAGCAGGACAGACCAGAAGCAGAACCTGAACCAGGACTGGAAGCAGGCAAAGGATGATACCCGCCATGTCCACCGATGGGTGCATATTAGTAGATGACCTGCAGGACAGAAAAAGAAGAAGATAGGATCTTTCAGAAGCTTGAAACTGACAAAAACCTATAAAGGACTCTTTGCAAGGTAATACGCTGATTTTGTACCCAAGCTTTGCTGTGACGTCACTTCCTACTTCCACTTTGTACCTATTTACTTAAACCATAGTCAGTTTATTATTATTTGTTGTTACGTTCAGATCGAATCAACAGGTGATAAAAACTCTAATCAAGATATATTGAAAATACCAACATACATTTCAGGGATTTCTTTTGATCGTACAAACTAGAAAGGTTCTTATTTTAGAATAAGATCAGGTTTAAATTCTTTAAGTCTACACATACTGTTTAATTCAGCTTAGGATAGGCTTTTAGGCAATGCAGATAACGTTTCTAATTTAACAGAAGCAAATGTGCATAGGTAAATGTACTGTATCTTTTGGCTTTTACCAAAAGATAAGAGTCAACGGAGAGAAGTGAACCTACTCAAATAGCGGTAAACACGGGACACAGCCTTTTAAGTTATCAAACAGACTAAAAACATTTGAATTGTCCATCAAATATTAGGGCTTTTATATAACGATCCAATCTGTATGTTTCAGGTTCTGGACTGAGTCACAGTACTAATTGGAAAAGTAGTCAAAAACTCCCTGAGATCCAAGTTGGTGTCAAGTCCAGTATGTCAGGATGTCAGCTACCCCCATGGCTTAATGTGCAACCACGGCTTGACTGAAATCATCTGATGTTAAGAGGAACCCCCAACAGAAGTAGGAAGTAAAAGAGGGAGGCTGGAATGAGCTGCGGTTTACTCCCACATCTTAAACCGGCTGCTGTGAACAGGGCTGTTCCAACATGGTTAAGCCTATAGGGCTGATGTACTTTATCCCTACATGGACCAACCCATGTCACAGACACTGATTTTACACAGAATATAAGGAAATATACCAAGTTCTTTTTTCTTTCTTTTTTTTTTACATGTGCAAAGTTTATTATTTAATAGGCAGAACAATCTAAGTGTTAATGCAACAAGCTGCTAGATAGGCAAGAACAGTGTCATGTTTACGCTGGTACAAGTCTTTATGAAGTTTATAGTGGGATGTTTGCAACATGTAGATTCTAGGGTGGTTCCACAGAAAAAACGTAGCTCAGAGCAATATTGTTTTTGCAAAATGTTGAACTGTCAAGTCTTTTGCTCAGCGTCTTTATTCTTCTTAAACAGCTTTTAAACGTATAATGTTCAATAAATAAATCAAGAATGTGTGGGAACTTGATGTTGCTGATCCTTTCCTCCTTGCTGTAGCTAAAACAAGTTAGTTAAAGTTAGTAACCTGTCCCAAACTGTTTGGAAGGTGCTTCTTGCCTAATTTAGAATCCAATATATTTTGGTGTATTTAATCATCTGCACAGTATTACATGATCATCACTTTATTTAAAATTCCAGGTGATTTTTTTTTTTTTTTTAAACACCGAAACGGAATACTGTGTTGCCTATAGACTTCTTACATAAGAAGTTAAAACAAAATCACAAAATTAACAAACATTAACCAACTCTGACAGCTATTGATTTTCTGTCCTACACCTTATGGAGTTTACATACCACTCAGAAAGCTGAGACCCTTTCACCGGGTCAAAAAGCGTCTATCCAGGGTCAGAATGAGTCCTTAAAAAAGAGAGACAAACTGTTTCTTCAATGGGACTCCGTCAAACTCCTCTTGTTCGCGGCTGAGACTTGTTGGCGGAACCCCCTGTTGCAGCTCGCGACAGAAGCACGAGCTTCAGAGATTTTTCAGAAAATGAAAAAAAAAAACGAAAAAAAGTTTAAACATCAATGAAAGACTAAAGAGAAGAACCGTGAAAGAGTTTCAGTTGAGTTTCAATGGGACTGAGAGCCGTCTGAGTCTGAGACCCTTCCTCTGTCTCCATGTGTGTAACGGTGTTTCCTCCAGCACCCGCCCTAACTGAGCGCGAGGACAGCGCGCGGCTGTGCGTGTCTCTGTGAGAGCGCGCGGCTCTAACGGTGTTTCCTCTGCAGCTATCAGTGTCAATGGGGTGCATTTTAATCCCATTGTGCCGTCTTAACGCTGAAGTACCCAACGAACGCAGGACAAATTTAGAAACAACAAATACATGAACACTCAATGGGATTTTCTTCTGAATTCTGTAAGAAGAAGAAAAAGTATAAATAGGCTATTTAGGTAGGTTTTTCGGTGGTGGGAAAGCTCATCGCCATGTTCAGTCCGTCCTAAAGTTTTAACCATCAGAGCAGATGAGTTAACTTTGTCAGATATGAAACTCTAGTATTTTTACTACTTTCAGGATAGGTGAACAAACCAGAGCCGGTCCAAGGCACAAGCAAATTAAGCCTGCTTAGCGCCCCCAAACCAACATTGTATTTAATTGAGAAATAGAATACTAAATCTGATTACATAGTTTTGGCATAGGTAAATAAAAAAAAAAACAATTTTAAAATTAAAGTAATTGTCAAGAAGCGCTCCAGTGATGCCCTTAACAGGAGGGCCCCCGCTAAAAGTAGCCTAAAAATACTTTGCAGTTTCAATTTGATGTTTTAGAAAAAAACGGGCTCGAATTAAATCAGATTGAAAAGCCATCAGTTGCCGTGTTTACATGGACACAATTAATCAGATTAGAAGCCTGATTGGAACAAAAATGATTCATGTAAACACACCATTCAGAAAACTCTGACCCGATCACAACATTTCCTTCAGAATGAGACAGGTGGGTTATGCCGATTGTTTTTCCGATCGCTGTGCATGTAAACACTTCTTCCGGATGTGGGTCATTACTGCACATCTGTTACTGTATGTCATGCGTAGACATACTTTATGTCGGCGTAAAACAATAAAGGGATTCGGTTTGACTGTGTACACAACAATAAAGGCTTGTAGATGTAAAACGGTGACCAGAAAAAATGAAAGCACCCTCTGAAGAACAACGTACCACTCCATTTTAAACTCACGCAGCCATATTTGTTTACAACGGAAGTCTGCTATTTCTTGTTCTACGGCCTTTATGTTTGATAGTTCTGCCCATGTCAAAATTGTTTATTCCGATCAAACGTATGGCGGATGTAAACGCTTGTCATAATCGGATAAATTTTTTCAGGGCCCATGTACACAGTCAAATTCTTATCTGAACTATGATAAGAATAAAGACATTTTGTACATGTAAACATACTGTAACACAGCACAAAATATTTTACATTTATTCATACAAAGAAACCTACCTATTTAAGAACAAATGTTAACTAGCCTACAGGAACTTATTTCCATTTTTGCTTACAAAAGGCTTTGTTTGTTTCACATTTTTATGAATTTAATTAACTGTTAAGATGCTGACATATATGCCATTGCCATATATGTTGGCACAAGCATCTACTTGGGCCTTGATGTGAAGAACAGTGGCCTGCAAAAGTATTCGGCCCCCTTGAACTTTTCCACATTTTGTCACATTACAGCCACAAACATGAATCAATTTTATTGGAATTCCAGGTGAAAGACCAAAACAAGGTGGTGTACACATGAGAAGTGGAACGAAAATCGTACATGATTCCAAACATTTTTTACGAATAAATAACTGAAAAGTGGGGTGTGCGTAATTATTCAGCCCCCTTTGGTCTGAGTGCAGTCAGTTGCCCATAGACATTGTCTGATGAGTGCTAATGACTAAATAGAGTGCACCTGTGTGTAATCTAATGTCAGTACAAATACAGCTGCCCTGTGACGGCCTCAGAGGTTGTCTAAGAGAATGTTGGGAGCAGCAACACCATGAAGTCCAAAGAACACACCAGACAGGTCAGGGATAAAGTTATTGAGAAATTTAAACCAGGCTTAGGCTACAAAAAGATTTCCCAAGCCTTGAACATCCCACGGAGCACTGTTCAAGCGATCATTCAGAAATGAAAGGAGTATGGCACAACTGTAAACCTACCAAGACAAGGCCGTCCACCTAAACTCACAGGCCGAACAAGGAGAGCGCTGATCAGAAATGCAGCCAAGAGGCCCATGGTGACTCTGGATGAGCTGCAGAGATCTACAGCTCAGGTGGGGGAATCTGTCCATAGGAAAACTATTAGTGGTGCACTGCACAAAGTTGGCTTTTATGGAAGAGTGGCAAGAAGAAAGCCATTGTTAAAGGAAAACCATAAGAAGTCCCGTTTCCAGTTTGCCACAAGCCATGTGGGGGACACAGCACACATGTGGAAGAAGGTGCTCTGGTCAGATGAGACCAAAATGGAACTTTTTGGCCAAAATGCAAAACGCTATGTGTGGCGGAAAACTAACACTGCACATCACTCTGAACACACCATCCCCACTGTCAAATATGGTGGTGGCAGCATCATGCTCTGGGGGTGCTTCTCTTCAGCAGGGACAGGGAAGCTGGTCAGAGTTGATGGGAAGATGGATGGAGCCAAATACAGGGCAATCTTGGAAGAAAACCTCTTGGAGTCTGTAAAAGACTTGAGACTGGGGCGGAGGTTCACCTTCCAGCAGGACAACGACCCTAAACATAAAGCCAGGGCAATAATGGAATGGTTTAAAACAAAACATATCCATGTGTTAGAATGGCCCAGTCAAAGTCCAGATCTAAATCCAATCGAGAATCTGTGGCAAGATCTGAAAACTGCTGTTCACAAACGCTGTCCATCTAATCTGACTGAGCTGGAGCTGTTTTGCAAAGAAGAATGGACAAGAATTTCAGTCTCTAGATGTGCAAAGCTGGTAGAGACATACCCTAAAAGACTGGCAGCTGTAATTGCGGCAAAAGGTGGTTCTGCAAAGTATTGACTCAGGGGGCTGAATAATTACGCACACCCCACTTTTCAGTTATTTATTTGCAAAAAATGTTTGGAATCATGTATGATTTTCGTTCCACTTCTCACGTGTACACCACTTTGTTTTGGTCTTTCACGTGGAATTCCAATAAAATTGATTCATGTTTGTGGCTGTAATGTGACAAAATGTGGAAAAGTTGAAGGGGGCCGAATACTTTTGCAGGCCACTGTATATTTTGAGAAAGATTAGTCCTATCAAAATTATAGGGGCTATGTGTATCACACTTACATACAGCTAGTCATATACACCCAGTCACACTCACAACCTTCACACACACATACACAGATATCTAGATCAGTAGGCACTTTGGGGTTAGGTGTTTTGCCCAAGAATAAAAACATGTGTTGGGGGTAAGCTAGAATTAAACTCATAATTATTTGATTACCAGATGACTGCTCTTTCCAGTTGTTAGGTAAGTGTATGCTTCTTTGATCACACTCAATGATTTATGGACCACCTTGGGCTGAATTTTCAAGTGTCTATGCAAAGTCTATGAGCGATACAAGTGATCAAATAATAATTACCTGAAATAATCAGAAAATACGTCAAATTAGAGTCAGCTGGATCCTTAAGAGCTCAGTATGCCAAGGTGAGTAAATCTTTGTCAGTGTAGACGGAGCAGCTACATAACATCACATAAGCTGTATTTATATTAATGTTAAGTTATTGCTGAGACATTTTTGGCAGCCATGATTATAAACAAAATAAAGTCTTAAAAGCGTTTTTTTTTTAAAGCTACCTTCTGACTGGTATTTCATGTAGCCTCTTTGAGCATCTAAAATTTTTGCCTTATATCTTTCATTAGTTTAAAGTCATATTATGTAATATTTTTGTTACAATAAAACCGTTTTTTAAGCAATAGTCAGTTTTTTCATGTCCTAACTATACGATTTATTTTAGTACTTTTTGCTGCTGTTGTATGTAGAAGTTGCAATTTCCTTTAATTTGATGTGGTCGGTACCACCTCAGCGTGCGCTTCCGAGAGCGTGTACCATGAGGTAATGACACACGTACGTACCCATGTATGTATAAAAATGGCAACTGGCCGTAGTAGAGCTCGGATTAATGAGCACGGGCTTGAACGTCACGAGAGTTCACATTCTGCTGACTGTAGTTCCTCTAAAGGCCACATGGTGCACTCTCTGCTGCACTCTCAGCAAACTCCGGACAGTGTAGGCTAGTCAAACATAGTGGAGTCCCATATGTTTGTGTTTCGGTATCTGCAGATTAACCTATTCAAAGATTTTTCTGTAGAACGTAACTCCAAATTATTTGCAGATTATCTCTCAGTGCATATCTAAAATATTTAAAATAAAACGACAGTTGGGAAGCTGAAATACTTATGTGTAATACTACTTTGCTGGTGTTTGCAAGGTAACCAATCCAGAAGCACCATTATTTTCCTTCCCTCTGATTGGCTGTAATTCCAATATTGGAAAAAAGGAAGACTGTAGATATTAGCTTTTGCGGTAGTGTTAAAACGGTTACTACTGTGTGTTTTAATGCATATTGGGATATATTTGGTGTGTGAACTATTAAAAACGGCAGTTATAAGCATTTTTAGAGTGAGTCTCAAGTATTTGCAGATTTTAACTATTCGTGGGCGGCGGTGGTCCTTAACCCTCGGTGGTCCACCGTGTACAACTGTGATTACTGCTAAATGACAACTTATATATTAGCTTTTTCTAAATTTTGTAATGTTCTTTCTGGTTGCACTTCAAAAAGTTTAGGAGGGTAATGGCTTGAACTTTAACTACAGCATTATGTTACAACCATCCCAGGTGGGCCATGTGATAACTGACCTGACCAAGCATATGGCGAAAGACATAGGACACATTTAGAAAACAAAGATTTGGAGACATCTTACTGCCAAATAAATTCTTTTAAAGTTGCCTAAAGAAAATGTTTAAACATAACCATGTCTATCAAATACAGTATACAGTTCTAGCCAGTTGTATTATAGTTGAGGTACTTGACCCAGGTGGTCTTTTGCCCAAAATATGTGTCAAAGCATTTCAGTCACCTTAGTAATCAAGATTGCTTCCCATCCAGTTCTGCTGCCTTCAGAATAGTTATAATAACTTAACATTAGAGGAAAATGAGATGACAAAAGGTTTAAAGGAGTCATGACCTGTAATTTTCACTTTTCCATGAGAAAAAATGTATGTCATGATTGCCTAATGATTATACACTGGCCGCGAAGCCGATAGCGTTTGTTTGAAGCGTTTCTTTACCCTTGGGTTCGTCAACCAGCCCAATGTTAAATTTCTGGCCGACTTGACGTGAAGTCGGCGCAGGATATACCATATATGGACATCGCAGACTTATGCTGCCATTACTGAATTCCAATTCGTAGTACGAACTCGAGCTCTGTTTGGAAAAAGGGGCCTTTCCAACAATCAGAGACTTGCCTGCAATTGAAACGGCAAGGCTGTGTTTTTATTGCTCTACTGTGTGTAACAAACAGCAGCTAACTGCTATTGTATGCTAGCGGGAGTAGTAGCTTCGAGGACAACACGGGTAATGGCTGCTGCTTTGCAAACAACAAATGACGTAGAATGCCACCAATCAACGCGCCACTCATTTGCATTATTACAATGACCGTCCACGACAGCCAAAATATCGCATCAGATCTCGCGAGACAATAATGCCTTCAGAAATAAGGGTCAGAGGTACGGGTAGTACGGAAGCATAGAGCTGCCACACAGGTGAAATAAAAATAGAGCTATATCACGTTATATGGTGATAACTTTATGGTTCTAACAATATAACTTTTTTGTTTGTACAATATACTATTACGTTCGTACAATATAATTTTCACGTTTTAACAATATATGTGTTTATCATGTTCTTATAATAAAAATATTATATTGTAAGAATGTGACGATATATTGTACAAACATGAAAAGTATATTGTTCGATAGCTCTATTTTTATTTCACCTGGGTGGCAGCTCTATGCTTCCGTACTGAGGAGCTCTGTGGGGGGGTTTTTTTCCACTTTTTTTCCACTTTTCTTTTTTAGAAGGGCCTGAAAGACTATAATAGTGCGTGGGTATCCAAGGTAATACTAGGTTATTACTCCTTTAATGAAGAAATCTATAAATAAAGACAATGTCATGCACGCTTTTCATTGTAACAGCACAGTCACAGACTGGAAGGAGTAATATCATAGGTTGTTCCTCCCAGCATCTGTGTCACTGTTTCCAATAAACAAATTAATTGCACCAATTGTACCATTTGCAGGCTGCGCAGACGAGCAGTTGGTAGTACTGTTGTCTTGCAGAAAGAAGGTCCCTGGTTCAAATCCTGGCCTGAGGTTTTCCGCATTTAGTTTGCATATTCCCAGTGGATGGCTGGGTTTTCTTTAGGTACTCCAGCTAGAGAGTAATCAATTCTTCTAGGTACACTTGCACACAGTTTTTGAAGGAACTTGGCTGGAAGGTTGTTCCAAACATCTTGGAGAACTAACCACAGATCTTCTGTGGATGTAGGCCTCCTCACATCCTTCTGTTTCTGTATGTAAACCCAGACACACTGGATTATGTTGTTGCTGTGCTCAATATTGCCATGACATGAAACTATCCTCCACAACCTCACCTTGGTAGCAAAGTTGGGCTGTTCCTTACCCAGTTTTAAGCCTCCTACATAGCTGTTTCAGTTAATGACTTTGTTTTAACCTATGTGTGACATTGATGATCATTAGCATCTGTTTAGTATAATTGGTTGCTCATACATCTGACTATAATCCTACAAAATTCCTGACTTTGTGCAAGTGTACCTTTAAGAACTGGTGCTGGTTTGAAGGCAAAATATAGTAACACCAAATATTGATTTGATTTAGATTTTTTTTCTTTTGTTTGCTCACTTTGCATTTTGTAAATTGATCCAAAAAAAAGGCCTATATATATATGATCTACATCCGCTTTTTCTTGATATCAGTGTGATTGTGAATTATATATTTGACCGTTTTACGGCTGCACCTTTCCGTCTTTACTTTTAGTGTTATGGCTTACTTTAGTGTGTGTATCTCTCTGCTTCCATTTGCATATCACATTGTTGCTAATGCATTGAAAGTTCCCCACAGAGATAAAATAAATATTCTATTCTATTCTATTCCAAAACCGCCAATGTTTCCTCTTTGCGAACTAATTGCAGCAACAATGTCTTATGTTTCCTTGAAGAACATAACAGAGATGCCAGGATGTGACATTTAAATTTTTCTTGTCAATTTCTTTTCTGCAAATAGGATATATCTCTGTAGATTTTCATAATAATTCTAACAAGACCAAAAAAACTAAACAATGACAGGAACCAAAATATGACACTCACAAGAGCAGTGAACTTGGATGACCGTGACTGAAACTAAAAAAATGGATTTAACCTCCACTGAGACACCAGAAAATGGACCGAAAATAAAGAGGAAAATATCCCACCAAAAGTAAAAAGAGGATCAGCAACTACACCGGACATAAGATAAATTGTGATTTTCTGGAAAATTGTTTACAAGGATTCCCAAACTAAGTGAGAAATATGTGAACTCTGCATTGCACCAGATTTCATCACTTTGAATAATTATTTTTGGACCACAGTGTTGTGGGGACAAGCTGTTGCAAATATCACAGAAAGCAAGGAATATAGCCAATAGGAAGTTGTGCAATTAGATGAATAAAAAAGAACACAGATATTATTTTGTTATAACGGTGTTTTTTCAATCAGCTTAATGTTTTAAGACGGAGGCTAGAAGGTGATATGAGACCCTTTTTAAAATGCTGCACAAATATAACTAGAATATGAGAAGTTTGAATACAATCTCAAAGAAAAGCAGCAGCTTATTTTAAAACTTGTGCTAAAACTTTTAAAATGTAAATTTTATTTTATGTAGTTTATAAAAAACAGTGTTAAAATGTCCACAGACTGTCCAACTTGTTATTTTGTCCTTTGCTATAAAGGCTGCTGACTTCATCCTAAAAAGAGTTTACCGGCTGGTCCTATGAGCCAAGTTGTAAAAAAACATTTCCAAAAATAGCTACTACAGAAGAAGTCCTTAGTGTGATTGAAAATGTTTGTGCCTAGTGTTACTATACTCACTAAACTATTGCTTTATTTACAGTAGACTGAAGTGATGAAGAGCTGAGGTCCACTGTTTAGTTGAAGTTCGGAGGGACGATCATTTGTCCTGGAAAAAGTCACTGAAGAACCCAAAAGTGCTCAGAGTTTCATTCCAGCCATCCTTCAGCCATCATTAAATAAACTACAGAGATATACAAGGAGGAGATGGGTCTGTTTCTATGCTCAGCATAAGGTGCCTTGCAAAAGTATTTATCTCCTCAACGTCATTAAAGATTTGCTACAGTGTTTTTACTTGCTTTAGTAACATTTAGTTATTACATTTCTTGTCTTTTCTTCTTTGCAAAATGCCCAAGCTCAGTCAGATTGGATGGAGAGTGTCTGTACACATTAATTTTCAAGTCTTGCTTCAGATTTTCATTTGTATTTAGATCTGGACTTTTACTGGGCCAATAGGACTCATTAATATGTTTTGATCTAAAATATTTATTTTGTAGCTCTGCTGTGTAGGGTGATTGTCTGGTTAGAGGATGAAAAATCCATCCCAGCCCCAAGTCTTTTGAAGCCTCCACTAGGTCTTCTTCCAGGATTACCCTGCATTTAGTTTGATCCATCTGCCCATCAACTCTAACCAGATACACTCTTCCTGTTTAAGAAACAATATCACCTACAGTATGATGCTGCCAACACCATATTTTAATCTAAGAATGGGGTTTTTTCAGGTGATGTGAAAGAAGCTCTCCTTACCCGGCATGTGAAGTAGTTTGGAAAGCCATGCTGTGGTTGGTTTACACACAGGTAGACTTTATTAACCCATTTGGGGACTACTAAGGCAATTGCACAGAAATGTATTTACCAGTACCTGGATAAATGGGGCTGGAAACAAATGGACGGCAAACATTTCAGCCTAATAGGCACAGTTGGTAGCACTGTTGCTTTGCAGCAAGAATGCCCGGGTTCAAATCCCAGCCTGGGGTCTTTCTGGAAGGAGTTTGCTTGTTCTCCCTGTGCATGAGTGTGTTCCTTCCAGGTACTCTGGCTTCCTCCCACAGTCCAAAAAACCCCATAACTGTTAGGTGAACTGGTTTCTCTGAATTACCCTTAGGTGTGAGTGTGTGCGTGCATGGTTGTTCGTCCTGTGTGTCTCTGTGTTCCCCTGCGATGGATTTGTGACCTGTCCAGGGTGAAGTATGTGGTTACAATGTTACAAAATGTGAGAAGTTCACGGGGTGTAAATGGTTTTGGGTGCTTTTATACATGACCATTTATTTTTAACGTCTTATTTCTAAAATGTAAAAACAAGAACAGAAATTTGTAAGACAAGCAAAAAGCTTGGTAGAAAACATGAACATCTCCATTCATTATGAGCCATCGAGCTGTAATCAGCTTTATTTTAACCATTCTGGTAGGGTATAGCTGCAGGCTGAAAATACACTGTTTTTGGTGAATGTAGGACAGGAACTCTGCTCCACACACACATGCACATTTTCCCAGTTTGTTTATTGGTACTTCCTGCTAATGACCCAGCAATTATTATGTTGGAATCTGGCCTGCTACTGTTCCTAACTTCCGACTCACTCCAAGTCTCCATATGTTGAAAAAACAGGATAAAAATAGAGTCCTACTCATTGACTGTTCATGTCCTACTTCCTTCTCTGAGTTCATTACAGTCTGGTCAGATCACCTGGATATAAACATGGTTCATTATAAACAAAGCTGTTGTTTGTGAATGCATATTTGTGTCTTTAAAGTGTAAAGTTTGTAAAAAAAAAAAAATGACAACTATTATACTATAGCAATTTAGTGCTAGAGAAAGTTTTGAAATCTATCCAACTGGTCTTACTGTTAATTCACTATAACAACAGGCAGTTTGTTGTGAAAAGTAACAGTTGTGATGGAAATCTGCAGATCTTAAAAAATTGTTAAGTGACTTTAACCTCATGTTCATAATCCCATTTTTAGTAGGATTTGTGGTTATGCAACATGAAAACATGTTTTATACAATTTTCACATTTGGACAATGAGTCACAAGATCCAAAATGCAACCAGGCTTCATTTTGATTGGCTGATACCTCTGCCCTTGTTTGAAAAGTTTTTCTTTTCTCACTTCTCACTGTGCACCTAGAGCACCCTTCTCACTGTGTTAGGCTATCTCAAATGAGGACACCCAATTAATTTAAGCAAAAATACTCAGAGAGAGAAATAAAGCAGGTGAAACCAGTTGAAAATGTTTGCTTTGTAAAAGTAAAGCACATTCTGTACTTCAATCTAAAAATATTCAACCTTCATTAAAAGAGAAGCAATTCAAAGCTTATCTGTAGAGATCAGTTTGATGACACAATCTTCACACAAGCAAGATGTTGTATAAAAGAAGTAATTACTGTTAACAAGAAGCGTCTTGGTGTTTTTCAGCCTTCATCATGGGACTGGTGCAGGACAAGAGCAACAAAGCCTCAGTTGTTAAAGCAGCTGAGAGTCACCAAAATCACCAGACCAGGATCTGACCAGTGATAGTCCCAGGTGATAGATGTGATGGACCTTCAGCTTCATACAACAAGAACAGACAAACGATTTACAGCTCACAGTAATTCAGTTTTAGTAATAAAAAAACATTAAAGAGAAACTGGGAAATTAGAAGTGAGTGACAGATGTAAATGTTTTGTGACTAACTGTGGCCTAACAGACAATTTTTCAGCCCATACGCTTCTCTTATCACACTGATAGCATCTGTTTAGCAGTGTCCTGCCTCCAGTTACTGTAAACTTCTTCTCAAGCTGCAATTAATGTCAGAGGTCACAGACCGCTGCAGCAGAGGCCAGAAGATCAGAAGTCAAAAAGCTACAGCGGCGAGATGAAAGTTGAAATCCCTAATCTGGTCATTAAGGCAGCCCGCAGCCACAAAAGAGTCCGCCTCCACCAGCGTGTGCTGTTGTGTTTTTTCAGATGTGGCATATGTGTGTTGTGCGCTGTTCTTGTGGTATTATTTTTTCACATGTAAATCTGCTGACAGCTAACAACTCTTCCACTTCCTCTGTTCTTTTTCATTTCCCTTTTAATCCGATTGTAGAGTTGACGTGAGATTGAAGAGATCAAAATTAGATCTTGTGAAAAGTTGATTCTCTTGAAATGCAGATGTCTTACTTCCAATGCCATGAGACTGGAGTGACCGGAGCATATTGCCGTGTAAACATCTAGAAGAAACCACAAAGTGCAGTAAATGTGATAAAACTCCTCATACAGTCTGTTTTCTCTCTTCTTTTAACACAGCACATTTATAAGGCACCCAAGGAATATGTTGCTGTAACCACAACATTGAAAAACTCCATAAAGATATAATTTTTGACTTAATTATGTTTGAAAGTGAAAGAGTGTCCTGTCAGCT
This sequence comes from Valencia hispanica, assembly GCA_963556495.2. NCBI lineage: Eukaryota > Metazoa > Chordata > Actinopteri > Cyprinodontiformes > Valenciidae > Valencia > Valencia hispanica. The sequence continues at coordinate 38,833,312 of OY747707.1, read as the reverse complement.
GTATTTCTTCCTCGGGTCAGAGTAGATTTTTAAGATAGCTTGATAATTTCCATCTACTGTTTTCTTTGAAACGTTTTGCAAACTCGGATGTGTGATGATAAGTTTGGGGGATGTGGGAAAATTAGTTTGCTTACCAGTGAATTAACGAGAATAATTTTTCCCACAGCTGTGCTTCCGTTTCAAACTGATGATAGAACATATGTTGCAGATAGACAGAAGTACAGTCACCTTGACAACAGAAACTCCCACTATGTCAGCTATAAGATTTTGGTCAGAGCTTTATGAGTCAGTTAAAGAAAAAGAAGAGGTCATCCTCACCGAATAAACAGTATTTTTAAATTTGATCAGCATATGATCTGAAAGAGTTTGATTTGTTAGGAGGTTTTATATGGTTAAACACTTACTACATACCAATCAGTTCAGTTGTATTCATTTTATTTATTTCAACTCATTTAAAGACACCACAAAACAAACTGGATCATCTTTTGGGTACGCGCCTGAAACTTGTTGATCTTTCTTGGGCTTCCTTCTCCCTTCCTTCTTTTCTTGAAGTTTATGTTGACGTTCAGTTTGGGTTTAATATTAGCAATGGCAATATGCTTGCCTGCATTGATGACAGCAAATGTTTCCTTGGAGGTAACCATGGTTCACAAATTAAAAAAGGATTTAAAGAACCACTCCCTTTTAAAGCAACAATTCTGCTCTTCTAAGTCATTCAAAAGAACATAATAATATCAGGTATAAATACCAGCAGGGCTAAAACGCAATTCAAATTATGTTTTGATGATTAAGTTACATTTTATAAAATTGAATTGACCTTGCAAATACTTGCATTTTATCTGCTAAGATGAAACCAAGATTTATGTCACTTTAAAACCGTTTGGCCACCACTACAGAGGTTTTTCATTAAAGTTTGGTGGTCTTGTGATTTCAATACTGTTAGGAGTCGGGTGTTTGTTCTGTTTGTCTGTGTTTCCTTTCTGGTGATTCTCCACCAGGGGTCCTGCTCAAGTTGAGGATCTGTCCATCAAGCTTGGGGGTGGAGCTGTACCTGGCTGTTGATGACAGCTGCACCTCATTGTGGCTCATCAGCAGGCGTATAAAGGAAAGTTGGGTGTCAGACCTTCTTTGCCAGAGTGTTGCATCCCCGTGGTAACCTCTAGCCCTCTGTGTCTCCTAGTAATCGCCTAGTTAAAAGTATTTCTTGTGACTTACCTGAGTTAATCTTTCCTGTGCTCCTTCCAAGGTTTGTGGCCACTCTGTGTTTCCAGTACTGATGGCCAAATTAGTTTATCTAAAGCACTGAAGCTTGTATCAAAAAAATGGTTCATCACTCAAAGCTTTCTAACACAGTCTTCTTGGATGACATCTAATGGCCTTTAGGCCTGGAATACGCTTGCTTTTTAACCTTGCGTAACATCGCATTAACAGAAGCAGCCAGCTGGGTCTTAGGAACGTACTTGCTTGCGCACTCCACGTAGTACTGGATAATTCCAACAGGAGGCAGAGTACAGAACTCATTCCAGATAGTGCCGGTGTTTCCGGATTTGTAGGGCAAAAACAAAACAAAAATGGCGCCCATAGAAGAGATACATTTCTGGTTATTGTTGAGATCACTGCGGTGGTGGCAGTTAAGTAGATGGTATGTGAGACCCCTAAACCAGGCACAGTGTAACAATGGCGAGTATGTGTCACTCGTTTTGCCAATTATTTTTGCCAAGTAGCGCACTATACTTGTAGCGCTCTATACTCTTCCTACTGGTTACTTGCATATTGCAGCGTGCGGACGCATTGCGTTAATTTCAGAAAACGTGCACAAACTACGCTTGAAACAAACGCAAGCTACGCAAGGCAGCCATCATAAACACGTGTATGCGTAATTAAAAGCAAGTATATTCCCAGCCTTAGTGTGAACATCAACTTGAACAAACCTGCTTGTCAACTGATAAACTGTCCTTAAACTCATGCCTTGTTGGCTGTCACTTTTCTGTTCATTTCTTAATGCTTGTCAGTGCACTGGAGAAAAAACAACTATGTTTTTGTTTTTGGCTGACATGCATATGAAAACAACAAAAGACAATGCCTGGAATCAAACCATGGAGAGCCGCATCGAGGACGATAGCCTCTGAATATGGGTCGCCCGCTCTAACTCTATGCCAAACATCACCTTGTGTTGCTGGGTCCCTCAATTGTTCTATAGATTGCTCACCTATTCGTTAGTGGTTGGTACTCACCTCCAACACACACCACAGATTCAGCCAGTGATTCAGGTACCCAAGCAGTGACGTACGAAGTCGAGCTTTGGACGTCATTGATCAAGTGACTTTGCTCAGACGAATCAAGCATCGACACAGTGCTTCTGAAGCACTGTTTTGTTTTGTTTTTTGACACATGCGATGGAATTTCAGCTTCAAATGGACCATCACTAGTTTCCAGTCATCTACCTGTGATCTGTTCTCCAGCTTCTCCATAAGCTCTGGTTTCCTTCCATGTCTGGCAATCCTCTGGCTCACCCGTGTCCTCGCTCCAGTATCAAGCTCTGCCTGTCCACCTTCAGAAATCAGTCCTCACTCTCAGGATCCCTCATTACTTCCCAGAACTTCTTAGGAAGATCTCGCAGAAGTCCCAGACTCCTAGCTTCTCCTCCCTGGCATCACTACCACCTTTTGACAGTAAGCCGATCGTGAGTACTATCAAACGATTGTCATTAATCAAGGAAAACAACTCACCTATGATCTTCCTGTTCAACAGTTCTCCTCTTCTCCATTCCTCCGTGCAGTGTTCCTGGTTCCTGCGATCAACCTACATTCATTGTTTCAATAAACTGTTTAATTATTTCACAACTGGTCTCCCTAGTGGTGTTCTGCATGTGGATCAAAAAGCTAAACTTAAACTTGACAAATACAGTCTTTACAGCGTTACTTTAAAGATCAGTTTTACCAAATAATTGTAGTAATTTCAACATGCTGTTTCATAATTATGAGATACAGTTGTAAAATGATGGTTCATTTAGTTGTTTTAGGATTATATTCTCCTTTTTTTCTCAGTTTGAATTATTGGTTTGAAAACAGTTTTGCACTTAAAGGCACATTGACACGACACCAAACATAGAGAGGGAAGTTATAGTCATGTCAACCCCCACCCCTGCTATCAGTTCTAGGATTAACATATTTGTAAATATCTATGTTTTTGGGGGATATTAGGTTTGTTTTTTTAATTTAAAAACGTTCTTATTCTCGCTTAATCTCTGGTTAATAAATTATGATATAATGGAATCTGTTGTGTGGTTTTATGTAATTTTTCAGAGCCTGATAAAGACAGGATCATTTACAAATTAAAAGCAAAAGCTTCAACACCTTTCAAAACTGCTCCACATCTTGTCATGTAATACAGACTTTACTTTATGAATTTTTTATGGATATTTTTGTGACAGGCAAACAAAAAGTAAAGGAAAATAATGGAGTGGGCAGAAAAAGATATGTTTCCAATGTTACCAATGTCACCAATAAAAAAAGTGTGGCATCCATTTGGATTTAGCCTCCTTGATATCCCAAAATAAAATGTAGTGCAACCAACTGCCTTCAGAATTTGCCCAATTAATCGAATCCAGAGTGTAATTTAAATTCAGCATTAATCCAGCTGTTCTTTAAAGAACTTTGTTTTTTTGGACATGAGTGAACACACAGCACCATTGTAAATCTGGTGGAACTCCCAAGATCGACAGCTCAGCTGGGACAATCTGTTGACAAGGCAGCCATTAGTCATGCACTGCAAAAAGCTGGTCTTGATGGACAAGAAGCAGGAAGAAAGACATTAATGAGAAAACCATCAGAAGTCCAATTTGAAGTTTGGCACAAGCCATTAGAGGGTACATCAAACTATGTGGAAGAAATTGCTCAGGCCAGATGAGTCCAATTTGTAACCTTTTGACCTTCATGCTAAATGCTAAGTTTAGAGGAAAGCTAACATTACACATTAGCCTAAAAATACAGCCTCTACAGTGAAACATGGTGGTGTCAGCACCGTGCTGTGTGGATGTTTGCCTTCAGCAGGGACATGGAATCTGGTCATAGCTGATAGGAAAACAGATGGAGCTAAATATAAGGCAATAATGGAAAAGAAAACTTCTTAGAGGCTGCAAAAGACTTGAGACTCAGACAGAGGTTCACCTTCCAGCAGTAGAATGGCTCTAAACCTACAGCCAGAGCTACAATAGAATGGTTTGGGCAGTTGAACAACTCCATCCAGTCTTGCTGAGCTGGAGCCATTTTCCAAAGGAGAATAAGTAAAGATTTCAGTCTCCAAATGTGCAAAGCGGGTAAGAACATACCCTGAAGGACTAGCAGCTGCAATTGTAACAGAATCTGCTTCTACAAAGTATTGATTCAAAAGGACTGAATGTCCCAAACCCTAATCCTATCCTATAAAAGTTGAAGTAGAGTAAATACTGTTTCAAGGCACCAAACCTAAAGGCATACAACTTTCTTAGCTGACCCAGATCCACATGAGGATGAACACTGTCACTGTAGGTGTTTTCAAAAGACACACCGTGACGGCGTATTAGGGTAATTTTGCCGGGACGGTGTGTCTAATGAATGTGCTGTGGCGGCATGGCAGATGCGCATATTGCGGCATTCATGCCGGCATGCTTGATGGTAATATTACGGCAATATTGCCACAATGCTTGACTTATGAATTAAGATCATGCCTTGCTGCAATGGAGGGTGATGTCATGATGTGTGGGATGTGCGCTGAGCCCCGGCTGGCAACAGTATTTAAAACGCAAGTAAACATTGGGAGTTTATTTTGCATTTGTAAACTGTATCAGCTGAAATGGCAACCTGGAGTGACGCAGAGGTTCGGGAGCTTTTGGCCTTTAGAGCTGAAGAGCAGATCGCCAGACAGTTCATGGGGACTGTGAATGGGGACTTAAAGAGCGAGGCTTTAATCAAGATAAAAAAACGAGTCACGTCCAAGCTATTTTCTCTGTTTATCAAGGCTCACTGATGCTGGCACTGACATTGTCTTTTGAAACAGCCTACAGATTTAAAAAAATCTAAGCTCTCAACATGGTCTGGAGTGTATCTGTGCTATCTGTGGTATGCTAATAGACAGACGCCCCCATCTGTGTTTACATCAATTGATTACAGATCAGGCCGATCAGGACCAGGTACAATGCTTTGATCAGAGACTTAACATGTGTATGTATGTGACTGTCTGTTTGTGCCATATAAAAAATGGCATACAAGGAGGGCGAACCTGCTTACATTAGTAATATTAAAGAAAAGGATTGTTTAGACCCCAAACTACTGACTATGTTGTACTACAGAATGGTAAAACAAAACTGCAGTATGTACACAGACATAATGGAAAAACAAATTTAGCGGAAATTAGCCTCTTTGGGGGTTTGTGAAGTAGTGAACACTAATGGCACAAGCAATTACAGTTGACATTAATATTAATTTTGGATTTAAAATATATATTTTCCACCTTTTTTCAGGTTGGACATAAATCCAGACATACACCCCCACTAATATTTTGTTAAACATATGCACCTCGACCACTTGCTTGTTGTGCCCACCATCACTCACGGCTTCTGCAATGATTCTTACTGGATATTTAAACCCTCAGTTCATTTGAATTGGTTGGTTTTCTGGTACGAACATTTCTTTCAACCATAGACTAGTTGTCTGTTGGGTACTTTGTCTATTTCATGACCAGTTTTGTTGTGTCTTAAGGATCAGTGTTCTGTTTGAGCACCAAACTGTGTCCAAGTTCCAACTGTCTAGCTGAAGCCTTAAGGCAGTCCTCGTTTTTTACTATTTGTTTGTTAAACAGGTATTGTGACCTGCTGCATTGTCCAGTTTAAAGATACAGTCATCATGGAAAGGATGAGGGCCTTCTTTCATGGAGGATACCCGTGAGTTTTCATGAGGAGTGTGTGTTGTGACACTTGTTATAAGGCTTTATGATACTGAACTCCATACTATTTTTTACATTTTCTTATGGGATGTTCGGATTTTGAATCCCTGTGCAAGAACTCAAATAAATGCCCCAAGAAATATTTGTCTGAGAGACACTTGAGTTCTGTTTTTTTTTTTTTGGGGGGGGGGGGGGGGGGGTTAAGCATGCTCCACACTTGTAAGCCCTTTCGTCCTGTTCAGTGTTTCCTTTTGTTGGGCGAAGTCTTGATTTTTAATGTGAACCATGCGACTTAGTCATTTGTACCGTCGATGGAACTGGAGGAGATGTGCTCCAGCAGTGACTCATGTAGCATTTCCTTTTGGGAACAAATAAGAGCAGAGTTTTAAGAGTTTTTACTTCTTTTTTTTAGCCCGAAGAAAACAGTTCTTTGTATTCAGCTAGATGAAGCAAGTTAGAAAAAGCTATAGTGACAGTGGATTTGCTGAGAATGTTTTGGCCAATGTTATCAATATTTGCATTGTAGAATGAAACAGAACTGATGTAGCGTGAAAGCAGACAGAAAACAGTCAAATTTTTTGACATGAGAGTACACACAGAGAACTGTGAAGCTTTCGGCTTGAGACCATAAATGGAGAGGTTCCTGTGACTGAGGTCACTGACAGTTAGCCATGACATCACACACACACACAAATACACACACACACACGCATACACAGATTAATGTGGGTCAGTCACATAAACTGTAAAACACAGAGGACTGTAAATACTTTAGAACTGATGTATGTGAAGTGACACACACACACAAACACACATGCAGACCCCCTGGCAGGCATAGAGGAGGATGGGGGTGTGTGAACAGCTTGTGACGTCTCCAGGCCATGATAACGCCTGCTAATTGGTTCCATCAGGCCTCTCAGTGTGTGTGTGTGTGTGTGTGTGTGTGTGTGTGTGTGTGTGTGTGTGCACGCGCGTGTATGCGTGTGCATGGGTGTGTGTGTGTAAGAGAGAGCTCATGGTGCAGTCACAATCACACAACCGTTCCTAACTCTCTTTCAGTCTAACCTGTTTTCAGATTTGATCAATTTATTAAAAACAAGTTTGAGCGACATCACCTTTGACCTGGTGTATATGTGTGGCCGTGGCTCTGGTCTCCAGCCGACCTGCCGCTGTCTAGCTAGCATCACAGTGCCAGATTTAATCACAGTTTACAGGAAACTGTGATTGAAAATGAAAACTTGTTTACTGAGATGCAGGAAAGAAACTTCAGAGATGGAGTTGGTCAAGTATTGATCCAAAACTGAAATCAGCAGAAGCCCCATTGAAGCCGAACTGCCTTACAGAGTGAATGTGAATAAGTCTTTAATCTACTTCTCTGCGATGGAAACATGGCCACATTCCTGGGATAGGCTGAGCGCAGCCAGCATGTCACTGTGAATGATGAAAAACAGCCTCATTATGAGCACCAATAAAGATTTTCAGCAGAAATAGAACGGGTGGATGGAGCAGCTGAGGATGAAACAGCAGATCACTAAACCCACAAGAAGCTCAGTGGGAAATCTCCAGCCTGAAAGTATCCTTCGTCTCTGGAGACACCTGGTTTACATCTTTGTTGAAGATGTTTCACACTGCAGAGCAATAAGGAGCTCAAATACACCTCAGAAGTTTGAAAGTCTATCTCACTCTGTTATAATGTTTCTGATTCTAGGGTTTGGTTTCCTGTAGTGGTGATTGCAGGTGTGTGCACTGGTTAAATGCATATATGACCTTTATCGCAATGATGAGGCCAGGTGGTGATTTTCTGGTTCTTTATTGGGCAGATTTAGGAACGGTATATATGTGTGTGTGTGTGGTTCGATAAAAACAGAATGAACAAACAGAACAGAGATTACAGTCCCATGTAAACACCAGTGATCACTTCAGTAACCTACTCAACATATTACAGCAATATTCTGGTCTTATAGGCCTTACTACTAGACCAAAAGCCTTCTCTTGTAACTTCAGCCATATTCGGTAATAACAGAATTAAATTATCTTTCTGTAACTTAAGTCTTGTATCTCAATCATTTCTGATGTCAAATAAAGTAAAAGAAGGCAACTAAACATGATAAAAATCACTAACTCAAACTAAATTTTAGCTTAGCGTAGCAATATCTTCTACTAGGGATAATGAGCAAACAATCAATTGTGTTTGGTCTGTTTTGATTCAGTCGAGCTTTCAGAATAATCAGAAATATTAGCCTCATCTAAACCTTCAACTTGCATGTTGGACCCAATCCCAACCAAATTATTTAGGGAAGTGTTCCATTTGGTTCCTGGCCCCATTTTAGACATGATGAATCTATTCTTAGGAAATGGATATGTACCACAGGAATTTAGGGTTGCTGTAATTAAACCTGTACTTAAGAAACCTTCCCTCAATCAAGATGACTTAGTTAATTACAGACCTATATCTAACCTTCCTTTCTTATCTAAAATCCTTGAGAAAATAGTTGCTAATGATGTATGTGAGCATCTAAACAGTAACAACCTGTTTGAAGAGTTTCAGTCAGGTTTTAGAGTTCCTCATAGAACTGAAAAAGCACTGGTGAAGGTTACTAATGATATTCTCAGAAAATTGACTTGTGACTGTTCTGGTTTTGTTAGATCTCACTGCTGGTTTTGACACAGTCGTTCACAATATTGTCTTAGAAAGGCTTGAAGATGTTGCAGGGATCAAAGCAACAGCACTAGGCTGGTTTAAATCGTATTTGTCCAACAGATTCCAGTTTGTTCATGTAAATGATAAATCTTCTTCACACTCAAGGGTTACTTGTGGAGTAACCCTTCTGTCTAGGACCAATTAGTTTTACTATATGCACATTGAATGTAATTTCGTGCATGCGCACAACAGTGGAGGTCAAAAAGAGCTTCTAGACCCTCTATCCAGTGCCGTGCTGCTTCGGGTGAACAATTCGGCTAGCAAAATGATACTTGGGAATGCAGGTATTAAAACTTTAGATCATGTAAACCATCTTTGTGCAGATGATCGAATAAGATGCATTGGGAAGCTAACGCTATTTGGCGCAAAACTTCCAGACCCATTCGAAATAGCTAAGGAGATATGGGATGACATCCCTCAGAAATGTTCACCAGTTCAGTATGGGGATATCTACAATTATTTGATCAACACGCCTAGACTTGACACCGCAGAACCAATGAAGCCATACAAATCATTAGATGGATATAACTTTTTCGTGACACGTCGGGTAGATTTATTACCACAGCAATGAATGCACGAACTCAGTCTGTTTTTTAAGTGTGCTGTTATGCCATCACAGAAGATAGCTGACACGAAAGGAAGGCATCAGGTGTGGGTCAGCTTGGATAAATTAAAAGGCTATGTGGGGTCTGCCGACTGCACCTGCAAAGCAGGGTAAGTTTTAGTATTTAATTTGAAATATATGTGAAAATATAGACACATGGCATAAACTGTGGTGTTATGAATTATAGCACAGACCAGTGGTCTGCAACCTTTACAATTCAAAGAGCCGTTTTTGCCCTCAGTCAAACTAAATAACTTGTTCAGAGCTGCAAATTGTTCATGAGCTTTTGAAAAATGACAGCTTATAATTATGGTAATATCTACTTTAGGAACCCTGTTGTCATATTTAAAGATCTACCATTTTAGCCCTGTTTTGGGGTATTCAAATGTAAAAATGTAAAAATTAAATAAAACAAATACTTTATTGATGCCCGACGAAAATCAAGTGTTGTTGTAGCTCACACTATTTAATTCTTCAAGGAGTTGATGTAGATCCTGACAGCTGTAGGCCGGAAGGATTTCCTGTACCGGTTTGTGTTGCAGCTTAGTGTCATTTTTATCGTGGAAATTCAAGTTAATCCATGAAAGAGACACAGAACCCTGCATTTTTTTTCTTTCATATGTTTTATCTATTACAATATCAATTACATCAATATTTGAAAACATTTTTTTTAGATGTTTATTAAGATTATGCTACTGTGTTACACTACTGTGATATATATATATATATATATATATATATATATATATATATATATATATATATATAGAGAGAGAGAGAGAGAGAGAGAGAGAGAGAGAGAGAGAGAGAGAGAGAGAGAGAGAGAGAGAGAGAGGTGAAATAAAATGTATCAGCATGGTTAACAGTTGCAGCGCTGTAGCTGCACAAATAGAACAAAAACGAATAGTAATGTTAAATTTCATAGGTTTCCAGCCGACAAAATACTCCTACGGCAGTGGTTAATAGCCATGAAGAGAGTTAGAGTGGATTATCCATCCAGATCCTGGGAGCCAAAGTCTCATGAGAGGATCTGCTCAGTTCATTGGAGGTATGTTGACCTTTATAGTTTATACAATTATAGCATAAATAATTTCATAAGAATATTACAATTATTTAAAATAACCTGCCAGCATGCAAAGCTACATATACTGGTAGCATAGTTAGTATGGAACACTAAAGGTTTAAGACCAGGCTTAAAACTTTCCTTTATGATAAAGTTTATTGTTAGAGTGGCTTAGGTCATCCTGGGCTATCTCTGCAGTTATGCTGCTATAGGCTTAGACTGTTAGAAGACAGTATGGCCCCTTTTCTTCACTCTACTACCCGCTTGCTTCTGAGTCTGTTCCTTAAGGAATCTATGCAAGGTGTTTGACCTTGTCCCTCAGGGAGTCCTGTGGGGGGCGGGGGTACTCTGGGAGTAAGGAGTACCAGGCCCCTTGATACGGACTGTTACGGTAGAGTGCCTTTTTCCAGGTCAAGGACGAGGTCCTGAACCAAGTGGAGGAGTTCAAGTATCTGGAGGTCTTGTTCACGAATTAGCGAAAAATGGAGCAGGACATCGATAGGCAAATTGGTGCAGCCTCTTCAGTTATGCGGGCGCTGTACCGGTCTGTCGTGGTGAAAAGAGAGCTGAGCCGAAAGCCAAGGCTCTCGATTTACCAGTTGATCTACGTTCCTGTCCTCATCTACGGTCACGAGCTCTGGGTAGTGACCGAAAGAACGAGATCACGGATACAAGCAGCTGAAATTAGTTTCCTCCACAGGGTGTCTGGGCTCTGCCTTAGAGATAGAGTGAGAAGATTGGTCATCCAGGAGGGGCTCAGAGTAGAGCCGCTGCTCCTCCAAATAGAGAAGAGTCAGTTGAGGTGGCTCAGGCATCTGGTCAGGATGCCTCCTGGATGCCTCCCTGGTGAGGTAGTTCCCAGCCCGTCCCACCGGGTGGAAACCCAGAGGAAGACCCAGGTCACATATTAGGAATTATGCAAATATCTCCTGAAGCAGAGCCTTGTGCATGTCAGTGCAGACAGAGACAACAAGGACTTGACTAATAGTGGGCTCATCAGAAACATGAAAGAAATAACCAAAAATAGAGAGAAGTGTAACAGAACTGAGGAGGACACTGAGCAGAGAAACCCTGGTGAGAGTAAAGCAAGCCAACTGTGTTGGCTTTGCTTCATACTGTGAACTGAATAGTTGAGAATCCTGAAGACAGAAAACAGAACTAAACTCTGATCTCAGGGCGACGCAGGAGTCCAAACTGTGAAACTCAGCATAAAAAAACTGAGTCCAGTAAACTGGGTCAGAGTTCACAAGAGCAGGCTCCCTCATCTTAAATACAAAAGTAATTAATTGCAATTTCATAAGAGATGGATGACTGTGTTTGTTTGTCTGTGTGTGAGAGGCCATATGTTGAATCATTAATGAGCTGCAGGCCTGCAGCATTTAAACTGTATGTGTGTGCATGAGTGGGAGAGAGTGCACGTTGTCCCACAGGCAACACAAGCTGTTTCTGAAGAAGATGCCTTTGGACACACACAGTAACAAACACACACACACGCTGCTGACTGAAGAGTTATACTCCTCAGCAGTTTTTATTTCTGTGTGGAGTCAAATGTCTCCTGAGCTAAAGAGAGAATGCTCAAATGCCTTCATACCCAACTTAGTTTTTGAGCATAAAAAAAAAGTACAGTCAGAACATTTAAAAAAAATCATTGTTGGATGCAAACGTTGACACACTTACTAACGTACTTGCAGAAACTTCTACAGCAGTCTGGAACTTTCTTGTCGGTTTTGCCATACATCTGTTGGTATTGCTAGGAACTGTTCATATTTGCAAGAGTCTTTTTTATAATTAAGAAATATCAGCTTTTGTTGATATTTGCTGGACATTTTGAATAGCCATGCACTGATGGGTTTATTGAATGTATTATACTTGTATTATCCAAACAAACTGGACAGGTTTAAAGCAATAAAACTGCCACACACAAAAAACAAAGCTGTGTCTTAAGTCTTAAAAGTGAAAACAATTAGCCATTATGTCTTTAAAGTTTCTCCAGTGATTTCTTATCTGATCTACTTACAAACTAAAAATAAATGTCAGTCTGAGTTATAGTATGATGAGTCAGGGGTCTGCTTTGTTTCTACAGTATGTGTGAGTTCAGTCAGTTCTATTCTCTGTCTTTTTATGGTTAGGATGAGCACAGGGCAATGTCTGAGCTGTCAGGCCTTCAAACACGTTTTAACACTCAGGTTCATTAAATTAAGTAACTTTAGTAATTTCCACCCATGCACAGGACATTATTGAGTAATTGCTAAATGTTTATTTGGCAAATATGTATTTGCTTTTAGATCTGGTGGGTTTTTTTTCTATTTTCTTTGTGCTGCAACAAGTGTGCAAATCTTCTTTTGTCTACATCTTTTAAACTAATGTCATCAAGTTCAGGTGGTGAACTGACCTGTCTTCTGTCTCTGAGCCAGTATGGCTCATACATCAATTCAGTTTAATTTAATTCAAAAATACTTTATTGATCCCAGAGGGAAATTAAGTGTTGTTGTAGCTCATTCCAAATAAGTATTTAAGAAGTTGTCAAACAAATAGTCTACAGATTGTCCCCACTAATGATTGTTCTTCACATTACAGGATGAATTATTTACAATTGCAAGTACAGATGCAGCAAGTAATAAACAGCTGTATTTTTGTTTGTGACCAACTTCCTATCTATGTCCCTCAATGTAATTTAATATATTAGCAAGCAACTAACATCCTTCTGTCGGTATGATGAAGATTTGGGCATGCTCAAAAAAACAACAACCTATGTTGATGTTTTGGTGCAAATCTGAGTTTGAAGTTTATGGAGTAGTGGTAATAATGTTGACTGTCGCTGTCCATTGCCAAGTCAACTGTGAGCTACAATGGAGACTGAATGAAGGCTAATTGACCGACAAGTTTTACAAGCCCGTTTCAAAAGACACACAGTGGTGGCATATCAGGGTACTACTGCCACTACGGTGTGTCCTTTGAATGAGCCATGGTGGCATGGAGAGACAAGAATCTTGTGCCATTTGTGCCGCCAAACTTGAAAGTAATATTACCACAACGCCGGACTTCACCATTTATGGATGACCAAAGGCTCCCTGATGCCGCCTCTGCTTTGCGGCAAAGTGGCGCCATTGTTTTTTTGAAACAGGCTGTTGATTTCACAGGCTAGTCCTCCTACTATTTGGCCGTCCAGAGATGAAGGAGGCTGCTCGCAACTCAAGTACTGTTTACTACTGATTTAATACATCTGAAGAAGAAAGTCATTCACAATTATTATCAAAAATGAGATGTGTTACTTGTTAACTGTCTACAGTAGGTGTAAAACAAAGAATATGAATAGGCAAATATGTCTGACGTAGAGCCTCATAGATTGATCTTTGACCTCGGCTAAAACAGCTGACTGATCAGGGGGCAGATGGCCAGATTAATGGTATCTCTACTTTAGCAAAGACAAGGCAAAGTGACGCCCTCACAAACCACTTCCTGTGCCAGAGTCCTCGGTTATGATGTCACATCCTGTCTAGAACAACAGCCATTGTCCTCACCAGGAAGCAGACCTCCGGCACACAGCTTGTTCTTCCCACTAAGGGTCATTTAGTGCAGCCTGATCTGATTCTGCTGGTCGACAGGAAGAGTCAGGATGAATTCACAGCAGCATGGAGACACATTTCTACATTCATTTAAGAGCTATAGGTGTGAAAAGGCGAGCTTTGTTGTAAAGTTTAAGCTACAACTTCAGCTCCGATATTGGTGGAATATTTTCAAGGATTTACTTTTAGTCGAGCTTGTCAGTTTTAATAATAGCTTTAAATCCTCTACATTTTGGAAGGAAGTCAACATTTTAATCCTTTAAATCAAACTTTTAATAGCAAAAATAATTAAGACACAACAACTTCTGCTAAAACCTGAAAGCTGTTAGCATTTCATTTCTGGCATGGAGTCTTTCAAAATAGTTATATTTACCTTGAATTTTATGGTTTTCACTAAATCAAAGATCAAAAAAAAGGAATCTCGAGGGGATTGTGCAGAGCAATGTCGTTTTTCCCCTCTTCTGCTTACATCATTTTTTTCACAACCACACAGAAACCTCTGGAAACCCTTTAAGGAGACCTCAATACTAACTACTTTTCTGTAGCTGCAAAGGCTATGGTCTGAACCCTTCTTTTGTGACAGTAACTTCATTTCATTCACGGCTGCTTTTCTCCAGCCCAGATCCGGTGTCCTTATAGTAACGTTAGGTGAAAGAAGCGGAGAGCGAACCGAAGGTAGGCTGTACCTGCGCTTTGAGGTGTGTTCCTCAGGTGACAGTCGTGGTGCCGTTCCTTTATATGAAAGTGATAGAGTCTGGCTGACCCTTAGTGGTGGGACCAACTCAGGCTGGGTTATATTTCTCTCCCAGCCTGTAGCAGACAGAGCAGTTTGTAGCTATTGCATTGGAGCAGCCAAATAGACTCAAAGTCACTTTTTCTGCTGCCAAACCACTTCTGTGTTTGGGAAGGGAGGGCAAGGGAGACCTGTAACCTCAACTGCAAAGACAATGGGGGGGGGATAAATAACAACGGTTTTATGTATCTTCAAAATCAGGACTATATTTTCCCTCACCAACATTTATTTAAAAAATATATGTATTCAATTCAATTCAATTCAAATTCAAAAATACTTTATTGATCCCAGAGGGAAATTAAGTGTTCCTGTAGCTCATATTATAAATTCTTTAAGGAGTTGTTGTAGATGATGATGGCTGTGGGCAGGAAGGATTTCCTGTAGCGGTCTGTATTGCAGCAAAACTGAAGAAGCCTCCGACTGAAGACGCTCTGTTGCATCCTGAGCATGCTCAGGGTTGTCCATAATTTTTTTGATTTTATGAAGAATCCTTCTTTGCATCATCATCTCCAGATGTTCCACAGTTGTCCCAAGAACAGAACCAGCCTTCTTTATCAGGTTGTTTAGCCTATTTAAATCCCTGGCTCTGATGCTGCTACCTCAACAGATGACGGCTGAAGAGATTACACTCTCCACAACAGACTTGTAGAAGATCTCCAGCATCTTGCTGCAAACCTTGAAGGACCTAAGCTTTCTCAAGAAGTACAGTCTGCTCTGTCCCTTCTTGTAGACGGTTTCACTGTTGCGCCTCCAGTCCAGTCTGTTGTCAAGGTGAACTCCGAGATATTTATACTCCTCAACCACCTCCACTTCTTCTCCAATGATGGAAACAGTTTTTGACTTATCCCTGTTTCTTCTGAAATCTACAATCATCTCCTTTGTTTTATTCACATTCAAGGTGAGATGACTGTTTCCACACCATGTCACAAAGCGGTCCACCAGCTCTCTGTATTCAGCTTCTTGTCCATCTCTGATACACCCAACAATTGCAGAGTCATCTGAGTATTTCTGGAGATGACAAGTCTCTGATTTGTACTGGAAGTCTGAGGTGTACAGAGTGAAAAGGAATAGTGAGAGTATGGTCCCCTGTGGTGCTCCTGTGCTGCTGACCACCTGGTTTGACACACAATTCTTCAGTCTCACAAATTGTGGTCTGTTGGTCAGGTAGTCATTGATCCAGGCGATTGTTGAGGGGGTGTATGTTGGCATCTTCACCTCCAACTCCACAGCGATAAGCAAACTGCAGCGGGTCCTGATATGTTCTTGTTTGCTTATTCAGGGGTGCCAACAGGAGTCTCTCCAGGACCTTCATAATGTGGGATGTCAGGGCAACAGGTCTATAGTCATTGATGACTGATGGGTGGGTTCTCTTTGGTACTGGAACAAGGCAGGATGTCTTCCACAACACTGGAACCTTCTCCTGAGTAATGCTAAGGTTGAAGAGGTGCTGCAGAATCCCACAGAGCTGCTCTGCACAGGCCTTCAGGACTTTGGGGCTGACACCATCTGGACCTGCAGCCTTGTTCCGGTTCAGTTTCTCCAGCTGCCTCTTCACCTGACTTTTGGAGACAGACAAGTGGGAGGGGGAGGCAACAGGGGTAGCAGCATTTCCTGACTTGGTTGAAGTCAAACTTGTGGAATCAGAAGAGTCCATGGCTGAGGTGAAGGATAAAACATCCGAGGTGTAACAGGAAAACTGTTGATTAGAGGAGAGTGGGATGTCTGTTTGGCTGGCAACAGGAGAGGGGGATGCTGAGCTAGTTCCTGAACTGAACCTGTTGAAGAATATGTTCAGTTCATTGGCTCTGTCCAGACTTCCATCTATCCAATCCTTCTTGTCCTTAAAGCCTGTGATCTTTCCCATTCCTGACCAGACATCTCTGATATTGTTCCTCTGTAGTTTGTTCTCCAGCTTCTTCCTGTATGCCTCCTTGCTGTCTCTGATCTTGACCTTAAGTTGGTTCTTTATACTCCTCAGTAATTCCCTGTCTCCCTCCCTGAAGGCTCTTTTTTCCTTGTTTAGCAGTTCCTTCAGGTCAACTGGTGATCCAGGGTTTGTTATTAGGGAAGCATCTCACTGTTCTGGTGGGGATGATGTTGTCCACACAGAAGTTTATATAGTCAGTCACACACTCAGTCATGGCATTGATGTCCTCTCCATGTGCTTGGCAAAGAGTCATCCAGTCTGTGGTTGCAAAACAACCCTGCGGGGCTTCTTCAGCTTCCTGTGACCATTTTCTCACAGTTCGTTTTGACGCAGGTTGCCTCTGAACAAGTGGTTTATATTCTGAACAGAGAAAAACCAGATTGTGATCTGATTGTCCCAGAGGAGGTCTTGGTTTGGACGTGTATGAATCCTTTACATTTGCATAAAACAAATCCGAGGTCCTGTTTTCTCTTGTAGAGCAGCTGACAAACTGTTGAAATGTTGGAAGTGTAGTAGAGAGCGAGGCATGATTAAAATCACCAGATATTGCCACAAATGCATTGGGGTGCTGTGTCTGTAGTTTAGCAACAACGGAACTGATGACATCACATGCAGTGTCGGCAATGGCTGAAGGTGGAATGTAAACAACTGCCAAAATTACACTGGTGAACTCTCTTGGTAAATAATATGGACGAAATTTTACTGCCAAGAGTTCGACATCTGGGCTGCAGAGACGACACTTCACAGTAACATGTCCTGAATGACACCATCTGTTGTCGACAAGCACTGCTACTCCACTACCTTTTCTTTTTCTGCTCGTCTTCAGATCTCTGTCTGCTCGAACAGTCAGGAAGCCTGGCAGAGAGACGTTGGAGTCGGGGATATGATCCAGCAGCCACGTCTCAGTAAAACACATAACACTGCATTCACGGTACTCTGGCTGAGTCCTTGTAATTCATCCAAATTGTTAGCTAGTGATCTTACGTTGCCCATTATGATCGATGGAAGAGATGGCTTGAACTTCCTCTTTCTCTGTCTCCTTTTCGCTCCTGCTCTGCATCCACGTCTCCTCCTTATCAACTCATCAGGGATTTGCGGCTTCCGTTGAGATATTATTTTAGCTTTTGCGATGTTAATCAGCTCCTCCCGGCTGTAAACCACATTGTTGCCATGGTTACGCATCATAACAAATTGTCAAAAAGGAAAAATTTACAGCAAAAATCCTTCCAGCTTCACAGCACCAAAGACTAGAAAGTATACAGGTCAAAAAAATGCAATCTTCTTTAAGTAAAAAGAGGAACCAATGTACAAAAAAACAAAACTTAATATGTAGCCAACAGAGCCTCTCCAACATGCAGCCACCCAGAGCAGTGCAATTCTAGAATGCATATATATATATTCTTGGCCATAATTTGACAGTTGGAGGGCAGTTCGGAGCCCCCTTCCCCTGCCATGGACTTGTGGTGCGTTCCATTTACCTTGGAAGTTGGAACTCAGGGCTGGGTTTGACGTCAAATCGGGATTCT
This sequence comes from Valencia hispanica, assembly GCA_963556495.2. Classification (NCBI taxonomy): domain Eukaryota; kingdom Metazoa; phylum Chordata; class Actinopteri; order Cyprinodontiformes; family Valenciidae; genus Valencia; species Valencia hispanica. The sequence goes on along the minus strand of OY747707.1, from coordinate 38,815,210 downwards.
AATATAGTGAGGCCCAGGTAGCCATAGTTAGTAGTACCACTTATAAACATTGTTATAAGTTGTACTTTTCATATGCAAACACAACTTTTATGTTGTTAAGTTTTGAGTTGTAGGCTCTACATGTAACATTGATTTTAGATGCATTCTTAAGTGTCTCTTGTAAAATAAACATGTTTCCACGACAACTTACTGTTGTTGACGCAATAAGTGACCATATCGAAAGTCAAAGTTGGAAAAAGAAAAAATCTTAGACTTTCTGAGTGGGAAGTCCAAATTCGGGGGTGTTCCAGTTAAATTTTCCCACTCGGAAGTCTGAATTTCCGAGTTCCGAATATAAATGAAACACACGATCTGGACAGATGTCCGTGGCTGAGTTTGTAAAAGAAAACAGGTAATGTTTTATTACGCAGTTGCACAGTCTACACACAGCATGCTCCTTTCACTTCATCAGTTGTCACAAGACAACTTAACAACGTGTTTATAGTAATCTAGTACTCCCGTTTTATCGTGTACACCTTACTTACCGACAGCCTCATTCGCAAAGCAAAGCAGCTAAGGAGTGGTGGCAGAGGCACAGTAAGGATGAGATTTGGTTAATGGCCATGTGTGTGACAGTGTGACTGACAGCAGCCAGATCATTTGATTTAGCTAAATTGTTATTAATAGTTAAATGTTGATGTTGAGGTACACAAGCTGGCCCCCACATGCATGCACTCTCCCAAAAAAAACAACAACAACAAAAATATTATTCTTTCTCAATAAAGGGCATTTGGTGCATCATGGAGGAAAGGGACAAGCCCCCTCTACCCCCCCAGTCACTCCCGGGAAGGCTCACCAATGTTGCATGTTTACTCTGTTTGTGGATTATGGTTGACTGTGGTTCACTGGAGTCCCAAAAGCCTTAATAATTACTTTTAAACACTTTCAGAGCAAAATGTGTTGCTTTTTGGGATCTTTTAGCTTCCCTTATGTTGTCAGGTAGGTTCTACTTTAGTGATGGCTTGATTCTGCTGGTCAGACAGCAACTAGACTTAAGTGTAGTTTGTGAAACTTAACCAAAAAAGTGGTTTAATCATAATTAATTAATTAATTAACAAGGGAGCACTTACTTACGCAAACAGGGTAAAATTTGTTTAGATAGCTTTTTTGTTCTGAAGAAAATTTTTACTCAGGCTTGTTTTGTCTGATATGAACATTTGTGAGATGATCTAAAACATTAAAGTGTGACAAAAAAGAAAAACAAATCTGTATGGTGGGATGTTTTTCACATGACTGTAGTTCAGAAAAAACATGCTTAGATTTCAACTTATCATACTGTTGCTCCCCACTGACAGGTGCAGATTACGAAGGTATGGAAGTTCAAGTGCTATCTGCAGATATCACTTAAGAATGACTAAAATGTCATCTGAAGCTGGACAGAATCAGCGCTGCTGAGTTTCGTCGGCATTCACTGTGACCTCTGACTCTGTTGTGTCAAGTCTTTACGGTTGAGATTAAATCAAATTGGCGGCATGTTAACATAAGCGATGAGCTGATGCTTTTATGTTTAGATTGGAAACAATGAAGGGACCGGCAGCGTCTACTTTCTGCCTGAAACCTTTTTACTTGACAAAGCACACAATAAAACAAGAAAATACTTGAAATCAGTTTGATGGATTCAGGCCACATCATGGGTTGAAATCATTTGATCCTGTTAAATCAGCTTTAGGGAAAAGAGTCTTCTGTATATTTTTAGCTTCATTCCTGCAGTGCAGTGTCATTTTACCATGTTACCTCCTTTCTACAGACAGTTGCTAAATGGTTTCAATTAGAGTTAATTTTTTTCCAGTGTTGTCTGTTGATTCATGGTGCTGATGTGAACACTTCAAGCACTTTCAGCTGTGTCAGCATCCTTAAATGAACAAAAGACTTTGCTCTGTGTGTTAATCTGCAGCTTAATTAAGCTAACAAGAGCCAATTAATTATGTTAATGAGTTGCAGTTAAAATCTCTCCTGGTGGGAAACAGGCTGTCTGTTAACGAGCAAACGGCTGTGGGACCATTCAGTCGGCTCAAGCAGTCATTACAGCCAGCTTCTACATGTGTGGAGGAGGGCTTCATCGTGGATTTTATCTTTCCCTGGCCCTGACCTGCTTATCTTTCACAACTAGACTCACTCACACACACATACACGCACACGCACACACACTCACAAATATGAAACAGACACACGCGCTTATAGTCAGACCTTTTCCTGTCTGGCCAGAGGGAAGGTCCTGCTTGTGTGCGTGTTTGATCAAGCTGCTGTGACCTCCTATGGTGGGTGTGTGCGTCGGATGGGTGGGGTGGGAGTTGGGGGGGGGGGGGTGACGGCTTCACACTATACGTGGATTCAGACCATCCTTAGTCAGGCTCAGTGAAGTCGGATTTCAGATGAAAAACCAAGAAAAATGAAAAATGTTGTGTTCATCTGGTCCTTGGACAGGTACGATAAAGTTTGATAAAACTAAAAGATATCCAGGTGTGATAACAGTAAGATAAGCAGTACTTATTTACCAGTATCTAAGCTGCATGTCAGATGATAGTGAGAACTCCCGTCTCCCGCTCAAGCAGACGCCTCGACGCTCACTCTCACACTCCCTTTTCTCTTTTGGCTCTCAGTAATTAAAGATAGTTTTCATCTGTGTGACATAGTATGACACTTCCTGTTTCTGTCTTTGTACAGTGCTTAGTGTTTTACGTATAAAAAAGAAAGTTATACACTAACTTCTTCCTGACCAGGGTTTTTTTCTATTATATATAGATATCAAAAAAGAATCCAAAACTAGTCCATGCATTTGTTACTTCAAGGCTGGACTGCTGTAATTGTTTACTATCAGGAAGTCCACAAAATGCAATTTAACATCTTCAGTTGATCAAAAACACTGGAGCAAGAGCTCCGATAAATGTTAAAAAGAGATCATATTTCTCCTATTTTAGCTTCCCTTCAATGGCTCCTTGTTAAATCTAGAGTAGAATTTAATTATCTCCCTCTCACATATAAAGTCCTTAATAATTATGCTCCATCACAGATCAGCGATCTGATTGGTCCATATGTTCCTAAAAGAGTACTTGAGACTGCAGGTTTACTGGTGGTTCCATAGGATCTCTAAAAGTAGAATGGGAGGCAGATATTTTAGTCATCAGGCTCCTCTCCTTTGGAACCAGATCCCAGTTTTAGTCTGAGGCAGACACCCTGTCTACTTTTAAGACGAGGCTAAAAACCTTCCGTTTTGTTAAAGCTAAAGGTTAGACTGGCTTAGATTATCCTGGGCTATCTCTGTAGTTATATTGCTACAGCCTTAGCCTAATGGAAGACATAATGCCCACTTTTCCTCACTCTTCTATATTCTCCTACTACTCTCCAATTCTGCATTGTATGTTTTTATTTCAGCTTTTATTGTCATGTTCTCTCTTTGTTTTTTTTCTCTTGAGAGAAGTTACATTTTCCTTCGCATTCGGTGACACCTTTCTGGAGGGGGGCATCAGCTGAGCAGCTGCTATGAGCAACTTAATGTTCCTCATTCTTCTATAGAGATGATACACTTGTCTCTGTCCTAGCATACCCACTGGCTGAGCTTTTGTCATGACTAACTGTATGAGCTTTCTTTTATCCTATAGCCTTTGAAACCGGCTCAGAGCTTATCTGCTGAAATGTGTTTCTCTTCTAGATGAAGCCAATGTAGAATTTTTTTCATTCTGATTATCCAAGAGCTACTAAATTAAATTTTACCTAAATTAATTAGACATATCTCAGATCCAACATCTAATCTATTAAGCACTGATTAGATGACAATAACTGCAAATTCAGACGGGCAGTAAAAGAGCTAAAAATTGTTTTTTCATTAAGTCTGTAACTGGTGTAGAATATCACAGCTGGAACTAAAGTACAGACTGTTCATTAAATGTTTAAAACTGCTCTGTCAGCTTCATTACACAGTGAGTAGTTTCCAGTTTTAGTATGCAGCATGGAGCTGGAACACTGTGTGTGAAATTAACTATCATTTCTCTGAATCCGAGGTTTCCATCATTCAGTCGGATTCTACTTTGTTCAGTTATCCCGCAGTTTTCCTTTGGAATAAAGAATGAGTTGTTCCCGGTCAAAAGAGACACTGTTGAGTGATATGGCACTGCGCCTTTAAATGCAGAACACACTCTCTCACATTTACAGCTGTGTTGTCTCCCACAGCGCCGACTGGCTGATGATTCATTAACAGACTCCACTGGAGGTGAAGCACCTTTTCCCCTCATGTGGGAGTTTATGTGCGGAGAACTATCTGTAGTGCACCTTGTGTTGTTGTTTACTGTCGCATAGTTGTGTACACAGCTAAAACTCATCATGAAATACAAGGAGTGCCAAGATTTCTGGCTGCTCCACTCAGAGTTAAAGTTTTTTTGTCTTAGGGCGGACAACAAAACTAAAACAACCCTCCATGTAATCAAGACCACCTTGTTTCTGATTCATTTAGTCGTATGGAGAATGCTCCGTCTACTAATAGAACATGTTTTCTATCTGCCTTTGAGTCAAACTAGGGGCTCTAAGCCTTAGAGATTCCAGATATGATAGCCTTGAGTACAAATATAAGCTATCAGGGAATTGCAACAGATTTAAATTTGGATTTACTTGTCTTTACTTTAAACAGAAAAGCAACAATTATATACATCATGTAAATATAAATTAATTTATAACATACATTTATTGTTATTTGATAGTTACACCTATAACAAACATGGAGTTTGTTATATAAATAATTAAATAATTTGCAGTGGTTTATAATAAATGTGCTCATTACACAGATCATTTTACAATTTTACCATTTAGTTTTTTTACCGAGTTACATAAGAAGTACAAGTTGATACTAGTGGGTCCATCAGTTGGGTCATCTGCTCTGGTAGCTAGCCTGCAGTCAGCTGCTCAACAAGGCAAGGCAAGGATATTTTATTTGTATAGCCCACTTTCAACAACAAGGTAATTAAAGGTGTTTTACATGATTAGGGGGTAAAATAAAAATAGCAGTAAAACACAGACAAAGAATATAAAGTAAAAACAGCAATTAAGCAAGAAGCACACACAAAACATATGATACATGAAAATTACTCAAAGGCAGCTCTAAACAGATACGTTTTTAGCTGTGATTTAAAAGAACTCAGTGTTTCAGCAGTTGTCTGGAAGTTTGTTCCAGATTAGAGGAGCATAAAACTGAAAGCTGCTTTTCCATGTTTGGTTCTGATTCTAGGGATGTTGAGTAGACTGGAATTAGAGGACCCGGGTGTTCTGGTGGGTTGGTATAGTAACAGTAGATCTTCAACATACTTTGGTGCTAAGCCATTCAATGATTTATAAACTAGTAAAAGTATTTGGAAGTCTATTCTCTGAGCTACAGGGAGCCAGTATAAGGACTTTAGAACTGCCTTGATGTGCTCTAATTTCCTGGTTCTAGTGAGGACACGAACAGCAGCTTTGAAACCTCGCCCCTCATGCGCGTGCACAGGCGCCAGAACACTGACAGAGGGGTGAAACTGAAAAGCAGCAGCACAAAAAAAACGGTGGCATTGAAAAAAAATAATGGCATTGTAAAAAAAAGGTGTAAGTGTGAAGACTTGATTATGAGTTATGCGTTTTAAGGTAGATATTTTAAGTTTCATTCAAACTTTTTTCACTTTCAATTTTTGTTACACTTTCAAGACAAAAATTTCGCTTCATTTATTTCAGAGTCAATGTTAATATTTTCAGTTACAATTATATTTTTCAATGCCATTTATTTTTTCAGTGCCAACATTTCCACTCAGTTTCCTTTTAAGCTGGCATCATATTACCACCATAGGGTGGGATAGTAAAAAATGTATATACATATATTTTTGCATGAATGAAGCCAATTCAAGAACCAGTGCTGATCAGTTAAAGTATTCTAAATATAGGTTAGATGGCATGACAGCTAGATTTAGCTGTTATCAGGCTTTGACTCTTTAAAATCTAAAGTTGCTTTCATGCTGTCTCCCATCTTGCCATGCCTGCTTAGCTATGAAACACGTGTCAGGTGGATCTAAGCCTGAGGAAATGAAGGGGATTTTATGAAACATCAAGTCTTGTCACATCTATTAAGCATGCGCGCTGCTTTTGATGCTCTCCCATTCTAAATAATGGATGTGTATTGGGATGAAGGGTATGGAATCATAGCACTCTGCTACATCGCAGTGGTTATGTTGCTTTTACCATGACTTTACCGTCTTGTTTTATTTTTTTCACCAAGGTCATTTTCTATGATATCCCTTTCACTTACCTTACGTACCCTGCAGGCTTTGTCCGTGACTAAAAACAAGCAGTAAATGCCTCCGTTTGCTGTTCAAGAATGCTTGATTTTTCTGCCCAGTGTTAAGCCAACAGGAAGTGGGCCCAAAAAAGCAGAACTAGAAAAGACGCAGTAGTATCGCTGAAGGTATTTGCTGTTTATTCTGAAAGAGTTGCTTTCATGGAAATAAATGGTAAACTGTTGTTAACCATGGCATCTGTGTATCTCAGAATAAGTTCAATTCCATTTTCTAGAGTCAATATGGCCTTTCACAACATTATATTATATTTCTGTGTGTGAGCCTTTCTCTTCAAATTCATATGGTAAACACAGCATGTGCTCAGTATTTCTTCACATCCTTCTCTGACCATGAGGATTTGACATACTTCTGGTTTTGTCGTAGAAATTCCAAACATCATGGTTGCGGTTGGGAAAAAAAAGAATCACTCAGAGGTCACAGGTTACTTCACTTACCATGTTCTTCTCCCTAGCTGTTTCAGGTGTAAATACCTTGGTAACCAAGGCAACTTCACCGAGCTTCCTCTCTTTGCTTCCTTACCATGAATCAGGAGGTTTTGGTACCCATTGCCTGTTTCCCACTGCTTCTCCCTGACTGTCATTGCAGGAAGTCCTTTTCTGTCAAGGCCTCTTTCTATTTAAGGACATCAAAATAAAAGCACTGCATGCTGACCTCCTGTCAAAATTAGAGTTAAACACTTCACCTTGATGTCTGAGAGGGGAAATAACATCCTGAACACAGTGAAACATCCATACCCATACTTTAGCAGCCTTCCTGCCTCCGTCTAACACTCCTTCACATCTCCCAGCTCTTTTTTTATTTCTGAAGAGATACAAGAGGAAAGAGCCGCTCTGTTACTTTCCCAAGGTTGCTGTGACACTGACATTTCCGTACGACATGTCAACAAACAAATGTGTTTGTCCTGAAAGACTTTGTCCTTCGCTGAGTTGCAGAAACGATCTTTGAATTCAGCACCAGTTGGGGAGTTTCCTTTAAGAGTCCAAAATGGGTGTTTTAAACGATTTTGTAGACCTTGTTGTTGTCACTCTGGTGTAGAGTGGACCGGTTACTGGTCTATTTTTTACATTACAGTAATCCCGGAATTTAAAGTTCCTGTATGTATATTAATTCTTCTAAAATAATACCTTCAGTCTCTAAATACTGTATATTCAAATTTAATTCAATTCAAAAATACTTTATTGATCCCAGAGGGACATTAAGTGTTGGTGTAGCTCATATAATTAATTCTTTAAGGAGTTGTTGTAGATGATGATGACTGTGGGCAGGAAGGATTTCCTGTAGCGGTCTGTATTGCAGCGAAACTGAAGAAGCCTCCGACTGAAGACGCTCTGTTGTTGTATGACTGTCTCATGAAGAGGATGCTCAGGGTTGTCCATAATTTTTTTGATTTTATGAAGAATCCTTCTTTGCATTATCATCTCCAGTGGTTCCACAGTTGTCCCAAGAGCAGAACCAGCCTTCTTTATCAGGTTGTTGAGCCTATTTAAATCCCTGGCGCTGATGCTGCTACACCAACAAATGATGGCTGAAGAGATTACACTCTCCACAACAGACTTGTAGAAGATTTGCAGCATCTTGCTGCTAACCTTGAAGGACCTAAGCTTCCTCAAGAAGTACAGTCTGCTCTGTCCCTTCTTGTAGACGGTTTCACTGTTCAGTCTCCAGTCCAGTCTGTTGTCAAGGTGAACTGCGAGGTATTTATACTCCTCAACCACCTGCACTTCTTCACCCAAGATGGAAACATCATGTCACAAAGCGGTCCACCAGCTCTCTGTATTCAGCTTCTTGTCCATCTCTGATACACCCGACAATTGCAGAGTCATCTGAGTATTTCTGGAGATGACAAGTCTCTGATTTGTACTGGACGTCTGAGGTGTACAGAGTGAAAAGGAATGGTGAGAGTATGGTCCCCTGTGGTGCTCCTGTGCTGCTGACCACCTGGTTTGACACACAATTCTTCAGTCTCACAAACTGTGGTCTGTTTGTCAGGTAGTCATTGATCCAGGCGATTGTTGAGGGCTCCACCTGTGTCTTCAGAAGTTTCTGACAAAGCAAATCAGGCTGAATTGTATTAAATGCACTGGAGAAATCAAAGAACATGATCCTCACAGTGCTGCCTGCTTTGTCCAGATGACAGTGGGTTGGTTGAAGCGGGTGTATGTTGGCATCTTCAACTCCAACTCCACAGCGATAAGCAAACTCCAGCGGGTCCTGATATGTTCTTGTTTGCTTATTCAGGTGGGCCAACAGGAGTCTCTCCAGGACCTTCATAATGTGGGATGTCAGGGCAACAGGTCTATAGTCATTGATGACTGATGGGTGAGTTGTCTTTGGTACTGGAACAAGGCAGGATGTCTTCCACAACACTGGCACCTTCTCCTGAGTTATGCTAAGGTTGAAGAGGTGCTGCAGAATCCCACAGAGCTGCTCTGCACAGGCCTTCAGGACTCTGGGGCTGACACCATCTGGACCTGCAGCCTTGTTCCGGTTCAGTTTCTCCAGCTGCCTCTTCACCTGACTTTTGGAGACAGACAAGTGGAAAGGGGGAGGCAATGGGGGTAGCAGCATTTCCTGACTTGGTTGAAGTCAAACTTGTGGAATCAGAAGAGTCCATGGCTGAGGTGAAGGATAAAACATCCGAGGTGTAACAGGAAAACTGTTGATTAGAGGAGAGTGGGATGTCTGTTTGGCTGGGAGCAGGAGAGGGGATGCTAAGCTAGTTCCTGAACTGAACCTGTTGAAGAATGTGTTCAGGTTGTTGGCTCAGTCCAGACTTCCATCTATCCAATCCTTCTTGTCCTTAAAGCCTGTGATCTTTTTCATTCCTGACCAAACATATCTGATATTGTTCCTCTGTAGTTTGTTCTCCAGCTTCTTCCTGTATGCCTCTTTGCTGTCTCTGATCTTGACCTTAAGTTGCTTCTGTATACTCCTTAGTAATTTCCTGTCTCCCTCCCTGAAGGCTCTTGTCTAATTTAGCAGTTCCTTCAGGTCACTGGTGATCCAGCGTTTGTATCATTTTGTATCATATTTGTATTTGTATCATATCATATCATTGTTTGTATCATGTCATGATTTGTATCATATCATGGTTTGTATCATATCATTGTACTTTGAGATCTGCAACAGGTTGTAGTCATGTCACACACCATTGTGAACTGTATGCCAGAGCAGAGTTGCCTTCATCAAGTATGGATACTCTCATTGGAGGACTCTGATTTTCAAGACTCTTCTTGGCCTTGTGCCAACTTATTTAAGCTCTCTCCGACAAAGGACAGGAAGTTGTTATGCTCTTTGTTCATGTGACATTTATCATTTGTTTGTTCCCCGTGTCAGGACCAATTTGGGGAAACAAGCCATTAGTTATGCTGCCTCTTCTACCTGGAACACTTTACAAACTGAGCTGAAATTGTCAAACTTTATTTCTCTTAATGCTTTCTGTGGTATCTTAAAAGAACAAACAACGAGAGTCCTTCAAACAGTGCTTGTGTCTAATTTGTTACTCTTCTAGTTCCCATTGTTCTCTTAAATGCCTGTTTATGTACCATCTTTGTTATCTTTTATAGTTTTACTTTTTATTTACTTTTCCATTTCTTTTCGTACTATTGTTAAACTAGTGTAGATTTTATAATGATGTGTGCTGTTGACCTCTTGCCCAGGTCACCCTTGCAACAGAGATCTTGATCTTAATGGGTCTTTCATCTGGATAAATCCAGGTTAAAGAAAGAAAGTCATTTTACAAGAGAAAGTGCCTGAGTGGCTGGAGTTTTCACTGTGGAAAGCAACATTGCCCCTTCTCCGCCTGTTGCTATATGAACTGCACATATCTCACTTTTTCCTCAGTTAGGGAAAATGGGCTGTTTGTTTGGAAATATTTCCAAACCCGAAAAAGGTATGGTTAGTTATGGCATGGAAACTAAATCAACCCCTAGGCACAGAGGCCCAACTGTTAAGGTACCCTAATGTAAACCAAAGGCACTTTATTGTATGTAAAATATACTTGCTCTCACGATCTGTTAGACAGTGAGCTTAGTTTCCGATTTTGACTATTTTGTTCCATCTTGTGATTCATTAACTTCTGTGATCCTGATCCCTTGTTACTTTTCCCTCTGTGTCTCTGTATCCTGCCCCTGTACTCCTGTTTAACATCTGCTCATTTTTTCACCTGTGTTGCATTGCATGATCAACTTCCCAGTATAAGTACTCCTCTGTTTCAGTCTTGCATAGTCACATCTTACTGTTGTCCAACCTAGTTTCCTGGTTGGTTCTCTTCATGGCAAATAAGTTATCCATTTGACCATCATCCTGGCTCCTTGACTCTACATTTGGATCCACCATAGACAACATATGACACTTGCCGTTTCAATAATACAGCGAGGAACATAAGTATTTATACACTCTGCAATTTTGTAAGTTCTCCCACTTAGAAATAATGGAAGGGTCTGAAATTCACATTGTAGGTGCATTTCTCATGTAAGAGACAGCTTTTTCTTTTTTTTAATTTAAGAAATCACATTGTCAGATTTTTTATGAAATTATTAGTATTTTATTGCTGCACATAAGTATTTGATCACCTGGCAATCAGCAGGTATTTTGAGTGTCAAAGACCTGTTACTCTACCTTTAAAAAGTTCACCTCTACTCCACTTAATAATCTAAATTAGTAGCACCTGTCTAAGCTTGTTAAAGACACCTTTCCACCCCACAGTCAGTCAGACTCCAACTTCTACTAGGCAAAACCAAAGAGCTGTCAAAAGAAACCAGAAACAAAAATCGTAGACGACCACAAGGCTGGAAAGGGCTACGGGGCAATTGCCAAGCAGCTTGGTGAAAATAGATCAACTGTTGGAGCAATTGTTAGAAAATGGAAGAGGCTAAAGATGGCTGTCAGTCTCCCTCGAACTGGGGCTCCATGCAAGATCTCACCTCGTGGGGTATCACTGATGATAAGAAAGGTAAGGAATCAGCCCAGAACTACGTGTGAGAAGCTGGTCAATGACATGAAGAGAGTTGGGACCACAGTTTCAAAGGTTACTGTCAGTAGAACACCATGCCGTCATGGTTTAAAATCATGCATTGCACAGAAGGTTCCCCTGCTCAAGTTATCACATGTCCAGGCCCTGAAGTTTGCCAGTGACCATCTGGATGATCCAGAGGAGTCATGGGAGAAAGTCATGTGGTCAGGTGAGACCAAAATGGAACTTTTTGGTCTAAACTTCACTCGCCATGTTTGGAGGAAAAAGAAGGATGAGTTGCATCCCAAGAACACCATCCCTACTTCAAGCATGGGGGTGAAAAGCATGCTTTGGGGGTGCTTTTCTGTGACGGGGACAGGACGACTGCAATGTATTGATGAGAGGATGAATGGCAGTATTGTGAGATTTTGAGCATCAACCTCCTTCCCTCAGTCAGAGCATTGAAGATGGGTCATGGCTGGGTCTTCCAACATGACAATGACCCAAAGCACACAGCCAGGACAACCAATACGTGGCTCCATAAGAAGCATATCAAGGTTATGGAGTGGCCTAGTCAGTCTCCAGAATTAAATCCAATAGAAAATCTTTGGAGGGAGCTGAAAGTCAGTGTTGCTCACCGACAGCCCCAAAACCTGACAGATCTTGAGAAGATGTGTGTGGAGGAGTGGGCCACAATCCCTGTTGCAGTGTGTGCAAACCTGGTCAAAAACTACAGGAAACGTTTGACCACTGTAATTGGCAAAAAAAAAGGCTTCTGAACCAAATGTTAACACTGATTTTCTCAGGTGTTCAAATACTTATGTATGCTGCATTTCATACAGTTGACCACATTATTTTACTCAAATGACTGGAGAACAGGGTGGGTCTCTCTGGCACTGTACTAAATTGTTTCAAAACGTACTTAGAGAACATAAAGTACTTTGTGTTATTAGGTAACTTTACATCTGAGCAGACGGGAATTACATGGGGAGTTCCCCAGGGTTCCATCCTGGGACCTCTTCTGTTTAACATCTATATGCTCCCACTGGCGCAGGTCATAAATAACAACAATATAAGTTACCATAGCTATGCAGATGACACACAGATATATATTAGAATGTCACCAGGAGACCAAGGGCCTGTACAGGCTCTTGGTAAATGCATTGAGGAAATTAATGACTGGATGTGCCACAATTTTCTGCAGTTGAACAAAAGCAAAACTGAGGAAATCGTCTTTGGAGCTAAAGAGAAAAAATGGAAGGTCACCACAGGACTTCAGTCCAAAAACCTAAAAACCACCAACCACATCAGAAATCTGGGTATAGTGATGGACTCAGACCTAAACTTTGAAAAACGAATTAAGGCAATCACAAAATCAGCCTACTATCACCTAAACAATATCTCAAGGATAAAAGATCTGATGTCTCAGCAGGACCTGGAAAAACTAGTCCATGCGTTCATCTTTAGTCGGCTTGATTATTGTAACAGTGTCTTTACAGGTTTACCTAAAAAATCAATTAGAAAACTGCAGCTCATCCAGAACTCTGCTGCTCGAGTTCTCACTAAGACCAAAAAAGTGGACCACATCAATCCAGCTCTGAGGTCTTTACACTGGCTGCCTGTCTGTCAGAGGATAGACTTCAAAGTTCTGCTGCTGGCCTATAAAGCTCAGAATGGTTTAGGACCAAAATACATCAGTGATCTCCTGACCATGTATGAACCTATCCGATCCCTCAGGTCATCTGGATCCGATCTTTTATCAGTTCCCAGAGTCAGAACCAGACATGGAGAAGCTGTGTTCAGCTTTTATGCTCCACATGTCTGGAACAAACTCCCAGAAAGCCTCAGATCAGCTGAAACACTCAGTTTATTTAAATCCAGGTTAAAGACCCAACTGTTCTCAGCTGCTTTTGATTAAGTTTTTATCGTAAATTTAATCTGCACGGCTTTTTTTAAGGTATATTTTGTTTTTTTTGGGGGGGGGGGGTTTGGGGTTCATTTTAAATAATGCTTTTTATTCCTGTACTTTTGCTTTTTCTGCACCTTGCTGTAATGCTTTTGATGTTTTATGTAAAGCACTTTGAATTGTCCTGTAACATGAATTGTGCTATACAAATAAACTTGCCTTGCCTTATGTGCAGCAATAAAATAAAAATAAATTGTTTAAAAATCAGACAATGTGATTTCTATTTTTTACATGCGGTCTCTCACAGTGGAAATGCACCTACAATGTGAATTTCAGACCCCTCCATCATTTCTAAGTGGGAGAACTTGCAAGTTCGCAGGGTGTTCAAATACTTATGTTCCTCACTGTATATGTCCATTAAACCAACCAATAATCTATTATATACAAATATCTCAAATGTACATTAGTGCAACAGTATTTATAAATTTTAAAATAACTACATTTCAGGAATCTTTCTGTAAATATATATTTAAAATGACATACTTTGACTAACATTTATATCACAGTATAAATTTTTATTCTAATAATAATAACTGACTTTAAGAGTACCAAAAATATATTTGTGAAATGTATACAGATGAGGCATAACAACATGACCACTAATAGGTGAAGTGATTCATCTCCTTTTCATAGCACCAGTTAGTGGGTGGGATGCAGGCAGCAAATGAGCATTTCGTCCTCACAGCCAATGTTCTAGAAACAGTGAAAATGGGGAAATGGGAGGATGTGAGTGAGTTTGACAACAGCCAGATTATGATGGTGAGAGGCCTGGGTAACACTATCTCTAAAACTCCAGCTCTTGTGGGTTCTTCCTGGTCTGCAGTGGTCTGTATCAGTCAAAAGTCATGCAAGGAAGGAACAACATGGAACCTGTGACAGTTCAAAGGAATAGTGATGCAAGTGAAGAGCAAAAGCTGGTCGGTGTGGTCCGATCCAATAAACAAGCTAATTGCTGAAGAAGTTCCTTCTGGTTCTAATAGGAAGGTGTCAGAATACACAGTCCATTACAGTTTGTTTCATATGGGGTTGCATATCTACATACAAATCAGGGTAGACATGCTGGTAATAATATTATGCCTTAAAAGTTAGCAAATTAGAAGCTGAAGTCTGTGAGGTAGTCAATTACTGACAGATAGCCAAAGTAATTAAGCAGTATATATGTTATACATGTGTTCCTCTTTTAAAAAAACAGAACCCTAACCCTTGTGCTATTACACTTCTAGTGGAGGGACCAGTAAGATGGGAGCTGGTTGATCAATCAGACAAAGACTTTAGGTAAACATGTGAGCTGATTTACATTGAATCTCCTTTTGGCATCAGTGAAATTATCTTATGCAGCGTTCACACCGCACACTTTATGAGCGTCAAATAACGCTCACAAAGCGAGTAGTTTGACGCCTGTACATTTTTAAGCCTGACACTTGCAAAGCCCGCCCAACCAATCAGAGCCTCTCATTGTAGTGACGTCACTACAGTGAGACGCTCTGATTGGTTGACGCTAAGGGGACGACGCTTGAAAGTTCAGCGAGCTGAACTTCTGCGTTTCTCGCATTTGCCACTTTGAAGCTTGAAAAGCGTGAAAAGTTGTCGCGGCCAAAGCGCCGCTGAGACTCTGACAGCCCTCTGACGGCCTCTACCATACACTTAACATATAATCTTGCCGCTCTTGGCGTGGACACTTTGGGTGATGTGAATGCGGCATTAGGCTGCACAAATATCAGAAATACCACCAATTATCCATTTGGCCAAATTATCTCACGACATATATTTGGTTCATATTTTTTTATTTTTTTAAACTTTAATTCTTCCATTTCTGGTAGAAACATTGTTTTTGTGGACAACTGTTCTCTCTGGTTTTGAAGGCTGTGCAGCTGGAAGGATTTTTGCTGATACTTTTTATTTTTGGACATTTGTTATGATGCATAACCATGGCAACAAGGTGGTTTTCAACTGGCAGCAGCTGATTAACATCACAAAAGCTCAAATAATACCTCAACTACAGCCACAAAACCCTGATGAGTTGAAAAGAAGACGCCATAGATCCAGAGCATCCTCTACATCAGACTGTCATAGAACTACAGAGCGTCTTCAGTCAGAGGCTTCTTCAGATCTGCAGAGCGCTACAAGAGATCATCCCTACCCTCAGCCATCAGCATCTACAACAAATCTTTGAAGGAACTTGCATAATGAGTTACAACAACATTTAATTTCCCTTTGGGATTAATAAAGTAATTTTGAATTTGAATTGAATTTGAATATTCCTTTCCGTATTCTCAAGTTTGTAATAAGCTAATTGAATGAAACATTGCATTCACATCTAAAGTTTGTTAGAATTAATCATTTCTATTTAAATTTAAATTGAGCTAAGAATTATTTCAAAGCTTGTTGGATTTTTGAATAAAAAAATAAGACATCATTAACCTCAGTACAACGGCTTTTTGCTCTGTCCAATGAAAAAGACAATTTCCCACATGCTATCAGGCATTCAGACATCTTCACTAACAAACCTGGAACGCTCATATATTTTGAGTTCCCGGGCCAAGACTGGTCCACATTAGACTTTGCTTTGACTAGGCCTACAGTAGGGTCCTACAAGGTTGTTTGCAATGACCTGTGGAAAAACAGTGCTGAAGATTTTACATTCCAGGAGGGTGTATTTCAGATGTATTAATGAAAAAAACCCCAAAAAAACATAAGCTTGAAACAAACCAGAATTATCCTTTAAACGTGATGTTTGCCCGTTTGCTCTCCTGACAACTTCTCCGCTTTTCATTCATTTCTTCTCTGAACAGAACAAAGAGGAGGTCTTTTCAGCCAGCTGACAGCTGGGCTTAGTGTGTGTAAGTGTGTGTTTGTCTCCAGTCTCTGTAGTAACCAGTTTTCAGAACTCATATTCTGCTGTTTGTTTTCTTTGGCAAGCAACAAAATAAACAGGAAGTGAGCCGGAATGACAGGAATGGGACATCCTGTGAGGGGTGAATTGCAGAATCAGTTTAATCAGATCGGAGACTGAAGCTGCGGTAAAGCTTCCTGTCAGGTCAGCGCCATCAAATGGAAAATCAGAAAACTGCACTCCATTCATATTCAGAACCAGACAAGTTAGATGAAGACTGCACTGAGGGGAAGGATTTAAAAAAAGCTTCTTCTTTTTTTTTTATGACTTAATTATCACACACACACATGCATACATAGATCTTGTGAGTGATTAATGATGTTGTTTACTCCTCATCATAGCAAAGGGTGTCTTAATGTTGTTGGGGTTGTTATTTTTATTTATCAGAGTTGCCAGTAGCGATGTTGACATCGGCAGATTGAACAGCTGTCGTAACTGGAGGCATCGCCACAGCAACTCAGACCCACAACGCCTCTGGATGAAAGCAGCTGTTATCACCGACGGCAAAAAGACCCAGAAAAAAAGAGACAGACACATTAACACAAAAAAATTATGACCAAAATCATAACAAAACTGTGTTGAGGCAATGATCAAAATCTTATACTGAACAGTTATACAGTGACAGTGCTTATCACTGGCTATTTTGTGCTGTTTCTAAAACAAAACTTCATGAAAATTGCTTTAATCATATTTTCCCTTATTATTAGTTTGGAGAGCTTGGATGAATCCATAATAAAGCTGTTGGCTTGACATGTTCCTAACTTAAAATAGCTTCACTAGTTTACAGTGCAAAATGTTGCACTTTGAAAAGTCATGATATCTAAAATTATTTTGTTTTTGCCCTAAATGGACGGTCGACCACATTAAGTAGCATCCCTAAGTTCTAAACCAGATTTACCAGGGGGTACAAATTTTTTTTAATAGGGCGACAGAACAAAAGAATGAAACAAAAAACTAAATATCATTGTTTAATTTGATACGTTAATATATTAAGTGAGTCAAAGAGTCACTCGTGGCTCCAGAGCTGCAGTTTCCAGACACCTGATGTCGCAGATGAAAACTGGGATCCTATCTCAATAAAACTAAAAGTGCAACACCTTCATTTTAAATTCATTGTTAAAGTAAATCTGTGAGGGTACAAGTTGAAATGGTCCAACCACATATCATGAGAAATTGATTCAGTATTATCTCTTCAGTACAGATGGCAGAACCAGTTCTACAGGGACACTGGCCCCTGTTGTCCCCCGTCTAGAACCGCCCATGCTGATAAGGATGCAATAAGAATAATCTCATACTGTCAAATGGTTTTTGACAAAATGTCACGTTACTCCTATTTAAGAAAGTTGATTTCTCATCTTGTGAATCATTTGTGTGTGGATGTGACCTCATGTTTTGGATCGGGCTGTCAAAATTAATGCATTAATGCGGGTCGATTAATTTGTGGAATTAATGCCATAATTTTTTTAACGCAATTAACTCATGCACAGAATGACCTGCCCTGTTTATCCCACAATTAAACCCATGCTGCTTTCAGTGCTTGCTTGTCACGTAAACAGCATGACAACTGTTTGATAACTGCAAATAACAGTGGGAAACAGGGAGTAATGTAAAGGTTCGGTGTTGAAACAAATAATGCCTCTATTAGTCAGAAATTTTCAATTCAAAAACACTTAATTCCTCCCAGAGAGAAATTAAGTGTTGTTGTAGCTCATATTATTACGTTTTTTAAAGGAGCTATTGTAGATCCTGATGGCTGTAGGCAGGAATGATCTCCTGTAGCAGTCTGTGTCGCAGCAAAACTGAAGAAGCCTCTAACTGAAGACACCGTTGTTGTAGGATAGTCCCATGAAGAGGATGCTCAGGGTTGTCCAAAATTGAATAAGAAACTGTCAGCTTTACATTCAGAAAATGTTAACCAGTTAGTTTGCCTTAGCTATCGTTATAACTTGATAGTTTCAAGTTGTTTTCACGTTTTTACAATAGACTATCACGTTATAACGTGATACGGTCTAATTTCTTTATTATATGGCTGACAGCAGTTCTGACGATCTGTGCTACCTCCTCAGAATGTCCTTGCGCATCGGTGCTACCCCTCGAAAAGTATGTTTACATGCCGAAAACAACAACTGTTAGCTTTGATGTTAAACATAATCATCGGAAAATATTTTTCAAGTGGCGGGATTGAAGTGGCAATTCAGCAGTAATGCCTAACATAGTAAAAATGTATGAATAACGAAAACTTTTCTTTCAATCCACAGAACATGCTACCCGTTTAATATAAAGCTAAAACTAGCACATAAAGATGCACGTAAAACCTTGATCAGAATATCCTACCTGTTAAATAGGCCTATAGATGAATAGCACACTCTGGAAATCTGTTATTAGTTTGTAAAGCAGCTAATGAATATATACCAAGCCAGTAAGACGTAGAGTAGATAGCATTATTATTTCTCCAAAATATTAAAATGTAGTATGATTATAAGCACAAATAGCCCGCAAAATACGCCGCATTTACTCTACGACTCTAATTAATGCGACTTGCAGTGTAATGATAACATAGAAGTGAAAACCAACATACAAGGGTTGTCATGTAAACTTGAAACAAGTAGCTTAAGGAAAGCCTTAAAATATTTTGAATAAAAATTAGCCAGTAATAAAATTATTTGAATAAAACTCACCGTAAACTTCAAACAAATAAAACAGACAAAATGGATCTTCCAGGTAGGAATTCTTGATGACAGATTTGCTGAGTAAGCGAATTGTGACGTAACATCGAAATGTGCATGCGCAGTGCTACAGGGGAGCACGGATTGAGGGGTAGCACAGATAGTCGGAACACCGGTGTACATATGAATACAATTTCGGCTCCGTCATGATGACAATTGTTCAAGCTACCTGCTGCTAGGTATCTTCCATTTATATGTACCTGCTGAGTATGCTCCACCCAGAGTACCTTGCAGGACGCTGCACCTACCGGCTTCTGTGAAGCCTGCCGTAAAGCAAGTCGCATTTGTAGTCTAATTTGAACTACAAAGCCGCTACCTGACGACCCAAACTTACATAGTGCTGTCATGGCCGATAGAGGGCCGCAAAGCGAATGCAGAAGTGCCATTTCACCCTGTTATGAGTTGATGAACCACTGACACGAGTTCGGAAACATTATTTTAGGGTAAAAAAAACTCTTTAGTGTTGCTTTAAGCCCGGGTTGTTTTTTCAGAAGCCCCGGGTCTTTTGGAGTGTGATTTTTTTTTTACAGTAAGATGTCTGACTGACAACTGTATAAAACAAAATCTACAAAAAAACTACACACAATATTAGAAGCATTTGATGTTTGGCTTGATTGCTAGCACAAAGAGGGAGAGAGAGGAACAGAAAGGGAGAGGGAGAGGAGAATGAGGACAGAACAGAGATGGAACAAGATCCAGGTGAGAAAGACATGTTGGTCACAGACAGTTGTTTGCCAAAACTCGCTAGAACATGTTCACAAGTGTATCTTGTTAGGTTTGAAATTTTTCTAATTCTATATTTAATAGGCCATGCAGGCTTTTTTGCACAGCTAGGCTAAATAGTTATACAAATAGTGTAGTTCTTTGGCAGGATAAAAAAAGAAATGCTACAAACTAGAAACTCAGAGAGACAAATATAGTATCATTAAATAGTAATGACCCTCTTTTTTATCATTCAGATAGGTCAAGGGAAATCAGGAAAGACAGAGAACACCAAAACACAAGTGAAAAAGAATACTTGAATAATATTGACCCTGAAAATGTCATTGATAGGGTTGCAAAACTCAAGCTTGAAGATACAGTCTCATGCTGCCACAGTAAAGAGGTTTTGACTTTCAGTGCTACTATTATTTAGTTTTGATTCTGGTTCAGTCCTGAAGTAGTCCTGATTTAGAACTGTTACAGTCCCCCCCCCCCCATGCATAACAACCCTTTAGGGCTAAGCCCCTGGTGTATAAAATGTCTGGCTCCGCCTCTGATTCAAAGAACAAGGTGGTAGCTCAAGACTTTAGTGAACAGCACTGCAAAGTATCCAGAGAAACCCCTAAAAATAAACTTGTACTGAATGTTTCTGTCATTGTGCGTTTTATTTTAAATGTTTTTTTTAGGGGTTTTTTCTTCTTTTTTTTAAATGACCTGCCAAACCACGAGAGTCAGACGCAATGGAATCCAAATGTCCAAAAAGGGGACTTATTACCAACTTGCAAACAAACAAATTCCAAATCCCACAGCATACAAAAAAAAACTTTATGACAGCCAGGAGAAAAAGAATTGGCTGGGAAACTTAGAAACAAGAAAGCGGAAAAGAAATATGGCATAAGTAATAAAGTATATATATATTTATAAAGATGTGGCCTAATAAAAATTTCAGCCAAAATCAACCTAAATCAACATTACTTAGAAAGTTATTTGTTTAAATAATTTAGTGTCCATAAAGAAAGACCAACATTCAGCTCAAATATCAAAGATGAATCAAGATGTAGAATGAGTTTGTTTGTGAATACTCTGGCTAATTCAATTAAACCTAAATGTGTACTTCCTGTCCTGACCGTGGGAGAAGGCAGGGTTGTGTTTGACTGTGCAACATTCAAATGCACATATGTTCACGCATACAAATGTGAATGCACACAGTGACAGTATTCAATATGTTTCCTTATCTCAGCTCCCGTACAGAACGAGCAGAGCCCCTGCTGGATACTTTCTTGTGGAGAGAAACAGGAAACAGACAAATAAACAGAACCGTCAGTGCGTGTTGTAGGAGTTTCAACTCCATTGTTCTGTTTTGTCCCAAATCTGACAAAGCTAACTGTGCTAATGATGAAGAGGCAAATCTACGCACATACAGCGCAGCACGGTGTTTAGTTGTTGGACAGCAGAATGGAGCTCTGTTGTCACATCTGCAGCTCTCTGCATTTTCCTGTATACACAGGCCGGAGGTTATTCCACCAGCGGGAGTTCAGAGATCAGGGGTCACCCTCAGCCGCATCTCCTCCTCTCTGATGTCTCACAGCCTAAACTTGAGTCTCAGTGGGACTCAACCTTTATGGTAAAATAAGACAAAAAAAGTATTTCCTTATTTCCCTAATGCCAGCAGAAAGCAAAATTGGCAAAACATTATATTGCAATAATAAATACACTGTGGTGCAGTGTGTTTAATGACCCAATTTATTATTGATAATATTTTTACAACTGGCAGACCAGGCGAGGGGAATATTAATCAGAGATACAGCCAACAGGCCCGTTGTTAACTCTGGAGGAGCAGCAGAGATCCAGGGCTCGGGGGGGAGAATCTGGATAATCCTTATTCATGCACTCCACAAATCTGACCTTAAGGGAAAAGTGACACATAGTGGTGGAAGCATCATGCTGTGAGGAGGCTTTTCTTCAGCAAGGAGAAGGAAGCTGGTCAGAAGCGATGGGTGGATGGATGAGGATAAATACTGGTAATCCTGGTGGAAGGAGGACCGTTGGAGGCTGCAAAGAACACTAGGGTAGAAGTTTGTGTGGGAGGTTTGGAACTACTGCAGAGCTACATGGTGTTGGTGGGTCTCATAAAATCCCAGTTAAACGCTGAAGTTTGCGGTTGCAACTTGACAAAATGTAAATAAAAAAGAAAAAGAAAAGAAAACTCTGACATGACTGTATTTGCAAGGCCCTGCATCCTTTCACACTGTATATATTTCACACTTTTACATGTTTGCTGTATATTTTTCCTTGCCTTCTGTTATGGTTTGATCATTTCTTTAATGTTTTGCTCATATATTTATGTATGGGTTTTCAGAAGTGAGTTCTCTCTGTCTAATCTGCAGGAGAAAGTCTCCACAGGAAATGCGGTCAAGAATGTTAGGACAGGGGATTTCCAGGACATCATAGCAGCAACGTCCTCTATCTCATGCATGATTGGGTGGGGACAGCAACAAATGCAGTATGACCGAGTTGATCCTCAGAATAAAGCTGGAAAGTAACATTTATATTATCTTTAGCCTTTCTTTAAAATTTTGTCCTTCTATGTTTATTGTCATTTTACAAACCTTTTGCAAAATCTTTTGGATCATAACTCTGTAACCGACTGTGTCAGTTTGGTGATGCCATTCTTATCTCTGTTTCGAACGTGATCAGTGATTGGTTGAGTATTCAACAAGAACGAGTTTATTGATAAGATCATCCCTGTCCAATAGCCTAATCAACAGCTTCATCATCGACATCTTCATAAACTACTAAAACCACATGTGCAAAATCCACCATTCATTCCCCATGAAGTGACTAGCAATGTTTTAATCTATAGTCTAAATCTCTTAACCTTTACAGTTTTGACCACTATTGTTAGGTAAAAATGACCCATCTTTATATGTTAAAGGTTTGTGCTCGTTGCTAAATAGAGACGGTGTCATTTTTCTCATGCATTTGCTTTCAGTCCTTTACCTTTTCTGTATCTTAGCGGACAACTAACAATTTCTGATATGGCAAAATGGCCACCCATGGACGGCCTACAACAAAGCAATCGTAATAAAATGATTCAAGTTTAATATATTTTTAGTGGTTTGACCATATTTATATAATAGTTCCTCAGAAGAAAAAGTCTGAATCTACAGAATCTCTTAACCCTATCTCTAATCTAACTCACGTGCAACACTGAGCATGTGCAAACATAAAAATATATGTTGCTGCATTAGCAGTGTAAAAGCACAAATAACTTCCTTGTGGTAAGAGAGTGGAAAAATTATTACAGATTTTACTGAGTTGCTGTTATGGAATACTTGTTAATGGAGAACGCATGTGTGGCTCAAGTGTACACCCAGTGTAGTTGTTGGAGGGTATTGCTTTTTCCATAAAAACTCTTTCTCTGATTGGTCAGCTTTAGAGGCCTAAACAAGCTCCAGTCATAATGGAACAAAAATAACAAGCTATCAAAACAAATTATAAATACCCAACATAAAAATATATATATCTTCAGTGATAGTTATATGCAGGTGACCTAAGACAGATCATTCCTAAACACATTTTACTCAAGAAAAGGAAATCAGGAAAGAGGTGACAGATGGCTATATGACTGATTTTCGGTACGTAACATATCTGAAGACTAATATTTCTCAACAGCAGCACCAGGTTACAGTACTCATACATTCACCTAATGCCAGATCGAAACAGCTATAATAAAGGCATACATTGAATTTGAAGGTTTTGGTTTACTGAAATAATATGGAAAGATACATCTAATTTCTAAAATAAATATTTTCGATCTCTTGCAGCCTTTTTTCAAATGCTCTAATCCCTTCCCATAATAATGTTTCTATCGAGCAGGAAGGATGAATCCGAGCAAAATTATTTTTTATTGCAAGTCTTACAGTGCATAGCGGTGCCATCTGGAAAGAAAGCCTGCTTGGATGCACAATGTTCAACACCATCATGAGAATTCCTCCCAAAAGCACAATTAGGGGTCCCTCGTGCTTTATAGCTCTATCAGTAAGTACTCCAAGCTATACTATCTAGGCACAGAATTTACTTTTATCACAGTTAAAGTGAGCCAAGAAAGGGAACTCATCAAACCTCATACAGCTGGGAGTGTTAAGAAATGCTTGAAAAGAAAATGCGTTCTTACTCAGTACCTATCAACAGGAGAAGCTTTATCGGTCTGAACTCTGTGATCTCTGAGGGATAAAATCATGAAAACAATAAAGGCCAAGTCCAGAATATGAGTGTGTGGGAGTAGGCGCAGTATTTATGCCTGTTATACCTACGGGACTGTGTAAAACAATGCAGCATCATAATAACTAAGCCATATATTTATCACCTGCTGTTTCAGCCCTGCATGTGTTCATGTCCTCATTAATCACAGCAGCATTGTTCCTCCAGCGAGATGCTCGGATCTCAGGAGGGGAACCATCTGTTGCTCAACATCTCTGCGCTATAACAACCACACACAGGACTCTGAGAAAACCTCTGAAATATGGAACTGGTCGAAGAAAACGTTTTAGAAATAATGTAATCGCTCTCTAAGTATGTGCTGTTTAGGATTAACTACTACTGTAAAATAAATGTTCTAAAGCATTTTCTTTTTATCTGACTTTACTTGTTTAATTTGGACAGAGTTTCTAAGGATTTTTACCTAATATTCCATGACTTCCTGCCCATGTGGGGCATAAATATGGCCTAAAAAAGGGGGCTCTCTTAACCACTCAAAATAGGAAAGACAAGAAAACATACAGTTTCAGGTAAGGGAGATGTGTGATGATTGTAATAAGTTAGAAAATGGCTTTCAGGTAATAACTACTCATCCAAACTTGCCTGTATCAACAAAGAAAGCAATCTTTAAGATGTAAAACAACTGGGTGTGGGACAAGCAAGGCTGGATGAGGACTTGAGTTTATAGTGTCACCATGCATAACGAGCATGGTGGTAAGGTAACACACATAAAATAAAATAAAATTCTCCAAAGCTCACTGTTACACCAGGTCTCAATAACATATATGTATTTCAAGGCTTTTGTGCATATCTTTACCTAGTGTTCAAAATAGTTGTTAAGGTACTGCAGTAGTGCATACAAAAGAAACTCACAATAATGTTTTTTTGTTTTTTTTACCAGTTTTGCATTCTTTATTCAAATCTTTGTGTATGTTTTACTGCACAATTTGCATTGTAAAAAAACAAAGCAAATTAAATATCTGGAGCTAAAACATCCGAACCAATCATGTACCTCCACAGGCTTCATTTTAATTCACTGAGATGCCTAAAGGAGATTTAAAAAGGGCACTGGATTGGGAAATCAATATTAGTGAGTTGAAACTGATTCCACATTCCAACTCCCAAATGTTAACCAATGGTAAACATAGAGGCCAGAGAGTATGATCCTGATGGAAACACCAAAAAAAGGTTTACAGAAACAGGATTAGCTCATTTGTGGGGTCCCAGACAAAATATTTACTCACTAGTTGTTGTTGTTTTTTTGAAAGAATGAAAGCAGTAAATTATACTGAAAGCAGGGGTGGACTGGGACAAAAATTCAGCCCTGGCACTTTCTGTCCAGACCAGCCCACTACATTATCAGCCAACACTACATAAAAGTCCACAAATCTCGCAGCATCTCCTCTCATGCATACTACAGTACAAATGAGAGTCATATTCCTTGATAGCAGTTAACAAACAAAGCACAACACTGTGAACTCAAGGACTAAAACTGACAGCTATGGCAATCAATCACTCAGTATTTATACATAATAGTTTCAACCAAGGGCGTAGGTTTGTTTTTAAAATTGCTTGGGACAATAACCATATACATGAGTGTGGTTTGAAGATTGGTGGGGACAATAAATAATCATTCATATTTAGGTATTTATCATTCTGATGTTTAATTATAATATACACTGTGGTGTAATAACAGGTGTAAAACTTGAAAGCCCATTGTGTTTTATTTTGTTTTTCAAACAGTGCTGAAAACATCATTAGACTATTGCCTGGGAAAGATCATGTTTATTCACATCGTAGCACAAAGAATAATACTGGCTACATTAATATTATGTTCACCCCAGAAGAAGAATGCGCAACAAACAAAACAAACGCATTTCCCTCGCAACCCTCGCCGTTCTGTGTGCAGAAACTTCAAATGTAACTTTACTACAGTTCTGCATAAAATAAGTATCAGCTTTGTAACATTCTTGAGAAATAAAAAGCGAAATAATTTATGGTAATACGGGGTCATGGTTATTTTCTTTTTCTCTTTTTTTTTTAAACACAAGCAGTTTACAATTCACATCCCTGACCACTTATTCCAGACATGCAGACATTTTCAACTTTACGCACAGAGTTCAGGTAGCTGAATCAATCAAAAAAAGATTCTAATGAGAGCATCTGACTGATTATCATCTCAGACCTGGACATGTATTCAAAGCATCGCTATCTGAGAGCTCAGCTGACAGCACCATGGAGAGTTACGGAGGGATTGGAGCGCGTAGCTGCGGCGGACACAGACCGATGGCAGTTTTAATCATCTAAATGCATGAGGGCTGGTAAAATTTGACCTGTGCAGGACTCTGCAACAGTAAACTGGATACTTTTACTGCAATTATTTTGTATTTAAAACATATGTGAGGGAAATTAGGTATGCAAGCAGAAACTATGGGGGAAACATATTTATTTTTATACAGCTTTGAAGACGAACCGATCGCAAAAGTTGTTGCATGACTGGAAAATGGGCTAAAAAATATGAGAGAAATCGCACAGACCTGCGCCATCCTTAGATGCATGGTGTAACATAACTAATAGTGGGCAGCTTGTTGTGCAGTTAGTTTCCAAACCACGTAATTCATAGGTACATACAATTTTAGACTGTATGACTGGCGCCAAAGCGTAGCATTGCCAGTAACGATATTATGATGGACACATTTCATTTAAGTGACTAACAGGTTTCTTTGAAAAATAGTTCCTCATGTCCTAATTCTTCTTTTTTGCTCTCATCCTTACTCACTTTTGACACTCGTGTCACCCACGTTGCACCTGAGCCCTTATAAGGAAAGTTTTCCTTGCAGTTTTGACACTGATAACAATCAAACATTGAAGAGTCTCACCTGACAGCAGGGAAAGGCACAGCCAATCACATTGGCCATGTATGTTATGGGGGGGTAGAACTCCAGTAGAGAATGAGACGTTGACAGATCGGTATTTTTCTTTCTCTTTTTTGCTTTTTATCGGGTTTGTTTTTCTTTTCTCGAGGAGATCAAATTATTGGTGGGGACAATTCAATAATCTCTGGATATTGGTGGGGACAGGTCCCTTCCGTCCATGCTAATTCTACGCCCTTGGTGTCAACAGAACAACAGAAGTTAGGTTATGACTAGGGGTGGCACAAATCAAGTATCAATTCATAAAACATTATAAGACACATGACATACTCAAATCAGAGACGTCTCAGTAGTAGCCAAAAAGTGAAGTGGAAGCAGTGACAGAACAAGTCTTTGAAAATGGACGGAGGGGGAACAACTCCTCAGGCTCTCGCATGTCAAGTGGTCAAACTGAGAGGGACATGGATACATTATTGAGTCTCTAATCATCAAATTAAGTATTTTCATAAAACATAAAAAATAATAAACTCACCATACTAGAGGAGACTCAACAGCAAAGTCCAAAATCCAAATTTACAATACAGCTTGATTCTGTATCTCTATTTACGACACATTAGATCATGTTAAGGCAAGACACTACATGCAAAAGCATGGATTTTTCGTGACCTGGTCAATTTTGAGATTTTTGGATATTTAACATCCTTAACGTGTTGGCTTTCAGAATAAAACAAACTACAACTCTGAAACACCTCTAAAATCGACTATTTTTATCATTTTATTGCGGGTGCGACAGCAGATTTGGCATTCTATATTCCGTCTCACTGTTTCCGATTGGCTATTAATGCGAAGCAGTATAAAAAAAAGCCCCCAAAAAGAAAAAGTAAAAAGTCCAAAAATGGTATGCTTGTTTAAATTAATGACCAATCACAAACACGAAACGAGGGATTCGAGGGTCATTTTTACTTCACATTGCATTAAATTATCTAATGCAAATCTTTAATTGTGTTTTTCTCAAAATGAGTTTTTTTCCAACATTCAGAACAAATAATCTTGAAATCAGTTATACCTATATACACCAAACTTTCCACCATTGTTCTGTGCTATGAGCTGAAAGAAAATTACAGAGCGATTTGTCAATACATCGTTCAAAAAAATATATATGTGCTATTTTATGTAAAAAAACAGGGCGAAAATTAGTTTTTTCGAGCTACTCACAATGTTTTTTGATTTATGAAGTAATGAAATTAAATAAACCTATTTCCCTCTGTAAAAAGTTTTTGATAACATATATGATTAGAAAATTAAATAAAAATTAAATCTGCCTCTCACCAATTTTGAGAGGATACGTTTACAAATATATGCAAATTAGCACATTTTTAACCAGATTACACCTCATTTGCATATCTAGACAAAATGTATATCAAGACTTCTAATACAAAAGATGTTTGTTTTAATACTAGGATTAAGTTTGTCAAGTTTCATGAAGGTATTTTGAAGCTAACTTTATTCCCTAATCACCTGTCTCCCCTTAATGTTTACTGTTGCTATGGTAATCAGAGACCGCTGCCGTTAGTAGCTGTTAGCTATCTTAGCTAAATCATCTGAACAATAATAATAAGTATCACAATTTGGCATATTTAACTAAATCAACCGCAACTACCAACTACCAGCCCTTCAACTCTGGGCTAATATGTTGTCACAAGTATTCAGTTATTCAGGTCACATCGCAGTCAATGTAAAACCGTCTTATACTTTATTTGGGGCATATCTCAAAATGTAGCCGAGCCAACCACACGCTAACGTTACTGGATGTCTCCACTTGCGCGTCTCCTCCTGCAGCAGCACCTGCTGCTGGGGTCGTGACCCCGGCACCAAATAGGTTTGTCAACCTGAAACATTTAGCAGCTTCCACCGCCAGAGATTTCAGCTTTTTGAGCTGCACTTTTTCAGCGCCACCGGGGCGTTTCTTACCCTTCTCCATTTTCAGCTCAGCAGCATCCTGTCCCACCACTCCAGCCCATGTCATTTGGTCCCGTCCACCCTGGTTTATGTTGTGATTGACAGCACTGTCATGGCTCTCATAGGCTGTCAGCCCATGTTTGATTGACGATGACAAACATAGACCAATAATGTGTCGATGCTGGCAACCCACTGCTAGCCCTCTGTAGGCAATTGGCCGGCCCAATTGGAGGGAATTTAGAGAGAGGAAAAAAAACAAAACATAAAACCACCCCTGACTGAAAGCAAGCAAAGTTTGATGAAAATAACTTAAAATTCATCATTAAGATAAACATTTTACAAAAAATAAAGGTAACAGAGAGGAAGGCCTAAATTCTATTAACATTACTGTGCTCTTTATTGGTCAGTTGCGATCTTATTTTGAAAAGGAGAGCGTGTGTATTGGTGCTCCAGTCTTAAATTATATTTATTAAAGGATCACATAATCAACCGGACTGCATCTAGAACAGCAAGTCAAAGTACCACATCAGTCTCAATGAGTTGTACCGCTTCTTAGAGTTTCCCCAGGTTCCCCATTACAACACACTCCAAGACCACAGGCTCAAATATATGGGACTTTTCAACAATCCGGCTTACTTGGCGTATCTACTTCTTTCTCTTTTATGTGGTACTGCTGCCACCTTCTGGTAGTGAAGAGATATAACAGACAAATTCTTGTTTGGGGAAAATATCTGTTTAATCAGCCTTTCTGAATAAATGAACCATTTAATAAATGGCACAAAATAGTACATGGTGGAACAGCCAGTAGAATAACATGCAGCAGACAAAATAGTGTCAGAAATCTAGAAAATAGATTGTGTAAAAAAATAAAAATTGGAACTCATGCAGCTCAAGGCTAAATGAATAAATAAAGCTGAAATCTAATTTAAGTCCTGATAAGGATCCTGAGCAAGTAACAGAAAAGCTACAATCCTTTTAAACATGACCACTTTGCTTTTTTAACTGATTCAAGAAAGTACTTCCAGAATCTTTCAGTGAAGGTATTATTAAACGCCTGCCTTTTTATTACCAACCTTTTATTCTGTTTTTTTGGTACCCGAATCATTGTGGACATTAATTAAGTGTGGGTAATTCTAGAGCAAGTGGAATCAATGCAGTAATAACATTAATTAACTCGTGAACTATGTGAATCCAATTCAGCCTTTATTAATTTAATGATTACCATTACAAATTAATAATTATAAAAAGTATTCAGCAGTTTACTTCTTCTTGGGTTTTTTGATCAAAACAGCACTGAAATTTTTTGATTAAGGCAGTATAGTAGAAAAATAATATTTCAAATAATATCTTTTTGGAACAGTGCTGCATAGCATTATTTCCTTACTAAATATGTATTTATTCAGAATATTCTAGAGAGTAGTTGTAATGTTTGGTATTGTTGCACTTATAATAAACATATATTTGGATAAACGCAGTATATTTGTCTTTGCACATGTTTATGAGAATACTATGAACATAAAAAATATTATGTTGGTACATTGGGGGCAATTTGAAAAATAAAATAAAAACGTGATTAATTTGCAATGAGTCACGAGTTAACTACGGACACCAGACGATTCTTAACTTGTGAACTCTAAACGTAAAAACAAAACAAAAAACATAAAACTGTGATTATTTGCATTTGTACCAATTAGCCAAACTCCCTTCATCGAATGGAGACTTATTTCCAACAAAAGCTGTCGGCGGAGTGAAACACTTTACACTACATTTCCCAGCAGCTCCTTTCGGTGATTTATCCGGAAGAAAACCTTCACCGCTCTCTTTGAACTTCCTCTTTCCGTCAACGGAGTTTAGGTAGGAATGAAGCCTTATGGTTCCCGTCTTTAAATCCTGTCTAAATCGTGATTTTACTGCCTCATCCGCTTCAAATCAACACATTTAAGACAGTAGCAGACGTGTAAGAGTCTAACCCATGTAGTATTTTAGCGGCAGCCTGGGTTTTCAAAGTGTTTATTGATGTTTTGTCGCCTCTTGGTGACATGGCGCCGCGGTAGCGGTGTGATAACAGCCGGGAGGCCGGTAGCCGCTGTTCTCCAGGCGCACTGGGGGATTCGTGTGAAGCGACACTTATGGCGAAAGATTATAAAAATTGTCCTGATGTGTAAAATATGAAAGAAGCAGTTCTGGACAGTATGAGCCGCCTACAGCTTCAGAATGAGGCTTAGCTTGTGCGGCTAGCTGGCAGGCTAACAGTTGTAGGGACTTCAGCGGGTTTGTTGTAAACATTTAGTCATCAAACACAGTTTTGTGACGTCTGAACATGGGGGTTTGTGTTTTAGCTTTACAACAAATTGGGGTTGAATCGGTTCTGGACGTTTCTCGGTTTTTAGTACCGATCTCTTAAAAGACTCCTCACATGAGAAAAAAAAAAACATAACATGAAGAGGTTCTGCAGCTACAGCGTTGTCAGGCTCTAAATGATGTTTAATCGGAGTATAGGTCATTACACATGAAATGATGCCCAGTTGGACTGCATGATGCACTGCTGCCACAATGATGGAGAGATGTTTCATGGTTTGTGTTTTAGTACAGGATGGGACGTGTGATCAGGGGACAGAGAAAAGGTGCGGGCTCCGTTTTCAGAGCCCACGTAAAGCACAGGAAAGGTGCTGCTAAACTCCGTCACGTCGACTTTGCCGAACGCCACGGCTACATCAAGGGCATCGTGAAGGTAAGTGGCGACCGTCAACAGGTTGAGATTGCACTTGGTAAAGTTGGGAGGGTTAATGTGTACGCCCCGCCCCTCAGGACATCATCCACGACCCCGGCCGTGGCGCCCCCCTGGCCAAAGTGGCCTTCCGAGACCCGTATCGGTTCAAGAAGAGGACAGAGCTCTTCATCGCTGCTGAGGGCATCCACACCGGACAGTTCATCTACTGCGGCAAGAAAGGTCAGAACTGTTTGGACCTCTCTGCTTGCTCTTCAAAAAGCACACCAGCACTTAAGATGTTGAGTTTGGGTGGGCGGTTTTAGGGGCGGCAGCTGAAAAAGAAAAGACTTGTGTTGCTGCTTTGCACTATAAAGGCGATATTCACGACTTTATACCACCTTAAACCCCAATTTAGCTGGAAAAAGTTGTTTTTATCATCCCCACGTATGGAAGTTGAAATGTTTGGGGGGGGAAGCTATTAGCCGAGGCTGGGAGTGACAGAAACATTGATTCTTAGGGATGTTTATTGGTAAAAATCTAGCGATTCGATATGTTTCACGATACAGGGGATACGATATATTGCGATACTATGAGTAAGACTATATATTGTGATTTTTAAAACTTAATTTAACTGCAGATTAACCGTCCCAGCATTCTAAACACTCCAACCTGATTTATACTTTTACACATCCAGTTTTATTACTAGATCTAGTTGATCCACTGGAATGAAGAAGGTGAAAACAGCCACCAACTACCATTCATACTTTTAATTTCACTACAAATATTACTGTCATCATTAATGGTTCCATTCAAATTCTAAAATTAAACTTAAAAAATCGATACATTGCTTTTGAATATCGATACAATGTCTTGACAAAATATTGCGATACATCAGCGCATCGATATTTTCTTACATCCCTATTGATCATGATTGCATTTTTCTTCTTTTTTGTGCAAAGTTAGTTGACAGAATATTTCATTTTCAGTAGTGGTAGATTACACCACTAGAGAAACATAGTTACAATAAAACAGGAGGTTTTGTAGCAACAAAAAAAAAAGAAAGCAAATTACAGTAGTAGTGTATTCACAAATTGAATTTAGAACGAGAGTTAATCTCACAAAAATAATGCAGAGAGGGTCACAGTTTAAAATGCATAATAAAGACTTAAAAAAGAATAAACATAATAACTTAAGATTTCCCTTAAAATACATGATCTGGCCATGTTTTAAAGAATTTGCATCAACACATCAACCAACGTTAAGCAAAAATAGAGTTCAAAACATGCCTAACAAAATAGGGCTAAGAAGCGTTTAATGCGTCAAAGATAAGATCATCCAGTATTCCTTGATGCCCTTAAATGAAAAACAAATCCGATAAAGGTTCAGAACAAATGCTTTGACTTATAAGTTGTGATCATTTGGAAGCTCCTTCATTGTCTGTTAGATTGAAACAATTAAATCTGCAGCACCATGGTTCCCTTTTTTGTTACAAAAAAAATCAGAATCAGTAGAATTTCCAAAGACTTAAAACCCCAAAAAAACATCAATATGATGGGTCAGGAAAAGCCTGATCAGCACATCTCTGTAGTTTATAGAAATTGAAAATGTATGTCCGTAAGTTTCCTGGATGTTTTCAATGTGGTTGCCTTTAGATTATTTTATTTCTTTTCTTTAGGTGGGTATCGGATTATTATTGATGAAACCAATTGATGCTCCTACAGCCTGAAACTGAGTGCCATAATGACTTGACCAAGATGAATGTGTCTTATTGTATCTTCACAAACATACAAGTGTTAAACAACAATTGGGTCTGTGCCTGGGCTGAGACCTGAAAGCTGTAACATATGAGCTGCTTAAGTTGTGACATCAGATAATTTATTATAGGCCTGTTGAAAATATGCAGGTGGTACAGACTGAAGCTGAGATGGAAGTGGACTTTATGGTCTTAATTTCCATATTTAAAGCAGTGTTAAAGACAAAATTATGGGTTTAGAACGAACTTTGCTGCAACCAGAATAAATGTATGAATAAAATGGAAAACATTTTATGCATTTTCACTTTTCTGGTTTGGCAAAAGAACATGGTCCCAATAAGTGACCATTTTACGTCAATTAAATTAGCCGAACTGGTAAACAAATGTTTCTAGTGCTTTAGTAATTGAATGGTTAGTACTGGTAACGTTCACATCTGTCTGTTTTTGAAGAACATTTTTTGGGACTTATTTTAGACGTGCACTGTTAGATTAAAATTATAAAGATTTGTTTTGTGGAGAAAAGAGCTCTAAATCAAATTCACATAAAAAATTTACTGTTTAGTTGAACTTTGGCAGATTTTTGTAAATTTTAATCTTACACACGTTTTAGATTAAGGAGGATCCTTCCTGCCCACAACCATTAGCAACTACAACTCTGAAGAAAAATTATGTAATGTGAGTGACAACATTTAATTTCCCTCAGGGGTTAATAAAGTATTTCTGAAATGAATGGTAAACATGTTTCAGCCTGAGGGGTAAAGGAAATACTCCACCTGATTCACAGTTTGAAGAGAGTGGAAGATTTACAGCAAAGTGGTGAATTTAAACTATTTGTGTGCTGATCGGAAAGGTGATTCTTATACTTCGATTTAAAGCCTCGACACCCTCTGTCTCACAGCTCAGTTGAACATCGGTAATGTTCTGCCCGTTGGCACCATGCCTGAGGGAACCATCATCTGCTGCCTGGAGGAGAAGCCCGGCGACAGAGGCAAGCTGGCCCGAGCCTCAGGAAACTACGCCACAGTCATCTCCCACAACCCCGAGACCAAGAAGTCCAGAGTCAAGCTTCCCTCAGGAGCCAAGAAGGTCATCTCCTCTGCCAACAGAGCCGTTGTCGGTGAGAAACCCTCGTTCGCTCTGTGTTCTTTGCTCGCTGATGTCTGCTGTGAATCAGCCTCCGAAGAGGACTGTACGTGACTTCCTCTGTCGATGTGTTTAAGGTGTTGTTGCTGGAGGCGGTCGTATTGACAAGCCCATCCTGAAGGCCGGTCGCGCCTACCACAAGTACAAGGCCAAGAGGAACTGCTGGCCTCGCGTCCGTGGTGTGGCTATGAACGTAAGCGAACATGGAAACGCATCCTTGCTGTGTTATGTGAAAGATCAAATGTGCAGAACTGAAAGGGGCTTAAGATGCGTGCATGTCGCCTTTAGGGTGGATGTTGGTGCCGTTTTTATTTGGTTTAACTACTGTGTTCAGTCATCAGACACAAATGAAGGGTAAAAGTAAAGTTACAGCAGTGGGGGAACCTTAACATTGAATGACTCGTTAGAGATGAAGTAACCTTTGTCTTTTTTATTGATTGCTACATGTTTTCAGCCCCTCACCCGTCAGCATATTCAGTCATTATTTTTCAGTTGAACTGTTTCTTAAGCAAAGTACTTTTTCCCCTTCCCTCATCTCCGTGCAGCCTGTTGAGCATCCCTTCGGTGGTGGTAACCATCAGCACATTGGCAAACCCTCAACAATCAGGAGGGACGCACCTGCTGGTCGCAAGGTCGGTCTTATTGCTGCCCGTCGTACAGGCAGACTGCGTGGAACAAAGACCGTCCAGGAAAAGGAGAACTAAATGTGACTGTCTTGTTAATAAAACATCTTCCAAAATCATCTGTTTGCTGTTTGTTTCTGGGTTTATTCAATGAAAAATATCTGAGAAACGCGACTACAGAGTGGGCGAAATGATCAAATAGAAGATAAACTAGAAACGTATTCCTACTGTAAGTTTTGAAATGAGGGTCAACTAATTTTATGTAAATGCAACAAAAAAAATATCTTAACAAATCTGTCAATTTGATACCAAAAGAGCAGCAGTAAGAACAAATAAACATTGCACTAAAGCATAGTTTTACTTTAGTAAAAGTAACCAGCCAAGAACTTACGTGAAAAGTTGTTCTTTTAAATGCTACTTGAGTAACTGATCACATCATCTCATATTGGGACACTCGTCAGACAGACGAAAGTATAGTTAACTAATCTAGGCAAAAGCGACACTTTTTTTTTTTTTTTTTTGGTTCAATACAAAACTAATACAGTAATGTATGAACATGTTGGAGCAGGGCATTGAAACTATGTTTACTGTATTTATTTAAATCTCCAAATTTCTCAGGAGGCTCAGCAGAAAGAAAATAACAGAACAAAGTTTGTTTATAAGCAAGAAGTCTCAAACATAAATTGTGGGTGTGTCTGTTACTGTATCTTAAACAGTTTTGGTTAAAACAAGTTTGTTCTTCATTCAGTTAAGTCACTGGTAGTGGGTTGAGTATCCAGAAAATATTTTCAAGTTAGAGTAGCAATACTTTGTAATTTTACTTGAATAAGGGGGGGTATTATGCTTCTTCCAGGCACATATTACCCTTCTATAGCGCACTCCAATAAAATTGTCACCTTAAGTCTTTTAAAAGTCCATCATATATCCAAATCCACCTTAAAGAAATTTAAGACCACAACACATTAGGAAAACGCCCTGCAAATAGACCACAACAGAAGTGTTTCCAAGGGACACCTAAATGTGATGCGCACAGCTAAAGACTAACGATGGTTTAGCAGCAGATCACTGCAATAGGCTGAATCATGCGATCACAATGTTATCTCGTTTTCCAACACCACTGACGGACAGAGACGGTGACTCGAAATCCGTGTCAACAAGCCTGTCCGGTCGTTGTGTTGTGGTCTATTTGCAGCGCGTTTTTTAAATGTGTTATGTTGTTTTTCTAAATGCTGCACACGTGTTGTCAAATTGATGAAAATGTTTTTTCAATTTACTTGTGTTTTGTCTTTTTGCATGTGTTTTCTTAAGTTGCATGCTGTGACCTTTCAGGGCCACCATAGTCCAGTAAAAAAAAAAAAACAGGTGAAGAAAATTGAATACAAGCTGATCACCAGACTAACTCTGAACAAGGAACACAGAAAAGAGAACCGAGACGCTGAAACACAGACTGCTGCAGGAGGGGGGAAAGAAGAAGAAAAAAACAGCTCCTGCTTGAGTGACCGTGACTTCCCGGTCTGTCTCTCTGCTGCTGCTGCGTCTTCAGAGACCAAATGGCTTCCAGAGAGGAGGATCTCTGCTGCCCGGTCTGCCGGGACCTCTTCAGGGATCCGGTTGTTCTGTCGTGCAGCCACAGCTTCTGTAAGACGTGTCTGAGCAACTTCTGGCGAGTGAAAGCCGAACGCTCGTGTCCCGTGTGCAGGAAGAGATCCGCGAAAAACGAGCCTCTCTGCAACCTGGCTCTGTAGAACCTGTGCGAGAGCTTCTTGCAGCAGCCAGACCGGAGCGAGTCCGAGGGTCTCTGCAGCCTGCACTCGGAAAAACTCAAACTCTTCTGCCTGGACCACCGGCGGCCGGTATGTCTCGTCTGCACAGATTCAGACCCGTCGACGAAGCGGCTCGGCAGCACAAGAAGAGCCTCCGCAAAACCCTGGCGCCTTTCAAGAAGAACCTGGAGCTCGGGAGGAGAGTCCAGGAGGAGTTCGATCGGGCAGCGGAGCACATAAAGGTCCAGGCCCGACACACGGAGAGCCAGAGTAAGGAGCGGTTCGAGAAGCTGCATCGGCTTCTGGTGGAGGAAGAGGAGGCCAGGCTGGCTGCGCTCAGGGAGGAAGAGGAGATGAAGAGCGCGACGGTGAAGGAGAAGGTGGAGGCTCTGAGGAGAGAGATGGCCGCTCTGTCGGACACAGTCAGAGCCGCCGACGAGGAGCCGAAGACGTCTCGTTCCTGCACGGCTACGAGGCTGCGGTGGAAAGAGTCCAGCGCTGCCCCCTGCTGGAGGTTCCGCAGCTGCCCTCGGAAGCCCTGATAGACCAGGCCAAACATCTGGGCAACCTGACCTTCAACATCTGGAGCAAGATGAAGAGCGCGGTGTCCTACACTCCCCTGATCCTGGACCCAAACACGGCTAATCGGAAGCTCCTCCTGTCCGAAGACCTGACCAGTGTGACCGAGGGAGAGAAACGGCAGCTGCCTGACAATCCGGAGAGGTTCAGGTCGTGGTCCGTCCTGGCTTCAGAGGGCTTCGACTCGGGAACCACAGCTGGGACGTAGACGTAGGGAGCAGTACAGTCTGGCAGCTTGGCGTGTTAGCAGAGTCTGTCCAGAGGAAAGGAGACACGGAGTCTGGATTGTTGGTCATATTATTCTTCCAAGGTGAATGAATACACGGCGTGGTCTCCAGCAACGGATCTCTCCGTGCAGAAGAAGCTCCAGAGGGTCAGATTGAATCTGGACTGGGACGGAGGAAGGCTGTCCTTCTCTGACCTGGATACCAACACACACCTTCACTCACAACTTCACCAAGAAGATGTTTCCGTACTTCAGAACTGTGGATGAAGTACAACTGTTGCCGATGGGGATCTCGGTGAGCAAGCAGCAGCTCTAAAGGTTCTTGTCACGAAGAATGCAAAGTCCAAACGAAAACCCTATGGATCGGATTGAAACAGGAGACGATCGGACTGATAATTTCTTTTCTGATCTGCTTCAGAGCCGAAAAGTTTTGCCCATTCAACATCTCCATCTCAGTCAGACTGAGTGGAGAACATCTGAGAACATTCATCGTCAAGTCTTGCCACAGATTCCCAGTTGAATTTAGGCCTGGACTTTGACTAAGACGTTCTAATAATTTAAATCCCCCCACCCCCAATCACTTGTTTCTCGTCCCACTGCGGACATTCCCTGAAAATGTAATCAAAATCTGTTTATAACTTTTTGAGTTATGTTCCTAACAGACAACCCCTGGGGAAAACATAACCTCATTTGCGGAGGTAAAGAAGAAGAAGAAAAAACTTTGAGAACCCCAGTGTGTGGATTTTATGACCTGTGAGGTCAGACTGTCTGAATAAACAATTGAAACACAACACTCTTTGATTTCTTTACATTTTATACAAGTTCCACTTTTTGAATTGAATAACAGAAATAAACTAAGATTTTTGATCATGTTCTAATTCACCCAGTCAGTAAATTCAACTTATGGTTAATTGCAGACAACTGGCTGACCTTGATGACCTAATTTAGGTAGGAAAAAATAAATCCAGTTTAGAACGTGACATGCAGTACCCACTGTTGTACAGCAGAGGGGGAGCGCGAGTCAGAACCCGTGTTGCCAATTTAGCGACTCTGTCGCTACTTCTAACGGCTTTTCAGACCTCCTAATAACTTTTTTTCCCACAAAAAAGCGCCTGGCGACATTTCTGACCACCCATAGCTACTTTCTGTAAAACTTTGTCGCCGATATTCTCTACAGATTAGAGAACCGGCTTGTTCTGCATCCAGACACTCAGAATGGGAATGATCTGCGCATGTCCATGCAGTATTGTCACAGTACATCTGACCAATCATAAACCTTTCTCGGTTCATTTCACGCACTTACAAACGAATTTGTTTTGTATTTAAAATTAATTCAAAAGTACAAAAAGATCTTTCTTTTATTAAGCCACACACGAACATCAGGCAAGCTTGTCTGTACTACGCTGCATCCATCGCACACATGTGGTGCATTCAAGGTGCTGGGTTCCAAAGTGTAGGACTTTTAGAACTAATAAACACTGAAAATACCATAAGCCATAAGCTTCTGCTTATTGGCGGTTGGCAAGCAACGTTCAATGCATACTATATACCCTACTTATTTTTTCTTCTTAAAAAAATACTAAAAAACAAACAAAAACTACATTAATTTGGTTTTCTTGAAAAATCTCAGGAATTTTTTGTTTCAGAACTCAACATTTTTGTTCAACAGGTCTTGGATGTCCAGTTGAAATTTGATATCTTGTAAATTGTGTACCAGTTCTCTTAACAGTATCGTTCAGGCAAAAATAATATAGCATGTCCCACAGTCTCTTCTTGAAGACAAAAAGTCACATTTCCCTGTAGCATGTTTCCCCTGTTTCAATAATGGATTGTTTAACCCTGTATGACCAAATCTTTATCTAAATATAATTGTTTCCTCCTGTTTTCCTCATTATACCAACTTGCCTTTAAATGTTGTAAAGCCACCTGCCAGTTCTTTCTTCCTCCCATCTTTCCTTCACCTTATGAGGCAGCCCTTTTCTTTTCTGAGGGTTCTTTTATTTTGACATATCTGAGCACACTGGTTTTGCACACAGTTTTTTATTGGTTAACTGGTTTTTCTCATATTGGATGTTTGGAGAGAAAAAATAAGACCGCCAGAAGGCTGATGACGTACTCATTATGCAAATTCGCGAGTGACGTCATCTGGAGACATTTAGCGACTTTCTGTGTGAGACAGTTGGCATCACTGGTCGGAACAGCATTTAGAGACGAGTTAAGGCTGGATATGGTTGAGAAACTACGTATATTTACTAGTAAACGTAGAAAACCCGATGTAAAGCGGTTTCAAATACCTTTTGAACTGTGGACTTGAATCTACTTAAAAAAAAATTTCTAACATTGAAAGTCAAAATGTATAATAAATATGAACAGATCTTACTTTCATAAAGATAGGCATGGGACATTTTCCAGTATCAAGGTTCGTCAAGATTTTAAAACGTTTCTTAAAAAATACTTCCATTATTTTACGGTTCAAAGTCCTAGTAAAGATGCAAGAGGAAGTGCTGGATTGATCTGCTTTCACCAGCTGACCCTCCTCCACATGTTGCTGCACACTTGCTGGACCTCCAGCCAAAAGAAAGCTTGTGGAGTTATTCTTTGCTTACAAGACAAAGTTGTTGGTTAATATTCCTGGTTACAGAAAACACGAAGTGGACACTAAAGGAGCTCCACCTAGGGATGGGCGATATGTAATTCCACATTTGTCCCCATTATTTTTGGTATTTATTACAATAATTAGAAAAGTAGACAAAAATGCATGTACAACTTCTTTGCAGTATTCTTTAGGCATTCTATGGCTGCATGACACTGCTATTTGAGGCCCACAAAAGTAAATACTAAAAAACAAAACATACCGTTAGGGGACCACTTCAATAAAGGATTTTTATCGCTAATCTGTACACGATTAATCATATTTTCAAGTTTATTGGAGAAAATAGTTAAGGTAACAATCGGGTTTTCAGACATTGAGAATTTATCGTTGTCATGATCAGTCAAAATAATAAATTAATAAATTATACGATAAATGCCCATCCCTAGCATCCCCCTATCCATAAAGATAAAAAGCTTTTTAAAGTAGCAAGTCTGTTGACATGTAGCCAACTGCGAGTTGGCTACATGAGCAGATAACCTTACTACTTACCAAGTACAAACAGAACTTGCAAAACAGCTAAACTTAAATGGCCGATTTCTAAATATGTTCGTTATGGTCCATGTATCAATAAAACAGAATGTGATAACATATCTTTAATGAAAAGGTACGTTTTTGCAGAATTTTTCTTCATTTTAAAATGAAATCAATTAGAGAATGTTATACATGTATAACGTTTATACATCGTTTCACTTATTAATTAAAATAATTTTAAATTACTTCTTTATTGGCCCAAGAAGATCCCATTGATACAATCTGTTATTCCTTGGACTTCTGCTCTAAATGGCAGCATCAACTGTAACGGTTTCAAGTAAAGACATAAGGAAAGTAAAACTTAAAAAGGTTAATACAGCATACAAATCCCTCTTGTACTTTTAGTTATACCTTCTTTTGAATCTCAAACCAACCCACATGTCTAATGAGAGCAAAAAAACAAACAAAAAACATCAAAAATCAAAATGATAAGCACCTTCAAGAAGACCTGGTTAACAATTAAAATAACACAGAGGCAAGATTCCATGTTCTTTATTTGCTAAGGGCGCAATGCTTTTTTTTTTTTTGTTATATTTCTGTGCACAAAAAAACCTCACAAAGTGAAAGTCCACATCGCGACTGTAGCTCCAGAATTCAACGTCACACCATGGCCAAAACAAAAGTCGGCAAAAAACAGGGCGTAGAACTCTGTACAGTCAATATCTTCTTTAAAAATAACACAAGGACAAAAATGTTCCTCTTAAATCAAATTCTATTTTTTAGTGAAATACAACAAAATAAATTCTATAAAATAAGAGCAAAATATTTAAATATAATACGGTGGGCAGAATATTTTCATTTGCAGGAGTATTTGGTATGTTTTAGACAAAGAAGAAAAAAGAAAAATTCAAAAAATACACGCATTCAAGTTACCAATTAAATACAGTATTTACCGATGTTCTTACCTTTTACTCCTACAGAATTACAAGTCAGCTCAAGTTGCAACAAGATTAACCAGCCTCTAAAAAAAACAAAAAACAAAAATCAAAAAAAAAAAACAAACCCTGCTGTGGGAGCTTCACGCAGTGGAGCGAAGAGAGGGCTGGCTCCACGGAAGAGAGGACGCTGACGGGCAACGAGTCTCGTCTACAACTACGCTCTATTGAATAGACAGAAGCAAACCACACAGTCTAGAACACACCAGAGAGCCCAGTGCAGCAATCCTGTTGCATATGTGTTCGCTTTTCTGTTGTCCTATAAATGAAAACGCTAAGCCGTCTAACCCACCGAAACTGACTGCCAAATGTGAAGTTGAAGGATTACTATGTGCAATTGAAAAGCCACTTATACATTGGTTCAAAAATGTCGCCCTTGTTGTAGATAGGGGAAGATGAGTAGAAAAAGAAAAAAAAGACCCCCCCCCAAAAAAATAAAAAAAAATAAAAATAAACCTAAGGGTAAAAAGCACCCCTTTGGAGGTTTGGATTAAGAACAGCTTTAGGTTGTTATGATCACAAGTCTTCCCTTGGGCTACACTATTCTGGTGAGAAGCCATGCTAAATGTTACAGCATATTAACTAGAGCCTCAAAAAGGTCTGAAGTAAGAACCAGAACGAAAAAAAAAAAAGAAAATAAAGAAAGGCAATGAGTTTTTAGAACAATGTTGCATCACTGCGTTTTCACATCAACCGAACACCGTTAAAGTCCACCCGACCATTCCAACTAAAACCAACCACAGCTCGTGAGTCGATTTGGCATGGGTCATAAGGTTGCCAAGGAGCTTAAGTATAATTATTAGGATTATGATAACGATGAGTCCTTCAACAGTTGAATGACCAGACAACGTCCGTTGGTAGAACAAACTTTACTGCTGAGCATGGGTGATAAAACAAAGAGGAGTTGTTGTCTTCTTAGAGGTTTTCTTTTTTTGGGGGGGAAATTTTTTTCTTCTTATTTATAGTATCCATTTTGTTTTTTCGTATCTGCAACATCTCCCAACAGCAACCCACACCGAGTTATGCTACTGGGGAATCTGAACAGTCAGAAACATTAACATACTATTTACACCTTTTCGTCGTGTAGATAAGCGCATCAGCATCGTCAGCTCTGGGTAATTTTTGTTTCTCTTATTAGA
Organism: Valencia hispanica; assembly: GCA_963556495.2. NCBI lineage: Eukaryota > Metazoa > Chordata > Actinopteri > Cyprinodontiformes > Valenciidae > Valencia > Valencia hispanica. The sequence continues at coordinate 38,772,475 of OY747707.1, read as the reverse complement.
ACTCTTGTCCACTCCTTCGCCTCTGTAGTCGCCAGCAGGCCCCCTGTCACGCAGTCAGGCAGCTCCAGGCCAGGGAAGAGCACCTCCAACAGGCTGACTGGCGGCCTGGAGAGGGGGATGATGGGAGGCCTGGCTCTGCCCTGTCTTGGGGCCAGCAAGAGAGAGAGAGAGAAAGACAGAGAGAGACCCGACGAGGAGCCTGCTGACCGAAGGATGAGAGGAAGGTGAGCGGGACGATGGAGGCTCGAGGCACAGCAGAAGAGCGGGAGGCGAGGTTACTCCTTAGGCGGGGCGGGCGCCGGGGTAGAGGTCGGGGCGGGGGCAACCTCCTCGGTGCCATCCCAGTTTTCCTCTGTTCGCGGGCCTGAGCAGGGAGCAGTACCGGGGCCGGGGACAGGGCCAGGGGTCGGTGTCTGGGTCGGCCCCGGTGTTGGGGCGGAGGCAGGACCGGGGCGCTGAGGGTTGTTCATGTGCTGAGCCGCAGGCCCGGTGTACGGCTGCCCATGGGGGTGGTTGTTCTGTTTGGGAAGAGGGAAGGAAGAAAAGTCAGGATGTGTATTTCAAACAAAACACTTACATATACCTGCATCTAGAGCTTCTTTGGGGGTGAATGCAAAGATAAAAGTGGCTCATTTAATGTCCGATGGACTCCAGAAATCTAGTTTTCCTGAATTCAAACCAACTCGCTGTCAAAGAATCTCTGAACCAGGCAGCAACTTATTAATGGTGGCTCCCTTTACTGTCCCTGCTGCTGTAGTGCTCTGTTGATTGGTTGAAACTAAGCTGCACAGCACTTAAAAACAATCTACACCCAACTTCTCTTACAAACAGGTAAAAAAAACCCACCAGAACTTCTTTAGTTGGGATCATACAGCAGTAATTATCATGAGCAGCTAAATGCTGAAGCAGAAATAAAATCCTTTCAGAGACGTTTTTAACATTTTGATATTAACAACTAAAAGCCCAGGAGATGTGTCCACAAGCATGAATGTCATGTTTTTATTTGTGCCTCAGCGAGTTTAGTCCTGCTTTTACCACAGACGGCTGAAAGCAGACGTCAGAAATGTGAACTGTATAAGTTAACAAGACGGGAGCTGTGGATGCGTTTAAAAAGAGGAGACTGACTAAGGTAAAAAAAAAAGAAAAGACAAAAAGTTCAACCAATACAAAGTGCTTGCTCTAAAAAGCAGGATTCTTCTGACCAAACACCTCTTCCTTCCACCATCGAACTCATCTGATATGCTAAATTTAGAGCTAATCTTAACAAAAGCCCTACACATCAGACTTAATCTAGTTCACAAGAAAAGACTTGTTTCACTCTTTTTTTCGAGGGGGGGGGTTAAGCTTTTAACTATTCAGGTTTTTAAGAGGAATCCTAAACAGCAGATCATGTCTTAGTGAGCCGACTCCTGCTGAAGTGAAAGGAATAAAAGAAAACGTATCGTTATGAACGCCTAGAAACTTGAGTCTATTATGTCAGCACTTGGATCCGAACAACTCTAAAAATGTCATGTATTGCCACGGTAACCGCTACCGTTGATGGACGTAAGAACCTGGTTACAGGAAACAGACACCACCTTGATCGCAGCCCCGCTTTCATGAAAGGATACAAGCCATGTCGCCTGATTCGCATCAATATCTATCTATCCATCTATCTAAAAACAAAACAAGCTAAAGTTTCTCCCGGTCAGATCCTACCTGCTGGAACTGAGCGGTTCCAGGAGAATGAGGGTACAGAGAGGTGTCCTCGGGTGGGGAGGAGTCTTGATCATCAGGTGCTTCCTGTTCATCGGGCTCCTGGAATAAAAAAAGAGAGAAGTTATCACAAACCAGATAGCTCTGATATTCTAACACCATATCATAAAATAGAATCTGCCTGTTTACTTGGATAATACCCTCGGTATAATCTAAGAAATTGTGTTTTACTGTGACATAATGAGTAGGCTACATGGGAAAGTAACATCTCTTACTTTTGTGGTTGAACTGAAATTGGACTTATTGTGTGTGTGCGTGTGTGTGGATGGATAGATAACACACCTAAGAGCCTTCTCTCATTTTTGTAGAGGTGACAGATCATATGCACCTCTCTACGCTGCATGTAATCACAGGCTATTTTTAGACCTTATTTTATTGTTTTTATTGTTTGCATTTTTGACTTGGCCTGGCCTGTTGGAATACCTGGTCTGTTAAATATATGATTAATGCAAACTTTGTTTAGTGATTGTTCATAACAGATAAAGAAATTCTCCTGGAGATGCTAAATTGCACCATTCATAATCAGTTTGACTCCAATTCAGTTTTTTCTGCCGACATAAATTAAAGAGAAATTAAAGTCTATAAAGTATGTGGGGATATGTTTCAGCAGATGGGGCTCTTCAAGAACAAATTATATCTTCTAAAATGATAAGAGTATTTTGATTTTGGGGGGGGGACCTGGCAAAGGAGCGCATATTTACAGATAAAAAATTAGCATTTCAGGAAAGGTTTTCATTTGTAATTAAATTCAAAAAGTGTACCTCATATATTCCAGTTTCATTACACACGTGGATGTCTAATGTTTGTTCACATTCAATACAGCACCAAAAACCCAGTTTTAAAGAAAATTATATTACAGAAGACCAATACGTTTTTAATACAAGAATAGCAACATAACGAAGTGTTTCCGTGTACTGTATCATATATGCTCTCAGTAGAGGCTGAGGGAGATCAGCCTGTGATTCTGCTGAGGAATTAAGGAAGTCCTTGTTCATGGAATAACAGCCTGTAGATTAGAGCTGGGTAGCAATTCAAATTTCAAGAAACGATTCGATTTCGATTCTCAAGGGTTAAGAGTTGATCATCACAATCCGATCCAATTCGATATTGATTTTGGTCAGTGCTATTAACTTAATTACGTGACTGTAATTCAATGACATAGCACTGGGTAGGGTTACAGTTCAAACGGTATTAACCCTTTCAGACCTAAGCCTTAAAATGCCCGTCTGGACTTTTCGATCCTATTTTAGCTGGAAAAAGGGCAATGCTAGACGTTTAAATCCATTTTTAGATGTACAAATCCATTTTTAAGAATTTTTTATAATAATGCATTCAGAATCAAGGAATCCATTTTTTCAATACAGCACTACTTTAGATAATCTCCCATTTTTGGGTCTGGAGTCTCATCTTCCTCTTGACAATGCTCCACAGAGTCTCTGTGGTGTTGAGGTCAGATCAGTGATCCCATGGCACCTCGGACAGTGTGGGCAGGTGCTGGGTCCTGCTGGAAAATGAAATCAGTAGATCCATAAAGGTTCTCGGAGGAGGGAAGCATGAAGTGCGGCAAAATTCCCTGGTAGCTGACGTTGGATTTAATAAAGCCCAGTGGACGTACACCAGCAGATGGCACCCCAAATCATCACAGACTGTGGAAACTTTACACTGGACCTCAAGCAGCTCTGACTCAGAGCCTCTCCACTCTTCTTCCAGACTCTGGGAACTGAATTTTCAAATGAATCAGAAACTTTACTTTCATCTGAAAAGAGGATTTTGGACCACTGAGCAACAGTCCAGTCCTCTTTAGCCCAGGTAAGGTGCTTCTGATGTCAAGTCTGGTTCAGGAGAAACAACATCCATATCACACGTCCTGGATACCTCTGCGTGCTTGGAGGCTCTTTGCTTCACAATCCACTCAAGGCTGCAGTTATCTCCAGTTTCATACGCAGCACACTTTTTCCTTCAACTCAACCCTTCCACTCATTATTTTTATATATATATATATATATATATATATATATATATATATATATATATATATATATATATATATATAGGTCTTGCGTAATATTCATTTTCTTAGAAACTACATTTTGGGTTCTTGTTAGCTAAAATCCATAGTCATTCAAATTACTAGAAATTAATGCTTAAAATATATATCACTGTAATAAGGCTATATAGTTTATATCACATCTTGAAATTGTTCACTGAAATAAATTAGCTAAATTAAATGTCAGTGATTTTCTAAGCTAATGAGAGGCTTCTGTAGACAGGAGTTGCATTTAGAGCCGTTCTCTGGTCATCACTGCAGTATGCAGGGGAGTACGGCAAACGAGCTCCTCTCTGTGTGCAGCTGCAGAACATGGCTTCTTACTGCCTGTCAGACAGCAGCTAGCTTTCCTTAAGCTCTAAACACTAAAAACTGTTTTTAAACATATTAGGTCACAGTAGAATACAATATGATACAGGATGGAAAAGTGATGTGCAGTTTTAGGAATACATGGGTTTTATTGTGACAATCTAAACTGTAAAATTTACAACTATCTGAACAGTTAAATGTGTTTGGAGGCCTAAACATTGATCGATGTTCCTCTGCTGAATCTTTAGGGAGATTTTGTTGAATTTCCTTCCCTTATGTCGTGTTGCCTGGAATACTGACCTTCCCTGGGCTTTCCTGAGTACACTTGAGCTGTGTATGGAATATTACAGGAGAAGTGTGTCATTTAACTGGATTTTTTTCATCATGATAAATACAAATAGCTCATGTGACGTGAGAAATATAGAATTTTGTGTTTCTTGGTCAATTCAGCTAAAACCAGACATATTCATCTGACTAAACAGCTTGATTACAAAAATTTAGGCTTATAAATTACATTTTACATCTATTAAAATGACAAAACAGTGAAAAGCTAAAACAACAACATATTCCATGTATTCTGACACACATTTTATATATATATATATATATATATATATATATATATATATATATATATATATATATATATATATATATATATATATATATATATATATATATATATATATATATATATATATATATATATCCTACAACACAAGTTATTTAATGGGTTGTGGTGAGGTGGTGTGATTAGAAGCTCGGTCAAACAAAGTTTCTTTTTTTAGGGTTTCTCCACCAAAGAGGTTCCAGTTCTTAACCAGGTTCTGCTAAACAATTGCTGTGGTTTTCCACCATTGAAAACATCTTAGTGTTTGATTTTTCTCTGGTTTTATTCAGCGTTTGTGAAGGATTTTAAGAGCACAGTTTGACCAATTAAGCTTGTGAATACTTCCCAGTCTTAGTAAGCTGATCTTTAATCAGCACCGGCAGTTGGAAAACTGCGGTTCAACATCTCTAACAGCTAGATTTATTTATTTTTTAATAAAAACTTTATTTACCCCTGATTATTTCAGGAATAAGTAATTAGCGGTGAGATACTGATTGGTGCATTGATTTAAGCAAACTTTGTAAACTGTAGGAAGATAAGTGACAGTCAACTTTTGTTAATCAGGTGCTAATCTGACATTTTAGGATGTTTTCACACTTAGTGTTTAGTCCGTTTAAAACAAACTCCAGTTTGTTTCCCCTCTTGGTTCGGTTCATTTGTGTAGATGTGAACACAGCAATCACACAACGGTGCAGACCTAAACAAGCGCACTGAGACCTTCTGTGGAGGGGTCTTGGTACGATTCAAAACAAACTCTACAGAGGTTCTGGTTTATAATGAGAGTTTGAGTTGACACAGCTACCAGGTAAAAGCTGCAAGCTGTAGCCAGGTATTTGTTCCATTATGGGATACGGTAAACAAACCAATCAGCAATGGTGGCAGGTGTTTTTCTTAAAGCATAAAGCCCTATGCTGCTTTCAAGACATTTTCTCAAACTCATGCGGTATACTTCTAAGATACGTTTTGTATGAAAAAGCAGCGAGAACTAAACTAATGATATGATTCAAGTTTTCCACTGGTTCACAAAACAGCATCTGCTTTCTGATTTCACATTTGGTTCTCCCGCCCTAGACACATCTGACCAATAAAAACACTGAATGTTTTCACACGGTTTGTCGTGACAAGTTTTTCTCCGTTTACCCATTAATAAGCTCAACAACTGATTCAGACCAAAGTAAAAGGTGGGGAAAAAAAAAACATTTATTCTTGTTAAAGTGCAGTGCAGGGTTGTTGTTTTAAAAAAAATCTGGTTTCTGTTTTAAATTTGACCAATCAAAAACTAACACCAAGCACCAGAGGTTTAAACATGGTCCTAAAAATGTTTTGACTGGCTGCAATTTTCCATAAGGTTGCACCTAGCTCCTAATGAAAGTTTTTTTTTTCCTCTTGGTCCAGCAGTAAATTGGTTTTTTGGTGGAAACACAAAGAACTGGTGCTCAGTAAGCTCTAGCATCAGTTAAGCACTGGAACTGGCTTGGTGGAATGGGCCCCTTAAAAAGAGTTCTCCTTTAACATCGCTAAGCATACAGCTAAACCAAGAAATGATTCATACCCCTGGCAGATTTTGGTATCAAGTTATATTTGACCAAATTTGTTTTTTTCAGACTGGAAGTCATTACATTTTGGAGTGACCCAGCCAGAGTCCTCATTTGAATCTGATAGAGAATTTGTGGAGGGAGCTAAAGTGTGATGGCAAGAAGGCCATTAATACTCACAACAGTAGAAAAACCTCCTCAGCAATTATGAGGCTTTGTTTGCTGAAATGCTAGAAATTATCCCCCCACAGATTATTGAGCAGGGTTTACATAATTTTGCCACTTAATTGTAATTAATTATATATCTTTTTTTTCAAATTGATATTTCTTTTACATTGCTTTATTATCTTTTGATATATACCAGTCTTATTTCTTCTCAGAGACACAGTCTGAGTCTGCTAGAGGAAAATGCATCATTTCGGGCTTTACTGTATTCCTTATGGCTACATGAACAGGTCAGTGTGAAACTGTGGGTGTGAAGGGTGCTTTGTAAATGCTATTACCTCTTCAGGACAGAGTTCACAAGCCTTGGCCAGTGTCATGCGCGCACTGTGGGAACGCTCAAGAAAGTATCCGTTAGAGGTCTCGTTGCTCTGAACTGGAGGGGACCAGTTGTTGTAGGTGTACTGGGGGTTCCCAGTGTAAGGCCTCCTCTCCAGCTCATCCCCTAACCACTCGACTGCCCATGTCCACTTTCGCTTCAAGTCACCATTGCTCTGCAAGAGTGCAAACAAGAGTCAGCTATGGCCATGTCAATTTTTAGACACCGTGAACTGAGCCTGTGTTAACTAGTACTTGACTGAATGGAGCATTGGCTAGGTGTACCTGCAGGATCTGATAAGCCACAGAGCAGTTGCTAAAGAGGGCCACCATGCACTTGATGCACTGATAAGCCCGTTTCTGGTAGTGGTTTTTCGAGCGCTGAATGGTGTCAAATAGCCCGTCTCTGTCATCAGGGATGCCTTTCAGCACATTGTGGATCCTTAATACAGACAAAGAGAGGGGCAAACTTAAGGCAATGATCATGACTTGTACAGGGACTTGAAAAAATATAAACCCTTCACACATTTTGTCACGCACCAAACCCTAAACCTCAACAACACAATTGCGACGACAAAGGAAAATGATACATGGCTTTTAATTTGTTTTACAAATAAAAGCTGATAAGTGTGGCATGCTTTTTTTTTTTTTAAAGCTATCAATACTTTGTAGAACCACATTTTACAGCATTTTCAGGTTTGTTAATTTGTTTAGCTCATCTCTTATGAAACAGCTCAAGCTCAGTCAGATAGCATAGATAGCATATGTGAACATAAATGTTCAGGTTCTGCCACAGATCCTTAATTAGATTTAGATCTAGACTTCGATTTTTACCATTCTAACGTACATTTTCTTTGATCTAAACTCTTCTAGCTCTAGTTGTATGTTTAGTGTTATTGTCCTGATAAACTAGTTTTCTTCGAGGACTGCCCTCAAATTCGCTCCATCCATCCCCTCATCAAACCTGAACAGCTTCCCTGTGGCTTCTGGAAAACGAGCATCCCCACACCATGATGCTGCCACCACCACCGTGTTTAATTGTGGGGATCACGTGTTCAGAGTGAGGAGCATGTAGTATCTCCCCCTACACAAGTACAGAAGTGACAGATTGATAAGTAGCCTGTTTGAGTAACACTTTCCTTGCCTAGCCCGTCAGTCTAGATCAGTGGACTCCAACCCTGATCCTCAATATCTACCGTCCTGCAGGTTTTAAATGCATCTCTGCTCCAACACAGCTCAATCAAATTAACAGCTCGTTGCCAAACTTGATGGCATGCTGAAGAGGTAATTCAGTCATTCGATTCAGCTGTGTTGGAGCAGAGCAGGCCAGTAGAGAGGACCAGAGTTGGAGAACACTGGTCTAGATGGAAAGCTGTCTTGAAGGGATTGCAGTAGAGCTGCTATTACCTGCACAGAAACCCGAAACCTATGCGTCATTCTCTTATTACTTTACAGTTATGCACAATCTTTCTATTAATCTTGCACATAAAATCCACAAAAATAGATTGAAGTTAGTGGCTGCAATATGACAAAATGAGAAAGGATTCAAGGTATAATACTAAAGGAAGTTACTGTGTATTCCAGACAATCAGACCTGTGTGTTTGCCAAGAGTCCTCGATGAGTAGGATTTGTAGCAACAAGTCAAGGTAAGGCCTCAGCTCATAGGTGTAGGAATACGCCACCTGCAAACAAAGAACACACACGTCATTGTTCCCGTTTTCCCTTTGGGATCAATTAAGTATTTTCAAACTGAATCTGAACAACTACAACAACATTTTAGTGACTCAGCTTGTTGGACGGGACATCTGACGTTTACCTGCCAGAGCAGTTCACTGAGCACGGTGGAGGAAAACTGAGGGTTCTCCCAGCAACAGAAACGAAGCAGCTTCACCGTCTCTTCCGAGTTGCTGCAGTCCTCAATGATCTTCTTTACATAGCTAGTCCTCACAAACAGAATCTCTGCCACAAGTTGCTGCACGGGCATGACGGGAGCAGTCAGGTTGGTGTCCCCGTATGGGTTAGGGAGGGCAGGATTACCTGGAAAAGAACAGTGGTAGTATCTTTTCAATCCTTTAACTGCAAGGTCTTTCTTTTATTTTTTATTTTTTAAAGAGACCCAAGCCCACAGCCCTGAGGTGTGCCTACAGAGCTAATAGGCGCAGAGTGAATTATTTTTTAGTTACTAGATCTGGAGCACTGAAAAAATAAAAAAAAATCCTCACTGGGCTCCAACTCTCATCACCACAGCTACACACCTGGCTGATGCACCTACCGTTGATTGAGGACTGCATACGCGGGGAGACATCACAGCAGCGGACAAGCTGAGAGACGACAGTGTAGAGCTTGCCCAGCTCAGCGTACTGGTACTTGATGGGAGGGCCGGGACCCTCGTCCAGGGCGACCAACATGAAAGTGGCAGGAACGTTTAGTTTCAGCAGCTGAGTCTTCTCTGCCAGGCCTGCGTGTGGTCGAAGAAGCAAAGAGTCCAGAGAAAATAAATAAAAACAATCAAACTGTGATTTCAACTACAAACACCTAACTGATGAAAAGATGGAAGATCAGTGTGCCGCTTACCCAGATTGGCATACATGACAAAAAGGTTAAAGTACTGCTGCAGGTGGCGGCCGTGTTCAGAAACCTCCCTTCTCAGTAGGTTGAGCACAGCTCTCAACAGGTGGTCACTAAGGCTAAGATTATCACAGCCCTGGTGCAAAGTGGGGAAAACAAACAATCAACAGAATAATCAAGCGCTGGCTACAAAGGGGGATAATGTCTCAATAGCAACAAATTTCAGAAACTGCTGAACCCATGAAAATCCAGTTGCTGAGTTCCAGCACCAACCTGAGCTGAGGGTCCTGGTGAGGCTGTGGGGGAGGGGCACGGCCCGTCTTGCAGGGAGAAGTGAGCGATGAAGACTATGAGCTTGGCAAACGCCCCACGGACCTCAGCGCTCGGGCACTCGAGCAGGTACTCAGAGAAGCGATTTGGGTAAGCAAAGAGAACATTGTGTGCAAACCAATAGCGTACATTCTTACTGTGTCTCAGCAGGATGCAGAGGGCGTCATACCTAAAAAATAATAATTGGGGGGCGTACAGTAATAAATAATTTTAAAAAAAGAACAAAAACCTTTTTTCTTTTTAAATCAGAAATCAAACAGAACCCACCAGTCACTGGCAGGACCCCGTACTACTTTCTTGGTGTGAAAACCTGTGCTGAAGAGGAACCGAGCAGCAAGCTGAGCGCTGATCATAGCGATCTCCTCTGCCTCTGGCAGAAGGTGGTCTTGTCCTGCAACGGGAGAAAGCGAGAACACGCTGAAAACCATCGAAAACCATTTGTGTTATTCACTGCAGCATAATTAATCTCATGTAACAGAAGCGGTCTATCCCTCGTTTCCCAACACAAACCATGGAACCTGAAATATAGAGACAGGTTGTTTGTAGAAAAAAAAAATTAATTTGTCATTTAGCTTTCCTCCTGGTATCCCTTTGACAATATAAATGAAGTTAGTAATATTTTACAGCCAATTCCTATTATTAAAGTTAAAACTGTAAGACAGGCATGGGCTAGTGTGAGAATCTAATTGCTTTTATTTTAAACAAAGAATAACTTATTTTATTTTAGCTATTCCGCTCCTTATGAATTAACCCCAAAAGTCTAATAGGCTGATATTAGCATTAACTAGTCAGGCTATCTGTTCAGGTAGCCGCCCAGCAGTCTGTTTCCTAACAGTGTGCTGTAGGCAGGGGTGGATATTCGAGTCCTGGACTCGGACCTGAGTCCCGACACGAGTCACGTTTAAGGGACTTGTGACTTGACTCGAGCAGCACGGCGATGAATTGCAGTGTTAGGACATAAACTCGGACTTTGCCTCAGACATGTTAAATTACTACTGTTGGAATTAGCATGTAGCCAATGCTAATGTTAGCTTATTATATTAGCCAGATTACTGGGAATTTGTATTATTTATTTAATAAAGTAAACCATGCATGGCTGCCATTTCAGTTTTAAAATTTACACCCAGCTCTCCAATTATTGACCTGGTCTCATGACTCGACTTGGGACTCGAGAGATGATGACTTGACAACAACACTGGCTGTAAGTAATAAAAAGAAAACAAGTGTAGCAGGATTCATCTCCACCAGGTGGGGTGCTTCATACAGCTGGAGACAGCCGTCACTTCCTCTGGCCTCTTTTTGAAAATGACCATCAACAACAAACATTATAATGGAAAACTTCTTAAAACCTCAATATACGCTTTGATATCAATGACCACCTAATCGCAGCTTCAAGATACTTGAAAGCTATCAGCATTTAAATTTTGTTGTAATCAACAGAGCATCATAGATTTAGCCCAATTAAAAGATGGGACCCTTCATGGAACAAGACATCACAGACGGGGAAAGCAATTTCTCATTCTTGCTAAATTCATTATAAACACTGAATCCTATCAGGATGACAAATGAATGGGCAGTTGTGCAGACTGAAGCAAACGTTTGCCAACTAAAATGCTGGGTCACGGTTTGTCTAACAAAGGATGCTCACTCAGTTACTGCAGAGAAAAAAAAGCTTCTGCAGTGATGGCTTTAGAAAACGCACATATCTCTGTTAAATGTTGCCGGAGTCTGATGTTGAAAAATGCACTTAGCGGTTTAATCTAAATATTGAAAAACGCAGTGTTATTCAGAGCATTAGGAACCACCTTTTGATTCAGAGCAATGCTGGATATTAAGATCATTTTGTCGTTTTTAACACAAAGAAGGAAGAACAGTGAAACAAGCACCATCTCAGCCTGATGCAGGGAACTAATTGGGATTAAAGTACGACAAACACAACTACAACCTGTAGTTTTCAACCACAGCCAGCTACGCTTCAAGAGGCAGCCATCCTTTATACGTAATAATTTAGTGTTGTGTTGGAAAATAAAATCGATTCTGAACAGATTCTTTTGAAAATTCTTAAAAATCAATTAGTATATCCAAAAATTGACTGTTTGCCATTTTTCAAGCTAAAATAGGAGGAAAAGTCTAGATGAGCATTTATTAATAGTTTCCCCTGGTGAACTGTAACCCCACCCATTGTTGGATCATTGAATTACAGTCATATAATTACAGTCATGTAATTAAGGTAACGGCAAAAAAAAAAAAAGGGGTTACCGGTAATAGCACTGACCAATATCGAATTGAAACAGATTGGATCATGATAATCGATTCTTGAAATTTGAATCTATACCCAGGTCTATTGTAATTCATGTTTTAGGTTAATTTCAATGTAAATGCAGTGAAAAGGTATTTAACCCTTATTTACACTGTTTGTGCTTTTTTTTCCTCCACCCACACTTAAATGTTTCAGATCAAACTAATTTTAAAGTAATAAACCAATATAAGCCCGTAAATATTAAATATAGTTTCAAACGGTTTTCATTTGTTTCTAAGGCTTGAAGACTCCACCGGAGCACAATGAGGGCCATTATCTACAAATGGAGAGAACATAGAGCAGTGGTGAGCATTCCCAGAAGTGGCCCGGCTATCAAAATGGGTCTGAGAGCGCAACAACGACTTATCCTACAGTAAGAAAGTGAGACGGGGAAAAGACTGCATCTATGGAAGGGTTCCACAGTAAAAACAACTGCAGAACCATAAATCTTGCCATCTATCAGGAAGTCCTTAATGAGAACGCGATAGAGCTTTGCTTTATGGCAAGTGTTACTGCAGAGGGTGGCACAACCAATTCGGTTTATAGGGCCAGGTTGGTGTTGGATAGCTTTTATCCTGTAGTGAATAAAATAAACTTCAAAATTTACTCAGATTCAATTTTGTGTGATGATCTGAAACACTCGAGCTAGACAAAAATAAAAAAATCCAACAGAAGAAACATGCTGTGAATTTAAAACCTGGCATCTGTAAACTGTTTTGCAATTTGCACAGATATATAAAAAGAAACAGGATGCATACCTGGAGGGGGGTTTAAATAGACACTGTTACAGGTCAGAAGTTTCTTAATGAACTGGAAATATTCCAGGCTGTATTGCATTCGGTTGTGCATGAATTGGACGTTCTGCTTGCGGACGCTGCACTCGATGACGCTCGGCATCTTGACCTGATGCGGCTTGGTGGAGGAGAGGTTCAGCTCGGAGATGTACTTGACAAGTTCACTGTCCTTGTCTAGCGAGTCCATGCGCTCATAGAACAGGATGTATGCGTTCCACCAGCGCTTCTGCCTCCGGTAAGACATCCGTTTCATCATGTGATCGAACACCTCCCCCATGTACTCCCCCCCAAAGCACTGGTTCTTCATCTCCTCCTCGTCGTCCATCTTGCACTCCGTCACGTCGCCATCGTCGAACTTATACCAGCGGTTCTTCTCACCGTCGCCGCCGTTTCGCTGGATTATGTACGAGTAGTAGTGTCCGCCGCTCGCCTGGCCCGAGTGAACCAGCACTCCCACCAGACGATACTTGGAGCTGCCAGGCGGCGTGGGCTCCGACGGCTCGTTCTGTTGGATCACCTGGTTCTCCGGGTTCACGTCGTCGCCCTCCAACTTGGCCACGCCCGCTACAGTGTACGGTTCCATGTCCAGCTCCCGGGGGAACTCGAAGTAGTCGTTGAACTTGATGGCGCATTCCCTCTCCCAGTCGTAGTCGAAGCGCTTCAGCTGGATGGCCAGGACAGGCGGCAGCTTCTTGATCAGTAGACGCTTCACCGTGTCCACCTGATGACATTAGACTCATTAAGACGGCTTTAAAACCTTCCAGACATTTCTTTGTCACCATTTGAAGAAAATCTATATTCTTACCTTCTTGTTACATTTCTCACAGTGGTAGGCATTGGCTCCTTCAAGCAGATCTCCTTTAACGTATTGCTCCATTGAGTCCAACAAGTTCTGGTGATTTCTGATATCCACATTTAAGGTTGTAAACGACTCTTCACACTCGTATCTAAAGATAAAATCATTATGAGTCAAAACATACATTTAACAGTCATTAGAGACTTTCATTCAACTTGTGCTCACCTATGGGGACACCCTTGACAAATCTTCTGGTCAGCAAAGGAGCCTCCCAGTACCTTGCTGAGCATGGGAGGATGACCCAAAGCTTTTAGAGCTTCATCCAAACTGTCCACCAAAGAGTTGAAGAACTCCAGAGCATCGTGCTGCTCCCTCAAATTAACTGGCTCTCCCCATAATCTAAAAGAAAAGGGAAAAAAAGAAGAAAGAAAATCAACATGGGTGGTTCAGTTTCAGTCAACAGATTTCTTTCAGCAAATTTCCTTCTTTGTCAGACTCAAGTTAAGCCACAGTTGTACCTTTGCACAGCATCTGCCTTGAGAAAAGGAGGAGCAGTTCATATTTAAAACAGTACAGGGGGCTGCTGATAAACTATCTGTATATAACAACTGGTAGCAGTAAAAGTGTAGATAGAGGAAGTACATAGCCGATCACGTGATTTTTAAATTATTAGAATTGGGTAGAAATGATTAGATACAACCTTAAGTTAGTCCTGAGATAGCGATTGTCAAACAGAAGGACAGCGGTTTCGTTTTAATTTCAACAAGTTCCACTACATCAATATTAAATTGTTGCATGGAGGACAACAACATAGCAATGTCAGGGAATTCAGACAACATCATAGCTAGCTGCTAGCTAGTAGGTCATTGCAGGGCAAACAAGTCGCCTCACTGGAGCGAAAATGTCTGCAGTTTGGATGTGTTGTAAACTGAACAGCGAAGGCAGCACACCATCCACTTGTAATGTGTGCAAATTGGGCATTTTGCGAGGTGGTAAAGACTGAGCTGAATTTAACACTATGAATCTGAAACGGCAGTCGGACAAAAAAAAGCAAAAAAAAACAAAAAAAAAAAAAAACACACTGAGCCAGCTGACACCGAAAGATGCATTAAAAATACGAGAAGTTGCCTAAGGACAACGAACAGGTCAAAAAAAAAATGTCAAAGGGACATCCCTAGTGTTTATATTCAACCGTGCGTATACTTGTAAAAACAGACAGACTTTTACCTCACTGCTCTGTTTGGTGAGCGCCACTCGCGCTGCACGCAGACGGACAAAAAAGCGGATGAGCACAACCAGAACACCAAGACATGCTCCCCGAAAATGTATGAGAAGACAAAAGGCGCGAGTTTAAACCAGGTTTTGGTTTCCTCATTCCAACTTTGACCAGTTTTAAAAAGTATAGGCACAAAAAGTTGGGGTCCGACCATGGGGCAAACTCTGCCAGCCAAATGTGATACCAAACCTCAAGGGACAAAAAATGCTGTTCCCCCCTCCTCCACTAGGGGCTGGCTCCAGAAAGGAGCAAGTTCCCACTAACTCCCATGTTAAAAATGCCAACTTCACAGCAGAAATAAACATGTTGAGAGCCTGGTTCAAAAATCCATTTTAGGTTTAATAGGTCAGGTCATCATGACAACTCTGAGGGGGATAAACATTTTTTATAACTCATCCATTTAGATGCAATTTCAACTAGAAATTATGAATAATAAGGGGCAGACCCACATACTCCATGATGTATACTCCATCAAAGTATGAAAAACCTTTGAAATACCTGAACTGCTTCCAGAAGCCTCTCGGGACGTAGTACTGCAGTCTGGATGCAGCCAGGTGACCAAAGATGACCTGCAGGTGGCGCAACACTCCAATGTTGTACTCCTTCCTGTCCTCTGACTTACTGGAGGGTTTGTCATCAAACTGGTGGTGGTAGCTGAAAACCTCATCACGGGGATCTACGTTGCTCTGTGAAAGCAAAATCTAAATGGTAACAAACCATATATGACATGTTCTGCACCAACATGTTCACAGAAGTGCATTCATCAGTGTTGTTAAAGTTTAAGAGAAACTCCAGCCGTTTCTCACATTAACTTAAACGGCGAGAAGCTCACTGCTCTGTTTAGGAGTGATGGCTCTAAAAACGCAGATTTTTAGGAACACTTTATGCAAAGTACTGTGGAGACATTTCCATGTATACAATATGATATATATGATCCACCTCTGTGGAGAGTTGCAGCTAATAAAATGCATGTTCTAACCATCAATAAGCACAGATTATACCAAGTTGTGCCAGAGTCTTGGTTCCGTTGTTGCCGGACCAGGAGCCTGCCAGAGGTAGGGCATAAATTTAGGTGGGTTTGCAAACAAGTTTGGGGATAAACCAGCAACTTAATGCATCCCAGGTAAGTACAGCCAAAACAACAACAAAGATCCCTTCATGTAAGATTAACTAGGGTGCGTGTGTTAGCTTAAGTCTTAAACAGAATTTGGATTTTATTGAAGAGAATTGCCAACCTTTAGTTGGCAAAATTCCCAATCCATCATAGTTTGCTGACAATGCAACAGGATATGAAAATGAAGCAGCTTTGTTGGGAATCAGATCAAATCTAAAGGCAATTTATTCAGGTAAATACGACAGGAGACAGCAGTTAACAACCTCTCGTGTTTCAGTGGGGAAAAAAATAGGTCTACAAATTATTATCGAGACATTTATAAAAGTTTTTATCAAGCAATTTAATACTTGTGTCTTAAGGGAACTATCAATGCTGAGGTCAAAGTATAGCCCACACAGACATAATTTCTAATACCTCATTCTCTTGCTTCTCATCCCCAGACATGTCATCGTCCACGTCGGTGCCTGTACCCTCGATCGCCAAGATGCCATTGCGGATCGGAGGAATCATGTAAAGCTGCTGGATGACGGAGTTCATATAACAAGTAGCACCGGCGTTCTTTAGACCTACGAAGCCTTTGTTAGGGCGCGGTCCCACGGGAGGCAAGTACTCCCACTCTGTCAGTGTTTCACAACCTGAACGTAGAGAGAGGAGAAAAACAAAACAAAAACATTCAATTTAGCACCTCTAGTGAATTGTTATGTGGTTGTTTGTGAATCTGTTACTGGATCGTCTCCCTACCCAGGTAGTACATGTCAGTCAGAGTGTCAACTATTTGTTTGAGGTTGCGGACACAGCCAACTGCCAGCGCCACCAGAAGCTCGAAGCCAGCATTGATGGAAGCGGGTGTGCTACACACTGGGATGGCCTGCTCTGTGGGGAACTCCCCGCTCTTCATGTACTGAAGGTAAACATTGGACGCTGGGAAGATGAAGTCATCAATCAGCTCCTAAAAAAAAAGAGGAAGAAATATGAGCAATGACGGAAAACAATGGAGTCTTTTTAAAGTTTTCTCTTTGGGATGGGCTTCATACTGTACCTTAATGAGATTGGCTCCTCCCTTCTCGCAGCCAATGTAGTATTTCTTTTCAGGCGTTTGGAAGGCTAGAAGCTCTTTGGTGACACCAAGGTGGCCCTCCAAGATGGTTTCTTCCACACCAGTCTCTCCTGTCCTCTTAACCTCATCCTAACGAATGAAATTACGTTTGAGTAAGTCTGCATCAAACTAAAGAACTAAACCTGAGGTTTCGGGAGTAAAAGAGAAAACATGAATTTTACCCGTATTCGTTTCAGCCAGTCGATCTCATTGTTGAGCAGCACCTCAGCGTTTGGCAGGTTGATGTTACTGTTGTAGGCGTAGTTCAGCAGGTGTCGGAGCAACATGAAGTAGTCCCCTGCGTGTTTGGCTCGCTCTTTGGCTGTGCTCTGGACACAAGCAAGGAGAGGTAACGTTAGGCTGAGCGAAGCCCAGCAGGTGAGGTTAGAAAAATGCTGGACGCAAAATCGCAACCTGCGTTGCCACTTACCCCGAGCACTGTGAAGAGGAGGGTAATAAAGAAAAGAAGAGGCCGATGCCCCATGCAGCACCTGGTTGCCATTAGGAAAAACTGCTCCTGAGCCATCTGACGCACAGATCTGATCGAGGGAGATTTAAACATCAGGATCACAATATTGAGCTAAAAGCACAAAAAGCTGCAGCGGATCAAGCAGACATTTCCTCCCTATAACTACAACTTAAGGGCCAAAGGTATTACAAGGATAAAACCAAGTTACATTTTCTTTACACATTTGCTACAATTAAAATAATTGGAAATGAGTATATTTACTAATTACTGAAGTTAATGGAGTGCAAACAGATGTACTTACTTGCTGTGGCAGTGAAGCAACAAGTCTATGATGAAGGTCTGCCAAGCCTTCTCTTTACTGAGCGTGTCAAGAGCCGTGGGCATGAGGGCAAAACACAGAGTCATCACTTCCAAAGCCTCGCAGCACACCTGCTCATCTTCTCCATCCGGCTCCTTGGCTGCATTAGTCTAAAAAAAAAAGAAGAAGAAATAAGGATGTGATTAAGTTCAATTCTCAAATCAAATTTGTTTCATTTATGCTCCTACTCATAAAACCTTACCTTCTCGTATATTTGACTGATTTCGTCGTTGTTACTAAAGACAAGCTGCACTGTACCACAGCCCGATGCCCACACGATTTTCTGCACTGCTCGAATCACGCAAATGTCTGGGATGTACTTCGATGCCTGGAAGAAATTCTGATGAAAAATACAGTTCCATTGAATCTATTATTAATATTGTTTTTACACTCTACTTTCTACAAACAATCGGCACGTAAAGCTGGAGTTGAATGCTTCTTAAAACTCAGTGCATATAAAATGCATTCTGGGCCTAAATGAAGGAAACGGCAGTGAGTTCACTTAAAAGTCCCTTTTACCTCATCAGAAATCTGCTGGGCCAGGCGGATAGCTACATTGCGCAACATACATTCGGACGCAGGGTTGGGAATGTTTTGCAGGGCACTCTGAAGAACCAGCGCCTGGTCATGAGTGGCCTGATTTATCTGCAGTTACAAAAAAAAAAGAAAAAGAAAACACCCACAACAGAAACAGATATGTTAATGCTGCAGCAGGTTAACAACCAGGAACCAGCTAAACCGGTTTGCCTTTTCATTTGTAAAGAAGCAAAGTCTAACCGGAGAGACGGGAATATTCCCATCAGCGTTGGGTTGGCAAGCCTCAGCTACAGCCTTCACGTGGCCGAAGCCGACTGCAGTCAGGAGCAGCTTGGCGATCTTCAGGGCGTTGAGGTAAGCTCCCCTGCGTGTCTCCATGTCGGCAGATGGGAGGAAGTTGTTTCTGGTTAGCATGCTCAGTACCAGGGGCAGACCACCGCTTTTTAGGAAGTTGTACTGAAAGTCACTGGCATCCTCGCCCAGAGTGGCACTGGCTGGCATCAGCAAAGCATACACAACCTGCAACAAGAACAGGCATTGAATCGTAACCACAGAGTTGTCCCCCAAATCACAGGTTGAGACAAATATCTTACATTACATTTTTTTTAAATAGCAATACAACAGCAGTTGTGTAACAGGAAATATACAGACGCACCACTATTCATAGTAACTTGAACAAAAGAGATGATTTTTGGCTTGATCCCCTTAACTGGTGGTTAAATATCCTATGTTTCCCCCCATTTATGATTGCACTGTCTACGCAATAGCAGATTGTAGTAAGATTAACAATTTTGGGTTTACAAGTCCTTACTAAGGAAAAAAACTTGATAGGGGCATCTCTGGTATTGTTACGCAAATGTATCCTGAGCCTTACCTCGATGAGGTAGAGCACTTGTGAAGGTGAAGGGCCAAAGAAACGGGAGTCTAGTGAAGGACTCAGACTGTTCTCTCCTAACTTTGCGTGGTCCAGACACACAGCTCTGAGATTCTCCACTGTGGTGTTATCTGTGCGCACAGAAAAAGCATGAAGTTAGTCATTGAGATAAAACCGTGTGCTTTACTTACTATGTTATCATCGGCCTAACATGCAGAAATAACACTCTACATTAGCGTGTGTATTTACCTGGAGGCATGAGCTTCATGAGAACTCGAGCTCCATCTCTAAGTTGAGGCATGTTGAGGTTGCAGCCCAGGTCGGCTACTTGCCACAGGAAGGAGATGTAGCGCGGATGTAGTGACATAATCTGGAAAACAGGGCGTAGAAGGACATGTTATTGCTGTTAATATCCTGACAAACGCATCAGGTTTCATACATCCAGGTTTAGAGGATAAAATAGAAATTTCATGGTGGAAATCAGCCAACTACTGAAGTTTACATTTAAAGCCATTATGCTAGCAAAACATTTAATACAGAGTTTATACTGTTAACTCACCACACCAGGAAGACAGCTCTCAACTTCTGGGTTGGGCCCTTCGCTGAAGTGGTTTCCGTGGTTACCAGGGGAGCCAGTGGATGAGTCAGATGAGCTGTCGGGGCTCGAGGGCATGTTGGCACTCACCTGGGTCAGCTTGGCCGTGATCAGCTGCTTAACGTCATGAAAATGAGTTTTAGTCAACGACGATTAAGGAATTTACAGTTCCTCAGTTTTAGATACACACACTCACCGTTTTGTCCTTCAAATTGAGCTGTCCAATCAGCTTCCTGTCATCAGCAGGATCAATGACCTCCCCACTAATGAACAGCTCGATCTTTGTGTGCGCAGCGTTGGCCTTTATCCTGTTTAGGATTCCCCGCCGGACCGAACCAATAGTGTCATTGGTGTGTGACCAGATGTCTAGATCATCCACCTGACGTCCTTGGTTTGGGAAACGGACGATCAATGTGATATGCTTGCCCCGGAAAGCTCTGCATAACAGAGGGGATACACATATTTCAATGGAACACCAAAGGCTCAACATTTTTGAAATTATACCAAGAACCTGAAGAAAAAAGTATTATCAAATTAGTTTTTTTACTATTTCTGATTGTCTACACTTTAACCACAGAGCTATAGGTAGATTGACTTGTTAAAGAGAAATATGAAGAGAATTTAAATCTCACTGTACCTCGACATGGGCAGTATCGTCCTCTCCTCATGGTAGTCACTGTCGCACTCATTAATGTATTCCTTAAGCACAGTGAGAACTCGGACCATGCGGATGGCCTCCTGCCGAGCGCAGTTAATGCTGTCTTTGTCTCCATCCAACACACAGAGGGTGTCATAGGACGCCTTCAGACGGTCGAAGCAAGACTGGATGAAATCTTCATGAATCTCAACCTGAAGAGAGAGGCAAAAGGGGAAATAAATGCCTGAACACCAAATATCATTGACTCTAAGTGCTTATTTGAACACAGTAAGAGGAAGTAGTCCCAATACCTGGTTGACTTGCAGTTTTGGTCCGAGATTGGTGTAGATTTCTTTCAGCAGGTCTATGGCTCGGCTTGCAATGTCGTCACTTCCTTGAATTACCACCTGGATGAGAGGAGACAATGAGGAAATTGAGTCCAACAGCGTGCTGCCTAAATTTGCAAATGCGAGCCTCGGTTAATAAATGTGCTGCTTGAAATAAGTGACAATATTTGTTGAAGCTAAATCTTTCTCAAAGAGCAATCCAGTCTCAGTCAGCATGAATATCTGCTGAAATAAATGCAAGCTGTTATGAGCTTCCGATAGTAAAGTAAGTGCTTTAAGTTGACACCCCATAGACATGTTATAAGCTCTTAATTATAAAGGAAACAATACAGCAGTTCTTTAATTGGGAGTCGATTACAGACTGCTAATCGGACTGGCTGACAACACCTGGCTACATAAGCATTGAAGAAGCTGTACCACCTATTAGTTGGTTGTATAGAAGCATTATGGGTATGTGGTAGACAAAGAAACCACAAAAAGCAAGATCCAGACTGTAAACACAGAGTCTACCATGACTAGCAAACAATTAGTCGCTAACGCTAAAGTTAGCCTGTGGTTTGCACCCTCCTATTGCCAATGAGCTATTTCAGAGCAATAAAACATTTTTTCTTTACATTGCAACATCTATTCTCATCTTAAAATGATTGCTTTTTGGCATTAGGACCACCATTAATTGAGACAAGCAAGAAAAGGGCAACAAATGGACAAGATAAATCTAAAATAATTGCACCGATTACAGATACTAAGCGGCTTATAAAATCTTCCCTTAATTTCTGAAAGAAACAAAATATGCCTTGTCTGCCCAAAGACCAGTACACTATCAGTCATCGTCTCATGAGCTGGACACATCCTTACATTCCTAGTCAACAGGAAAGACAGAAATTAATAAAAGACAGACAAGACTCAAGCGACTGTGTGCTGTGAGAAAAATACTGCAGCACAGCATCGAGCGAACAACACTGCAGTAATCAGCCCCTGGGTGCTGAAGGGCCATCTTTCTGTGCTTTAACCAACCTGGGTTACCTTCAGTCATCTTTTCTCAGTCAGAATTTAATCTATTTTTGAAAAAAGTGTTTCTCAAAAAAAAAGAGCAAGTTTACATTTTAATCATGTGAATCAAATATTGTATATTGTCAAGCCTTCTGAGCTAAATGTATTTTTACATCCCTGTAATTATTCAGTTTCTATAGATAAATTTTTAGACAGCTCAAGAATACATTACGTTGCCAGTAAACCTTGAATTCCTTTCAGCTAATGAGGCAGCTTCTATGCTTTAAAACAAACAAAGTACATAATACGTAGTATTGAAACCATTTATCAGCCATCAATAAGGCAAACTGTACGGGTTAGAGACAGCTGAGCTTCTTTCAACTTCATATCCAATTAAAGTTTTGGAAAAATAATCAAACCAGACAGTTAAAGTCCAATAACTACATTAGATTTAGGGACAGAAGTGATGCCCATGGTGATCGAACTGTAACAACTGTCAGACTAATATTAGTTAATTGATTTAATATGCTAGGCAGATCGTACAGATCCAGAAGCATGCATGTGATTGTTGCAACTACTCTCCTCACCCTCCACAGATAGTCTAAGCCGATTAGTTCCAGGTCATCCATCATGTAGGCCCTGCGTTTCGCTACCAGCTTGCCCTCCCTGCAGTTGACAGCCTTGAAGAACCTCTCAAAGCACTTCATCCCGTTCTCTGTCAGAAGGGACGGATCCAACTGTAACACGTTGTTCTCGAAGAAGTCCTTGTTGATGTCTGGGTCTAGGTCTGGTTCATCCCCCATCAGCTTTGAGTACCTTTTAAATAGAAGTAAGCAACATAGTAAACTTCTGAGAAAAATGTCCCAGGACAGACCCAAAAGCCAAAAGATCTGAATAAAGTGGTACCATTTGAAGCAGGCCTCACGGTCACACAGGAACACAGCGTTCTCAGCCAGACACTTCCAGATCTGCTTAGCCTGAGGAGCACACAGCCACAGCTGGCCATCTTTTAATAGGAACCTGGAAATAAGAAACAAACTCTATAGTAGACGCTCCTCTCAGGAGTTCTGTCTCCATACAAAATTGGCCCTTTAAGGAATTTGCTGAGACGTCAGCTTTTAGCCACCGTTTCGGCAGCGAGTGGCATCACCGATCAGCGCCCACGGCAGCAGAGAATAATAAAGAGATTGACAATGGAAGAAGCGGGACTGGTTGTCGAGTTTCTGTTTGCCATGTTGTTCTACGCCGAGATGGTCGGTCCACTTGTCGTAGCTTTTCTCATTTTCTTTTCCTTCCATGCTGCTTTGCTGGCAACTCTTCCAATTTTACAAATGTCCAATATAATTCCCCACTGAGTTACAACCAATCAGCATGAGTTAACCAGCAGTCCCGCCCAGCGACTCTACGAGTACATACCCCAAAGCAGGGACTCGTCTGGTTCCTGAAACGGCCCAGAAACGGAGACAAGCTTATACCGTGAAGGTCAGCTAGAATAACCTGGCAGTTCCAACAGTGGAAACGGGCCTAATGGCAAACTGGTCAATTTTGTAACAAACCTTTGGCAACTAATTATGACCAACCAAGATTAATTTCTGCAATTTGTATGTATTGTTAGTTCGTGTATGTACACTAGCTTTTCTTAATCGTTAATTAAAATTCATTGTTATACAAAGGAAAGGACGTACCTCAGGAAGTTAAGTCGCTCCTGTACTTCTTGGACATGACTGTAGCGGCTTCCTGGTCTGACTGTTTGAGGGTCAAACTCTGCTTGCTCTTCTGAAAAATAAAGCACACATAAAAAACAAAAATCAGACTGCAGACAGTACACACCCAGAGGAGTTTTCAGCTACTACGAAAAGAAAATCTTGAACTACCTTTTGACAACTGCCTCATGGTCTCCATGTAGGCCGAGAGATTCTCAGCCACCAAAGTGACCAGAGCATGGTTGTGCTGCAGCTGGTTGATCAGGTCGTGGCGATAAAACACATGAGGGCTTCTCTGCGTTTGACTGAAACAAGAGAGGAAGAAAAGTGGTTGATGTACAGCTAAAGGCAAATAATAGGTGAGAAAGCCAGAAAACATAAGCGAGAAACTGACAGCAGAACCGAGTGTAACAACGCTGAATGTAACCCGATTAATAAAAAACACTGTACCTTGATTTTTCATTTGATACAGTAGGTAATACAAAGAGTAACTTTTGGTAGATGTTGGTGTATATTTGCGTGTTTAACCAGCAGAGAGGTGGTATCAATAAAGCAAATTTCTAGCCTTGTTTCCACACAAACTGGATGAAATGAAACCTTAATTCAGGCAGTTTTCAGATGGTAAAAAAAAAAAAAAAAACCCACAACATATAATCTTACTGTTTTTCTGTATTCATACAGTGAATCCAGTTCTTAAAATCCAAGCATTGAGACAAACAATGCAAAAAAAAAGAAACTGAAAACATGGATCCAAGGCATGAAATTTCCCCGATACATTGCATTGAATGATTTGAAGTGAAAGGAACTGGCCGGAGGAATAGTAGGGCTTCATCTCAAAAGGACTTTTTAATAAACATCAGAAAACTGTACTGTGTGGACTACACTCTGTATGCACTACAGCTCAAATTTGATAATGACAAACTGTCTAAATCTTCACTAAACTGAGAACATTTGCTGCCGGGTAACTTAATGCACACGTTTGTTTGACTTGTTTAATCATACTTTCCCAATTAAACATGTTATGTGTTGTCAGGTCCGGTCCTTCTAGCCAGTGATACTTAAATTGCTTAAAGAATGCACCTCAACAACTTTAAAGAACCTGAGGAAAAACTGGAATGGCGTTATGTATTTGAAGTCATTAATGAAAACATAACTTGCTAATTAAGAAAAAAGGGGGCTTTTATATATTATCAGCACTTCATCCAGTTTAGTTTATAATTGGTATTAAACCTAAAGTTCAATTTCAACGGCTTCATATTTAGTAATTTTTTTCCAAATGCATAACACGTGCCCATGCGTTCATTCTTATTTCTCTTAACGCATCGTATAACAAGGTCTGAATACATAAATAGTCATTTGAGATGAAACCCAGAGAAGAACTGTTCAAGCTGATTTGTGGCAAAGATTTATGTTTGATGAAGTTTAACATTGTAAACATGTCAAAGAGAAAGTGAGGCTTGACGCAACAAAAGAAACAGGAAGAACCCTAGAATTGGCATAAAAACTTACCTCGCTAAGTGCGTTTGTATGTTAATTGGCATTTTCTTTCTGGAAAAACAACAGGCATGTCTGCTACATATTTTCTACATTTACTAAAAATAGTACTTGAGTACTTAAGAACAGTTACACTGATGCACATTATTAGCTAAAGTCCATTTAGGTCTTTAAATATTTTTGCCTTTTAGACCACCACTGCGCAAAAAAGATACAACATAATAATGGGCTACTCAGCAAGATCATGTTAGAAGGATTCAATCTGATTGAGACGTACACAAAAGCTGTGTTGCCCAGCTTTATTTACAAACAGTGAAAACTTATCTTGCAAAAAAGGAAGTAAAAATAAAAAACCAATGTAGAGTCACTATTATTAGAAACAAGTACAATGTCTCTCCAATCTGACAAAAGTGATTAAAAACAATAATGAAACAATGTATAAAAATAAACTCTTGCTTGCCGACATGATAAATAAAAAATAAAAGAAATCTACTTGAACTTTACCTGAGGTTTTGAGGAGCTTCTCCAAAGAGGCTACAGATTTCCCTGATTTGCTTCAAGGCAGGGATAACCCACTTGTCATTGGTTCGAAGCTCTTCTATGAAGCGGTCAATCCACTGAATCTTTTGCGTGTCTCTGTCCTGTGGGTGGAAAGAAAACACGCTCTATATGTAACATGCGAATGAGCATCCATTTGTTACGTTCACTAAAAAACGGTGAATGGGTTACCTGTGAGCAACTGTAGTCCAAGATCTTGATGTGAGCACTAAGAGCCTGATCCATGATGTCCACAGGCACATCGTCGCTGTGTGCCAGGTTCCAGAGCAGGTTGAGGACCTTGTGGGCCATCACGCCATCCTTATCGTCCTCGGCCAAGCGCCGGATTAGTTCAAGCAGTTTTTCACGCTGCTTCTTGCTCGCATTGGTCCAGCTTGCCTACCAAACAGAAGAGGAATAAGCGAAGGCAGAGCTGTAATCAGGATTTATCAGATCAATGAACTGTAATGAAGCAAAGAATTTCAATTTGATTAAACCAAAAAAAAAGAAAAGATAAAGAAGAGAAACATCAGCAGTTACATATTCTGCAAGCGAAGAGAAGAAAAAAAAAATTACCTTGAAGCAGTCGAATAGATGATCTAGCTGCTCGGGTGAGAAGTCCCACGCCAGCTTGGCCAAGAGATCATGGACATTCTTCACAATAGCTTCATGCTTGCCAGCCTGCACATGGTCACAATATAGAAATACTTGAACATTATCCAAGAATAATGAGATGAATGCCTCATCTGGCCCAAAATTATAACAATGTTAGGCTTTAAAAGTGAAGCAGAGGTGTTGGGAAATAACGTGCCAAAAAATGACTGTCATTCCTTTTAAATCTAACTGCTAACATTAGCTCAGTGTACATATCGTTTGGGCGCACTTCACCTCTGGGAACTCTGGGAAGAACAAACCTGAAAAGGACCCAAATGCAAGCACCATAGAAATGCTCCAGCGGTCTTTGGTCACATTTACACAGGATTAAATTAGACCGATTCATTTCAAAAGTAAATCAATTCAATCTAGTACATTCAAAATTAGTGTTGTCAAAAAACAAGAGATTAACAGTGTTTACAGAAAAACTGGAACTAAAAACTTCTCCATTATTGTTATCTGCATAGCATGCTGCATAATTTAGATTTACAGAAACAAAAACAGACCCACAAAGCATAAAAATCAGGTTGGTAATTTGTTGACTGACAGGTCAGAAATAATGAAGGCGCATCTTTTCCAAGCCTGTTAACGCCAACGGTGTGCCAATTCACTAATCGATTAATGGTGATGTTCATAAATATTTAAAACATTACGTTTTAAACGTTAAAACATTGCCTTCAAACCCGCTGTGTAAATTACACGCTGCATGGCTGAAACGCTATGTGGCACACCAGACTTTTGTGTTACGGTCATTTAATTATTTTAATTATGAACGTTTATTAATCGCTATCGATTTGGCACGTTTCACATCGCAATTACTCGACTAAACAGTGAATCGGCACACCGCTAGTGGACACATCGCCCCTGAGATCCATCAGCTTATGGGAAAGAACTGTCTTTCAGCAGCTAAACAGAACAGAGCAAAGCAACGTAACGTTGCAATGTTTTATCCGTTTCAGCTTTAAACTCGTCTTTTATAGAAGAAGCTGGATTGGAAATGTTGGCAACCTTATGGAATTTTAAGAATTACAGTACATGTCTATGTTCTTTAGCCTATTTCACTCAGTTTAAATGTGTTTCTTGGTTTGTTTTTGTATTTCAATAAGAATCAACTGAAGTCAGTAATCGCCAGGTTAAAGCTTCACAAAACCAAGAGATTGGAAATCCATGACCATATTCTGAACTGTGCCTTTCTAAATGCAGCTTCTTAACATAACCTGCATACTAAATGGTGAATTTAAACATGGTTAATGAAAGAGCACCTGTGCAGCCCAGATGTTGTCCAAATCCTGCATGGTAAGAGCCTTCTCTTTTATAACGAAGCGAAGGATCTTCTCCAGCTTCTCGACATACTGCGGCTGATGCAAACTGTCCCTCAGCACAATAGAAAGGATGTGGTTCTGCTGGATCCATTCCTGATGCGGGAAGAGAAGATTGACATGAGAGATTAGTTTTACAGACACAAAAGTCACGATAATGATGGCCCCAAATGTAGGGCTGTAAAGCCTGTGCTTACCGCCATGCGCTCCGCAGTCAGCCATTCCTCCTCCTCTGGGTTATGCCGATGAGTGTAATAGGAGACGCTGGAGATCACCTTGTTGACTTCGTTTAGTGCATTCATTTTGCCGTTAAAAGAAGAAATTTGTAATAACCTGTTGAAACAAAAAAAAATCAAATTGCCATTTGATCATTTTGTAGCTGTATAATAATGGAAACAATCAACTTTTAAAAAGAGACTTAAAGGCAATGCTCACCTAAGAATCATTTTTAACCTAAAAATCTCTAAATTCTTCACAGTCTCCTCCTGCCCTGGTACACGAGAAGCCAGATTCTTCAGAGACTTGATTATCATTGACAGTGCGTCATTTTTGGCTTCGTTCTTGGCCTCTTTCTTGAGCTCCTCGTCCGTAAGGTTCTCTAAAAACTGGGGAACCATCTCGATGACTGGAAGGAAGTACTTCTTCACTGTGTGCAATGTGAGGAACTCATAACACTGGCCAAAAGGCCTGCAACACAAAAGGACATCAAGTCAGGCCAAGCAGATACCACTGCATCACATTTTTAAAGGGGTATTTCACCCCAAAGTAACATTTAGCCTCTTGCTATATTCCACAGAGTTAGACATGTGAGAAAACCTTTTTGTAACCAGCCCAGTCATTCTCCTGATCTGGCAGGAGTCTGTTTGCTTTAGCTTAGCATAAACAATGTAAGTGAATGGTAAAAGCGAGCATTTTGTGTGCAAAAGTGATGAAAATTAGTCAATAAGGATCCTAATTATTTTTGATGACCTCAATAATCTTATCAATTGCAAATGAAAACAACACAGAGGACTTACAGGAGCCAATTTAGACTTGGGACTGGGTATTTTTCAGCACTTTTGCACACATGAAATGCTAGCTGTTACCAATCACTTACATTGTTTATGCTAAACTAAAGCAGATATCAGATTAGGAGATTGACTGGGCTGGTTACAAAATGCCTTTTCTCACTTATCTAACTCTGGGGAATATGGCAGCATTCTAAATTTCACGTCGGGGTGGGATATCCCTTTCAATCAAAGATGTGCGGATCACTGATCATTCGTGTTTTCTTACTTGATAAGTGCAGCAATGATCTGGACGTTCAGTGCTTGGCCGCTCATGAAGCGATCGTGCAAAATTTGAAACCCGTTTAACGTGCCAAATTTGTTTATTAAATCAACCAGCCAGCCCTGTGGACAAAAGACACACGGTTAACCTTAAAGCTTGGTTTATCGACTGCCATAATTTTTCACTAAGAAACTTCCTTATCTAATTATTTTATTTAATCAATTCATGTTTTCAAAAGGAAGCATCTAGAAAAACTGTGCCCCAAAAAATAAGATTTAAAAAAATAAACTGATTAAATACATCTATAGTGGCAGACCTCAGCATAGTGATGGGCTCTCTGCCAACAGAGGCAGACAGGCGAGGAGTGCTGCAGTAATGTTCACAGTGACCCTGAGCCCACACTACATTCCACCGTCTTTCACTGTAAAATTTCTGCTCCCTGATGTGTCAGAATTCTTCTTACAGTATTACAAGAATTAGTCTAAGATGAGGTTTAATATTTTGTTGTTTTTATTTACATACAAATCAGAGATTTTTTCTTTTGTATGAGGACTCTTTAGTCATGCCACAGTTATGACTTCTGCCTCAGACAGAAAGTTGACCCAATTTCCCAGAAGCAAATGAAAACAGCTAAATCTTTTCATGATTGTTAAAAAAAAA
This sequence comes from Valencia hispanica, assembly GCA_963556495.2. NCBI lineage: Eukaryota > Metazoa > Chordata > Actinopteri > Cyprinodontiformes > Valenciidae > Valencia > Valencia hispanica. The sequence goes on along the minus strand of OY747707.1, from coordinate 38,742,962 downwards.
TAAAAAATGAAGGGTTTTATATTTTCTTTAGCAAAGAAATAGAGTCCCTCTTATATGGAGATAAAGAAATATTTGGGGGAAAATTTTTTTGTTTGATTTAATTTCTGAGTTCATTCAATAGTCATGGTGCTTCACCTTGGGAGATCGTGGGTCAGGTGGACGAGCATAGAGCTCGTCGTCAGCCACCTGTGCTCCAGCGGGGACGGTCTCAGAGGGCCGTGTGCCGTTGTAAATGTGGAACTTGCAGTGGGGGTTAAGGGCCATGGCCAGCAGCTCCAGCAGCGGGAACCAGTCTTCAGAGAGCTTGGCCACACACAACTCCACCAAACGGTGTGTGTTATTAATGATACACCGCTGTGAGACAGAAACCGGGAAATACATTTAACATTAAGACCATGTGCACACGTAGCCGGGGTTTTTAAAAAACGAATATCCTCACCACCTCGTTTAGAAAAGAAAAAAAATCGCCATCAACACCTAACCGCATAAGTGCGTTGTTAAGCACATTCAGACATGCCAAATCTGTAGGGGGCAGTAGTTCCCCCAAATCCTATCCACTCAGAGTTACTTTCTATGTTCTAACTTCTACACAGAGCACTAATTGAGCTTGTAAAAACAAGTAAACAAGAAGCGCTTGGACTATCGAGGATGCCAACACATCTCTGAGGGCATAAATGCTGTTTCTGAGTGTAAACACAGGTCACACAAGTGATGTCGGAGCATTTTTGTCGTGAAAAGTGACGTTGCGGAGCCGAAAACCCCGCTTATTTCTGTCCACACGCAAACGCTTAAAACAGAGAAAACGCAGATCTTCACTTTGGCCGGAGTTCTCAAAAACATTCGTTTTCTGCGCCATGAATCTGCGTTTTCGTGTGGATGACAGGCCAAATTGTAGAAAAATATATCTTTGTTTTATGAGACACCCAGCTACGTGTGGACAAGGCATAAGACAAACAATATTAGTATGAATTGCACAAAATGCCCATGATACATTTTAACCTCTTTACTGGAGACAAATCCTCATGAAAATATGGAATGCAACAACCCCATTTCAGCAAAAGCAAGGATATATGTGAATAATCACTAAAACGCCAATACAATGATTATGACTTAATTGTGTGAAGTAACCAGGTATGTGCCTTTAATACGTTTCTAAAATTCCAAGCAAGCTTTTAAAACTTTAGTCTCAGAGCTACTGCACAGGCTACAGTAAATGTGTTTAAAGAAAAGCAACTGAGTTGAAAAATCAGCATTGGTCAATGGCAGGTTAATATAAGGTGTAACATGCATTCAAATAAAAAAAATCAGCATTGTTTGTAAAAAAAAAAAAGAAGCCAAAACCAAAAAACAGAAACCATTTCCCCCCCAAAGCCTCTTGAGGTTCCAGAAATCAATCTTCCTAAAAGAAAAGCCAACCTCGCCTCATTCTAACAACAACATTATTGATCACCACTTGAGCTGCTGTTTACCCTCACATCTTCAACAACTGAACATAAATTTCAATTTTAAGAACATGTTTTTTTTAAACATAAAAGATGAATGAAGATTTATTTAAAGATATGGTCCCGATAAACACTCACGTGTATCTCAAACTTCCAGCCGCTCACTGCCTCGTCTGTCAGGATTTTTGTGAAGGAAATTGTTAGACCATCCCGGAAAAACCTCTGACATGCCTCACATTTCACATCCAGTCCTGTGAGAAGGAAAAGAGAGAGAGAGAAAAAAAGATCCACTGAATGATGCTTCACCATTAACATGAAATGCTAACATATTTTTTGCATGTGGAACGTTCTCCTCAAATGACGCCGGGGTAAAAGTCTTAAGGAGACTTTATGCCTTTAATGGAGATAAATGTGTCATTACAGATAGAAAAAAAATGGTCATGAACCAAATATATTAATTCAGGTACTGGTCCTTATTCTGTACATACTTTTCTGACTGTCCACAGAGAGCTTTCAGTGTAAGAGATGAGGAAAGACTGCATATTTATGTTGTGCTTGAAAGCCTGTCCATATTAAACAAATACTAGTAAGGTTTCAGCAGAATGAAGAAACTGTATCAAGGCTGTCTCCAACGCTCACACTTACTGAAAACTCGCCTCTTTTTAAGATTCCCAGAAACAAGTCTTCTTGACGATTTAAAATGTGATGATTGGTCATTTCAGCTGACAAAATATGTCACTTTATCTTACGACACGTGGGCTATTACAAGTGCTTTTTCAGGCGATACGTTCGAGTTAATCGAGTAGTTCAAACAATAACTGCTTCATACGTACGTCACTTGTAAAAAAAACATGAAAATGATATTTTGAACAAATATATCTAAACCCAAACATTTTCAGTCTACTAAGACAGAAAGAAAGATTGTGTTACTTTGTCTAAATGAGGAAATTTGAGGGGGGGGGGGAAAACAGACTTTTCTGTACACATTACTGTTACAATTATGAAGTAAAATATTCCTTTTTATTTCTCCGTCTGCTCAACCCTTTAGTAACATTAAGAAATGGCAATTCTACCATTGACCTGCTGCCCCATGAAAACAAGAAGCAGACACTTTGGTTTGGACTATTTTAGCAGTTACTAGGGGATCTTCTGCTGGAAAACGCTGAAGAACGGGGATGTCTGGAATGTCGGCTTTGGCCAATTAAGAAGCAGGACGTGATGCATAAAGTGTTAAAATTTGTTATTTGTTTTTCAAAAGGAAGTCCCTGATGGTTGCTTTTGCAATCATATCAATGCCTTTGTGCATCCACAAGATTAATAGGACAGTTTAACAAAACATAAAACTCAGGAGAACATTAAGCAGTCACTTATACCAGCACTTGCACTTAAACACACACAACTGCTCCAGGAGATAAGCTGCTATTTTTGCACATTTTCCCTCACCTGATGATCTAGCAGGGGGCTGGATTGAAAACCTCTTTAAAAAAAAGGGACAGCATGAATACTTGAGACATTTCTGTTCTCACAATCAGAGCTCTTGGGAGATTTTGTTTGTTATTGATAATATAGTTGACATCAGATTGATTTGTTTGTTTGTTTGTGCACAGTACTTTAAGAACTCCACTAGCTCTAAAGTGGCATTTCAAATACAGGAACCAAGCATAATTTTCAGTATAAGGAGTAGGGCATAATTAATCGACGATCGATTAATTGATCATTAAGAATTTCATCGACAACATTTTTTTACCGATCAATTAACATGTTCTGTTGCGTAGTGTGAGTTTTGAAGCAATGCAATTAATTTTGCTATGTGGCAGTAATTAAACTCTTTACCACACGAGGACGATGACTGAAAATAAAACCCACAGGCCGACTCAGTTTCTTGCGAGTTTCTGTGTATTTCAAAAGTAGCATTGTCATGAAGAGGTCGCAGCAAAGTGTGGCGTGGGACCACTTTGACAAAAACAAAAAATAAAAAGTCTCGGTTCACAACCAACATTGCGAAGCTGTGTATAAGTACTTGAATGCATTTCCAACCCTGGTTAGAAGCGGAGCATCCTGCTCTTGGTCTCAACCTAACATTAAGTCGGTGTTAGCACGGAGGAGCCGAGATGCAGAACGAGCAGAGAAACTTACTCACCGATTACTTTCTGAGGGAGGCTCCGCCACCCCTGGATTGCACCCCTACAGACGTGGAAAATGAATTAAACAAGATTCCAGAGGCTTGCCAAGTTAGCACGGAGGTATGTGTGTATATCCCTCACAGCAGGTGATCTCGGCGCTGCAGGTCAGACGCGACAGCAGCCTGGCTTTCGCTTCTGACCCCAGCGCATGCCAACATGCTCATCTTTCTCAACAAAAGTCAGTAGACTGATGCTAAAGTTATATATAAATTATGGTTTCTTTTGTTTTTGTCTTTTTTACTCTGTTAATGAGCCTAATTCATTGTTAGGTACGCTGATCTCTCTCAACCTCTTTCTCGACTCTTTTTGCCAAATGTAACACAAAACCATCAGACCTATAAGTATTTTTTTTAATTAAGTAATTGTTTAACATGATTTTTTTTTCTTTTTTTGGAGAAGAAAAAAAATCTGAGCGTCAGTTGTGTTAAAGAGTACCGTCTTTTAGCTGTCGGCTCCGCTGCTTATTTAGCATATTTTCTTTGTGCAACTACTGTAAATTAACTGCCACAAGAAGTGTCCCACTTGTAATGAAGATCTCAACGAGGAAACACGCTATTTTTCTATTCTCACGGCATTTTAATATAGCCTATGAACACTGAATTTTAATATAAAAATGTCAATGATTAATCAAAAATCGATTGTTATATTCTCCCGATGATCGATGAAGACAGTTTAATCAAATGCCCATCCCTAATAAGGAGTTTGGAACATGGTCAAACATAGCACAATATCTTTCAATTTCTGGACGGATTTTCAGTTTGAGCCATTTTGCCAACTTACATCAAATACAATTGATTTTTAACAAGCATAAAAGTCTTGAAGTAGCTATGCTTTTCCACAGGTTTAATCGATTTCTGGGAGACGGATTGATGCCTGCTCACACCAGCTATCGAACACTCTTATGGAGAAACCTTATATGCACCGGCATGCTCACATACACACAGATGTGGGGTCTCTGGTGTTTACAGATATATTCTTGGGCTGAGGTTATCGTGACTAGAGCTTGATTAATCGGTACCATTAGTTTTTCTGTGACATCGTTGTTGTATTTTTATATCAATTTTTGCGTGTGATGTGGTTGTGTAGTTCTTAGTTCACAATGTTTGTTTTGTTTTGTCGATGTTCCTTTTTTTCTCTCTCTCTCTCTGCCGTCCTGTGTGTATGGAGGCAAACTTCGATGTTTTCCTGTGTTTTCTTTGTTCCCTTTCCTCTCTTGTATTTTCAACTCACCCTCTCTCTTGACTTATTGTTTCCTACCTCTCTTCTTCATCTTCTTGCTTTCCCTTAATTGTCCATCTCCGTCTCCATAACATCAGGAAATAAAAACCCCAGCAATTCAAAATAAAGATTTTTCACACATATTTATCAAGTGGATGACTATAGCAAAAGCTGTAGTGCTCCGCTTGTGAAAGTAAATCTGTTGGGCTTCTACTTGGTACTCAGACACTAGTTCTGAGCTCCACACTGGACACGTAAAAAAAAAAAAAAAAAAAAACTCTCTGGCATGGTTAGAAATTGAGTAACTTTTAAGACAAAAAGCCGCTGAAAGTGAATGCAACAAAGCATTGACTGACAAAAAAACAAACAAAAAAAAACATTCTGAATTTCCTACCTTTTTTACTGAGGTCTATAGCAGCTTCCAATAGGACTTCTAACTCTCCTTTTGGCAAAACTGGAACCACCCATCGAGGCCTAAGATATATAAATAAAAGATAAATCAGCAGAGATCCCAATATAATACGTAAAAAAAAAGCTATAACCAGTCCATAAACATTGTTCAGCTGCATTGTAAACCCTTTAATGCCAAGTCAGTAATGAGGGTAATTGTTGTACATTAGCATAAATATCTAGCAATCTGTTTCAGACGAGGTTTTCGACTTAAATGTGTAAACAGCCAACTAAATTAGAAGCAACATAGGATAAAATTTAAGATTTAAATTTTTTAACAGCAGCAAAACTATTTTCCTGTTTCAGAAATGCGGACCAGGGTTTTGGTTAGGACTGACTGGTAGACGAGCAAAATACCTGTTAATCATGTCGTCCAGCTTTGCCAAGTCAGTGTGAGGAAAGGCAGGCTCCTCCTCTTCCAGCTGCGGGGGTCCTTCGCCCTGGCCCTGCTCATCTGGTGGGCTCACGGGAGAGTTCTCAGATGAATTTGGAGATGAAGTCTGGAAAGAAATGAATGAGTAGACATTTTAAGAAGCTTTAAAATACAGGTGGGAGAGCAGTGGAACACAAACACGCTTAAATGGATTGCATCATGCAGCAAAGATAACAGCTACAATATCATAGATGGATCTTTTTAACCTGGTACCATATATGGAGAGAAAGTGTTTTGTTAATGTTGAATTAGATCACTTTACCATCTTTCCTTTTTATGTTTATAACAAGGATTGCAGAAGATTAGAAAATACTGCGACTGCTAGGTTATTGGTAAATAGTGCAATAAGGCCAACAGTTGCGTTAGATCTACATTTTCATCACCTCCTCCTTTTCTAATCCAGCGTTCTGTCACCGTTGGCATCCAGGGTACCGAAATGTGTGTCAAGTGTGGGCATCTACTGCAGTAAAACTGAATCCAAAGGGCTACATGTATCACTGGCTTCAAAGGTCCATAGTCCTTACGTTTAAAATGTATATAACCCTAAACCAACTTGAATAGGCTTAAAACTCTCCAGACATCTTTCTCTTCTGTTCTAATTATGATTGGAACAACCCAATGTTGCCTTGAAACTTGAGTAGGAATTAGCATAAAGGGATGGATCCCACCAGAGGAAACTCTTAAAAAAAAAAAAAAAGAAGAAGAAAGAAAACCTAAAATGATGAGGGAAAGGCCAAATGATTTATTCATCTCAAAAAGGGTCATAGAAAGGAATAAATTCCAACCTAGTATGGACTGAGTTGGCGATTTCTCCATCATTTAATGTTTCTGTTAAACTTGTTTTAAATGTCAAACTGAAAGTCCTCGTCTCAAGATACAAACTAAGGAGCCGTGGGTTTATGTTAACAGATGCCTGCTATTGTAAGAGAAACCAAGATATTTCTCTTTAACTGTGTAGCTATTTGGTTGGGAGATAAAAAAATAAATATATTAAGACCTACCAGCAAAACTAGAAAATAAAATACAATCCATACAGTGGAAAACACAATATGGAGTGTATTTTATTAACACAGTTGTGTTGTGTTGGCTTGGCTTTATCGTAAGACTGTTAAGTTTACTGTTGTACACACCTTCACAAAAAAAAAATAAGAGTCTACATTTACATGTTTACCTTTACTTTACTGGAACTAAACATCAAACCAAACCTATTTGTGTAACTTCCTCAGGAGACCACTGGATCTTTTTTTATAATCAAAGACATCCTAACATTCTAGGACAGCTAATACAAAAGTATTACCCCGGGTAACACAACCTCTCTAACTGTATGGTGCTTTTTTATTTATTTATTTATCTCCTCTATTATTATGAATTTTCTTTCTTTTTTTCCGGCAGGGGGTGGTAAAATACCTCCATCCAGATCCTATAGAGCCATGGGTCAGAAAAAAAACAGGTCCTATTGAGGCTTTGTGGTCCAGTTTCTTTTGTTTTGGCGAGTAGCTGAACAAACATACAGGTACAAAGACACAGGTGTCCTTCCTAAAGAGCTTTTTCTTTTTTTTTTTTTACAATACCTGTCAATTCATCATAGCTATAGTGTTTGCAAAACAGACCAATGCTCATTTATCCCTGCTGACCCACAGAAAATAATGAGCGAGGGGGTCATCTGTTCAAAGTAGAGACGTATTAATTGGTATGAGGGAGAATCCTCAAATGAAGCAGATCTGATGAAACATCTTGTGAAGAACCAAGGGCAAAAGGATTTTCCTCTTGTTTCATAATCTCAAACAATGATAATGAGAAGCTGTGTATCAAAGAGGAAAGGAAGGATACACATTGTTGAGTGGGATCTGTATCTGAGAAATATAAAATGTGGGGGAGTACGTTTAAGGCTCCTTCTGCTTGGCTGACCTACATAGGCAGCTTGCCTCACATCTCAATACAGCTCATCTCTAACCACCACAGGCCTGCATGTGCACGCCCCCCCCCCCCCCCCCCCCCCCTCCCCTTCAACCATCACTCTGGAGTCTATTCATTCATTCCCTCTCTTTTACTCTCTTCTCTTTTCCATTCCCTTCTCCCCACCCTTTTGGTCCCAACTGGCATCTATGTGTTGCTAGGTCCAGGCAAAACTGGTTTAAAACGACAAATATATATACTTTGCTGGACTAATAAAGACACACACTGAATACGGTGTAGCTGGTAACATATGAAGTTTGATACAGAGTAGAAAGAGGTTACGGACCTGGTTCTGTGGCACTGGGGGTTGGCTCTGAGCATCAGGTGCCTGGCCCTGGCCCTGACTGTCATTGCCCCCCACCGGAGAGCCACGCGTGGTGGCCGTCATGCTCGCCACAGGGCAGATCTTGGCAATCTTGGCCTCTTAGGGAGCGCTGGCCAGGAGGAAAATCACAGCCACCTCAGCTGTATAGCAGAGGGAAGAGAGCCCGAACACACGAGAGAGGGTCGCAAGCACCTGGAGCTCTGGGTGTACCGCTGAGACCATTGCATAACCTGGTGGATGGAAGAGGAGCAAAGGTTAGATTTATGGCTGCTTAATTCTTTTTATACTTAAAAGCTTTCTTTACTTTTATCCAGAAACAAACACTAATGGGGTGCAATATCTCTCGTCTAAGGGTGAAGGATATACCTAAAACAACAGCATATTATGATTTTATCACAGTTTTTCTGTGTAGTTTTTAAAAGAAAAACAGAACGGAGCATTTAGGACATAGAGCATTTCGGGGCAGATTTTCATCTGTTGGCGATATTTTCCCAACTTGTGTCGACTACAATGAGAACATATAACAAAATGCACTCTTATACGTAAAAAGGCGTGACGGGAAAATTAAACGGCACAGATCCTGGTCTCTTTTTTTAAGCAGATTGGTCGCATATTCGAATCCTTCTTAACGTAATAGTATCATATCACCAGCCTCTACTTACCAATGCTTACTGACAACCTGGGAGGACTTAGCGCAACTGGCTAAAAGGTCAAAATTTGATCGAAGACATTTCACTTGTGCATCATCTTTCAATCACAACTTTAAAAATATTGAATCATCCCATCACCTCTTTAATCTCACGGAAAGCCTTTAATGGGTGATTTCTTTCTAGGATCTGGTGTTATCTTTCTAAGAGGATCACAAACGACTCCTGTGGGCATTTACAATTCTGCAGCTATAGCTCTTGGGTTGAACAGATATAACTCCCACATTTTCATATTTGTAGCAGTTACTTTGACAATTGAGAAGAACTTGGCAGCAGTTTTTAAACTGGATGAAATACATAGTTTATATTCATTCAGACTCTAGGACTAAAACGTTCTTCTTGGCAAGCAGTGTCAAAAACATCCAGTTAAAATATTTGTGCAAATTCAATGTGTCTCGACTCTTTAATTGTTGCACTTATCTAAATACACAGGCTCTGGGGCTTGCAGACAAGAAGCCCTTTGAGACGACAGAAGAAAAGTCTGCTTAACCCCAGGCCCTAATTTTAATTAGATAGATGAATGACTGGACAAACCTGTGCTCATATAAACTCCAGTATATCATTATAAAGGATTTTCTTGCACTTCAGCTTTCTTTACTTAATTTCCCTCTGGGATCAATCAAGTATTTTTGAATTGAATAGAATTTGAATGTACTATGCAAAGGATAAATACATTACAAAAATACCCTGAAACACTTCAGACCTCAAATCTGATTACAACAGAGAAGAAACTTCTTTTGATATTGTTTTCAAACTGAAGCGTGGAGACAAGAATTCAAAATAATTTCATATTCCACCTAATGGTACATCAGGATACCTGAGCTGAGGCAGTCAATGTAAGTAATATAATACTGATGGAGTCAAAACTTCCTGCAAAACTGCCGGGCACAAGACATAATCCAAGGATACAAACACATTCTGAGACAAGTATACACACTTATTTACTATATTAAACAAGTTTATAGGAGGATCCCACACATTACCAGATCATTTGGGTCAAACCTTGCTCATTTCTAAGGTTTTGAACAGGATTTATTTTCTTTCTGTGTAAAAGGACAGAATTAGAGATAATCTGTGAGCCGTTATTCTCCAACAGCTGTTGGAAAAATCTTTGAGCACTGTTCAAATGTAACATGGGCTGAAAGGACACAAACTGCAAAGGCCTCATATCTGATATTTTCCCCACTGCATAGGATGACTGTGCAAATACACTCCTGTTCTGTTTCCAGCAGATCAGTTGTCTAATCAAACAAACATTATGAGATTCAGCAAGGTTATGCTTCCCGACATCTGCCCATTTCATCCATGTAGGCAACTAACTTGTTTTGAGTTAGAGTCTATAAAATAAACTAAACCACATAAAGAGAAGGGAAATGATTTGCATGTCACGCTTGACCACCTAGCCTTAAATTCTGTCAAATATCTCTAAAGCTTCCAACTGCCTTTTGATTTCTACACTCAAAGCTACCACCATGCAGCCTCTATGAGGGGGAAGGACAATACTACATTGTTCATCTGCTATACATATCAGTTAATGAGTTCAATATCGGCAAAGAATCATACGTCAGAAAAATCATCATTTCAATTTATCGTACTGCCTCTGCTCAGCTGAACGTTCTGCCCAAGAGCACCAAGAGTTTATCAGATCAACACGCCAACGCAAACCGGTGACGAAATCAGGACGACGATTCTGACACACATTAAATAGTAACAAGTAAAGAGAAACAAAACCTGAAAAGGGACAAAAAAAATAAACTAACTGTTGCAGCTCTTGCTGGTCTTTTATTGACAAAAGATATACTGTAGTATTAAGATTTACCTAATGAAACAGTGTTCTAGTGCTTAGGAAGTGAAACTGGTGTGTTCTACTATACAGGTGCAAAATGTCTCTTGCTTCAGCACATTAAATACTAGTTGTGTGTGCTGTAGAGACAGCGGCTATCTGCCCACATTGGAGACGCTGCAGGCAAAATCTGCCGTGTTTCAAAGTGTTTTCACAAGTTATTTAACTACTAACTACCTGCTTAAATGAGCAAGGGTTATTTTTTGACACAAAGAAAACTGTTTATGTTTGTTGCCTTATTAAAGCGACACAATAACAGAAACAGCTACAACAGCCGTCCGATTTAGTGCCCTGATCAGCTTTTTGTCATTTCTAAACATATTTTTCCTTTGTGTTGCAACTGCTTTAACTGATATCTCAAAACAATGTAGCAACAGATTTTCAACTGTGCCAAAAATATCATTTAACTCATGTCTGAGTCTGGGACTCAAAGAATGACTTGCTGACCTACGGCATTGGGCAAGTTCATTTGAATAGGTCAATTTCTATTATAATAAACCCAATTGGTTACATGTAATACATAAATGCAATACAGTACACTTTTACACCACCTAAATGGTAGTCAACTTATAGTCTATTTTAAGTAAATGTAGTTATATGGATCTAATAAATAGCTACTGGCTAACAGTCACCTAAGAATTATTTATGGCTTGATTGGGGCTCAAAGTCTCTTGTAATTCATAAAAGTCAACTCCTCTATTTTGGATCAGAACCAAACTAAATTGAGAGAATTTAATGCAAAGTCCTCAGAAAAAGTACAGTATGTTAAACTACATACAGGATACAGACATTTCTAAAACCATTTAGCCGAACCATTCATTAAAATACTTCCCCATGAAGAAAAATGGATGGATAAATACTGGAAGTACAGGAGAATGAAATGTTAAGTTTACAGGTAGGTAACAATATGACAGCAGATGGATGAACTCACTACATTGTTAATGTTATTTCCACTGACGGTGAGCTGGTGAGAAACAACATCTCGTTTCGACCAGGGTAATTCTTGCAAATATCATGTAAGAAGTGACAATACATTTCTTGAAACCTGAATTTGGAATAAGAACAGGTTAGATGGGGGATTCCCCAGGTGGTAATAAATGTTACCAACACAAACAAAACAATTTTGTCATACTTGCTTCCAATTGAATGTACACAATTTGAATTCTTAATTTGATCACCCTTTAAAAAAAAGTGATTAGATACTGTGGTATAAATGCAAAGCTGTATGAAACGCTCATGTTGTACATTTCTAAATAAAAATGTCAGCATTACATTTTTGAGACCAGATGAGACATCTGGACAGTGGTTGTGTTGCTCAATTCTATACAGCCACTAAATACATAAATCAAGCATTGTTAGTCATATTTTCTTCATATAGATGTTGTCTTATTTGTTATCAAGAGTTGGTAGTTATTATTACAACTCAAAAATAACCTCTCACCTCAGTGAATCATGTTTGAAAAGTGTGAAACAGGATATAATGGGTAGTGTATGCAACGCAAGCACAGATGAAGATTCCGGAGAATTTAGGTCATAAAATAAGGTGCAACGCCACTTTAGGTCCTTTACAGGCATCGTTATTGATGCTGTTGATAAATTGGTCCAAATAGAATTGGTACGTCTCTCGTTGAGTTCCCTCCAAACTAAAACGATCAAAAAGTTTGACAAGCACGCAGCAATATTACGTAATTTGTGCAAGGAGCGAGCATTAACAGCCGGTAGCTTTGGTAGTTAACGCCGGCTCCTGCGGTTAAGGTCTGGCTGGAAGGCGATCCGCCCAGACAGCAGAGCACCGAGGCGGTGGAGGCCTTGTCGTCCAAAGCCCACTGCGCTGTCACATACGTTCAGGCCTCGGCGTCCGTTTGGGCCTCGACGAAACATTCGCCCCGCAAATATGTGCGCCAAACGCTGACGATCTCCAACACACGCCGAAGCTGCTTCAAAAAATGACATTCCCGATTACCAACAATCACTCGACACACCGTTCTTGCTGACTAACTATGTAACAAGATCGCCATTTGCAATGAGCGACGGCCGTGCTAGCAGGAGCCAATCTAGACGGTTCGTGTTAGCCAGCAGTTAGCTAGCGATTTAACATATTTGAATTCAATAACTTGGCAGATTACCGACACGACTATATGTGCTGACATTCAAGCAATTAAATCCAACCCCTCCATTGACTTAACGACAATCTGCAACATTACGACTAAGTGAGCTAGCCACCTTTGCAAATGTTGACAGGGGAGGCGTCTATTTCCTGAAATCCAACAGTGTTCTGATACGTATTCGTAAAGTTAGAACAAGGGTAAAACATTAAAAAACATAACATACCGGCGGGTTTGGGGATAATACATGTTAGCAGTTGGATTGCTTTCAGAAAGCAATCGTCAAGTGAATCATTTAAACGAAACTGGATAGCATGTTCATGCCGCTAACTTGTAAACACGGGACGTTTAAAGGAAATGTTTCTTATCAGTGTAGACAGCATCGAGGTCCTCTTGCGGGTGGCTAACGTTAGCTTGAACTCGAAATTTAGAGGCATTTCGTTACGGCCACAAATCACATTGCATTCACGTTGACACGTTCGGTGATTTTTGGTAGCTACTACAGAAAGCAACATTAGCCATTAAGAAACAGAAGTATCTCTAAATGCAGCAACGTTACCTTGCACACAGCACCAGCTGACGCTAACAGCCGCTGGCTAACAATCAGCAGTCAACATACTGTGCTAAGCAGCTAACAACTCACCAGGAATTTGATATGACTTCCCCTCTATTCACGGGATACGTCCAGTCTCCAGCGATTGTGTCGTCGTATATTACATAAACGCGGCCTGTATGAGTGGCGGTTTCGCAGGGCACCAAAGCTGTTACTAGAAAAATCTAATTCCTACGGGGTTTTTTTCTCCGCTTCTGGGTGTTTTTCCTGCGTCACCGGCGCGGTAACAGCCCCCTAACTCTATCTAGTCCGGTTTCTGAGGCTTGTCACTTCGGTCCCAGCAGTCACTCACAACTCGAATCAGCTCAACATGGCGGAAGCGCAGTCCGACACAAACGCTTCTTAGTAAAACAGGCCAGACTGCTGTGGGAACTCCAACACTCCGGCAATGTCTGTGAGCTGGTTTGCTTCACAGCCCCGACTAGCTCTGCTTAACACAACACCCGCTGAATGGAAGAGCATAATACCCCACTGAATTCCGATAAGTGACTCCAGTTCCAGTAATGAAATCCATTCCGGGTTTTGACTTATAAAAAAGACAGAAACAAATGAACAGCTGTGGTACTTCACTATAACGCCCCCTATCGGATGGGGTGGCCATACACGTAGTTTTCTGTTTCCTTTCAAGAATATAAAGCCATCAAGCAACACCATATATAAGTAGTGTATAATGTGGCACAATAAAAAAAAAGAAACATTAAACAACTATATTTACCATGATCACAGTTAAATAGGAAATAATGAAATTGAATAAGTAAACATATTCTTATTTTTTTGTCAAATATTTTAAAATAAACGTAAATATTTAAGGTCATTACTTAAAATCTAATGCACACAACATTGAATTTATGTAGATGTATTCCGTATTTGTATAGTCTTCCATGGTTCCACTGTCGCTTTGCACCATGAAATACTTTAAACAGTAAACATCTGATCGGTGAACCTGCATTGTAGGTCTTTTTTAGACAAATAATTTCTGACCAGTGTATCGTTAGCGTTGAGTTATTGAGGCGTAAGACTAACAAAAATAAAAGCACATTTTTCATATGCTGTGACACATGACTGTAAATTATGAATCAAAGGGTAAATCTATTTTTCTGAATGCAACATTGTTTTTAATTACATTTATTAGGTATTTATTAAATCATTAATGTATTTGTCTGTTTAATTAAATTAATTATTTTAATCACTTCTTGAAATGTGGCACTTTTGGACCTCCTCAATAGATTCAAAATTGTGAGAATGCTTTTCCCCCCGTTTTTGTTTTGTTTTGTGATGGCCTGGCGACCTGTGTACCACACCTCTTGCCCAATGACCACTGGAGATAGGCACTAGCCCCCCCCCCCGTTAACTGTGCAATGATATAGGTATAGAAAAATGGATATATATATATTTTTTCTTTTGAACATCGTTGACTGGCAGCAAACATAGGTAACCTTTGGGCTAAATACAGTTACAAAGGTGACAATAATGCAAGTAATATCAAGCAAGACTTTTTTTAAATTAAAACAAGACAGACTATAGTTTTAATCATTATCAAACAATTATATACGGAGGTCTCATAGATCCTGTTCATTTCAGAGTCCATTCCCATTTTTTTGTTGAGCCTATTTTAGAGACCTTTTGTGGCTCCCTATTTGTTTTTAATAACTTATTTTTTAAAATAAAACTTTAACAGCACATGAAGACATCATTGACACCTATTATGTTTCATGCCCATACTGATATTGGTGAGATCAATGCTAATCAAGTGGGCATAACAAGAGACATGTGGGAGAGTGACTGACCATAGCATTTGGGAATTTGGGACAATCACCAAGTTTTTTCCTTAGAAATACAGGAAATTTCAACCCCCGTGTTATGAGGTTTAGGGGCCGCACAATATTTGTTATCAATACTTATTACTGTGC
Source organism: Valencia hispanica (assembly GCA_963556495.2). Taxonomy (NCBI): domain Eukaryota; kingdom Metazoa; phylum Chordata; class Actinopteri; order Cyprinodontiformes; family Valenciidae; genus Valencia; species Valencia hispanica. The sequence continues at coordinate 38,727,777 of OY747707.1, read as the reverse complement.
AAGCACACATAAGTTAACAGGAAAATTAGAAAACATAATGCAATTTTGTTTTTTGCTAATTAAAATGGAAATCCTACAGAAAAGACTGAGTGTAATAAGTTGGAAGGAATAATTTATCTATAAACAACGCTTGTTTTAATCACTCGTTAACACAAAGGAAAACTCAGGCAATCACATAACAGCAACTCAATGCGTTTAGGAATTTAGATGTGGTCAAAACTACTTGCTGAAGTTCAAATTGCTTTCCAAATCAAATCAAACTTTATTTATAAAGCGTTTTTCATACAAAATTGCATCACAAAGTGCTTTACAGATTAAAATGACCCCACATAAAACTACATTCCCATCCCTCCCCCACAGATTTAAAAGCATGGTCACAGTTATACCCCCCTCCCCCCAACCCAACTCCCATGCACACACACAGTTAAAAGCAACAGTAAAAAAGGACATTGGGCTGAGTGCAGATTAGCCATGCAAGGAAACGCCATCAGAGGAGCCATCTGCACCAGCAGGAGTAGATCAACAGCACCAAACGAGTCACAAACACAGGGCGCCCTATGGAGGCAAGGCCAAGACCCCCACCTCCACCCAGGCAGCTGCAGCCGACCACCGCTCCCGGGGCAGAGGGCTCCCACAGAGGAAACACTGGAACGGGGATTAAGATAACAAATTAAAATATAAAGATAAACAGTAAATAAATTTGATAAGATTAGATAGTAAAACACTGATAAAAAATAATCATTCATCACATCATTTAAAAATATTAAAATAAAGAGTAAATAAGTATGAGTTTATATAGTAACACACCGATTAAATTTGAACACTGATCAAATTTAGAATCATTTAGGGTAAAACATTGATAAAGTTTGATCAGGTAAAACATGCAGAGCAATCAAGCAGATACTTTTTTACAATTAAAAGCTAGGCTAAAAAGGTGAGTCTTGAGCCTGGTCTTAAAAACATGAACATTCTCTGCGGCCCTGAGGTCCTCAGGCAGCCTGTTCCAGAGGTGAGGGCCATAAAAGTGGAAAGACGCCTCGCAATGAGTGTGTGTCCTGACTTTTAGGATTACAAGGAGACGGCTGCCAGAGGAGCGCAGAGATCGCGAAGGTTCATAAGGTAAAAGTCGTTCTGAAAGATAAGAAGGCCTAAGACTATAAAGATACTTAAAAACCAGTAAAAGAACCTTAAAATCGATCCTAAGACACACGGGGAGCCAATGCAGTGATTTTAAGCCCGGTGTAATGTGCTCCCACCTCCTGGTCTTCGTCAGGACACGTGCTGCTGAATTTTGTAGTAGTTGTAAACCTGAGATACTCTTTTTGGGAAGACCAGAAAGCAGGGCATTACAGTAATCAATTCTGCTGGTGATAAAAGCATGCATTAATGTCTTCGTATTGGCCCGAGAGAGAATGGGGCGGACTCTGCCAATGTTCTTTAGATGATAAAAACCTGTTTTAGTAATATTTTTAATGTTAGGGATAAAAGTCAGCTCAGAGTCAAAAATCACCCCCAGTATTGATGAAGGAGGTGAAATCATTCATTTCAACCAAGGTATAAGGACTCTCATCTCTGAACACACAACACACTGAATGTTAAAGCAGATTTTTTCTTTTTTGTTGTTGTTTTTTTATATCTAAAGGACATTTGGAGCTTACTGATTGAGTAAATTGTTATTGATAGATTTGAGACAGGTAAGAAAAATATTAAGCATATAATTAACATAAATACAATTAAGTAGCCTTATGCCATTTCAGTTGTTACATTCAAATGTCATCTGTTTATGAATATTTTCCCACAAGCAGGATAGAAAAAGTTCCATTAATTAAATGGGAATGCTGTTCAAGTCGAGGAGTTTTGGCTTGGAAAATCCTTACATATCACTGTCATATTGTTCCACAAAATTCAAATTCAATTCAAAATTCAATTCAAAAATACTTTATTGATCCCAGAGGGAAATTAAGTGTTGGTATAGCTCATATAATTAAAACTTTAAGGAGTTGTTGTAGATAATGATGGCTGTGGGCAGGAAGGATTTCCTGTAGCGGTCTGTATTGCAGCGAAACTGAAGAAGCCTCCGACTGAAGACGCTCTGTTGTTGTATGACAGTCTCATGAAGAGAATGCTCAGGATTGTCCATAATTTTTTTGATTTTATGAAGAATCCTTCTTTGTATCATCATCTCCAGATGTTCCACAGTTGTCCCAAGAACAGAACCAGCCTTGTTTATCAGGTTGTTTAGCCTTTTTAAATCCCTGGCTCTGATGCTGCTACCCCAACAGATGACGGCTGAAGAGATTACACTCTCCACAACAGACTTGTAGAAGATCTGCAGCATCTTGCTGCAAACCTTGAAGGACCTAAGCTTCCTCAAGAAGTACAGTCTGCTCTTTCCCTTCTTGTAGACGGCTTCAGTGTTGCGCCTCCAGTCCAGTCTGTTGTCAAGGTGAACTCCGAGATATTTATACTCCTCAACCACCTCCACTTCTTCTCCCATGATGGAAACAGTGTTTGACTTATCCCTGTTTCTTCTGAAATCTACAATCATCTCCTTTGTTTTGTTCACATTCAAGGTGAGACGATTGTTTCCACACCATGTCACAAAGCGGTCCACCAGCTCTCTGTATTCAGCTTCTTGTCCATCTCTGATACACCCGACAATTGCAGAGTCATCTGAGTATTTCTGCAGATGACAGGTCTCTGATTTGTACTGGAAGTCTGAGGTGTACAGAGTAAAAAGGAATGGTGAGAGTACGGTCCCCTGTGGTGCTCCTGTGCTGCTGACCACCTGGTTTGACACACAATTCTTCAGTCTCACAAATTGTGGTCTGTTGGTCAGGTAGTCATTGATCCAGGCGATTGTTGAGGGCTCCACCTGTGTCTTCAGGAGTTTCTGACAAAGCAAATCAGGCTGAATTGTGTTAAATGCACTAGAGAAATCAAAGAACATGATCCTCACAGTGCTGCCTGCTTTGTCCAGATGACAGTGGGTTGGTTGAAGTAGGTGGATGATGGCATCTTCAACTCCAACTCCACAGCGATAAGCAAACTGCAGTGGGTCCTGATACATTCTTGTTTGCTTACTCAGGGGCGCCAACAGGAGTCTCTCCAGGACCTTCATGATGTGGGATGTCAGGGCAACGGGTCTATAGTCATTGATGACTGATGGGTGAGTTCTTTTGGGTACTGGAACAAGGCAGGATGTCTTCCACAACACTGGAACCTTCTCCTGAGTTAGGCTAAGGTTGAAGAGGTGCTGCAGAATCCCACAGAGCTCCTCTGCACAGGCCTTCAGGACTCTGGGGCTGACACCATCTGGACCTGCAGCCTTGTTCCGGTTCAGTTTCTCCAGCTGCCTCTTCACCTGACTTTTGGAGACAGACAAGTGCGAGGGGGAGGCAAAGGGGGTAGCAGCATTTCCTGACTTGGTTGAAGTCAAACTTGTGGAATTAGAAGAGTCCATGGCTGAGGTGAAGGTTGAATCCCGGAATTGCGCCGCTCAAGGTGGCAGCATGTTGGAGTAGCTCTGTTACTTTGGTTCATATTTTTTTCTTTTTTTAAACTTTAATTCTTCCATTTTTGGTAGAAACTTTGTTTTTGTGGACAATTGTTCTCTCTGGTTTTGAATGCTGTGCAGCTGGAAGGATTTTTGCTGATACTTTATATTTTTGGACATTTGTTATGATGCATAACCATGGCAACAAGGTGGTTTACAACTGGCAGCAGCTGATTAACATCACAAAAGCTCAAATAATACCTCAACTACAGCCACAAAACCCTGATGAGTTGAAAAGAAGACGCCATAGATCCAGAGCATCCTCTACATCAGACTGTCATACAACTACAGAGCGTCTTCAGTCAGAGGCTTCTTCAGATCTGCAGACTGCTACAGGAGATCATCCCTACCCTCAGCCATCAGCATCTACGACAAATCTTTGAAGGAACTTCCATAATGAGTTACAACAACATTTAATTTCCCTTTGGGATTAATAAAGTAATTTTGAATTGAATTGAATTGAATTGAATACAACCAGAACCGACTCAAAGTTGTTTATATAATTTAATTTGAGGCCAACCTCTTGTTTAAATTATCTATGCTTGATGTTGAATTTAATTTTGCATTAGACATTACACAGTAACAGCCAAGTTTTGTGGTGCATTCATAAGCAACCATCAAAAAGGAGGGTTTTACTCTTTGATCTATTTACATACATACATACATACATACATACATACATACATACATACATACATACATACATACATACATACATACATACATACATACATACATACATACATACATACATACATACATACATACATACATACATACATACATACATACATACATACATACATACATACATACATATTTTTAATTTATGATGCTGTTAATCTGATTTTCAAAATGAGGGGTTTTCTTTTTGTATGTGTGCAGCTGTTCTTTTTTTTAACCACACGACTTTGATTTCTTTAGAGTTTCCCAGGGAAAAAACAGGCAGGCACAAGTTGGCATGTACCTCAGGCCGGTCCTGAATACGTCAATACATCTTCTTGAAGGTAGGTTTAAATGATGTTAAAAAAAAAACTTTTTTAAACATGATTTTAACCTCTGTACGTCATACTTTGTGATATCAGATTATGACATTCATGTACAATAACCTCTGAGTGTCTGTGAGACGCGGCAAGACTGGCTCCAAACAAATGCGATTTTATCTGGTTTTGAATAGTTTTTTATTTTCAGATAAAAGACTGGGGATCATAGTTACATCTTGCTTTTTAACTTCGCTCTGTGAACTTTTTTCATCATCAGATGCTTTTATCGGGGGTGTTTTAATACATAAGCAGTGCGTGGACTACTTCTCTCCCCTCATCATGCCTTCACTTATCTGCAGCCCTGGGTATGATAGCTGTGTCAAGCTCAGTCAGAATGTTCTGGAGCTGGAGCAGTGGATTTCAACACTACACCAAATCCAGGAGCACAAGCGAGATGTGGACATTATCCTGGGCCGGACTCTCGCTGCCGCCAATAGTGTTCAGCTGGCTGACACAATTCCCTACCAGCCTGATGAAGCTGTGGAGAGGGGATCCACTGCTGGGTCTCCAAACAGTACCAAATGCCCATGTGACTTCTGCTGCAGAGGAGGACCGCTGGTTACAGCAGGGGGCAAAGCCAAAAGCCCTGATCAGCTCCACTGCGATCAGTCGCCACTGCTCTCCTCACACCTGCCTGCTGTTAATGAACAAATACAGTGCCCTGGAACCGGACTTTCCTCCTCTGACAGCCCCAGGCCCCCATCACTCTGTAGGCTCACCGCTCAATCCCTCCCAGTAGATGACGCAGCAGTCCGACTCCCGCAGCCCTCCACATCGTGCCAAACCCCGGACTGCAGCTGGAACTCGCCGAGGACACACTCTGGACTTGGTCATCACGTATGGCGTCTCCAAACGGTGTCCTCTGTTGTTGACTTGTCTGTCTCTGATCATTACTGTGTTTTTTAACATCCAGTGCTTTATCCAGCGGGAGAACTCTACGAGAACTGTCAGGAAACGTCATCTGACCCCTGAAGTGGCTGTTTTTGAAAAGACACCACCTATTGCTTTACCTGCCCCCTGTGCTTTTATCATCAGTGATTTTAACAGTAGGCTTCAGTCCACTCTCGACCTGCTTGCGTCACTAAAAGTTAAACGTTCACACTCAAAACTTGCATTGCCATCGAGAAATGAAAACCTTAAAAAGCAAAAGAGAAATTGCAGGGTGGCAGAGAGAAAATGGAGGAGAAATAAAATCACGATAAACCATCAAATATACACAGAACGTCTCAAAGCATACAATAACGCAGTAGGAAATTCAAGATATGCATACTTTTCAAAAATAATTTCAGACCATAAAAATAATCCCAAAATTATTTCTTCCAAAAACAAAAATTTTAACCGTGCTTCTAATGCATTTCAGAAAAAACCCTCACACGCTCCTCTGTAAAGGGTTTGCAGACCACTTCAGAAGGAAGGCAGACACCATCAGATGTAATATCTTATCCTCTCAAAGTAACATGGTTTTAGACAAATCTGAGCAGGTCTTTACCAAAGGAAGCGCTGGACAGTTTTGTCCTGGTAGAAGCTGAGATTCTTGATAAAGTTTTCTCCTCAGTGAGGCCCACCATATGTGTTTTGGACCAAATTCCCACTTTATTTTTTAAGCCATTTTATTGATCTTTTAAAGATGAGATTTTAACCTTGATGAATTGCTCCCTTCAGACGGGGATCTTTCCTGCCACCTGTAAAGTGGAGGTGGTGAGACCCCTGCTAAAGAAGAGCAACTTAAGTTTTAATGATTTAAACAGCTTTCGACCGGTATCTAACTTACCGTTTTCAAGCAAAATTTTGTTTGTTTAGAAAAACGTGTTTTAATTCAACTTAATGATTTTATTAACATTCATAATGTCCTAGAAAAATTTCAGTTGGGTTTTTGGGTGAACCACAACACTGTGACGGCCATTTTGAAGATTTTAAATGATATCAGATTAAACTATGATGCACAGAGGGTGACAGTATTGGTTCTCCTGGATCTAACCGCTGCCTTTCATACAGTGGACCACACTATTCTTTTAATCCGTCTAAAACAGATTGGCCTCTGTGGTGCTGTTCACAAATGGTTCACATCTTATTTCACAGACAGGATTTTCATGGTAAATTTAGATACCTACTCTTCTAAGGTACACAAGGTCACATGTGGTGTGCCCCAGGGTTCAATTTTAGGCCCAGTGCTTTTTAACCTTTATATGCTCCCTCTTGGCAGTGTCATCAGAAGACATGGAGTTAACTTTCACAGTTATGCTGATGATACACAGTTATACATCTCCATGTCTCCCGATGACACATGGCCAATGGATGGACTTTTTAACTGCATTTTAGACATCAAATCCTAAATGACCACCTCAGCCAGGACAGACTAAAGTTTTAGTCATCTGTCCTGAGGCTCAGAGAGAGTAACAAAAACTACAATCACTGTCTTTTAATCCTTCTTTACAAGAGAAGAACCTGGGCGTGATTTGTGATTCTGAGCTGACTTTTATCCCTCACATTAAAAACATTACTGAAATCGGTTTTTATCATCTAAAGAACATTGCCAGATTCCAACCCATTCGATTACTGTAATCCCCTGCTTTCTGGCCTTCCCAAAAAGAGTATCTCAGGGTTTCAACTTCTACAAAATTCAGCAGCATGTGTTTACACATTACACCCATCTTACATTCATTGCATTGGCTCCCTGTATGTTTTAGGATCGATTTTAAGCTTCTTTTAATGGTTTTTAAGTGTCTTAATGGTCTTGGTCATTCTTATCTTTCAGAACTGCTTTTACCATATAAACCTTCGTGGTCACCTCTGGCAGCCGTCCCCTTGTCATCCCTAAAGTCAGGACACACACTCACGGCAAGGTGTCTATCCAGTACTATGGCCCTCACCTCTGGAAAAGGCTGCCGGAAGACTTTAGAGCCACAGAGAATGTTCATGTTTTTAATAGCAAGCTCAAGACTCACCTTTTTAGCCTAGCTATTAACTGATTATCATTTAATATAGTCTGTTTAATTGCTCTGCATGTTTTACTTGCTTATATTTTATCAGTGTTTTACTACATAGTCTTATCATATGTATCCACTGTTTATTTTTCTTTTTTTAACTTGTCATTTTAATCTTCCTTCCAGAGTTTTCTGTATGGGAGCCCTCAGCCTCGGGAGCAGTGGTCGGCTGTGGCTGCCTGGGCGCTCTCCAGGTAGCGCTTGGTGGAGATGGGTGCCTGGGCCTTGCCTCCTCTAGGCACCCTGGGTCAGTGCCTTGGCAGCTGCTGTTGATGTGCTGCTGCCAGTGCAGATAGCTCCTTTGATGGCATTTCCTTACCCTACCTGGCTCATCTGTACTTTGTCCAATGTCCTTATTTATTATTGCTCTTAAGTGTGTGTGTGCATGGGGGTTGGGTTGGGGGGAGGGATGAGAATGTGGTTTATGTGGGGTCATTTTAATCTGTAAAGCACTTTGAGTTGGAATGTTTGTATGAAAAATGCTTCATAAATTCAATTCAATTCAATTCAATTGAGTTTATTTATATAGCGCCAATTCACAACAGATGTCATCTCAAGGCACTTAACAAGAAGTCATTTCAATACCTTTATACAAACATTCCAATCAGTTAAAAAGTTTCCTATTTAAGGAATCCCAGCAGATTGCGTCAGTCATTGGCGTGAGGTTGGGCCCCGTTGATACAGATTTTGCAACCACAGCAATCCTTCAGCAATCCCTCAGCAATCCCTCATACTGAGCGAGCATGTAGCGACGGTGGAGAGGAAAAACTCCCCTTTAACAGGAAGAAACCTCCAGCAGAACCTGGCTCAGGACAAGCGGGCATCTGCCACGACCGTCTGGGGGTTTGAGAAGACAGAGCAGAAACACAGAAGGAACAGAAGATCTGATATAAGGGAACTTTCTATGTTACAGAAAGTAAAAGGTTGATAACAGGACACAGTGGATGTTCAGTTACTGGGAGGATCATCCCAGTCGATGCCCCCCGTCCAACAGGGCATTGCAGCCAAGCAGGATACCAGACCAGGTATATCTTCTATGGAGAGAAAAACACTGAGAGAAAACAAAGTTAACAGTCAAAATAACAGAATGTACTGTAATACAACTGGAGAGTAGTAGGAGAAAAGGAAGTAGCAGAGTGAAGAAAATTGGTAAGTCTGTCCTCCAGCAGTCTAAGCCTATAGCAGCATAACTACAGAGATAGCTCAGGATGACCTTAGCCACTCTAACTATAAGCTTTATCAAAAAGGAAAGTTTTAAGCCTGGCCTTAAAAGTAAACAGAGTGTCTGCCTCACGGACTAAAGCTGGGAGCTGGTTCCACAGGAGAGGAGCCTGATAACTAAAAGATCTGCCTCCCATTCTACTTTTAGAAATCCTAGGAACTACAAGTAAACCTGCAGTCTGAGAGCGAAGTGCTCTGTTAGGAACATATGGAACAATTAGATCTCTGATGTATGATGGAGCTTGATTATTAAGGGCTTTGTATGTAAGAAGAGGATCTTAAATTCTATTCTTGATTCAACAGGGAGCCAATGAAGGGAAGCTAAAACAGGAGAAATGTAATCTCTCTTTTTAATATTCATCAGAACTCTTGTTGCTGCATTTTGGATCAACTGAAGCCTTTTAATGGCATTTTGTGGACTACCTGATAGTAAAGAATTACAGTAGTCCAGCCTTGAGATAACAAAGGCATGGACTAGTTTCTCTGCATCACTCCTGGACAGGATGTTTCTAATTTTAGCAATATTCCGGAGGTGAAAGAAAGAAATCCTAGAAACCTGTTTAATATGGGATTTAAATGTCAAGTCTCGGTCAAAAATAACGCCGAGGTTCTTTATGTTATTACTGGGGGCCAATTTAATGCCATCCAGATGAATCATATTATTTATTATTCATAAATTAAGTTTGATTTGATAAAGACTTTCTACGTCACATAAGTTCATAATTTGGAATACCGTAATAGATTTTCTAAGAAGAAAATCGATCTACTAACACTGGATAGAAAATTAAGTTGGTTCAGGGCTCATTTTAACGGAAGATAAAGAGTATATTCTTAGTTGTATTGATTTCAGTTTGAAAACTGATCTATAGGCCTACTGTTCACACAAATAATTTTTATGACTTATTAATGTTTTACCTTTAAACATATGGATAAAGCGGTTTGATGTTCTTTTTAGTGACACCTTTTATTCCAACTTTATGTATTGATAGTGTTTATTTTTTTAAATCAGGAAATGTAGCCTAATAAGTTATTAAATTGATGTAGCACAAATTTATATTTTTCTCTGAGAAAATGTCCCATTAAATTCATTTTTCAAAGATGGACACTATCGAAGTATGAACGAGATATGTATAGTATCTATAATGAGAGGTTTAATTTAAAATAATGAATGATACCTATACGTGTGTATATTTTTGACACTAAGTTTTTTTTCCCTTTTATGTATTGTATTATTAAAAATGTTGACACCTTATATTGGGAACTACATGTGTAAAAATAAAACTCCTTTAAAACCGTCGTCTTGTTTTTGGGATGAAGCTGTTAGATGTTCTCCTAAATACATGATTCACAACTCCAACACTATAGTCTGTGACCTAGCAAAATAAATTTGCTGTAACTCCATTAATTAAAGTGCACTGTCAGTTGTTTCCAGGGCAACAATTTCTACAAACTGCCACAAACTGTCAAACAAAGCTGCAAACACTCAAATATTTACCTATAAGTCTGAGTCGTGAACATGATGTAAGCATTTTTTCGGTGACAAAGGCATCCAGCCTGATTAAAAAAACCCTCGTACATGAACTGCAGAATATTATTGAGTCTTGCTCAAAATGAAAAAAATCCTGTCTGGGTTTTCTGTCTCACCGCTTGTATGCTAATTATTCCCGACAGCAAAGATGGCGGCTAAGCAGCATTGAAATCTTCTCCGTAATGACTTACTAAATTAGGCATTAGCTGACTTTTTGTTCTTTAGAGGAGTAACTAGTCCTCGCCGTGCTACTCTTCTCATGAAAGAAATGGTGTGAGAATACAGGGAAAGTATATTTTAATGAGGAGCGAGCCACTAGTAGCCGAGAGTTTCCCGTTGTGTTTCTGTTAGCGCAGCGGAGCAGCTAACTAGCTTACATATCGTCATTTTTTTTTAAAAAATGGCACCGGTGCAGATCGGGTCAGATGGGCCACTCGTCCCGCTCGGAGGTCCTGTTGTCTCGGGTCCACAGCCGCCACCTCCCGGAACCCCAGCTACACAGGGCGTCAAACTAAGCCTGCTTATTGAATTTCTTCTCCAGAGGACCTACCATGAAATTACCCTGCTGGCGGAGCTGTAAGTAGCAGTTAGCTTAGCAGGCCCACAGGCGGGCTAATCAGCTAACGTTTGTAAACTTAAGAGAACTTTTAAGCTATAAAATAAACAATTGTTTTTTACGCCCAAGCAATCAAAATGCTCTTCGTATTTACTTGGATAAGGGGTAGTTATAATAAAGATAACATATCGCAAATAACCTGATTGCTTTCTAGGTAAATACTTGACCATTACCGTCTTGATCGGTGATCAGCGTTTTACCAGTATATACATTGTTGTTAAAGCTACAACCCAAGCTTTACTGTAAATATAGTTTGTCTCCTGAAAAAAAATATCTATCAGGTCTTTATTTTATTTGTTGTGCTGTTTACCCATAAATAGTTACTTAATCGAGATAAAGCCTACCCTCTCAGTAACACACTCACATTCCCCCTGGTGACAGCCCAGTTTTCCGTTTTATTTGCTCGTTTTCAATAAAAGTCATCTTCCACATGTTGATAAATGTGTGGCAACAGAACTTGGCCAATTACAAGTAGCAAGGTATACTAAGATTTGAGGCAGATTCAAAGCCACCAAAAATGTTCCATTTCCCAGTTTCCTTGGCTTAAGGTGCTTTTAATCAGGGTGCCAGACAAAGTGAGAAACATATAGTGATGCAGGGCTGATCCTACCTGTTGTGCATTGCTTGTCAGTGACCTGAAAGGAGGCTACTGTACTCCCCCCCCCATCGACAATAACATGAAATTGTATCTGAATCATGATGTTAAAACTAAAAGCGCTTCACCAATCATAATGTCTAATTTTACCAGGGTTTTGTTCTATGTATTTTTCCTTATGTCTGTTTATCTGTCACAAAATAATAAAGGAATGTGAGAGTGTTATAATTATATTAATCATCAGTTATATTTAGGTGCAATGCTAATGTTGCTTCAATATCCTAAATCAAAGCAATTAGATTATGTGTTTGTTCAGATTTCTTTCCGTTGTGTGTAAAAAAACCCAGATGATTCAATAAAACAGTGTTATTTTTTTAAGGTCATCATAGTCTTTTAAGTATCTCACACTGACCCTTGCCTAGTGGGGACATTTCAGGACACCTCTGCAGCAACAAAGCACATGGATCTGGATCATCTGCTACTTTCACTGATAATGATAGCCAAGCAGAAAGACTTAAAATTATTCCAGTCCTACTAGTTGGATCCACAATGAATGCACCTACTTTAGAACCCTATACCATCATCAATGCCAGAGAGGAAATGTAAGAACTAAAATCCAATTGCTCACCAGTGAGAAATTGTTTCGGTAAGCTGAAGTACTAAGAGTACAGAGTAAGTGCAATGCCACAGTCCTGGCAAATCACCAGACTACTTTACGTGGTGTAAGCACAGTATGGAACTGACTAAATTTATGAGTGTTTATTATTGTCTTCATCAGGTTTTGCTGTGGCTTTGCCATCCACAACGGTATCCATCAGGGGTTGGGGTGGATCAACAGAGTCAGACAATCGGTCAAAAACTCTGAGTGATCCTATGATGAAGTTTGGTCCTGAACAAAATAAGGGAAAAAAACATAACTGCATAGTATCTCTAAACTGTGTAAAGCAGATCAAGGGGCTCCTGTCCAAAAGTTAGTCTCCTAATTAATTGTCCACAAATATACAGATACAATCATAAAGACCAGAGCAAGTTATAGCTTTTTAGGGTGTAAGATGTGTTAATGCTGTTATTTGAATGTCGATTGATATAAAATCAATGTTTCTTCTCCAGCCTTCCCCGAAAGACTGATATGGAGCGGTATGTTTGTTTTAAAATATTTCCCTTTTTATTTAATAAATGCCATCATCAGTTGCACAACATTTTTTTTTGTCAATTTATATTTCTTTTAATTTAACAGTTTTTTTGTGTTTTTGTTCTTTTTTTTAGGAAAATTGAGATTGTCCAGTTTGCAAGTCGCACCAGGCAGCTCTTCGTCCGTCTTCTGGCCCTGGTGAAGTGGGCAAGCAATGCAGGGAAAGTTGAGAAGTGTGCGGTATGTTGTTGAATGAAATCCCACCGCTGTACTTTTATGTGGCGTCTCTCAGCCAGCGCAAGCACAAACGTAAAACCTGATTGTACCTCTCTCGCATGGGTCGCTTTGTAACAGATGATCTCCAGCTTCCTGGATCAGCAGGCCATCTTGTTTGTGGACACAGCCGATAGGCTGGCTCTGCTGGCCCGGGACGCCCTCGTGCACGCTCGTTTACCCAGCTTCGCCATCCCGTTTGCAATCGATGTCTTGACGACAGGGTCATACCCACGCTTGCCTACGTGTATCCGTGTAAGTCTAAAGCCTTAATTTTTTTCCCCCCAGTTGAAGTTGGATAAAAAAAGATGCTAATTTAAATTTTCTGTCTTGTCTGTTTTGTGTGTCACCGTTTTTTTGTTTTCTGTCTTTATTTAGGATAAAATAATACCTCCAGACCCCATTACTAAAACAGAAAAGCAGACCACTTTAAACCAGCTTAATCAGATCCTACGACACCGCCTTGTCACCACTGACTTGCCACCGCAGCTGGCGAATCTCACAGTTGGTAAGCAGTTTCTGTGAAGGTCTTGGATTTTAACTAGTCTGCTGTTGCTTTTTATTTTCTTCACCTTAAACAGATTTCATTACCTTTGTGTATTCTTTAGCTAATGGGCGTGTTAAGTTTCGGGTGGAGGGAGAGTTTGAGGCCACTCTAACAGTAATGGGAGATGATCCCGATATTCCCTGGCGGCTGCTGAAGTTGGAAATTCTAGTGGAGGACAAGGAAACAGGAGGTGAGGCAGCTAATTATGACTTTTCTCCCCCCTTTTTTAAATGAACATCCACAGTATGGTCAAATATTTTATTTATTTTTATTTTTTTCCTTTTTCTTTTCCCTTTTACTGCAACTCCTAGATGGGCGAGCTTTGGTCCACAGTTTGCAGGTGAACTTCATCCACGAGTTGGTCCAGGCTCGGCTTTGTGCCGATGAAAAGCCCCTACAGGACATGTACAACTGCCTGCGTATCTTTTTAATCCTTGTGGATTTACTCGTTGAGACAAACATTTTCAGGGTTGTGTGTGGATATATATATATATATATATACCACCCTGAAAATGTGGTGTATGTGTGAATATATATGTGTGTGTGTATGTATGTATTGACAGGATTTATGTCCCCTTCGTTTTCTAAAGGATCCATCCAGTTGAATTAAGAATGAAGCTTTGTATTAATGCTTTAAAAACGGTCTAAAAAGAACTGGGAACTGCATCAGTGTGTAACTAAACCCTGCACTTCATATATGTCTTTGCTGCAACTGGTCAGGTTTTGTCAATTTCTGCTCGGACCCTCTGCAGCAGGATGCTAGAGTGTGTGTTAAAGCATATAGAGTATTGACTGATCAAGCAGACAAGTGCAGAATCCCAATGAGTATCCCAGCTGCAGTAATGCATCCTGCCTCGCACCCTTTCATTAATGCTTAAATAACAAAACAGCTTTTTGTTAACGTCGAAGAAAGAGAAGCACTGTTCTTGCAAGCATCGCTCATCTGAAGTGTTTTTTCTTCTTCTTCTTCTTACCACTTATGGAGTGTGTGCTTCCACACCTGTCAGCATGTTTATAAAATATAGCTAAGCGCATATTTAGCCAAACCTTTACATCAGAGAGCAATGCATCAGCCACAGTCTTGAACTCAGTTTCCAGTAAAATGGATCTTTCAGATTGCAGCTTGAGAAAGCTATAAAGTATTAACATTTATGCAATCATCAAACTCCCACAGACTTAATCAAGCATGCGAGCTGAGCAAGACCGTGCTAATCACAATGCTAATCAGTACATCTCTGCGCTGCCTTTCACCCACCGCCGTGTCAAAGAGCAGTCTGTGTGAGGCACAAGCACCCCTTTAACTAATAATCTAAATCTTGGAAGGATGTGTGTGTGTTTTGAATGTTGATGATGGGATAAGTGAAATACTCAACCATCTACCTTGAGCTGTATTCCCCCCCTCCCACATCGTGCTTTCTTTAACTGCACCGCATCCAGATTCCTTTTGTCTGTCGCTGCAGCTCGAGGTGCTCCATTCTCAGACGCTGATGCTGATCAGAGAGCGCTGGGGAGACTTGGTGCAGGAGGAAAAATATGTTCCAGCAAAATACCTCACGCTTTCTGTCTGGAAGTAAGGCTTCTAAACTTTCGGGAGAAAAAATGAGATTGAACAAAGAGACCTAAAACAATAATTTAAAAAATGACGAAATGCTTTGCTCGTTTCTCCCTTCAGCCAACAGGTTTTGGGTAGAAAAACAGGCACAGCATCAGTGCATAAAGTCACAATCAAGATCGATGAATCAGATGGATCTAAGCCATTGCAAATATCTCATGAGCCGGCTCTCCCTGCCTGTGACTCAAAGTTAATGGAGCGAGCTATGAAGGTGAAGTAAAGAAAACAAAAAGGTTTCTGTTTCTAAAGTAATGCAAAATCTAGGATTTCCATTACGATTAAATTACCGCCACAGCTAAGATGTGTTTTTTGTTTTTTTTCTTCGACCTTGTTTAGATTGACCATCTATCAGTGGAAAAACTGTTGATTGACAGTGTGCATGCCCGCGCCCATCAGAAGCTGCAGGAACTCAAGGCCATTTTAAAGACCAGCAATCCCAGTGATAACTGTATGTATTTTATCTTTGTTTTTACTTGGCCAATACCGATGTTGGTGCCGATATGTTTTGCATCCCTAGTTTTTTCTGTTCAGAGGTGATGCTGTGCTTCACATTGTCGCATTAAAAAAAAAGTTTTAAAAATGATTTTAGGTTAGCAGTGTATTTGACCTTGAAACTCTCCCATACATGGTATATTTGCCCAGTTTCTTTATACTGTTGAAACATCAACTGACCTTAACTGAGGCAAGTGAAGCCTTCAGTGCTTTAATATTGTTCAGGGGTCTTTGTAGCCCTCTGAGTGACTCGTTGATTTGCTCTTGGGGTAATTTCTGTAGACTGGCCACCCATGGGAATGGTCCCCACTTTTATGTGCTGTGTGTTTGGTGCCATCGTCTGACTGAGGTTATAGTCCTTGCCAGGGCAGAAAAGCAACGCTGACTCGCAAACTGCCCCTTGTGAGCAGGTGCAGATGACACAGACTTTGTTTGAGCTGACTCTAGAGTGAACTAGGAGGTACAAACAAGCTTTAGAATAGTTTGGGTTAGCTGATTTCTACGGGTCAGTAATCAGGCCTCGTGAAATTTAACTCCGCTAAAAAAGGGGGAAAAGAAATTGTGGTTAGTCAAAGTTAGTTCACTGCTTTTCCACATAAGACCAGGTGGGCTATGCAACTTTTCCCACTTAATAAATTAAATCACAGCATAGCTAAACCAGGGTTCACAGATTTTACTTGTCTCAATCTTGTTGATTTGTCTCAGTGCATGTTTTACAGTCATATTTAGTATTAAAGGAGCAGGGGGCAGAATGAAGAAACGAAACTCACGAGCGACGCGGCCGGTGCTGCAAGTAACTGGAGCCAGCCGCACGGGAGCGTGCACAAACGCTTCACAAAAAAAATATACCTCTTCACAGTGACATACTTCTTTTTCTTAGTGCCACTTTTTAGTGGGCTTTGAGTCGTCCTTGGTCGTTTTCCAGTTGCAGAAGAGAAGAATCCATTCTCACAATTAAATCAATGGAGGTCTGCGACCATTTTTCTTCCTCTTTTAAAGCTGTCGAGAACGCGCAAGCCGTGTCAATTGACGTCACATCCGTAGGACAGCAAGGGAAATTCGGGCCCCGAACTGCAGCACATTTTGCAGCACACAGCCAGTTTAAGAAAATGGAGCGATACGTGGGTGGGCTCATTCTTTTGGGTTTATAACGCTTCATCACCCAACAGCATTAAAAAACTGGACATGGATGTTTATTTTATTTACAAATCCTGCCCACTGTTCCTTTAAACAACAGTTTATTTTACTATATCTGTTTCTCCAGCATTCATTGAGACTGCTTTGCCTACATTGGTTGTTCCAATACTTGAGCCTTGTGGTCGCTCAGAGTGCCTGCACATTTTTGTAGATCTTCATTCTGGCATGTTTCAACCCATGCTATATGGATTAGGTAAGTTGGAGCTAATGATTACCTTTCTTTTTTTTTGTCTTGTTCTGTGTTTGTCTTGATTAGCTTGGTTCTTATACTGCTGATATCTACGTTGTGTGTTTTAAAACAAGCTTTAAGGAAAGTGTAGTTTTTGTTTTAACTGCAATTTGGCAAGTTTTCATGAAAATGTTTAGTCTTTTATATTGCTAATGTTTTTATCTTTCAATATGAGGTGCTAACTTTCATCTGATTTTGTTTAAATCTTTGGCAACACATTTATCTTGATATAATCCTGAACCATAAATCCTGCTTTGTTCTCTCTATAGACCAGTCCATGCTAGATGACATTGAAAAGACCATCAATGATGATATGAAGCGTATACTATCTTGGCTTCAGCAGCTCAAGTAAGTGAAGTAAATATAAACAAAAACCTAAATTTATTGATTGAATGTAATAAATTATTAACAGTTAAGTGGAGAGAATGTGAAGCCTTCTGCTGACTGGTCAAAGTTGATAAATAACCGTCTGTAACAATAAATGGCTGGGTAATGTTGTCGTTTTAAATACAAAATAAAACGCTTAATCTTTTCTATATTTGTTTTCTAGCTCGTGAAAGTGTAGCTTTTCTGTTTTTCATTGAATGCAACGCCAGAAGAAAGCGCAAATATGCATTTTAAGGGAAGATAACATGGTTAAAATTCACAAGTATACATTCAAATGTAGTTTTGAGAGATTTGAAACCCATCATGCATTTCTTTTTGTGTTTCTTGTATTTTTCCATTTATTGCATCACAAACTTCCAAGTGTAGTAACAAACAGTTTCTTGTGCTGACACTGACTAAACGTATCCAAGAAAAAAAAAAAGACTAAAGATGCTCTGGTCAGAGCTTTTTTTCTGGTTTTCGTGAAGTTTCAACCCATGGACACAGATTCTTGCCAATTTGAGTTTATCTTTAAATACCGTAATAGAAAGATATGCAAAACCGCGTTCAAAATATCGATTTCTTGAAGCTTTCCTGACATGGACACACATTAATTGATTATATTAGAAACAGAGGTGATGTCACACGAAATCTTAGAGCAGGTGCTGCATTATGTATTTTTCCAAAAAGGTTAGTGATTTTGTAAACTAGCGTCAAGATTTCCCAAAGGGTGCCATGATTTCCAAACCCAGCCTGTTCCTTTACAGACCGAGGTTAAAAGCCTGAGAGAATAAAACAGACGATTTTGTTGAACTTTGTTTAGCCTTTCTGTTTTCTGCTACAAGCCTTGCTCTCTCCTACTTTCTTGCTGCCTGAATAAAACACACGTAGTAAGGCAAGTTTGGCAAGGCAAGTTTATTTGTATAGCACAATTCATGTAACAAGACAATTCAAAGTGCTTTACATAAAACATCAAAAGCATTACAGCTGGGTGCAGAAAAAGCAAAAGTACAGGAATAAAAACCATGAATTAAAATGAGGAAAAGAAAAAAAAAAATCTTAAAAGAAGCCGTTCAGATTTAAAACTTAGAATAAAAACCTAATCAAAAGCAGCTGAGAACATGTGGGTCTTTAACCTGGATTTAAGTAAACTGAGTGTTTCAGCTGATCTGAGGCTTTCTGGGAGTTTGTTCCAGACATGTGGAGCATAGAAGCTGAACGCAGCTTCTCCATGTCTGGTTCTGACTCTTGATAAAAGAGCGGATCCAGATGACCTGAGGGGTCGGGTAGGTTCATACATGGTCAGGAGATCACTGATGTATTTTGGTCCTAAACCATTCTGAGCTTTATTGACCAGCAGCAGAACTTTGAAGTCTATCCTCTGACAGACAGGCAGCCAGTGTAAAGACCTCAGAGCTGGACTTATGTGGTCCACTTTTTTGGTTTTAGTGAGAACTCGAGCAGCAGAGTTCTGGATGAGCTGCAGTTTCCTAATTGATTTTTTAGGTAGACCTGTAAAGACACTGTTACAATAATCAAGCCGACTAAAGATGAACGCATGGACTAGTTTTTCCAGGTCCTGCTGAGACATCAGATCTTTTATCCTTGAGATATTCTTAAGGTGATAATAGATTTTGTGATTGCCTTAATGTGTTTTTCAAAGTTTAGGTCTGAGTCCATCACTATACCCAGATTTCTGACGTGGTTGGTGGTTTTTAGGTGTATGGACTGAAGTCCTGTGGTGAACCTTCCATTTTTTTCTCTTTAGCTCCAAAGATGACTTCCTCAGTTTTGTTTTTGTTCAACTGCAGAAAATTGTGGCACATCCAGTCATTAATTTCCTCAATGCATTTACCAAGAGCCTGTACAGGCCCATGGTCTCCTGTGACATTCTAATATATATCTATGTGTCATCTGTGTAGCTATGGTAACTTATATTGTTGTTATTTATTACTTGTGCCAGTGGGAGCATATAGATGTTAAACAGAAGAGGTCCCAGGATGGAACCCTGGGGAACCCCACATGTAATTCCTGTCTGCTCAGATGTAAAGTTTCTTATTGACACACAGTACTTCCTGTTCTCTAAGTACGTTTTGAACCAGTTTAGTACAGTGCCAGAGAGACCCATCCAGTTCTCCAGTTGTTTAAGTAAAATAATGTGGTCAACTGTATCAAATGCAGCACTGAGATCCAGTAAAACTAACACTAACATTTTTCCACTGTCAGTATTCAAACGGATGTCATTGATGACTTTGGTCAGAGTAGTCTCAGTGCTGTGGTGCTGTCTAAAACCTGACTGAAAGACTTCATAGCAGTTGCTTTGTCTTAAGAAGTCATTTAGCTGATGAAAAACCACCTTTTCAATGATCTTACTTAAAAATGGAAGATTGGAGATGGGCCTGTAGTTGTTCATTTGTATCTTGTCCAGATTGTCTCTTTTCAGCAGGGGTTTAATTACAGCTGTTTTCAGGGGCTCTGGGAAAACACCCGACATTAAAGATGAGTTTACAATCTGTAACAGATCTGACTCCAAGATCTTTGAGATCTTTTTGAAAAAGCCTGTGGGCAGGATGTCTAAGCAGCAAGAGGAGGAGTTCAGTTGACGTAAGATGTCCTCCAGATCTTTGCTGTTTATGAGATAAAACTGTTTCATGGTGTTTAAACGGATTTTCCGTGGACACTGTACAAAACCTGAACCTGCTGTTAATGAACCAACCGCTTGTCTAATATTTTGGATTTTGTCTGTGAAGAATTTGGCAAAGTCATTGCAGGCCTTGGTGGAATAGAGTTCAGGTGCTACTGACACAGGAGAGTTTGTTAGCCCGTCGACAACAGCAAATAATGTGCGAGCACTATGACTATTTCTGGGTGATGATGTCAGAAAAATATGACTTCCTTGCATTCCTCAGTTGTAAGTTATAAGAGTGAAGTTTCTCTTTATAGATGTCGTAATGAACCTGAAGTTTTGTTTTTTTCCATCTGCGCTCGGCTTTCCGACACTCCTTTTTTTCATTTCTCACCAGAGTGGAATTTCTCCATGGAGACTTTTTCCTTCCAGAGATAACCTTCACCTTTGTGGGAGCAATAGTATCCATAACATTTAATTTTTTAGCATTAAAGCTGTTGACAAGTTCATTGACTGAACCCCCTGACAGGGCAGGTGTTAGAGAGAAGACCTGGTTAAAGATGTCACTAGTGTTTTCAGTTATACATCATTTTGTGATAACCTCAGTTAAAACATTTATGTGAACCAAAATTATACTCTCAAAGAAAACACAACAATGGTCAGACAAGCCCACATCACGCACATTAATCTTGGAAATGCCCAGACCCTTCGAGATCAGTAAGTCCAAAACATGACTCTTATTATGTGTGGGCTCTATTATATGCTGAGTCAGCCCAAAGTTGTCCAGAGTGTTACTCAGGTCTTTAGACCCTTTGTTCTGGGGATTGTCAACACGGATGTTAAAATCACCAACAATAATTATACAGTCAAAATCAACACAGATTGTGGACACCAGTTCACTAATATCATCAATAAAGTCAGCACAGTAATTTGGAGGCCGATAAATGTTAAGAAACATGGCCTTCAGCTGTACAGCAACATATTCAAAAGAAGGAAAACTTCCAAGAGATAACTGCTTACACTGGAATGATTCATTAAATTAAACAGCAACTCCTCCTCCACCTCTCCTGTTCTGTCTGGCCTGGTTGACAAAACTAAAGTTGGGAGGGGTTGATTCGATAAGACAAACACTGCTATTCTTATCTAACCAAGTCTCAGTTAAAAACATAAAATCAAGGCCATGCTCAGTGATAAGATCATTGATTATAAATGTCTTCCCTACTATAGACCTGACATTTAATAAGGCCATCTTATCAGGTTTAAGAGTATTATTGTGCCCCTTGTGTTTTAGGGCGGGCTGTGTACAGCGTATGTTTACATTACTTAAAAACCTTTTAGAATGCAGTGCTCTGTTTTTTGACATAACTACATTCCTTCTGTTACTTATAAGTACAGAAATGATCGAACCTTCTAATGAACAGGGTCCCAGCTTGTCCTGGGAAAAGTTCTGACTGCTGACTGCTGGGGGGGGAGGGGGGCGGTAGGGAAGACGGTGGGCTGTCAGGGGTTTGCGGGGGTGATGGAGGTTCGCTGTCCTGTTCTTTAGGGCTGTTGAGGGCTTTTGGGGCAAATAAAGATCCTTCTTCCTGCTTCTGTTCGAAGCTCCCCATGAGTGAGGGCAGAAGAAGTTCCTCCCCCTCTGCACTCAGCTTTGTTTGGTCTTCCTTTTGAGATAAGTCTTTGTGTATCTCCTTTTTGGCTCCAAGCACAGAGGGATGACGCAGGAAGTAGAAAATATTGGAGGTAAACAGTCTTACACCTGACCTGTTCAAACTAAATCCATTTGCCTTGAAAAGATGTCTATGCTCCCAAAAAATCTGAAAGTTGTTTATAAATTGCAGTTTGTTGTCAGCACATGCAGATAAAATCCACTTATTTAATGCCAAAAGACGGCAAAATATTTCTTCTCCTCTGATGGGTGGTAAAGGTCCACTGATGAATACTGCTGCATCCAACGAGCTCACGGTGTTCAATAATCCAGCGAAGTCCCGTTTCAGAACCTCCGATTGTTGCTTGGACACATAATTCGACCCTGTGTGGAGAACAATGTTTTTCACTGTTGGATATTTAGTCACAGTTTTTAGAATCCTCTTCTGCGTGTCACTGACCATATCCTTTGGAAAGCAGAGGACTTTGGTGTTCTTTCCACACATCCACTGAACGTCCTTTGCAGAGGAATCACCTACAATCAGAGTTTCAGGCCCAGTCTTTTGCTTTCTCTGTGGCCTCTCACTCTCTGACAGGTTATCAGTCCTCATCTCGCTGCCTTGGGGTGGATGGTCGTCAGATAAAGATCCAGGGTTCTCCAACAGTGGAGCAAATCTGTTCTGCAGCTTCACATTCGGTTGTTTTGAAAGTTTGTGGCTAACTTTCCCATTTGCAGCTGTTCTGTCCCGTGTCCTCTCATGTACAGGATAGAAGAAGCCCTCTCTCTTGTAGGGAGTGCAGGCCAGTCGGTCTCATCACAGATTTCCGCTCGCTGTGTCCAGCCTGCACTACGTCCTCCCGTTTCCCAGAGACATGATTTAGTTTTTGGCTTAGCACCAAGACAGTTCCGGGGAGGATTATCACTCGGTTATTTAATGTAATTAGCAGAGGCTCCCTCTTTCTTGGTCGTGTTATTTCTGCCTCTTAGCCGTGTGTTAGCTTGCTCATTTCCACTGTTTTGAAAGAGTGATAAGGTTGTTTCATTTCCACACAATCCATTTACCTCCACATTAACTTCTATCCGTTGAACTTTCCTCTCCAGTGCTGTTATCTTTTGTAGAAGGTCCAGGGTGAGACAGAAGGCATCTTGTTGCTGTAGCTTAGCGTTAGCACCCTTACGAGCGATATCTAGCTTTAGCTGAATGCTAAGTACTTAGATGCTGTAGATCAGGCTTCAGCTGTGTGTAGGCCACGCACACAGAGCGCTGAAGATAAAAGATCGATGAAATATTGCCGTTACTACTAAAAAAGGTTTTTCCCATAAATTTATATGTATTCAAAAGTCCTTTAGGTTGGATCATAAGGGGGAAAAAATAAAAATAAGCAGAAAAATGCAAGCAGAAGGGAGAGCAAAGTAGCGAAGCAGCCGATTGCAGCGAAGCAGGAAGTCTTCAATTGTCTTTTATAGTTTTTTTAAATAACATTTGAACTGATCACTGATCCCAAATAATAGGTAACGTTGAGTCTTATTGTCTCAGTAATTGTGTCCACACCAGTGTTGTTGTGGGTGCAGTGTGGTTCTGCTTACTTTATGGTGCATTCGCTGATCTGAAAACGAATCGGGAGTTTTACGTTTCCGAGCAGCGGTACATCTCTAGAGAGTATCGATAGATAATGAAGGACTTGAATAACTACAATTTATTGGATTTTTCCTTTCCTTCTAAAATATGTTTTAAAAGAGGTTGAGAAGATTGACAGGGACACGATGTCTCACTACAAGCCCTCCTACTGAAAACGTCTGCTTTATTAGAACAGATGTCAGGACCTCTTATACATTATGTTTATTAACTATAATAATCATAAACACCACTGCTTATCCATAACTTATTTTAAAATGATCAAAATCTTAATATCTACAACAATCTGCCTCTAGCAACTTAAAAGTTTACAGTTTGCTAAGAGTGTGTTAGCTGTAGCTTGGTTCATTATGTATATTGTTGTGAACTGTCAGACTAAACGCAGAGGGCTTTCTTCAGGACTTGGATTTGCTCGTAATGTATGTGAGAACCCTTTTTAAAAATTCAAGCCCTGTAGAGAAGTGAGCTAGAGTGTTACACATTTCCTCATTAAATTAGCTGTAAAGAAAATACCTTAAATGATTGATTTGACTGTGTTCGGCCAACATTGTGTCAGTATTTGAAAGCAAATGTTGTAATGCATAAACTTTGTTTATCTCTGAACCTTAGCTGTTGACTGCTCAGCTCTCATTAAATAATCAACGTTCCATTCTTACTGGTTAGGTTCTGGTTGGGGGAGCAGCGATGTCGACAGTCTGTGAAACACCTTCCCACCGTTTGCTCCGACATCCTTCACCTCTCCAATTCCGCCTCTCATCCTGTCGGCGGCTTGTCCAAACACAAACTCTTCATCAAGCTCACTCGTCTCCCACAGTACTACATTGTGAGTTTTCCTGCCAACCTGTTGCTTTAAGACATGTCGATATGTATGTGTATATATATATATATATATCTTTTTTTTTTCTTTTCTTACAGGTGGTGGAAATGCTTGAAGTGCCTGGCGGTCCCACAGCATTACAGTACAAATACTCTTTCCTGTCGGTTTCTCAGTTAGAGGGAGAGGAGGGGCCTATGTGTGCACAACTTTTACAGCTTTTTAAACCCAACTTGGAGCATCTTGTGCAGGACCCGACAACAGTGAGAGAGGCTCGACATGGAACAAAAAGAAAGGTACTTGTCTAATAATATTTTATCATCAAGAAAAATAGCTCTTTAACAGGTTTTTAATGGCTGTGATGTTCGGTTACGAAGGTTGTGTTGAAGCATTTCAGGTAAAGGCTAAATTTTTTGATTTTTAACAGCTTTTTTTAGCTACTAGCTTGTAGTTGTGATTCGTATACAGTGTACATAAAAACCTTTGAGCTAAGCCTTCGAACTGGCAGACGTGGAATGTCTCAAGTAGGATGTTTTGAAACGTATAAAACAATGTACTCGCATGCTGCAGATTTGTAATATTGCAGTTACCTCTGACATTTGCATATTTTATACCGTGCTTTAAACATGGTAGATACGATTTTTATAGATACCATAAATTAGAGCTGCTGCTGTTATGGTTAGAGCTTCTGAAGAGGACAAAGATATACCTGATAGTAATGATTCTGATGACCTTGAGAGCAAATGTAGGAATTTGGAATAAAACTTCTGATTTTTTTTTTTTTTTTTGAGTTAAAGCTTTACAGTAACTTCCCACAGTTTGAACTATAATCTGATTTGGGTATTCCTTGCTAATAAAAGTGGTTTGAGCTCACACTTGTTTCTTTATTGTAAGAATTGCCGCAATGAATAATTGTTTCTTTTATAGAGAAAAAAAAAGTCCCAACTTTTTTAATTCATTTTAAACATTTACTACCATTCGGTTTGGACAGCCACTCTGCTCAGACAAATGTAATAAACCGACAGGATTGATCAGAAAATTATTAGAGATAATTGTATAATTATTAGGAATTTATCATGAAACTCTGGAAGAAATCAGGAACATGAGAAAATATTCCGAAAATATTAAGAAATTAGCTTACCTTTCATTTCAACTACCAAAATAGCACCCTAAATGATTCCGGTGTCTAGACCAGTCAGCAGCAGCTAGCCTATCAGTGACGATGACGAAGTCAGTGCAAATGGCCAACAGTTTATCATCTTTTTTTTCCTTGTCCATATATTTACAAGGCTAGAGGAGAAGCGGGTTGGTGAACATGTCGGATGATTAAAAGTTTTTCGTTGAACAATATTGAAACACGTCAATAGTGTCCAATGTGTTTTTACGCACACTGATCAAATAGGATAGTTATATGTGCCCAGTGAGACACAGTGCCTAGCAAAAGTGCCATCCATCCATCTTCTTCCGCTTATCCGGGGTCGGGTCGCGGGGGCAGCAGCTTAAGCAAGGACACCCAGACTTCCCTCTCCCCAGCCTAGCAAAAGTGTTTCCTCATAAACGTTTGTGTACTCACTCTTTACATTTGTAAGAAATGTAAAAACATGCATTTGTATTCAGTCCCTTTTACTCTGATAACCCTCGATAAAATGGGTATAAATGAGTATTAGATAGAGGCCAGCTGTGTGTGATTTCATCTCTGTATAAATGCAGCTGTTCCATAAAGGAGAGAGAGGTTTGTTTGTGAACGATCCCTGTTCAGGGATGCAGGTGTCGAGTAGCTTGAAACAGGGTTGGGTTATGAAACAATATCTCAATCGTTTGTCATTGTTCTTTTTATCACACAAAAATGGAAAAACTGGAACCCTACCAAGATCACGCCGTCTTCTGACAGTTGCTGTTCATGCTATAAATACGCCGTAGACCTCATCCTCTTTCTTCTGCTCTGTAGATTGCTGGAGATCATGGAGACCCAGAGCCTAAGAAGCCCAAGAGGTCTGGAGAAATGTGTGCTTTCAACAAAGAGCTGGCTCATCTTGTCGCCATGTGCGATACCAACATGCCTTTTATTGGCCTCAGAGCAGAGGTCGGTTCTGTGATCCTTTGACTCTTTTATATCTCTGGATTCAAGGCTTGTAATTCCTAGCTGATCCTGCATGTTTTTTTGGGGGGTTTTTTTGTTCTCTTCTGAGTAGCTCTTCAACATGGCGATTCCAAATGAGGGGGTCCAAGTGGAAGGAGACGGCAGTAGTCACGCAATACGACTGCTGAAGTAATACAAACCTGCGTGCTTTCATGTGTATTATTCTCTTCGATTTATCTGTGGGATGCTAAGCTGTTGCGGCTCATATTTTCTAGGATTCCCCCTTGTAGAGACGTCGGAGAGGAAACCCGGAGAGCTTTGGAGCGCTCCCTCTTGGACAGCACCATTCGCTTGCAGGGCAGGAATAACCGAACCTGGGTGGCTGAGCTGGTGCTGGCCAACTGTCCACTCAGCAGCACAAACAGCAAGGAACAAGGTGCCTTTCTATTTACCAAATACATGTTGTTCCACCCCACCCCCTAAAAAAGTGGATCAGTATTCCTTTATTCAGACTAATGTATCCAGTAATGTGTTACGAACACTTTTCTGGGGCATTTCTGTAATGTTGTCATTCTTCTTTACAGATAGAATCATGTTCCTCTCCATTATGACCTGAGTTTCTCTGTTTTATTAGCCTCCATACGCCATGTGTATTTGACCTATGAAAACCCTCTGTCGGAGCCCGTGGGCGGGAGGAAGGTGGTGGAGATGTTCCTGAATGACTGGAAAGCCATTAGCCAGCTCTACCAGTGTGTTCTGAACTTTTCTCGCACACTGCCAGGTAGGCGCTTATTTGCCTGAAGGCAACACTTTCCCACCTGCTATCACCTTTGCTTAAAAAGATGCAGAATAATTGAGACCTGAGATTAGCAAGGTTCCTGCACAGACTGGGAACATTTGGAATTTAATTCAAGTCATTTACAGTTGTGGGGAAACAAATAAATGTGGAGGAGCATTTGTACACATGCACTTCGTTTTGTCTGTCTGTTCTTTTAACCATCAAAAAAAACCTCACTTTATCCATCTGTCTGTTTTTCATTGTGTCCATTTATTGATTCATCATTCCATCCAGACATCAGTGTATCTGTCTGCTCATCCAAATGTCAGTTCCTCTGTCCTTCCCTTGTATGTCCATCTTTCCATCCATCTGTTTGTTCCTGTATTTGAGCAACTGTCCATTTGTCCGTTTGTTCATTGGTCAATCCATTTTTTTCCAAGCATATTCTTACACTCAAGTTTTTGTAGGTTCTGCATTTAAGAGCTGGTCTGTGTAGAAATATCTGTAGTGAATTTATAGTGAAATTTGGTACTCATAATTTATTTTAAAAAATTCTTGAGTCTCAAAAATTAGGGAATTTTGACATGGACAATATGTGGGACCCCCGGATCTTTGCGCGTCCTTTAGTGTTTCTGTGTGGAAAAGTCAACCTATATTTCTAAATATTGTGTTTACTCAGGGTTGCCGCGGGGTAGTAAAAGGTAGTAAATTAAATGACTTCAAATTAAGGCCCTTAAAAGGTAGGAAAAGGTAATGAGCACAACCTGACATGGTAGTAAATTTGTTCTTATTCTTTGGTTATTCCTTGAATATATTGTAACTTTTCAGTTGATGCATATTTTTTGTTCAGGTATTTATTACTAACGTGCGGACAGGACCTGGCTCGGTGTCCAGTCCTCTGATCTCGATTGGTTCGGGTGATCTATTTTGTTGTGCGCATGCGTAGTGTCGGGATAGCTTGGACCGCTGTTCTGACGATCTGTGCTACCTCCTCAGAATGTCCTACCGTAGCGCGCATAGATGGCTGTTGGCGCTACCCCTCGAAAAGTGCTACCGGTATGTTTACATGCCGAAAACAACAGTTAGCTTATGATGTTAAATATAATCATCGGAAAATATTTTTCAAGTGACCGGATTGAAGTGGCAGTTTAGCAGTAATGTCTGACATAGCAACAATTTATATGAATACGAAAACTTTTATTTCAATCCACAGAACATGCTACCCGTTTAATATAAAACTAAAACTAGCACATAAAACACATATATTATTTTTCCATTACCTCGTCGGAGTGGGAGTTATTTCCATTCAGTGTCCTAAAAGCAGCGTTGAACAGCGTGCATAACATCACAACTGCTTCCACCCACCAATCATCAATTAAAACCCAGCGCTTATGACTGTGGGCCAACAGAGTGTATGGAATATTATATTTCAGTCAAAAATCCCGAGGAGATTTTCAACCCTCACCTGCGCGTATTCAACAAGGCAAGCATGTAATTGCTCATGCTTGATTATTCAACAACACGCGCGTGTAGAATTCATCTCCTGAGTATCCAACAACCCGCGCATGTGGATTTCACCTCACACACGCTCTACACGAAGCTTTAATACACGCGTGAGGGTAAATCTTAGGAGAGGCTGCGCCCTCAAAAGGAAATTATTCGCGAGCGAGTAAAAAGCTTTTGACTGTTTGGAGGAGGAGCCTAAGGTCGGCACTGACCCTGTGTAATTGGCCTTTTTATATCGGTAATGCCCTCAGGATCAGTGAGATTTTTTCATAAGAGTTCACCAAACATCACATTACTTTTAGTATCCTACGAAAAGAAAAAGAAGAAACTCAGATTGAATGTCATAATTTCTATTCTATTGTTAGTTTTTCATTCATAAATGTAAATTTCTCAAATGCAAACCTCTGTTTTATACCTTCCTGAAAGACCTGAAACTCTTCTTCTGCTTCACTTTCTTTAATGGAGAAAAGCACTGCAATTGCTTGAAAGGATATAATGAACTGATTGTGAGCTCTTTACCCCAAGCCCTTTCTAAAATGTATTTTTTATTAAATTTTTTTATGTTTTTAGTTGTTCTTTTTTTCTCTCTGCTTGAATGCTACACCAATGTAATTTTGCTATTTTCCTGGCTGTCTTACATCACCAAAGTCATGTTTTCTTTGACAAATGCCATTTTCTTGTATTGTTAAACTGTGAAAAATATAACTCTAGTGATCCTGAGGGCGTTACCGATTTAAAAAGGCCAATCACACAGGGTCAGTGCTAACCTTAGGCTCCTCCTCCAAACAGTCAAAAGTTTTTTACTGGCGCTAGCAGAATTTCATTTCGAGGACGCAGCCTCTCCTAAGATTTACCTTCATGCCTTTATGAAAGTTTCGTGTAGAGCGCGTGTGAGGTGAAATCCACATGCGCGGGTTGTTGGATACTCAGGAGATGAATTCTACATGCGCATGTTGTTGAATATGCGCGCATGAGCAATTACGCGCAGGTTAGGTTAAAAATCTCGCTCGGGATTTTTGACTGAAATACAATTCCATACATCCACCATTCATCAGCAGCGGATTCGCACGCGGGGGGAGCAGTTACCCATTTCGTTTAAAACATTTTCTTGTGAGGGTCATTGCATTTTGTTTATATTCTATTTATTCTAGTCTTCTGGAAATTATTATATATTAGTCAAGACATCATCACATTTATACTTTGAAGTGAGTGGAATAACATTTAGTTTTGGGTCAGGGATGGACCATCATCACACATGGGTCAGTATCACTCCCACAAAAGAGGCCGCTGCTCAATGTTGTGATGGTAGTAAAAATTATGGAGAAGTAGTAAAAGGTGGTAAATTCAACTCTAGGATTCCTGTATAAACCCTGTTACTGTTTACTGTGATTTCTTCACCCCAGAAATGCCATCTTACCTGAGCCAGTTCGCCGAGGTACGGCTGTATAACTACCGTAAGCTGGTGCTGTGCTACGGCAGCACCAAAGGCAGCTCTGTCACCCTGCAGTGGAACTCCAACACACAGCGCTTCCACCTCGCCCTGGGCACCGTGGGGCCCAACTCGGGCTGCTCCAACTGTCACAACATCATCCTTCACCAGCTGCAGGAGATGTTCAACAAGAACCCACAAGTGATGCAGCTGCTGCAGGTACATTGTCAAACAATTCAAGCAATCCTCCTATAAAAAATGCATTCAAGTGGCTGCTTTGACATAATCTCAGTGGAACACAATTTATACCATCTTTAACCACAGGAGTGTTACCTCTTAGCACTAAAATCATAAATCACTATTCATTTAGCAGCTAACAACTTATTATTAAAAATTAAAGCGTGAACTTAAATCTTTGGTGTTTTTTTTGTCTGTCCAGGTGCTCTATGACACACAAGCTCCTCTCAATGCAATCAACAAGCTACCGACGGTGCCCATGCTGGGCCTCACCCAGCGCACCAACACGGCCTACCAGTGTTTCTCCATTCTGCCCCAGTCTCCCACACACATCCGCCTAGCGTTCCGCAACATGTACTGCATCGACATTTACTGCCGCAGCCGAGGAGTGGTAGCCATTCGAGACGGAGCCTACAGCCTCTTTGACAACACTAAGATTGTGGAAGGATTTTATCCCGCTCCTGGACTGAAGGTAAGGAGAAGGAAGAGGGAGAAAAGTGAAGCTTCTTATCCTCCTTTTATTTTGGCTTTGTGTTTTACAGACCCCTGCAAAAGTATTCACACCCCTTACACCCGTTCTGTACAGGCGTTGGAGTTTTATTAGAGAAAATCAGCAAGTAAACCGCATGAAGACCCAGGAACACAACAGACCGATCCGGGTAAACGTTGTGGAGGGATAAAAAACGTTAAGTTATAAAAGAATATCCCAAGTGTTGAACATGACAGCACTATCCAGTCCCGTCACTGGAAAACAAAGAGTTCAGCACAATTGCAAAGCTACCAAGATGTGGTGGGTCACCTAAACTTATTGACTAGAGAACCAAAAGCATGAAAGAATCAGCCAAGTGGGCCAACAGTTAGGCTAGGAGATCTATTAGTCGTATACTAGGAGAAGAAAAAAAAGCTATAAAAGGCGTGTCAATACTTTTGCAGAAAAACTGTGCTGTGAGGCCGTTTTTCCTACGTCAAACGTGTCTGTCCCCTTTCTGTCTCCCTTTAGACTTTCCTTAATATGTTTGTGGACAGCAACCAAGATGCTCGCAGACGTTCCGTCAACGAAGACGACAACCCCCCCTCCCCTGTGGGTGTAGAGGGGATGGAGAGTCTGGTGAACCAGCTGCAGGCTCCACAGCAGCCCCAGCCGATGAGGGGAGGGGCCGGAGGTGTATACCCCCCTCTTACGTCACCACCACCAAATTATCACGCCAATGTTACTCCGTCGCCATCCATGATGCCCACCCAGTCTCCAGGTAATGGGCCTCGTGATTCGTTCCCATATTTATGAGTGTGGCAGTCTTGTTCTGTTTGCGTTGTCTCATCTCATTCTGACGCTTCGACATTGTTCTAAATGATGGATTATTTATTTATTTATTTTAAAATTTGTCTTTGTTGTCATGAACCTTCCCGCTCACCGATGTTTGTTGCCAGAGCAACTCGTGTTGGTCAGAGGAAGAGCTTCTGCTACCATGTGTGCCCTCTTGTTATTTTTTATTTTTTTAGTTTGATTAAAAACACAAAATAATTTGTGTTCCTCATGCAACATGCGCACACCTCAGAGCTAAGCAGAATCAAATCATGTGTTCAGCCATGTTCCCCACCCTCATTGATCTCCATCTCAGCCCACCAGCCAGAGGCTCCGGCCTCTCTGTCCAGCTTCAGCGTGTATGCTCATGAGAGATTGTGATTGTGTGTGAGAGAAGCAGTTTTCATCCATAGAATCTTATGAGTCATGTATGTGTGTGTGTGTGTGTGTGCGTGTGTGTGTGTGCAGGGAACATCCATGCCTCTGGCTCCCCTAGTGGAGCTTTGAGGGCACCCTCTCCTTTTGGCCCCACCCCGTCTCCATCGTCTCTGGGCATAGCCATGGGCCAGACCAGCTTTGCCAGTCCACACGGTAAGCAGCAGGGAAGGCCGCAAGTGCTGGCCTGGCGGTAAATCCTCTCTGCTGGGCAAGGGCTTGAATGGGCTGAACTGAACATGACCAAGCGGTTGTTTTTTTTCCGGCTGCAAACATTTAAGAAACACTTGTAAAGCCAGGGCACACAGTGGTGTTTTTATGATTGTGATTGTAATGTTTCACAACTAAGGATTGGCTCTCTTCTCCCCAGGTCCTCTGGACCCCAGCTCTCCGTATGCCATGGTGTCTCCCAGCAACAGGGGCCAGTGGCCAGGCTCACCACAGGTTTCAGGGCCTTCTCCTGGGGCAAGAATCCCCGGCATGTCCCCTGGTAATCCTTCCCTGCATTCACCTATTCCAGACCCCAATTCTCCACGTGCTGGGAGTAGTAAGTACTGCTTTCTTAATACTAATACTAACTCCCTATGACTATATTAGGGTATTCATAATAAATCTTAAATGCATCATCATTGCAATATCTGTCTGTGCAATGATACAAATGCAGAAGACTAGTTGAAATGCAATATTTGTTGGTTATAAAATGCCAAAGGGTTAGGAATTCACACTTTCCATGCTAAAAATACCCCCAGCCTTACTGCAGGAATTATCCACACATAAAAAGAGAATGATGCCAAAGATTATGAAATCATGAAGAGCATAGAAGCATCGTTATGCCATTTGAGGAGGTGAAGACTATGTATATTTATCGCAAATGATATTGCCATTAAAATATATAAATAAATGCCACAATGTCGTCATTTTCTAAGGTTTTGCACCCATAGACTCGCTGGCTAGAGATGTGAGGATCAAAGTTCTGTGGCCAATTAAATCAGTTTAGGATTTTGTAAAGTTCTAATCTTCCTTTTTTTTTTTTTTCTTCTAGAACTGTAAGTGGCATGGAAAATGTCATTCTCGCCTTTCTGCCAAGAGCAGCCATTAATTATTTATGCTAGAAACAGAGGCAACTTTACACCGTGTGTGTGAGTGTAGTTGCTAAAATTCTGTCTTCCTTTTCTTTTACAACAAAGACAAAAGGATTATGCATCCATTATTAGTGATTATTTCTGATTGAGTCTTTGTGTGTATTGTTTAGAGTATTTAGATACGTAGCTTAAAGGCACGGCAATTTTATTTATATAGCACACTTTCAACAACAAGGTAATTCAAGGTGCTTTACATGATTAAAGTCCTGAACATTCCTCTCCACTTCCGTATGTTTTATAATATTTAGACATGAATACAAAAGTCCAGCGAGCCTCCCGGACATTTGATATGAAAGCAAGCGCTTGGTACCCACTGAGTAAATTTAACGCTGCATGACAAACACTCGCTGCCGCCATTATGCTTCCCCTAAAATGTCCGGGAGGCTCGCCGGACTTTTATTTCCCTGTCATTTAAGTATTATGAAATATAATCGGTTTTGAACACTTTTATGAATCGCTAACAATTTAGCATGTCTGGCATCACGATTAATTAAATATTTTTTGCAGGTTCAAATAAGAAAGTGTTGTTTATTGATTTTTTTTTTTTTAAGCCTGCTGCTGACGAAAGTGCTTAAATATCAAATGTAGATATAAAGATTTAAATCATAGCTGGTAATACATTGGGTTTAAGACGTGCTGAAGCCAGATTTAAGCTGTCTAAATTTTGTTTTCTCTTCTTTTTCAAAATCCTATTTCTTCTGTCTTTCCTTTAGGTTCCCAAGTCATGCCTACCAGTATGCCTCCCCCCCGAAAGCTACCTCAGCGCCCCTGGGCTGCGTCCATCCCCACCATCCTCTCCCACAATGCCTTACATGTCCTTCTGCTCCCCTCACCCACTCCCTGCATGGTGCCCGGCCTGGCAGGAAGCTACCTCTGCTCGCCACTGGAGCGCTTTTTGGGTTCAGTTATTATGAGGCGACACCTACAGAGGATCATCCAGCAGGAGGCGACAGTGAGTGCCACGTCAGATCGTTCTGATAATCGGCGGTTTTATTTGCTTGTTACATTACATTTGGTGTTTCTGGGGTACTCGTAATCGCCCGCTGTGTCACATCTGCTGCAGTTATCGATTGTGAACTCCAACGAGCCGGGCGTGATCATGTTCAAAACGGACGTTCTTAAGTGCAGAGTGGCTCTCAATCCAAAGAACTATCAGACTCTGCAACTCAAAGTTACCCCAGAAAACGCAGGTCCGTGGTCCCAGGAGGAGCTTCAGGTGCTGGAGCGGTTCTTCGAGACCCGGGTAAGGGAAAACAGCGGTCACTCTGATTCCTAAATGAAAAGCCGCCACTGTGCTTTATCCGAATAATCCATCTTCTTTTCATTTTTGTTTTCTCGTCAGGTTGCTGGTCCTCCCTTTAAATTCAACACTCTGAGTGCCTTCACGAAACTGCTAGGGGCTCCCACTAATGTTCTTAGAGACTGTGTGCGCATCATGAAGCTCGAACTGGTGCGTAGCTTTCACTTTTTGTTTTAAAGGCTCCTTTTACCTCATTCTAAAGAATTTCAATCCTCACCTTAACGCTGCGATTTCCGAAAGGATGCCAGCGTTTCCAGATCAGTCATGATTCATGACAAACGGGCTGAAAGCTCAAAAGAATCAAATGAAATGGCTTATTGGGGGTTTTCCTGCCCTAGCAACAGCATCTACTTTAAAGTATATTGTTGTTGTGATCTTGTAGGACAATGGTGCATTCAAAAAGGCAAAAAGAAAAAAATTAGGTCGTCAAGTTTCCCCCCGGCTGTTCTCCGGTCAGGGCTGATTCCAGTGTGTCTCTATTTAGGGTCGATTAAAATGTTTCTCTCTCGCCTCATTTCTTCCAACAGTTCCCCGACCAGGCTGGACAGCTCAAATGGAATGTCCAGTTCTGTCTTACCATCCCTCCCAGTGCCCCACCCATCGCCCCTCCTGGGACCATCGCTGTGGTGCTCAAGGCCAAAATGCTTTTCTTTGTAAGTCGCAGCTCTTTTCTGCCTCAACACACATTACAAACCTGTAAATATTTGGAGGAGCCTGACTGTATGTGTGTGTTTGGTCGTTTTTGTCCCACAGCTGCAGCTTACCCAGCGTATCCCAGTCCCCCAGGACCCTGTGAGCATTATTGTGCCCATCGTGTACGATATGGCCACGGGCCTCACCCAGCAAGCCGATATTCCTAGGCAGCACAGCTCCTCGGGGGCTGCAGCACTTTTGGTCTCCAATATCCTCAAGAGGTTCAATGAGCTGCACCCTGCCAGGCAGGGTAAGACTCCATAATAAGCTGACCCTAAACTGGTATTGACTGGATCCTCTGATTGTGACTTTCTGACACTGGTCCGCTCTTATTTTTCAGGTGAGTGCACCATTTTCGCATCTGTTCAAGAGCTGATGGCCAGCCTCACGCTTCCCCCCAGCACTCGACAGTAACGAGTCAGACTTCGTCCGGAAACCAAACGGGAGTCGCCTAAGATGAAGTGTGGGCCAGTCCAGAGGTGATATGACAACAAAGAGGAAAAGCTGACCTAAATTCAGCATGCCATCTGTCTTCTGCTAAAAACTTTAACTTAAATACCGTCAGAAGGCAAAAACATCAACAGCTCTTCAGTTTGGGTTTTCTTTAAGGCATGGATCTTAGAAAATGGTTAATGCTGAATGCAAAACAAAATTGTAAATGTATTATTTTTGTCCTCCAGGCACGTTTAAACAAAATTATCTATTGAAAATTAAGATTGTGTACAAAAATATGTATATTGCTGTAAATTTGCTTGTCAAAAAAATCAGGTGAAATGGATTTTGCAAGATTTGTTTAGTTTTTTTCCTATGTCTGATGTTACTGTAGCTTCAGGGGATAGATTCCTTAGCACACTATTTAATGATCTTCTTGCCTTTATTTTGTCAGTATCTGAGCTTTTTTAATTTTCTATACTCTAAAACTGTGATAAACTTTATATGCCAGTTGTATTTTACTAAGAACCATTTTGAGTCCTGATTGAAGGATTTGGAGACATGCTGTCTGACTTTGCTATTTAATAAACAAAGCCCAGAGTTGTTTTGTGCTTTAAAGATCTTCCATTTGACATTGACTATTGAAGTTGTCTCTCTCCTCAGCATTAAAATGTTGGATTTTTTTTCTTCCATCGACTTGAGTCAGAGGTGACATTTAGAAAGAAATGCTCTTTCTCTAAGGCTGAGCCCAGCCACCCTACAGAAGAAGGTAGGTTATAAATGCTGTAGGAATCAACTCCACTTCAAACATCCTGTCCAGTTGTGTATTTCTTTCCTCCTTTGCCATTAATAAAAAATATACATGGGTTTTGAAGTATTGATTTTCCTATTTTAGTGTAGATTGAGCTAATCAGTTATGTAATAAGCGTAGCTGGGACTTGAAAAATTACCATAAATGGCATTGTACCAGCACCAGGATTCCAGAATCACCAACATGATTCCTTAAATTGTCGATGACATAATTTTATATTGAATCCATTCTGTGCTTTTCCACTCTTTCTCCAAACGGGGAGACCTTTATTTGCAAAAACGTATAATCTGAAAAGATGACTTTGGACTTTTGAGCAACATTCCAGTATATCTTAGTCCAGGTAAGATGGTTATGATGTCTCTTGATTCAGCAATAACTTAACTAGGAATGCAACAGCTGTAGCTCATGTTCTGGATATACATCTGTGTTTGATGGATTTTGAAGCACTGACACCAGCTCTAGTACACGCATTTTGTATGGTTATCCTTGTTCTTTTTCAGCTGCATTTTCTACTTCCACTAAACTTTCCATTAACGTGCTTTGATACAAATGCCAACTTCTTTAGCAATAAAGTTTTGTGGCTTATCCTCTGAGAAGGATATCACTGACTGTCAAATCAGCAGTCTTCCCCATGATTATTTAGACCATAGCATAACATTTAAAATTCCTTTATGCAATAGTCACATTTTCTGCAAACCTCCAATTTGGGTTTAATAAACGTTTTTTACACATTCTAATTTATTGGGGTGTTGTGAACGTTCAAAGGTTTCATCATGACCAAGTGATGCTGTGATCCTCTACCTTAAAGCATGACATCATTGAGAGGCATCTCCCCAGTCTGTGTGGGAGGGAGAGAGGGTGGCGTTCACTAAAACCGACGCTGAATGCTGTGGAAGAAGGCGTCCGCGTTTCATCGTTTTGTTTTGCTTCGCTTCGATCCATCCCGAAACCCCATGGAAACCCAAGGAACAGAGGATGTTTCGCTACGCCGCGACGTTTAGTCCTCGTCATCTGCGGGAAGACGACGGGTTTGTGGATGAACGACCGGTGTTCATTTCTCCGCGCGAGCCTTTGACACTCGAACGCACCACTTACTGTGGCTACTGCCGGGAAAATGCGTTAAGATAAACAACAAAATCATATTCGTCCGCTGTCCTGTGTTGCTCCTACAAGCCGCCTCGTATGGCATTTACGTACAGGACGACATAAGCAGCCCCATCACGCCACAGCCCGGTTAGACATGGCAGTCAGCACAACGGAACCGCTCTGTCAGCCCTGCGTCTATCATAAGGATTTTAGAGGTAAGACTGCAAATATATTTCAGCGTAATTTGTGAAAGAATAAGAATTAAGTGTGATAAAACTTCGCCCTGCAGGCTTTGTCTGCTTCCCCAAAAACAGACCACTCCCCTCCTGTCATCATCAAGCACCCCCACAGAGGACTGGTGCATGGTCCCAGCCTGTGGTGGCACCACTCTGTGCAGCTTTATATATGGTAGATGGTTTAAATATATATGTATAAAAAAAGTGTAATGTGGTGTGGTCAGTGGAGCTGCAGGTGAGGCGACCTCTGATGCCTGGCCGACTGAGTCCTGAGCAGGTGGGGCTGGAGATGCTGTGTCTCTGTGGGCAACTGGACCTCCTCATCAGGGCACAGATGCAACAGGTAGGTTGACCCCTGACCTCTTAACACACAAAGTACAGGAGGGAAAACAAAACAAGCATACACACACTTCTCCTAAAACGCCAGATTTCTATGAAGTAAAAAAAAAAAAAAGTGAGAACATGATAAAGCATTTAATAGTTTTCCCACCTTTAATGTGGACTAGATCTTGTGGTGTTGAATTGTGAAACTAAATGCGAGGAAAACTGCCATAAAGTAGGCTATAAAGATGAAATAAGCTTGGTATATATGTGTGAGCGCCCTTAAATAAATATTTTTGGAACCACCTTCGTGTCCTACGTCACCACAATCCATCCTCACGATCTTGATGTCATGGTTGATATAGAATAAACTGGTTTTATGTCTATATTTCTTACACATCAAACTGTTTTTCCATCCTGTTTTTTAATAACCTTTGAATTGAATTGATCAAACTTGCAGTTCCAGGAGCAGTTGGGGCAAGGCTGTAGCCCAGAGGAGTCGGACACCTTTCAGACTCAAGGTATGATGCCAACAAACCTCCGGGGTGATTCTAGCTTCGCTCAGCTCTGTGTATGATATGTTTTTGTTCTGTATTCTGTTAGGAACAGAGATTCTTGACCAAATGCTGCAGTGCCTTGAACATCTACCGAAGCCTATGCCACAGCTAGAGGTGTTACACCTAACAGTGTTTCCCTAATACCACAGAAACCTTTATTTCATTTCTCCTGGCACCGATTCAGTTCTCGCGTGTTTTCTCAGGACTACCTGGACATGGTGGGTCTGTCAGCCATGTTTCCTCGCGTCGAGGTCTTCCTCATTCAAGGCAGTCCTGTTGACATGCTGGACCAGCCGCTAATGGATGGTGAGAGATCCAGCTGAGAAAGCTTAAATCATTCCCAACCAACAAAAACAAAGGACTAACTTCTATTTTTGCACTCCTTGGTAGCACTGTCTGTTACTACTTTAACTTTAG
This sequence comes from Valencia hispanica, assembly GCA_963556495.2. Taxonomy (NCBI): domain Eukaryota; kingdom Metazoa; phylum Chordata; class Actinopteri; order Cyprinodontiformes; family Valenciidae; genus Valencia; species Valencia hispanica. The sequence goes on along the minus strand of OY747707.1, from coordinate 38,688,899 downwards.
GTGGATCATTATTACATAATTTTAAAGAACAATTGCATAATTGGACCTTAATACAATAAACAAAAAGTCTTTACATGTTTGTTACTTCGCTTGATACTGATACTTTAGACTTCAAATGAAAACAACCTGAGTTTCTAAAATTGTCTATAAGTAAAACAACATTAACATTTAAAATAAGTTAACTACTGCTTTAAGGAACCAGCCTTCATGTTAATATGAATACCTATTAAAAAGTTGTGAAAAAAAGTTTCCCCCTTTTTCCATAATACAACTACAAATAAAATGTTTTATATGGCTTTTATGTGAAAGGTCGACACAAAGTAGAGCATAATTGTGAATGGGAAGGAAAACGATACACGTTATACACTGTGAAGCAGGTTGGTGGCAGCATGGTGCTGTGGGAATTATTTTCTTCAGCTAATTTCAAGGCAATCAGCTGAAGAAAATCGGTAAGGCAACAGAACACTCAAGACTGGTACAAAGATTCTCCTTTCAGCAGGACAACAACCCAGAACATACAAGCAGAGCTACAATGGAATGGTTTAGATTAAAACTCATTGATCTTTTAGAATGGTGCTTTCAGAGTCTGCAACTAAACGTAATTGAGAATCTGCACTAAAACTTGAAAATTAATGTTTTGATTTGCTCTCGATCCAATCTGTCTGAGCTTGCGCTTTAATTTTGTAATCCAGGATGGGCAAAATAAAATACAAATGCGCATCACACTCCCCCCCCCCCCCAACTTTTGGTTGCAAAAATCATGTATCGTCTTCCAACTTCTTCACAATTCTGTACCAGTTTGTGTTCGCCTGTCACAGAAAATCTCAATAAAAAAAACGAAAACCTTGAAAGTTGTGGTTGCAACGCTACAGAATGATTTTCAGAGGGTGTGAATACTTTTGCATACTGCTTCCTGTAGTCTCTTTCTGTCCCTGTGACAGAATACTTCTTCCACGTCGCCAAACTGAACCAGCTGCTGGTGCTGAGTCAGCAGCTGGAGGAGGACATCAGACACCTGGGTAGCCATAAATACATAGCCCACCAGCTCTCAGTTATATATGTAAGTAGGGTGAATCTGTCTTCTGTTTTCTTTTGATTTTTGCTTGTTCCTCAATGTCTCCCTTTTAATTAATTAATTAATTAATTTTTTCTCTCTTGAAGCAAGTCATCAGCTTTTTCACGGGAATCCAGGTCTTTTCAGAAATAAAGAAGGAGATTGAGACCAACTTCAAACAGATGAAGCAGTCTCTGGTGGTGGAGGAAGGCTGCAGGCGTGAGCCTCAGCTGACAGCCCATTACATCAGCTGGTGAGCCGCTGCCTCAGCGTTGAGTCGAGAAGATGACTGATGATTAATCCACAGACAATCTGATTAAGAGGCCGTGTTCTGTTCCCTCTTGTAGGATATTAGGAATAACAAAAGGCCTAACGTCGCTGGTTCTGTCGCTGCCAGAGGAGCTGACGGAGGACCTTCATCAGGCCTTCACCTTTGTGTCTCAGTTCTTGCCGTGCACCCGAATCATCCCCGCAAACATCCCAGTATCTCCCAGTAAGGATGCAGCGACTAAATGAACTGAACCATGACTGACTTTAAAAAAGGTGCTACACCATTTGATTCAACTGAATAATGAATGAGTTGGATAATCAAGTTTATTTGCAGATGATGTACAGTTTTTTTTTTATATATATATTGTATTGTTCTCGTGTTTGGGATGGAATAACAGCTTGACGAAGCCACCCTTGCACTACTGTAATTACAACGTCGTTTTTTTTTTTAAACATGGAAGAATAAAATTACATAAAATATGGTGTGGTGTTTGCTCTGTTGTGACAGGACAACCAGAGACAGGCTGAATACTTCACACATTAGAGATTATGCACACTGGATTACATTAGACAGAACAAGTTTTCTTTACTCAATCAATAAACACATTTTAAATGGGTTCGTGATTCTGGTATAGCTGTGAAATCAAATTAGCTATTTGTATCTCACACATAACTTTTTTTTTTCATTGTATGACTTTACTGGTTTAGGACCGTTACGATTACCAAATTATTTATTATTATTTACCTTAAACAATTGTGTAACTAATTTGATGCGATGTTTAGGGCCAGTGTCTGTTTAAAAAGATCTATTTGTACTCATACTTTAACTTCCTGGCTGATGTCTTGAGATGTTGCTTTAATAATTTCACAAATGTTCTTCCCACGATGCCATCGATTTTGCGAAAAGCACCAGTTCCTGCTGCTGTAAAACACCTACACTACACCCCTGTACTTTACAGTTAGGATGGTGTTTACTATTTTGCAAGCTTTCCTCTATTTGAATATTGGTGTATAATTGGTTAAACAGATAAACAAGACACTTCAGGCACCTGCAAATTGTCATTAATCAGCTTTGTTGAGGGATTGTCTTCGTAATTAATTTTGATTTTCCCATAATATTAAAGCAATGTGTTTTAGGTGTGTCGTTTTTAAATGCACCTGCCATACTTCTTCCTTCCACTTAACTTTACTACAGCAGGGTGGGGCAAGTTATTTTTAACGATGACACAGAATAAAGAATGAAACAGGCAAAAAAAAAAAAAAAAAGGAATAGGGCAATCTTTCACCATTTAATATATTGAGTGAGCCACAGAGCCAAAGAGCCTCTTGGGGCTCTAGAGCTGCAGGTTGCAGACCCCCCAGATCTAGCAGATGAAAACTGTGATCATGTCTCAATTTTGCTGAGGCTAAAAGTTGCAACACCTTATTTTTAAATTCATTGTTAAAATAAAACTGTGAAGATAAAAAAAGTGTAATGGGTCTAACAGACCAGTTAGTTACAGTTTATGTGCCAGTGCATATCATCAAAAGAAATCGATTTAGTATTTTCTCTTCAGTCCAGGGGCCATAACAGAGGCCCTGGGCCCTGTTGGCCCCTGTCTAAAACAGCCCATTAATAACTGTCCACTTGGTGACTGTCAACAGTATTCCCCATGAATGTGTAGACCAAAACATGGACATAAAACAAAATTTCTTTGTTAATTTTTTTATTGGGCCGTAGCTATATAATGGTCAAATCTTCAGAGAACTTGATAAAAACCAACCACGTTAAACGCTTAAAATTATGGAGGACTACGGGGGTCATTGGAAAAGCAATACAGCATTTTGACGAGGAGTGCTTAATTGTGAATTAAAAATATAGATTGCTAAATATAACTTCAAATTCAAACATTAATTTATTTCAAAAAAAGACAAATTTGAAAAGCATTTTGTAATTACACATTTAAAATTGAAATACTAAAGAGGAATTGCCAATTGTATTCATTATTTGATTATTAAATACTGTGATTTGAAAACCTTTTTCAAATCCTATTTCAAAATGGAGAATTAAATAACACAATTAATAAATGAGAATGTAAATATCTTTCCTTTTCATACATTTAACCAGGTTACACGTAACCAGCTCTCTCATTGGTTAGACATGAGCTGTGCAGCTCGGCAAGGTCCACCCAAATATGGCTCTCTAACCAATGAGAGAGCTGGTTACGCTCGAGGAGCAGCTGTGATTGGTTGAACTTGGTTTTCAGTGTCATCAGGGACCAGGAGGGTCACTCGAATGCTAAAAGGAGAGGGGAAACCATTTAGGAAATGCAATTGCAAAAATGATTTGAAAAAGAGAGCTGGAAAGAGAAAACGGATGTAGAAAAGGGAATAACTTTTTTAAATGTATGAAAAGGAAAGATATTTACAATCTCATTTATTAATTGTGTTATTTAAGTCTCTATTTTGAGATAGGATTTGAAAAACATTTTCAAATCACAGTATTTAATAATGAAATAATAAATACAATTTGCAATTCCTCTTTAGTATTTCAATTTAAAATGTGTAATTACAAAATGCTTTTCAAATTTGTCTTTTTTTGTATGGATTAATTGTTGAATTGGAAATTATACTTAGCAATCTATATTTTTAATTCACAATTAAGCACTCATCGTCAAAATGCTGTATTGTTTTTCCAATGACCCCCGTAGTCCTCCATATAAAATATGTAACTCGGTGTAAACAAATCTATATAATACATGATCACTTTTTGAAGAAAAAAAAAATACTGCTGACCAAAAGGTTTAGACGTCATTCTATCATTTCTGTTTGTACACTTCTGACTGACACTCTACGTACCAAAAACAGACAAATAGCTCCCCCTACTGTTGAAATTATGTAAACCCAGGAAATTCCATCACATCTCCTGTCTCAATTGGGCGCTTGGGCGCTCTAGAGTTCTTTATTAAAATACACGCAAGGCAGATTTGTATCCTGTTATGAAGGATGGTGTACAGTATAGGCAGTGCCGTTAGCTTCCGCTGGTGCGAACGCGACATGTCACCAAAGGTCGATGACGTATGTTTTTGTCCAGATGTGCCGCAGCTGTAACAGCAGAAAACCAACCCGGACGTGCGCGTCAAGGCTACCACAGTCGCAACGGGAGGGACGTAGCAATGACTGACGTTTCAGAGTAGCCTATCAGGTGTCACCATTTCCTTTTGTAGCCAATCAGGTCGTGGTTAGGCTGTGATATGGCTTGTATGTGAGAGCTGAGGGGCGACGACGGAAGAAAATGAGAGGAAACCTTTGAATTATTTCACTCTGACATGCTGCAGACTAAAACCGAAACAGCTAACGGCGTTGCAAAGCCACGAACTTGTGTAATGGAGGTAAAAGTTTGGATAGTGTAACAGTGACTTACAGCTTATTGTCTACTTGTTGTCAGCTGTTTTATCGGATTAAAGAAGCTAATTGAATTTCTTTAAAATTTCACGGATCACATTTAGATTTTCTTTAACGCATATTTAATATAAATCGTACAGTTGAACCTTCCCCCCCCCCAGCCTTTTCTTGAGTAACTGAGACAAGACCCGCTGCTCGCTGAGAAAGAGGCAAAGTTGCTTGTCTTTGTTATTGTTTACGAACCCTTATTGTTGTTTGCTCAAGCATCCTTCAGATTACACCATGGAGAGTCCAGTGTGAGGATCTAAGGAGGAAATGATACCAGAACCTTCTGCTGCAGCTGCATCCAGGTCTTCAAAGAAAAAGTAACTATTGGTTGCCAAAACTGTTGCTGGCGCTAGGCTATATGTTTTAACGTGGGTTTAAACTTCCCTCTGGATTTATGTAATCAAATCATAGACTGTATGTGACGTTTCTTTTTTTCTTGTTTATTCTATTTGGTTTTGCAGTGCAAACTCTCAGGTTGAGGCGACCTCCTCTGGAGCTGTCAGTCCCTCTGAGGATGAGTCAGGGAATGAGAACAGACAGAAGAATGTGGTGGGTTTCTTCTACTGATGCTGCTTTTCCTGCAGAAATGTGCAAGCAAAGCAGGAAAAGACGGAAGGCACTCATTAACTAAAGCGAAGAGTGTGGGGATGCTTTTATAGAAATACAGTGGCTTGTAAAATAACATTTTCACATCATATCTCATCACAAGCCCAGGTTTTTATTAGGGTTTTTGCGGTAGATCAAACATGGAGTAGTTTTAAAGTTTCTGAAAAAATTCTTAAAAGTGTGGCATGCATTTGTATTCCCTAGGGGTGTGCCATCTTGGGTACCTCACGATTTTGATTTGATTACGATTTGGGTGCTACAATTCGATCATAAAACGATTATTTTTGTTGCCTATTTTTACCCCATTTAGTTTTTTTTTTCATTCCTTCCATGGCTAATTTCTACTCTTAAATCCATCCAGTTTCCATTACATTAATCATGCTCTGTTTTCTTGAAGACTTTTGCCTTACATATCTAATGCGTTCCTGCTCTATGTGGTTGGAAAGAATAATTAAATAAACTTCAGATCAGCTTTTACAAGTCAACCATAACAGAAATGATTTTAAACTCTGAATAGAAATAATTAATCTTCTCTATCAGAAAATAAACCTATAACAATAATAGCTCCCTTTTTAAATCATACAGGACAGAAATTCAGAGAAAATAAGAATCATTTTTCTATTCAAAGTAATAGAAAATAAAAAGCAGGGTTCTCCCAAAAACACTTAAAGTCTATACTTCAGTCTTTGTTTTTTTGCTGTTAACTTAATACAGAACTTTAACTTTGCAGCGTTTTCATAGTTTTTGTGTCAGTTTGACCAATGGGATGTTTGCCATCTGTCATAGACAGAAACAAATCTGCCAGCTATGAGTACGGTGCTCTTCGCCACACACATCAGTCGGCAGCGGGATGGAATGAAGGAAATTTCTTTACTCCGTGTTTCATATTTAAAGCTAAACTTGGCCTGACGTTTGATAAACATGAGCTGCCCTGTGCTGTGCTTGGGGAGGACGCTCCGGACAGCACCGAAAAAGTGGACATGTTTGGGGAAAATAAGATGTTGCTGCTAACATGATACACAAAGACAACAAACAACAAAGACGCTTCTTTCACAACTACAGGGGCCTTTCCACTATCGGAACTTCAGGGTAATTTAACCAGATCTTTTTCTGTAATCTGTTGTTTCAAGACATCTGCAAGTCACACAGTTTCAGCAGCGAGTAGCGTCACTAATCAGCGCAAATGGGCGCACAGAGCAGCAGAAATAACCAGAGATAGACATGGAAAAAGCAGGGCTTGTTGCTGTGTTCTTTGCTGTTTGTTATTTTTTATAAACAGCAAAGCTGTACCCCATACAGCTCCCGCTGAGCAGGTACTCCGTTGGTTCCTGAAATGGCCCGAAAACGGCCCTGTCGGATGAAGTGGAGACTTGCGCAAATCGGGAAGTTTCGGTGAAATTCCCCCGAAGTTCCAATAGTGGAAATGTGCCTTAAAGTGCAAAATATTTGCTGTATTTTGTACATTTTGCGCTGCATGGCTGAAACAGTTTCGCCTGTCTGTCCCCTAAAATGTCTGTGCGGCACGCTGGACTTTTATGTTTTTCTCATTTAATTATAATGAACAATTGTCTATTTTTCAACACTTTTGAATCGCTATCTCCACGTTTCACCCTACAATTAATCGATATATGGTGAATCGGCACACCCTTTTCACCCCTTAATACTTTGTTGAAACACCTTTCACTATAACTACGCTGCAGGTTTTTGAGTTGAAGTTAATTAAAACCACATATCCTTTTCCTTTCACTTCACATTTTGCCCCACTTTGTGTTGGTCTATTAATCAAATCTTATCTTGATCTTCTTCAAAAAACATAATATGGCGTTTTCTTGATGTGGGGTTCAAATTGGCTACCCTCAGGGCAGTGTCCTCGGCTCCCTTTTTTTCCATCATGCACACTGACAGCTGCAGGTCCTCTCACACAGACAGCCTTGTTGTGTAATTTTCAGATGAAGCTGAAGATGTTGTCTCTTCTTCAAGGTGACCAGTCAGACCATGGTAGCGTATCGCTTAGATTTTTCAAACGGTGTGACATTAACTTCCTTGATCTTAACAATGAAACACTAAGGAATTGATCATTGACTTTAGGAAGAAGTACAGGTCCTTCTCAAAAAATTAGCATATTGTGATAAAGTTCATTCTTTTCCATAATGTAATGATAAAAATTTAACTTTCATATATTTTAGATTCATTGCACACCAACTGAAATATTTCAGGTCTTTTATTGTTTTAAAACTGATGATTTTGGCATACAGCTTATGAAAACCCAAAATTCCTATCTCAAAAAATTAGCATATTTCATCCGACCAATAAAAGAAAAGTGTTTTTAATACAAAAAAAGTCAACCTTCAAATAATTATGTTCAGTTATGCACTCAATACTTGGTCGGGAATCCTTTTGCAGAAATGACTGCTTCAATGCGGCGTGACATGGAGGCAATCAGCCTGTGGCACTGCTGAGGTGTTATGGAGGCCCAGGATGCTTCGATAGCGGCCTGAAGCTCATCCAGAGTGTTGGGTCTTGCGTCTCTCAACTTCCTCTTCACAATATCCCACAGATTCTCTATGGGGTTCAGGTCAGGAGAGTTGGCAGGCCAATGGAGCACAGTAATACCATGGTCAGTAAACCATTTACCAGTGATTTTGGCACTGTGAGCAGGTGCCAGGTCGTGCTGAAAAATGAAATATTCATCTCCATAAAGCTTTTCAGCAGATGGAAGTGCTCCAAAATCTCCTGATAGCTAGCTGCATTGACCCTGCCCTTGATAAAACACAGTGGACCAACACCAGCAGCTGACATGGCACCCCAGACCATCACTGACTGTGGGTACTTGACACTGGACTTCAGGCATTTTGGCATTTCCTTCTCCCCAGTCTTCCTCCAGACTCTGGCACCTTGATTTCCGAATGACATGCAAAATTTGCTTTCATCCGAAAAAAGTACTTTGGACCACTGAGCAACAGTCCAGTGCTGCTTCTCTGTAGCCCAGGTCAGGCGCTTCTGCCGCTGTTTCTGGTTCAAAAGTGGGTTGCAGCCCATTTCCTGCACACGCCTGTGCACGGTGGCTCTGGATGTTTCTACTCCAGACTCAGTCCACTGCTTCCGCAGGTCCCCCAAGGTCTGGAATCGGTCCTTCTCCACAATCGTCCTCAGGGTCCGGTCACCTCTTCTTGTTGTGCAGCATTTTCTGCCACACTTTTTCCTTCCCACAGACTTTCCACTGAGGTGCCTTGATACAGCACTCTGGGAACAGCCTATTCGTTCAGAGATTTCTTTCTGTGTCTCACCCTCTTGCTTGAGGGTGTCAATGATGGCCTTCTGGGCAGCAGTCAGGTCGGCAGTCTTACCCATGATTGCGGTTTTGAGTAATGAACCAGGCTGGGAGTTTTTAAAAGCCTCAGGAATCTTTTGCAGGTGTTTAGAGAACCTTTTCATGATATGCTAATTTTTTGAGATAGGAATTTTGGGTTTTCATGAGCTGTATGCCAAAATCATCAGTTTTAAAACAATAAAAGACCTGAAATATTTCAGTTGGTGTGTGATGAATCTAAAATATATGAAAGTTTAATTTTTATCATTACATTATGGAAAATAATGAACTTTATCACAATATGCAAAATTTCTGAGAAGGACCTGTATGTGGTGCTTATAGTCAGCATTATCCACAATAAAGAAGTAAAAATGGAACAAAATAAATATTTGGGAACAGTCTGTGACTCAATTAAATTAGGAGGAGAACATAAGCTGTATTGTTCAGCAAGGTCAACAAAGAGTTTACCTGCTAAGGAGGCTCAACACATTTGGTTTTTGTAAAAATACACTTTTCAACTTCTACCATTGCTTCATTGAAGAGAGGAGAAAAATAATCAGCATGGTGTTAGGGTCATTGGAGCCCTTCAGAGAGACCTGAGCTCTCCATGGGACAAAAGAGCAGTAAAAAAAAGGCAAGGCAGTAGTTATAAAGCAACCTGATCACATATTGGACTATTAATCTTTTAGATGTTTCAGTGATCTAAGTTAGGAAATATCTGTAAACATCTGAATATTTTTAAGCATTTCTCATGATTTTTCAGACTGGACTAATCAAACAGTCACTGCCCTGTATTTTCCTAAACTCACATACATGTTAAATTTGATCTTTGATTTGCAAGAAATCTCAATGTTGTCCTTATTTAAAATTAAATTGTGCAGAGACGAAGGAAAAGGGCGTGCGGTGTCTCGGAGAATGTCAAGTGCAAACGAGCCAGAGCCAGCGGTAGCAGTGTTGGAAGGACACGGGGCAAACAGGCCAAAGTGAAGCAAGTGGAGGCAGTCACCCTGTTTGAAGTGCTCACTATGGGCAAGAGTGCCATACAGGTAAGATGGCTTACCCAGCATACCCCACTAGTAGACATCTGCTTCCATAAAGCAACCAAAACGGAATGGGGATTTTTGTTGGGACAGGAAGTCTTTTAATCACATTGAAATCCAACAATTACAAACCGGTCTGGCCGTTTGTGAAAAATTAAATGCACCCTGACCTTAATAGCTGGCTTTAGGTTTACATCACTGTGGGGGGGATTTTGGCCTGCTCTTCTTTGCAGAATTGTTGTAATTCCGCCACACTGGAGGGTTTCTGAGGATGAACAGACGGCTTAAGATCATGTCACTGCATCTTGTGGAAATTTCTTAATAAGGGATGAGAACAGACTCCCTCATTCTTTTGATAATTTCTTACAGCCTGGATGGGCTGCCCTGCTCAACCCACACAAACATTATATAGTAAGCCTGACACAAGTTATCTAACTAACACTCCTCCTCCCCATCCTGTCTCCTGCATAGTGTTGCAGTGGGGCAAAAAAGTATTTGGCAGCCACCAATTGGACAAGTTGTCCCACTTAAAAAGGGGGGAGGTCTGTCATTTTCATCAGCGGTACACTGAATGTAAAAAAAATAATAAAAAAATTCAGAAAATCACACTGTATGATCCAGAGGTGGATTGGGAAAATGTCATGTGGTCAGATGAGACCAAAATAGAACACTTTGGTATAAACCCCACTCGTCGTGTTTGGAGGGGGAAGAATGCTGAGTTGCATCCCAAGAACACCATACCCACTGTGAAGCATGGAGGTGGAAACACTATGCTTTGGGGCTGCTTTTCTTCAAAGGGGACAGGATATTAAGGAAGGTATGAATGGGACCATGTATTGTGAGATTTTGGTCAAAAACTCCTTCCATCTGTGAGAGCATTGAAGATGAAACGTGCCTGGATCTTCCAGCATGACAATGATCCCAAACACATCGCCTGGCCAACAAAGGAGTGCCTACGTAAAAAGCATTTCATGGTTCTGGAGTGGTCTAGCCATTCTCCAGACTACAATCCAATGAAAAATCTATGGAGGGAGATGAAAGTCTGTGTTGCCCAGCGGCAGCCCCAAAACATCCCAGCTCTAGAGAAGATCTGCACGTAAGAATGGGCCAAAATAGCAGCTACAGTGTGTGCAAACCTGGTGAAGACCTACAGCAAACGTTTGATCTTTGCCATTGCCAACACAGATTACTTTACACAGGATTGAAATAAACTTGTGTTATTGGCCAAATAGTTGTTTTCTGTACCATTATACAAATAAATTCTTTAAAACTCATACAATATGATTTCCTAGTTTTTTCCCCCATGTTCTGTCTGTCACAGTTGAAGTGTACCAATGATGAAAATTACAGACCCCTCTCATCTTTTTAAAGAGCAACTCACCCCCTCTACCGGAGTCTAACTCCCTAACCGCCCTAACTACTGTCACTAAAGCAGGCAATACAGGCATCCTTGGAAAATTTCCATTTCATTCTCAAAGTCCAGACTTTGACTAGGCTTTGTCTCGGTTGGTATGATGTTACTTTTCTGAAATGCTGTGTTAGTTTTACGGACACACCTACCAGAGAACTCTAATCTCATCTTCAGCAGAATATTTTCCCAGAAGTTTCGAGGATCATCAAGGTGGTGTTTGTGAATGTGATTTGTGATCTTTTTGGTCCTCGGTGGTTTTCTCCTTTCCAATACATTCTAGTATTAATGAATTCTCTGACTATTGTTTGGTGCATGAGCAGGCAGTCATAGATGATTGGATCGAGGCGTACGTGACGGACAAAGACTCCTCTCTACTTGACCTCATCAGCTTTTTTATCCAGTGCTGCGGATGCAAAGGCAAGCAATGCGTACATCCCCTCACCTTTTCAAACTCCTTCCAGTGGCCAGAAACATGCCATACACAAAGAACTGGTTTTATGTGTGCGTCCTGTTGTCTTTCTATCCTTCCCAGGGGTGGTCACAGCAGAGATGTGCCAGAGTAAAGAGGACAAGTACGTGAGGAGTAAGATGGTCGAGGAGCTGGATGAGGTAAACACACTTTTATTTTGTTTTATTCCCTGTCATTTACGGTTATATAGAGAGATGTTTTAACGGACTGACTTAACCAGATATGGACGTCTGTGTGTTTCAGGCTGTTGGTCTGCAGTATAAGCGATTCCTAGCTTTCCCATGGATTCTGACCGTCACGTGGCCCATGGATGCAGTCAGTACATGCTTTCTTTCTGTAGCAGATAATGTATTTGTTGTGTCTGTTATCTTGAGAGCTTTAGAGGCTTTTAGCACTTTTGTGCTATGCGTTTTATTTTTTATAACTTAAAAACACTTTTGTGTATATAGATCTTGTTTTGTTCCAATTTACTAGGAGAAGAAAGAAGTGTGGGACTGCATTGGCATAACTTATAGGTTATAACTCAGGAACACTCAGCATAACTCTAAAGTGTTTTTTACGCATTGTTATTTAGACATTTAGTCACAATTATACTAAAAGACACAGGGGAGATTTTAGTTTTTGTTGTAGTGTAGAGTTATGTGCAAAAGTTTCCAAATTGCCTGTTAGATTACAAGAATGAAAGTACAAGGAGGACAGCATTTCCAAAAGATGTACAGATTAAGGTATTTTGCTGAGATGCCTTTAGACCAAAGCAAAGGTTTTATACATTAAACAGTCAGTATTCTCTTTCCATGTCATCAAACATCATCCTCTTCTAAATGCTTCTTGTGTCCGTGACTGAAAGCCGAGCCCAAAGCATGATAGCTATCCCCCTATGCACAACTATTTGGAGAGGTGTCGGTTTGGTCGTATGGTCTTTCCTTTTAAAAATCCTGTTCTGTTTGCTGATTGCTGCCAGAAATGTTCAATTTTGACCTAATCTGCCTATAGAACCCATTTTTGAATGGCATCAGGCATGTTTAGATGGGTACAACTTTACAATAAGGCTCCCCTAATAAATGGCTAATAAATAGTTTATAGATATGTTGTTAATTAATCTGTGAACACGTTTACACGTTAACGTTGTCATACAACTACAGAGCGTCTTCAGTCAGAGGCTTCTTCAGATCTGCAGAGCACTGCAAGAGATCATCCCTACCCACAGCCATCAGCATCTACAACAAATCTTTGAAGGAACTTGCATAATGAGTTACAACAACATTTAGTTTCCCTTTGGGATTAATAAAGTAATTTTGAATTGAATTGAATTGAATTGTTATACCTCATAAAAAAATGTTTATCACGCATTAAATTAAGGCTAAAAAGTGGCGAAACTGACCAGTTTCTTTCTAAATATTAGACCAGATCTGTTCACCTACATATTTTCTCTGGAGGTGCAAGTCACTACCTTGTAGTAGGTAGTTTCACTTCACAATAAAACTCTCTTTGATATTGCGCGTTTATATTGGAGCGATAAAGTACAATACCATATGCCAGTGTTTCTCAAAACTTTTTTTTATCATTCCCCACTTTGGACAAAGGAGCATACACAAGCCCCCCCTGCTTTTATCGCCCCAACAGAATGGTGAGCACGCCTGATTTTTAAAGTGTTTTATTTATTTAAATAGCCGAGTTAGTCTACAAGTTTTTAAGGGTATAAATTAGTTGGAAAAAGGGGTTGCGCACTGGTATAAAACCGGCTCAGAAATATATGCTGTCAGTAGTTGCTACATGTAGAGCTTCAGCTCACAGTTGGAGAAAATAAAAGTTGTAGTTTTATCAAATTTACAAAGCTTTCAAAAGTACAAAAAAAAAGAAAAAGAAAAATTAAATAAATAAAGAGCAAGATACTCATCCCTGTATAACCTTCATGGTTGACCGTGTGACTTCTCTGACTCTGAAACGTTCCCTGGTCTTTTTAGATATTTCTCCATTTTGTAGATGGAATCTCTGATAATGCGGCTACTTCAGCTTGTTTTGTTCTGCTGCGATATATTCCAACGTCAAACTCCCAGCCCGATGTTCCAGGTCCCGGTTCTGTTTACAATGATGATCACAATTGCTAATTTATTTGAGTGTGTTTAATTTTGTGAGAGGGGGGAGCTGGTTGATTTAATTTACAGTGCAGTGAAACATTTACAACGACAGAATCTAGGGGGGAAAACTATTTAAATCCCATTGATGTCACGCCCCACCTGCAATACCTCTGCGCCCCACTAGTGGGGCTTGCCCCATAGTTTGAGAAACACTGCCATATGCTAAACAATTATGTTTACAAATACGCATTATGCTTACAAAGTAGCAACTAGGTGAAATATATAGATTAGCTCACTATTTAGTGAGAAAGCAATCAGTTCAGTGTCTTTCTCCCCCTTAATGCATGGCAAGGCAATTTTATTTGTATAGCACACTTTCAACAACAAGGTAATTCAAGGTGCTTTACATGATTATGAGGTAAAATAAAAATAGCAGTAAAACACAGACACGCATATAAAGTAAAAACAGCAATAAAGCAGAAGCTAACACAGATACATCAAGGCATTACAAAGTATATAATGTAAAAACAGCAAGAAGCACACACAAAACAATAGCAACAGTAGATCTTCAACCTACTTTGGTGCTAAGCCATTCAATGATTTATAAACTAGTAAAAGTATTTTGAAGTCTATTCTCTGAGCTACAGGGAGCCAGTGTAAGTACTTTAGAACTGCCTTGATGTGCTCTAATTTCCTGGTTCTAGTGAGGACACGAGCGGCAGCGTTCTGGATCAGCTGCAGCTGTCTGATTGACTTTTTAGGCAGACCTGTGAAGATGCTGTTGCAGTAATCAATCCGACTAAAGATAAACGCATGGATGAGTTTTTCGAGGTCCTGTTGCGACATCAGTCCTTTAATCCTAGAAATGTTCTTCAGGTGATAGAACGCTGACCTTGTTATTGCCTTTATGTGACCCTGGAGGTTCAGGTCTGAGTCCATTACTACACCTCAGTTTACACGATAAACACTTATTAATTATTTATAAAGTGTTCACAGATGAATTATTAACGTGTCTATTAGCTATTTAGTAGAAGAGTCTTATTGTAAAGTGGTACCTAAAAGTTTGATAAAGATTTATAGAAACGGCTTTGGAACTTCTGGTAATCTTCCAGGTAATATAAAAATGTTTTTCTGGTTTACACCCACTCTTGGATGCCACCGTAGTTCAGTTGATTGCTCTGCTTCAGGGCTCATATGGAGTAGTTTTAGTTAGAATGAACATTTTTTTGCATGAAGAACCTGTTTCAAATCTATCTCAGCTACTTTCACCTGAAACAAGTCAATGAATCTCCCTTTATTGGATCGAGTGAAAAGCACCCGGTCGTTCTACTAAAAACATGTTTGACCTGCTGTTTAAGCAACTAAATGTCTTTTCCCAGCCGCTATGTGGAAGGCAAAGATGCCACCTCAATTTCTCCACTTTGCTGTACTCTGCTACTATCTAATCATGATGTTTGTCATTTTGTAAGCCTTCAGATCAACACCACAGGAAGCAATACTGAAATCACTGTTGCTCTGTGATGGAATCTTCCTTCTCTTTCCTTCTAAACTCCAGGATAGTGGCGAGTATCCCCTGGTGCAGTCCGGACCGTCCGGTCGCTGGTTTCACTCGGAGTTCTGTGACTTTGTGTCGGTGCTGGTGGCCCAGTGTCAGCCCAGCGTCCTTTTTGACAGCTACCTGATGAACAGTCTCATCGCGCTGCTCACCGAGCTGTCGAACGCATACGTGAGGGCGTTCCGACACACGTGCACGCTCGCAGGTAGGTGACACGTGGACGCAAATATGGAAGATCAGGAGGGCCAAAAATGTGTGATTTATTACCACTGATGCATTGTTGAAATATTGTTTGGACGATGAATTCAAATCTAACATTTGCTTGTCAAATTACGTGTGAACAAAGTCTCAAAAATAGACTCTAAAACAGGTGTTTTTGGTCCATCTGGCTTTCCATACACAAATGCAGGAATTATTGTCACACTATGTAATATGGCTTTTGACCTGAATGTATGTGTGACAAGCGGTGAAGTTGGTGAGCTCTCTGTCGAGTGTGGCGCTGAGCCTGAGCGTCGGCATCGACAACAGTCAAAAGCTGTACGACGTGCAGAGGACAAAGACGGGGAGACAGAAAAGCGCCCAGCAACTGGAGAGAGTGCAGAAGAAGATCTCAGAGGTAAGATCTGCTCTTCCTGTGGATTGGAGAGGTTTGGAGGAATATTGGTTTTCTTTGTGTGAATGAATCAAATTTTAATGCCCCCCCCCCCGCTTCCTCTGATCCTTCTAAAAGTTGCTGGAAAAGAGGGCGGAGGTAGAGAGCATGATGGACGTCATCTTCAAAGGAGTTTTTCTTAAAAGATATCGGTACACAACGTTTCCTACATTGCTGTTACTTTTTTTTTGGCAGGCAACGTTAAATATACTCCACATATATTGTATAAATCTGTGTGCAGGGATTTGCTTCCAGAAATTCGCTCGCTCTGCATGGAGGAGTTGGGTTTGTGGATGAAGCTCTACAGTTCTGCATTTCTCAATGACAGTTACCTCAAATACATGGGCTGGATGATGCATGATAAGGTCAACAGCAGCATTGTTTGTAACTTTTATAGGCAATTCAATAACTTTAAGCAGCTTTTAGGACCCTGAAAACCTGCTGAAACTCTTAACTCGTCATCTTTTTAAGGTACCGGATGTGCGTCTGAAGTGTGTGTTAGCTCTGCAGGGTCTGTTCGCCGATCCTGTCCTCCTCCCTAAGCTAGATCTGTTCACCAGTCGCTTCAAGGTAAACAACCTCCCCGTTTAAAGCCTTCAACTATATAGTAAGTTATGTGAATGTTGTGTATCTGGCCCACAAAAGTACTCACACCCCTTGGAACTTTTGTCCTGTCACAACCACAAACTTCAATGTTTTTTATTGAGATTTTATGCGACAGAGCAACAGAAACTAGTGCATAATTGTGAAGTAGCAAGAAAAAGATGTGACACGAAAGTTTTGTACGAGTGAAAATCTGAAAATTGCGGTGTGCGTTTGCATTCAGCCGCCTTTAATCTGATACCCCTAAATAAAATCATGTGCACAAATAAATAGTACGTAGAGTTCATCTGTGTAAATACAGCTGTTCTGTCAAGGCTTCAGAGCTGTGTTAGAGAGCAATGAAAACATCCCTAATCAGAGAAAAGAATAGAATACCATAGAATACATTTTTATTATATTATATATAATAATTATAATGGCTTGTATTTATATAGCACTTTTCGAGACCCTCAAAGCGCTTTACAACTCCATTATTCATTCTCTCACATTCACACACTGGTGGAAGCAAGCTATGATTATAGCCACATCTGCCTTTGGGCAGACTGACAGAAGCGATGCTGCCATATCGCCCCATCGGCCCCTCTGGGGGCCAATACCAGTAGGCGGGTAAGTGAAGTGTCTTGCCCAAGGACACAACGACATGTAGCAGGTGGAAGCAGGAAACGAACCCACGATTTCTGGGTCACAGGCCAACAACTTTACCACTGAACTACAGCGGAACTATATAGCCAACAGACCCATGGCAACTCTGGAGGAGTTGCAGTGATGGACAGCTCAGGTGGATCTATCAACGCAAACTGCTAGTCGTGGACAACATAAATCTGGCCTAAATGCTATTAGAAAACCATCGTTGAAAGACAGCCACAAGACATTTATGTCTACTCAGGGGTCTAAGAATAATTCAAATGCATGTCAATTTTTATTCATACAACAATTGAAATGTGGTTGTCCTTTTTCTTTCACATTACAATCATGCACTTCTTTGTGTTAGTCTATCACATAAAATACCAATAAAAATTCAATTCAGTTTCAATTCAGTTTATTTATATAGCGCCAACTCACAACAGATGTCATCTCAAGGCACTTAACAAGAAGTCATTTCAATACATTTATACAAACATTCCAATCAGTTAAAAGGTTCCTATTTAAGGAATCCCAGCAGATTGCGTCAGTCATTGGCGTGAGGTTGGGCAGACTTTCCAACACACTGAAGTTTGTTGCTGTAATGTGACAAAAATAAAAAAGTTCAAGAGTTGTAAATACTTTTGCAAGGCGACATAATCTAAAGGTAAATGTTCTTAATTAGTTAAAAATAATACTATTCAATAATAGAACTTCTTCTTTTTTTAAACCTTTAATTTAATAAAAAAAGACCTATGATAACAGTTGGTTAGGTCAAATGTTTAAGGTAAAAAGTCCATCCACCTCCCCCGAGTTTCAATTGTCCCTGATCAAGACTGATGATTCTCTGTGCTATTATGTGCCAGAACCGTCTGACCTCCATGGTGCTAGATAAGGACAATGAAGTGGCTGTACAGACCATGAAACTATTGGTGCTAATCTCCAGGTAAGTTGTTTATATTTTGATTTCCAATTTTTCTCTTTGTCTTTGTTTATCATCACACTCCTCTTCACTACACCTCAGAGCTACAGATGATGTGCTCACTTCTGAGGACTACAAGCAGCTCCTTCAGGTTGTATACTGCTCTCATCGCCCTCTAGCAGCCACTGCAGGGGAGCTGCTCTACTCCAGGTACAAAGACCTCCCTTTATTAGCCAAATGTATTAATTAATTATTTGTTTGTTTGCTTTTTTCTTTTTAAGTATTATTGGTCTGTTTCAGGATTCTCAGTGCTGAAGCTCCTACCTCTGACAATCAGGATGAAAGGAGTGAAGAGGATGAGCAAAGACAACAGATGTTTGTCAGACTTAAAGCTTTAATGCAGTTTTATCAGGAATCTGAGGTGAAAAACAGACTGGATGTTTTTACAATTTAGTTTAAAAACATGCTTATTGCATTTCATATTTTAATGGATGATTTTCTTTTTCATATTCCGCATTCATGTAAACCTTCAGCTCCACAAGCATGTTGTTTACCTGGTGGACAGCCTTTGGGACTGTGGTGGCTGTTTGCTAAAAGATTGGCCCACACTCACAGCTGCACTGCTGCAGAACAGCTCAGGTAGGAAACGTATGTGTGTACGTTGGGGAAAAAAGAGAAAACTGTCCTTTTATATGTTAGACAAAAGTATAAAAGTAAAACATTAAAGATAAATGAAAGTCTAGCATCTCCTAGAATCATGCAGATTAAAAAAAACATACAGCAATGTTAACAGTACGCAGTTTAAACAATACTCTAGTTATGATATAAAGATTTTTTAGTGGGCTTGGAATGGTATGCTTGCCCTTTTTCAAAGTCACTACTTAATCATATATTCTAATCAGCCATTATATTGTAGTCAACACAAAACAAGGTAACAGCATAATGATCTGCAAAGTCTTCTAAACTAAAGTGAAATGATGTGTCAAGTGTGAGAAATGGACACAAATTGATCCAAAAGACATCAGACATTTAGGGAGACCTCTGACTCTTTTTGCATTGCCTGACTGGTCAGACCTCGCCAAGTGAAAGTAATATTATAGCAGATTATTGTGACAGCAATGTCAGTCTTTATAACTTTCTAAACATAAAGATAAATTAAGATGAGCTAAACTTAATTAATATAAACTACACTAAGCTAAATCAAGATAAAGTAAACTACACTAAAATAAACTAAGATAAAATAATCTTAGCTAAGTTAAACTGAAGTCAGTAAACTAACCTACATGAGGATGCATGTTTCCATACCTGGATTTCAAACCATGGGTGTTTGTGTTGTAGGCTTTGCTCCGGCAGAACAAGCGGTGATTGTGGAGATCCTGGTGGCGTCGGTGCGTCAGGCTGCAGAAGGGCCAGCTCTGGTAGGGAGGAGCGGGGCCAAGAAGGTCGGTGTATGATGGTGTTGTATAATGCAAGAAAGCTGAATGATATCTTACTTTTAACCTGGTAAGACATGTCTTTAAATAAAAAATGCCCCGAACAAACTTTGTTTGCTACAGATCATGAGCAATAGAGAAAAGAAAATTCAAGCTGACGACTGTCTAAAGCTCACCGAACATCTGTTTTCTGTTCTTCCCAAGTTACTCTCCAAGGTATTTATACCCTATACAGCAGATTATGCTAAAGCTCAGTTCTACACAGGAAGTAATAATAATAGAAATATTAATGTGATTAACTATTTTATTGTGTTTTTCCAGTTTTCATGTAGTGGGGACACTGTTGCTTCCCTGATGCGGATTCCTCAGTACTTCCACCCAGACAGTCAAGAGGCTAAAAACACACAGGTCTGCATTATAGCCATTCAGTTCCACATGCAATGATAAAACATTTAATGATACAGCATTTTTTATATTAAAAATGTTTGCGATAATTAAGCTTTAATAAAAAGAATGTAACTACTATTTTTGATGACATTAATAAAACAATGGGAAATGGGACAATTATGTTTAAACCGTTTCCAGTTTAGTTTACCTTGTTAATCTACTGCAGAGTTCTTTAGTCTTGACTTTTCAGTACTGGCAAATTTTATTGTAAAATAATTTGGAAAACAGAAGCAATATGAGCTTTTTTGAAGGAAAACGAATCAAAAACTTTTTAACTATAGCTGTTCATTATTTCTTGTTGGTTGATGGCGTAATTGAACAGAAATAGTTCATAACCCTTTCATATGATGCCATCTGTGCAGTGGGTTTCAAGCCTGATGACAGAGATGGCAGCTGCCTTGGACCTTCACTCGAGCCCTGTGGTTCTGGAAGCAGCGGCTCGAACATACCTCAGTCTGTGTAGCGACGGAGCAGCGTGGGCCGCTGCAGCCGGAGCCTCACGGGACTCTCTGGTCCAGCGCTGGGTGGACCAGCTCACAGAGCTGATGGGGGAGTCACTCAGGGTAGGCGTCACTGTTCCCTTCGTGTTAGCCAAATGTATTTTTGGAAATGAGCTGTCATCTGTTTTTAGTCCCTTTGTTATATCTGCCACGCTTTTGTCAGTTTTAGACTCTGAAGAGATAAGTAAGCTGTGGCCATCAGATGCACTCAGAGTTTCCTACACAGTCTTTAAAAGTCTGGAAGAGTAGGGAATTCCAAGTCTTGATAAGTATGGGGGAAAAAAGTAAATGTTTTATGGAAAAATCTTTGAGTTTCCAGGCTTCATTGATTATTCCATTACCTAAAAGATAAAAATCTGAATTTTGGAAAAATACTGGGTTTTTGTCTACATTTAAATGATGTCATTTATATTTTATTGACCACATACCAACTTGAGTCTTTGTCCTATTTAAAATCCTTCTGGATCCTGAATCACAGATAAAGCCACGCCAATTCAAGAATTAAAAAGGGGCAATTTTACAGTTTTTTTTTTGTTTTTTTTTACAGACTTTCCTAGACCAGGGATGTAAATTACCAGTGCATTGGTTCTATGCAGTGAAACCCTCTTAAACCTTTTACAAAAGTTACAGAATGAATTTTTATTTCCCAAAAAAAGTATTACAGATCCCAAAATACATTTTAAAGGATCTTTATTCAGAGTTGGATATTCCAGAGCAGATTTGAGTGTTATGGATTTCCAACTATTGATGATCTAGTTGGGCTGAAAAAAAAGCAGTGGGTAATACTGTACCCAATTGGAAGTGAGCTTCAACATGGAGTTATGTCTTGACTTGTGGTAAATAATTTTCCTTTCAAATTTCCAAATGTTATAAAAATTTCCAAGAAAATGTAAAATCAGTTTGAAAAAAAACCTAGAATTTTTGAATGAAGATTCTGTAAATCTACAGGGCTCACGTCCTTCCAATTAGGCAATTAGAGAATTCTTGTTTTTTTTGTTCACAATCCTAGAATTCATTTTTACAGCTGTATTCCCTATGTGTGTATTAAATAATAAATCCTAGCTAACAAGATAGTTTTTCTGTTTATTCGCTCCTTTGCAGGGTGGCTGTCTTTCTGCTGACGAAGAGAAGACGAGACAAATTGTAGCGACGCTTAAGAAACTCAGAGCTTTCCACAAGTAACATTTGGCCGAAGGGGATGCACAGCAAAGTCAACAGTTTGGTGCAATTTACTTGTAGATCCGTCCTGTTCTAATCTGTTTCTTTCTGTGTTGTGGTAGCTGTCATGACCTCAGTCGATGGAGTGTGTTTGATCTGCTGTCTCCTCTCCTCACGGAGGACTGCAGCCAGGGAGGAGCACCACCGGAGGTAGCATCACTAAATCAGACACTTTTATGGTTTGCGTTCACAGTCTTTTGTTATGATTATGTTTTTTTTTTTCTTCCACAGGTGCTGGAGGAGGCACTGCAGTGCATGTCATTCGCCATGCTATGGTCCATCAGTACAAGCAGCGAAACTCTAACTTCCAGAGTGAGTTGCGTCAACATCATGAGCATCATGGATGCATCTGCATCAGGCGTTCACATGAATTAGAACTTTGTATGTACAGATTTGCTACGAGTAGGGATCTTTATTTATTGTAGTTCAAAATGTACATAGAAGAAACCGTTTTCTGTGTATCTGATTTTCATTCTTCTATGTGCTTTATTTTAATTGTAAAGTTTACATACACACACACTATGTGCATGAATGCCATGTTAATTTTCGTCTTTTATGCATACATTTGAACGGTTTTCTTTTTCAGGGTGGATGATGATACAACTAGAGTGCATTAAACACAAACTATTAAATGATTTTCTTTTTTTATTGATTTTTTGGATTTTCCATAATCCACACATGGTGAAAACCTTACTTACAGGCTGAAATATTTTCATAAGCTCCCATTGATTTTCACAGATTCTAGAATATTTGATTACATGGCCCATCAAGCTTCCGGCATGGTTCTGACTGGATGTTTGACAACTCTTCTTGGCAGAAATGGTAGAGTTCATTTAAATTGGTTGTTTTTCCTGACGCAGTTCATACAGTTCCAGTAGGGTCTGGGTTAACGTTAGCCTGCTTTATTTATTCCAAAACCAGTTTAGTTGTGTGTTTGGGATCGCTGTCCTGTGGGAACATCCAACTCTGTCCACCTTTCAACCATCTAGCTGTTAATTTCAGGTGAAAAATCTGTAGGTAGTTCTTCTTCTTCTTCAGTATTTCATCAACATCGTAGAATCCGCCAATCCCACGGCTTGATGCTGCCGCCACCGTGCTCGACAGCTGGTAAAGTGTCGTCAGGTTCACTCTTCTGTGCATACTTCATGTCATGGTGGCCAAATACTTAAATCTTTGTTTTGTCTGACTCGCTTCATTGCGGACAGTGACACATTTCCAGTAGTTTTCAGTTCAGTGCAGGCTTGATTCTTGGTGGTTCATTCCCACTAATCTCCTTTCATCTGAGGATGACCGCTTGGGTCAGATGGACTACGTTTAAAAGCAAAATCTAACCTTGGAAATCAGCTTGTAAATGAGCTCTACCAATTTACTAAGAATATAGGTCATACATCTAGTCAGAATACTACCAGAAGCTTATAAATGGCTACTAAAAGAATGTAGCTGAGGTGCAAATTGCTTTTTCATTTAACCGAATATTTGTGGGGGTGTACGCATATATTTGAGCCTGTATTCATAATTTTAAACTGTGTGAATTAGACAAAAAAACCCAACAATAAATTTAAACTTGGGACAGCTAGATCTTCACTGTTTACTGTGTGATAGTGTCACAATAAAAAAAAGGAGGGCTCAAATGCATCCTTCGAAGGCTATCAATTTTAGGAGATTTATGC
Organism: Valencia hispanica; assembly: GCA_963556495.2. NCBI lineage: Eukaryota > Metazoa > Chordata > Actinopteri > Cyprinodontiformes > Valenciidae > Valencia > Valencia hispanica. The sequence continues at coordinate 38,665,608 of OY747707.1, read as the reverse complement.
CCAGGATGAGTTTACATAATCTGAAGAGAAAGGAAAACTGGATGTATTTTTCTAGTTTTGGATCCTCTCTGTAAACTTTGGCAATGCAACGGGTTTTGCCTCTCTTTTTCTTTTTTTAGGAGAAAGCTGTCGCTCAGAGGCTACAGCTGCGTCTCTTTTGTGAGAGGAGCTATCTGAGTCTCTCCCACTGCGATCACAGCGTGAGGAATCAGGTACAGCAGGAAGCAGGATGATGAACATCTTACCATCTTCTCCCCCCTACCGCCTCCCCAGATAATCTCTAACCTTCCCTTCGCCTGCCTTAGGCTTTTCTGGGGGTGTCCGATGTTCTGATAGCTCATTCGCACCAGCTGCAGGTGTGGGATCCCACCTGCTTTGGCCCACTGCTCTACACACCCAGTCCCAGACTGCAGAGGGCGCTGCTCACCTTTGTATGCATGCACGTCTTTGTTGTCCCAGACTGTGACAACCAGAGTAGAGGTAAGATCTGAGCACATTTACATGGGGGGGGGGGTGTTCCACTTTAACCTTCATATATATCTTAATCCACATTGACTATTTTGCTGCCAATTTAAATAATCACTTAGTGAGTGTTGCTTTACATTGAAAAAAATCGGGCAGATTAGGCAAAGAAGTTCCACAGGTATCGATCTAGAAATAGAAACCTTCAAGCACACAAATGCTAGGCACAAGCAGTTGTGACATCTTATGTCCAGAAATGTAAGTTTCTGCATGGTTCGATCTTGATGGATTGATTGCGACGTTAGCCAGAAAAAGCAGACGTTCTTTTCATATGGGAGACCATGTTAGACAAATGTCTTTCAAATGTATTTCAGCGAGAAATATTGTGTAATATAGTTTTTTAATTTGTGTTTTTCGGATGTTTCTGTCTTTCCCTGAGCATAGAAAGGAAAACAAAACATGATCCTGTAAGAACTAAGATTAATGAAGTAACACAAAGAATGAAATGCAACAAAATTATCTTTAGTTAAAATAAACATTAGCACAATAATCTTGTCGTAACCTGCTGTGAACTGTGGCTTTCAACTTTTAGTCTCTCAGACAATCATTATAACCACGGGTTTTAAGGCAGAATTGTTGGACTACTGAAAAGCATCTCAATGTGCTGTACAGTATTTGCACTCCATGAGACCTACTGCATGAATTACTGGATTCATGCGGAATGGCACGGGGGTGTGATAGTGGCCTTAGGTTGGTCTGCTTTGTTGTGTTTGGTTTCTCTTGACAATGCATGGCAATACATGCAAGATTGCTGTTAAATCAAGCACAGTAACACCATAGTCATTGAAGCAGGTATTGGTACTTTAAGCGGTGTGATCAGATGACACGCCTTGCCGAAGAATAAAATCATAATTTCTATAAAAGCTTGACAGCATGAAGTGTTCTAAAATGTTCTGGTAAATGGCTGCGTTGACTTTAGACTTGATAAACCACGGTGGACCAACATAAGCAGATGAACGTCCCCAAATAATCAGTGACTGTGGAAACCTTACTCTGGACCTCAAGCATCTTTGATTCTGTGCTTCTCCACTCCTCCTCCAGACTTTGATTACCGATTGAAATGCAAACTTTTCTTTCATTGAGCACCAGTGGAGTCCTTTTTCTCCTTCTCCTTTTCTCTGGCTTGACTCAAAGAATGTGTCAGTGGTGTTGTCTTGGATATGTCTATGTGTGGTGGCTCTTGAAGCTCTGACTCCACCTGCAGTTCTCATTGTGTTAATCCCACTCAAACTAATTGATAGGCTCTGTTTCACACAATTCTCCCAGCTATGCAATAATCAGTGTTGCTTGTACTATCTGTGTACTATCACAGTTTTTCCTTCCACTCAACTTTCCCATACTATGCTAGGATACAGTACTCTGTGAACAGTCAGATTCTTTAGCAAATCTTTTCTGGCTTACACTCCTTGCAGAGGGTGTCAATGACTACATGCTGGACATGCAAGTGTCAAGTCAACCGTCTGTGATTGTGTAGAACACATTATAAATATTTTGTATGAAACATCCTCTTTTTTTTAAATTAGTGGTATGTAGCATTGTAGTTGTCTGAAACTCAATTTGTATGCTGCATGCCGTTAACATTAACAGAAATCAATGCTTGATTACTTTGTGTGTAATTAATTTAATCTGAGTTAGACTTTCTGAATTGATTAACTTTTTGATAATAAAAGTTTTTTTGGGCCACAGTGGCCTTTATTAGCAGTGGAAACGGGAGAGAAGTGGGGGAAGAGACATTCGGCAAATGCCCGCGAGGTGGAATTGAACCCCGGGACAACCGCATCAAGGACTGAGGCCTCTGAACATGGGGCGCCTGTCTTAACCACTCTGCTGCACGATGCCCCTCTTTTTGATAAAAGTTATTTAGATCAAGCTGTCGGTCTCCTTCAAAGGTTGAGAATAATATTAAGAGTGGAAAAGGAGCAGGCAGTAAAAAAAAAAAAAAAATGTTTTCTAATATAAAATGTAAAGTTTTTGTAACACCAAGACTCAGAGAAGGGAATGGCTTATTTGCAATTGTTCTCTAACATTTAAAACATGACAAGGATCAAGATCTTGCTTTTTATCTGCAGCAGAAAAAAAACAGGAAAGTACAAAAGGAAACGGATTAAGTTTTATGGATTTTCTTTTGTTTTTCAGGGCCTGCAGAGGCGTGAAAGGGCAAAATGTTGCACACAAAGTAGTGTTGTAACTTTCTCTCCCTGCAGAGTTGCACAGTAGATGGCGGTGTCACTCCGGCTCCCCTCACAGTGAAACCCTGATCCTGTGCTGCAGCCTCCTGTGCCTATAACCACGCAGATTATTAAATGTACGGCCACACGTTTAGCTTAATAAGTCGCAGCGGAGCCGCTCACCGACTGTAGGTGTCTCCTGAATTCCAACCTGACCTGACAATTGACCCCCCAATTACAAAGGAGGCCCTGGTAATACCTTCAGACTGAAACAAGATTGACTAATTTGTACGGAAGCGCGTTCGACTTTGTTATGCAAAGTAATGCGACTTGTAAACCGGTACCGGCGGCGTGCTCCTCTCTGATTCATAATGAGGAAAACAAGAGTGACGTGTGGGAAAAGCAAAAAATAAACAGGGCAATCTCTTTGTAGAGTCCTGCAGGTACGCTTCTGAATTTATCCACTGTATCTCAAGTATTTCATTGTCTTTATGACAGTTTCTGCTTTCACAGACATATTGCATCCAAATATGGGAAAGTCCAGGAAAGCCAATAACTGTACTGGTGGGAATCTCTTAAATGTTCAAGCAAATGTAATCCAAGATTATTGGTTTTTGAACATGTAATATAAAAGCTATTGTTTTATTGGATATTCCTGGTAATGATTCTGTCATATGGACAGTGTTTTCTATTAGCTGCGGGATCAGAGATCACTCAGAGGGCAGGGGCACTGAGGTAAATCAAAAAATCAGGGCAATCTCTTTCCGTGAGAAAATTCCATTAACTCTGGCTCGCCTCCGAGCCCATTTTATTAGCCTTGTGAAAGATTGAAGCCACATGGTGTCACTACCATAACTACAGTCTGATGTTATCTTTGAGTTCCACCTGCTAAAGCCATTGTCCCAAGACTCAAACTCTCCCTGCCCGTTTAGGCTTTGTTCTTTTCCTTCCCGCTATATGATTCTGTGATTAATCCCTCTTCTCGCTTCATTCCCATACCCCCCCAACCCCCTGTTTTTTAACTCTTGACCATTTCACGTGCTTCAACCGCATCCCACCCCTCCCTCAGTCAGTGAGAACTCTGAAGTGGAGAGACTGGAAGAGCTTCACAGAAGAAGAAATCTGCTCGCGGCCTACTGCAAGCTGATTGTACACGGAGTGCTGGAGATGAGCGCGGCGGCAGAGCTCTACAAGTACTACATGAAGGTAGTACTACATAACTCCCTCAAATAGGTTAGATGTTAGAGAGCTCGCACCTATTCACGGTCATGAATAGAGAGGTTTCAATGCAGTTATTATGTCTGACAGGGTTAAGTTTATGATTCTTGTTTTTGACATTAAAAAACCCCCATAAAACTAACAAACGAACAGGCGCAACAAAAAAAACCCCCCAAATTATTGGGGATGATCACCTATTAAACCTATATTGGTCAATATATCCTATTTCTCTTTACATTAATTCTAAAAATGAGTGCAAAAAATGTAGTGTTAGTATTACTTCCAAACTTCAGTCACTGAATAAATAAATATGATTTTCTTAGCATTTATTTAAGAGACTTCATAAAAATTAAAATAAATTAAAATTTCATTTTGAAAAGACTTGGAAACTTGGAATGTCAGACATTCGAGAGTGGCCTAATGCATTCAACTTGCCTCGGAAGCCGAACTTCGGATCTGGGAAAGATATCGGATTAAAGTTGCACACGTTCAAGTTCCAAGTCTGAAAACTGGTGTTATTTGCTAGTTGTTGTAGTGTTAGTAGAAAGTATGAGTTCAGATACTAAAAAACATGAACATCAATCAATCAATCAAACTTTATTTATAAAGCGTGAGTTACTTTGAGTTACAACTTAAAAGTGCTTTACAGATTAAAATGACCCCACATAAACCATATTCCCATCCCTCACCAACATATTTAAAAGCATGATCACAGTTATACCCCCTCCAACCCAACTCCTATGCACAGAAACACTTAAGAACAACATTAAAAAGGACATAAAATGGACATTGGGTCAAGGCCATGTACATGTTCAACAAGTATGTTTTCCTCAGCTTTAATCCCCTACTGCCTGAATTTCTTTACATTTGTGTTAAAAAAGTTTTCAAAATGTAAAAATTAAGATTATTTGAATGTAGCACATACATTGCATCTAAATTTTGATATGGTGTAAATTAGTAACATTAGGCCTAATTGGTTCTACGTTTCTTACGTGATTATTTTATTTAATTAATGAATTTTTTAGGAGACCTTTGAAATCAAAGTTTGGATGTTGTTTACAACCTTACCACTAGGTGGTGGCAAAGTACTTTAATTACTATCCTTGGTATGTTTCAAATATGCATCAACATACACTTCAGCTGCATTAACACTGGTGCAACCATAGACATCTAAAATAGGTTTAAAGAGATACAAACTGTCAGAAGTGCTGATAAATAGTTTATGACTGAAACTTTTAATACATTTTCTAAGCTCCTGAGCCATTTGGTATGTTGAAGTTGTGGCTATTTGCTAGTAAGTAAATCCCGCTGGTTTTGGACACGCAATTACAACACCGTTGTCAAATGTGGGACAAATCAAACTCTATTGCCTCTTTTTGCCTCACTTGAGCTAATCTCTCACCTGGCTTTCTGCTGTCAAACTCTTTGGTTTATTATGTGTATAAAAAAAAGAATTTTTTGAATCCTTATTATTGAGATTGTAAGCAGTAGCTGCAGTCTTAAGGAAAATGCCTAGCTTTGACTTTGATGTTGTGTTTAACTTATGTTCCAGAGGTAGGACAAGAATTTGTAGTTCCAAGTAAAAATCTGGTTAGATTTGGGATTGATGGGCGGTACTAATAACTGCACTCCAGGTTACTTGTTTAAAAAAAATACCTAAATGTATTAATACTCAAAGTGTGACATACACTACAAAATATGATTTAAAAAAAAATACTTTTTATACCAGATTAGGTCTACTTGTTTTCTACTCATGGTACCAACACCATCAGGAAGTTACGTTTATTCGCATTAGCAATGCTAACGCAAGTGCTCTTGCTGTCACTGTATTTCAGTTGCTTTAAACAGCTTGTTTGATCCATTAAAGGTTTTTGCATTTGGATGTTTTGCCAAAAACCTTACTCTAATTTTCTTCTGTCTTCGGTATACTCCGAAGTCGGTTTTTGTATCTGCATTACAGGGATGCAGCTAAGAAGAAGGAACAGTCCGATGTTCAATCGCGCACAATTACCTAATGTTAAAATCAGCTTTTACATAGAAAATACAGTACAGACCAAAAGTTTGGACTTTTGGTCTGTACTGTATATGAAAACTAAACAAAACCTGATGCGTTACATGAAGAGTGAGGGCGTGTAACTCTCATCAAACAAAGCTGGAGTATTTTCTATAAACTGTACAACTCTACAAGAAGCCAAGGAATTTCTCTTTCAATTATATATTGCACAGTGTCTCTTTTTGTCCCCAGCATTACAGTGACTTTGGAGACATCATCAAGGAAACAATTTACAGGACCAGACAAACAGATAAAATAGAGAGCGCTCGTACTCTGGTGCTTTGTTTGCAGCAGGTAAAGCCACCTTTTGCGTGTGTGTGCATATAGATAGATAGATAGATAGATAGATAGATAGATAGATAGATAGATAGATAGATATTGACCTTTTCTTCTGTCAGCAGAGCTCCATGTGCTTTCCTTTGCTCTTCCCAGCTGTTTGTGCAGCTTAAGCGGGAACAAGAGAGCGGTGGCAGAGCACACTCAGGAGTGCAGACTTTCACCTGCATTAAGGAGCTGGCCCGGCGCTTCGCCCTCACATTCGGAGACCTTGTCAAGTTTCGTGAGTGTCTCGTCATGATTCACAGGTCAGCGAGGTGCCCTCGTCTCTCCAGCTCTTTCGGTTTCTTGTCCGTTCGGATTTTTGTTGCTGAAGTTCTTGTGTGAATATATTTAGGAGCGGCGTAGAGTTTGTGTTCCAGGAATTCAGACAGACTCCAGACAACGCTACACCTCCCTACCTCTCCTACCTGACCATCCTTAGCGAGTTCTCCAACAAACTGCTCAAACCAGACAAGAAGACAGTGTGAGTTTTGCAAGCAACAAGCAAACCCAGATGAATATGAACTTTGACATTTCTCAAACTCTCCCCTTCTCTGTATGCTCAGGTTTTCCTACCTGCAAAGACACACTGCTGAGCACATAATTGACCTCAGGGAGGAATGCTGGCAACCGCTTATCTACTATCGCGCATCTTTATTGGCTGTGGCAGAAATGGAGGATGCTGTATCGTATGCAAGCTCAGACAGGAGGCCCTACCTTCACAGTCGCTCTCCCATCTCCAAACAAAAACTGGAAGGTATATGACCCTGCACCTTTCATTGCAGAGTGAGAGGGTTCCTACATAGTATTGTATAGTAATAGATGTATTTTCAGACCAAATTCCCTTTTCTATTGTCTAAAATTGTTGTCCTTCCTTCCCTGCTTTTTTATATTTTTGTCCTTAACTTCCCTATCTCATATCTTTCCTTCTGTGTCCTTTTCTCTTCTCTTCTTTGCATTCTTTCTTTCCTTAGTTTTGTGCTTCTTTTCTTTCCCATACTTCCTTATTTTCAATCCATGCATCCTTACTTGCATTATTTTTCATTTTGTTCTACCTTTTTTTCTTTGCCTTCTTTCCTTTCTTTGGTCTCCTTACGTTCTTTTTTTGTCTAAGCTGTACTATATCAGGAAACAAATTTTTTTTAACACTTGCTGAATATTGTGTTGATGCTGATTATGATTAACTCACATATTTTGACTGTCTTTGTAGTTTTTTATAATTAGCCACCAACGGCCCAATTTATCAATATTCCAAAAAAAGAGCGCAAAATTGCTTGCGCCGCAAAAAATGTTGCCACGAAGGGCGTGTTTTTGATTTGCGTGTGATCTACTAATTTTGTGTGAACAAATCACAACAGGCACAAAGAGCAATATTCAAATGAGCCTACACATATTTATTTAAAAATCATCTAACAGGTCAGCAAGAAACATTTTACAAAGAGTTCATTTACTTGTCTTATGCGTTGTGAATCGGCGCTAAATAAATAAACTGAATTGAATTAAGTTTATGGCCATTAAAGTGTTAATTACTGTTAAGTTAGAATATGTGTGAATTATATTTTTCGTTTGTCAGTAATAAACTTATGTTAAATCGTAGCGCCTTTCAGAGGCAGTAAAAATATGTGCAAAAACAGCCGACGCAAACAGTTTCACGTTTGATAAATCACACTGCGCACCCTTATTTGCATGTTCTCCTCCCAATATTTTGCGCCTTCTGACAGAAACACCCACATTGCATATTCATAGTCATGGACTCTTCTGATTCCATAAGTTTGTCTTCAACCAAGTCAAGAGATGCTGCTACCCCCTTTGCCTCCCCTTCCCACTTATCTGTGTATAGAAGTCAGGTGAAGAGGCAGCTGGAGAAACTGAACCGGAACAAGGCTGCAGGTCCAGATGTCAGCTCCAGAGTCCTGAAGGCCTGTGCAGAGCAGCTCTGTGGGATTCTGCAGCACCTCTTGAACCTTAGCCTAACTCAGGAGAAGGTTCCAGTGTTGTGGAAGACATCCTGCCTTGTTCCAGTACCAAAGAGAACTCACCCACTAGTCATAAGTGACTTTAGACATGTTGCCCTGACATCCCACATCATGAAGGTCCTGGAGAGACTCCTGTTGGCACCCCTGAGTAAGCAAACAAGAACATATCAGGACCCGCTGCAGTTTGCTTATCGCTGTGGAGTTGGAGTTGAAGATGCCATCATCCACCTGCTTCAACCAACCCACTGTCATCTGGACAAAGCAGGCAGCACTGTGAGGATCATGTTCTTTGATTTCTCCAGTGCATTTAACACAATTCAGCCTGATTTACTTTGTCAGAAACTCTTGAAGACACAGGTGGAGCCCTCAACAATCGCCTGGATCAATGACTACCTGACCAACAGACCACAGTTTGTGAGACTGAAGAATTGTGTCAAACCAGGTGGTCAGGAGCACCACAGGGGACCGTACTCTCACCATTCCTTTTCACTCTGTACACCTCAGACTTCCAGTACAAATCAGAGACCTGTCATCTGCAGAAATACTCAGATGACTGCTATTGTCAGAGATGGACAAGAAGCTGAATACAAAGAGCTGGTGGACCGCTTTGTGACATGGTGTGGAAACAATTGTTTCAATTACCTTGAATGTGAACAAAACAAAGGACATGATTGTCGATTTCAGAAGAAAACAGGGATAAGTCAAGTTTTCATCATGGGTGAAGAAGTGGAGGTGGTTAAGGAGTATAAATTCCTCAGAGTTCACCTGGACAACAAACTGGACTGGAGACTGAACAGTGAAGCCGTCTACAAGAAGGGACAGAGCAGACTGTACTTCTTGAGGAAGCTTAGGTCCTTCAAGGTTTGCAGCAAGATGCTGCAGATCTACAAGTCTGTTGTGGAGAGTGTAATCTCTTCTACCATCATCTGTTGGTAGCAGCATCAGAGCCAGGGATTTAAAAAGGCTAAACAACCTGATAAAGAAGGCTGGTTCTGTTCTTGGGACAACTGTGGAACATCTGGAGATGATCAAGCAAAGAAGGATTCTTCATGAAATTGATAAATCAAGGCCTAAGAGTATACATGTGGATATTGAAGCCAGTGACGCTTTATCCACCTGGTCAAATATATTCATTTATTCCTGGCCATTAGCATGCATGGTAAGATATAATATCCAACTAAATATTGCATCCAACCAGTTCATTGCAATGACGATATTGCACACATTGTTTTCAGTGATGACTGTAACACATTGTGCAGCTTTATTTGTCCTTCCCTTCCTTTCTTGTGCCTTTCTTTCACATCTTTTGTTCTTCCTTTTTCTCCTTGTCCTCAATTTCCTTTCCTTCCTTGCTTCCTAGCCTTGCTCTTTATTCATATCATTATTCCTTGTCCTTCCTTCTTGTGTCCTTCCTTTATTTTCCTTCCCTGCTTTCGTTCCTTTTCTTTCCTTCGTTTCTTTTCCCTTTGTCGGAATTTCATGGTGAACTTTGTGTTAGATTTGAAAATGATCATAAAGGACTTAGGAAAGCCGAGTTTGGAAAAGTCAGGAATTATTGAAAATAAGCAGGAAGCTTGGAATGTAATTTGTTGCTGACACGTCTTACCTCTAAATATTATTTTTTAGGCTACAAGTCCCCAAGTCAAGTTCGTCCTACTGAACAAGTTACTAAGGTTAACAAACCGAGTATCAGCCACAGGTAAGTACTTTTTCTTTTTTTTAAATACAAGATGAAGAAAAATGCTTCTGTGAATATTAACTTTCCCCAAATCACCTCCCTCAGTCCTCAGGCGAATCTGGGTGACACAGATCCGTTCTCTGTCCCTCCGGAGCTTCATGAAAAACACTTCAACATCGCTTCGACTGTCTGCAAAAACGAGTCAGATGACGGAAGTGTGGACGTTGAGCTGTGAGGAAGAGGATGTTGGAGCTGATCGTCCCTCCTGTCTGGACAAGACGTTCATTAGCCGTCTCTCTCTAAATCTGCATCGTCTGCTTGTTTTGGTCATGCAGAGATCCAGACTTCCATGTTTTATTGGATTTGAACTTTCCGTATTTTAAGCTGTAAGGGGGAAAAATATGACAAAATCCTTAAACCAAGTCATGTCATTTAAATATTCATGTTTGTGTTACTTGTATGTTTTGTCATATCCTAAAGCACTTTTTTTGCTTCCAGCTGTTATAATTAGCTAGCGATTATTCTAGATGCCAAAAAAACAGGCAAATTTCTACTTTAATATGCTATATAATGTTAGCAAGATGGTCAGAAATTTCTAGAAAATTGCATCTGGAAAAGTATGGAAATTTAAAATGGAGATGTGGGGACCCTATAGAAATCACAAATTGAGACATAACAGACCTGTGATATGCTTTCAAAGATTGAAAATTTTCAAGAGAAATGCTTAAATATCACAACAGTTGGAAATGCTAAATCACTGACAGGATTTTGTCATTCATTTGATCAATGAGTGATAAAAGTTTCATTTTTTATTTATTTTAGGGACTTGAGCAGTTTGGAGTATGGAAATGTGTCTTTAGCAAATGTCGAAATCTGGATATTTTATAATTCCTAACTTCCATCAAATTTCCAAAAGATACATACCTAAATGAATAAATAAAGCCAAACACCCTTTTTAGGACGATTTAAAAACCCAAGAAATCATGCGATAAGAAGGACTGGTGTACAGTTATTTTTTCCCCCTTTTTAAAATAGCCTTTAAAGCATAGGGATAAAACACAGACCATTTTACAATTAAGAAAATCAAAGTGAAAGTTTGTACTTGGAAACTTAAAACGGCTCAAAATTTCAATTAGATATTTGGAAAAGTTTGTAAACCTTCCCAGTAGAACATGAATATGAAACACGTAGCTGCCCCTAACTGAAAGACCCCTCAGCTGACCCATATCAGTAATAGGTGAGGGGGGCTGATGTAGCAGTGAAGCTGGAAGCATTTTTTTTTTTCACCTCTGGCTCTGACTTAACAATCTGCTTATTTTGTTCTATGAGGTGTTTTCTAAAATGTTAAACTCACAAGTCAGAAAGTGTCTTTTAAACAACCTCTTGGTCTGTCAGGGTTTGATCACTCATTCATGACTTTACACTAAGGACTTTAATTATATGTGCTTATTTTACGGTGCCACAATGTAAAATGTACCTATAAAGTTCCTAAATGGCACTAATTTATCTATTTATATCTGTGTAGGATTTCATGGGCTCAATTGGTAATTGTGATTTATTGTCCTGAGTTTTTATTCATTTCTAATTATTGTAAATAATTTTAATAAACTACATGCAAGTTTTATTTTTTAGTAGGTACATTCCTTATCCTAATTAGTACTTTTATAAATGCATTTTTTACCATGTAGTTTGTTCTTCTATTCAAAGCGTGTCTGTCTCAACTGAAGGTTAAAAGCAATTTAGTGTCAGTAAAACAAAATCCTTAAAAAAAAAAAAAATCCTTTTAATAAATATAGGCAAGCTGTTTCAAGTATGAATCTATCAAAGACTTATTCTGTCATAGAGTTTATTTTTACAGTGCAGTATAAATTTAAAATCTAAAACCAAACATTTCTCGGCGTTTACCTTCCTGCCAACATAGCCACTAATTAATTCACTTCATATCCATGTGGAAAATGCAAAAAGGACTTTTTTTGTTTGTTTTTGGCATCTGAACATTTATGCAGGTGTGAATGCACAGCAGAAATTAAACAGTGACAGAGCAATATGGATAACTTTAAAGAAATTAAAACATACGTTCTGAAAATGTCCCACATTCTTTTCAGCTGAAATTAGTTGTTCAATAATGCATATAAAAACCAGCACTGCTCATTTCTTTTTTTTTTTTGGAACTAAAGCGTCATTATTTCCTAAAAACAAAAAAACCCTGATCAATGTTCCTTTATTTCCTGTCAAAGCACATATGAATAAAGTATTCTGTACCATAGAAAAATGTCTAAAACTCCACATCATTTACAACACGGCAAGCTCATAATAAATATGTACAGTACTTTATAAATTCTTCTCAAATAAATTATAATTCCGTACATTAAAGTCCTAATGAATGCAGACACATGTGGTGTGTGGTCATGTGAACGGTATGCTTGTGTTTGAGCAGAAGGTTTCGAGTTTACAGCAACAGAACCCTTTAAGCATTTACAGCCTCATAGCAAACCCCTTTGATATGATTATTGGAATGTAACATTGGCCAATAAATCTGATCCCTGAATTAATTCAATAAAAGGTCTCTTCTCAACTATTCAGGGAGCTCTGCTGTATAACTAATGCCTTTAGGCAACACCTGATTTTTAGGTGGAGCGGGACTTGCCCTGAATGATCCGTGATGGTAAAGGCTTCTTAACGTGAAGAGGGAACTAAAGAAAAAAAAACAAAAAAAACTGAGTTACAGCTTTCAACATTATTAAGTCATCGCTGGTAATTTTTTTAAGCGTAACAAATGAAAATCTAAAATTGCCTCTCTGGGTGCTGAAAAGCTCCACACACTTTTACATTTCATTAAATGTGTGGGACTTAGAGATGTCTAAGGCGTCTTCTGGTTTAAGGTTACTCCTTTAGTCCTGCATCTGTTGATCTTTGCATGACACGGTTATGAAAATGGCATAAGTTGACTGTTTATGGAAGAGGAGAGAGCGATACGTGGGTTGTCAGTAAAGACCCCCCCCCCCCCCCCCCCATCCCCTCACACACATCCACCCACAACTTCAAGCATCATTCAAAGTCATCTTCGTACTCGTATTCGTCCAGGTTCAGGTTGCAGTGGGGAGTGGGGATCTCAAAGAAGTGTCTCTTTGTCAGACCCAGCTCACTTGAGATGTGTTGTCCCAAAGGGCTCAAAGGATTATCATACCTAAACAGACACAAGGAGACGGGGATTACCAATAATACAGCGTTGGATACCAATAATTCCTGCAGAAATTCTTTACAGGACACCGAGGTGCTTTTAATTAATGCTGGATTTAACCAATCATGATAAAAATTTATTCTGAGGTTTATGACCCCGTCAGAAGAGCTGACCAAACAACCAAAGAAAAAAATAATGAATTCTGCAAAAAAATATGTTTGAAAGAAAATATACATGTCCTGCAAAAGTTTTCAAACCCCTTGAACTGTTTCAGTTTAACACTACAAACTTTTATGTATTTTATTGAGATAGATCAATACAAAGTGGAAGGACAATGACGCAGGGTTTTCTGTCTACCTGCTGTGGACACTTAAAAACTGAAATCCTTCTCCATTCTTCAAGTATTCTTTGCAAAATAGATCCAGCCAAATCAGATTAGAATCAATATTTTAGTCTTGCCACAGATTCTTTGACTGGATTCCATTCCCGGCTGTGTGTTTAGGGCCAGATTCCTGCTGGGAGGTGAAGCTCTGACACAGTCTCATGTCTTCTGAAGCCTCCAACAATTTATTTAGCTTTATCCAACTTCCCATCAAGTATGACCGACTTCTCTGTCCCTGCTAAAGAAAAGCATCCCCACATCATGATACTGCCATCAGCATGTTTCCCAGTGAGCATGGTGTGTGGGTTTACCCTCCAGGCAGTCTCAGAGCAGCTGTAATGATATGGCTTCATGTGCAGTATTACGTTTTCAACACAAAGTTTTTCATGTAAGTCAAAAAGTTTCGGTCTCATCTGACCAGAGCACTTTGGCATTTCCTACATTCTCTCCTGAGCTGTGGATCTCTGTAGCTCCTCCAGAGTTAATATGGGCCTCCTGGTTGCTTCTCGTTCAATGTTTTCCTTGCCCAACCTGTCAGTTCAACTCTACTACCCAATCAGGTGGCTTCTGAAGGAAATTGCTTGCACTGGATTTTATTTAGGGGTATCAAAGTAAAGAGAGCTGAATACAAGTGCATGCCACACTTTCCAGATTTTTATAAATCTCCCTTTCACTTCACAACTACAGTGGTGTAAAAAAGTATTTGCATCCTTCCTGATTTCTTATTATTTTACATGTTTGTAACATTTCAATGTTTCAGATCATTAAACTAATGTAAATACTAGTCAAAGACAACACAAGTAAACACAAAATGGTGTTTTTGAATGAAGGTTTTAATTATTAAAATCCAAACCTACATGGCCCAGTGTGACAAACTGATTTCCCCCTAAACCTAATAAGTGGTTGGGCCGCCCTTCAGCATTAGCAATAACTCGCAGTGAGGCTTTTCCAGCGGTGGAAAAATTTTGGCCCGCTCATCTTTGCAGAATTGTAGCTCAGCCACAGTGGATGGGGTTTTCAAGCATTAACCGCCATTTTAAGGTCTTTTCACAGCATCTCAATAGGATTCAGCTCGGCACTTTGACTAGGTCACTCCAAAGTCTTCATTTGTTTTTGTTTTTTTTCAGCCAGTCAGATGTGGACTTGCTGGTGTTTTTTGGATTATTGTCCTGCTGCAGAACTCAAGTTTAGTTTCAACTTGAGTTTACCAACAGCTGGCCTAGAGTCCTCCTTCAGGATGTTTTGGTCGACAGCAGAATTCATGGTTCCATTCATCACAGCAAATCTTTCGGGTCCTGCAGCAGCAAAACAGTCCAAAACGTCACACCACCACCTCCATGTTTTACTGTTGCTATGATGTTCTGTTTCTGAAACGTGGTGTTACTTTTATACCAGATGTAACTTCCAAAAAGTTCAACTTGTGTCTCGTCAGTCCACAGATTTCCCTTAAAGTCTTGGGACTCATAAATATGTTTTTTGACAAAATTGAGATGAGCCTTAATGTTTTCTTTCTCAGCTGGGGTTTTGTTCCAGGAGCTCTGTCATGCAGGCCATTTTTGCCCAGTCTCTTTCTTACAATGGGGTCATGACCTCTGACCTTAACTGAGGCCTGAAGGTCTTTGGATGTTGATCTGGGGTCTTTTGTGACCTTCTTGGTCACTTTGGTTGGCCGGCCGCTCCTAGGAAGGTTCGCATCCATTCCATGTTTTCACCATTTGTGGATAACGGCTCTCACTGCAGTTCACTGGAGTCCCGAAGCTTTAGTAATGGCTTTAGAACCTTTTCCAGACTGATGGATCTCCATGACTTTCCTTCTCATTTGTTCCTGAATTTCTTTAGATCTCGGCCTGATGTCCAGCTTTTGCGGATCTTTTGGTCTAGTTCACTTTGTCAGGCAGGTCTTATTTAAGGGATTTCTTGATTGAGAACAGGTGGCAGTAATCCGGCCTGAGAAGTTGAACTCTGGTGTGATGAACCAGCAGAGGTGGGTCCTAACTAGTTATATTTACTAAGTTAATTTAAGTTAATACTTTTGACTTTTACTTGAGTAATATTTTTAAGTATCGCTACCCTTACCAGAGTAAGGTTTCTGGATACTCTACCCACCTCTGTGAACCAGTTAAGTTATGTTTTAACAAAGGGAATACATCACTGTCACACAGGGCCATGTAGGTTTGGATTTTTTTCTCCCTTAATAATACAAACCTTAATTTAAAAACGACATTTTGTGTTGTCTTTGACTAATATTTAAGTTTGTTTGATGAACTGAAACATTTAAGTGTGACACACATGCAAAAAGATAAGTAATCAGTAAGGGGGAACATTTTTTTTTACACCACTGTATGTACTTTGTGTTGGCCTATCTCATAATATCCCAGTACAGAACATTTTGTGGTTGTAATGTAACAAAATGAGAAAAAGTTCAAGGGGTATTAATACTTCTGGATTTCACTTAAATGAGATCTGTTATCTTCCTTTCAAAGAATGATAAAATATACATTTTTATGAATGTACAGGTAAACATTTCTCTAAACCAACTTGTACAATGGAGACATTTCAACAGACTCAACAGCAACATGGGGTAAATGTGCCTCTGAATATCCATGCTAGGAAGAGAGGTGGACAACATGTTTGCTTTCATGCCAGGAGGCGACTGTCGTTTTTTTATACAGCGATTAAACAAACTTACCACATGATGCTGCTAACAATGTTTTAATGGACGCCAAAAGCAGAAATGAGTGAAATTAGTCTTCTTGGCAAGAGAGCAAGTAAACAGATTCCTCCATAACATTGAAACCACAACTTTTAACACGCAGACATGACTGGAAAGCACACAGGAGAACCACATAAAGGCACAGGCAGTAGTGGAGAAGAGCTTTTATGTTTTTCCACAGGGTTGAATTCACAGGACATTGCTGGATAAAAAACCCAACTACTTTCTGTCATGAATGTGTGAACATTTGGTGGGGGAGAGGATAGATGCTAGGGCAAGGTTTAGGATTATACATTTCCCAGAGAGAAGGAACAAAAAGAAAAAGAGGAAAACTGTTGTCCCTGCTGTAACCCTTAGTGTCTTACCTGCTCTGGGGAGCTGCCTGTGTTTAGAGGTCTGTGGTGTTCCTAAAAGCGCCACACAACATGCCTGTCAACAGCCTGGTTTATCACTGATTTGCTGTCAGAGGCTCAACTCCTGCTGCACATTATCCTCAGAGCAAGCCAGCTATATAAAAGGTCCACCATGACAGACGATTCAAGAACTAAACTTCAACTAATTCACCTTCAAAAACCTTTTTTTTTTATTTCTTATTCTAGTAACAATAAATACACAGTAAAAGTTGAATACTAACAAATGTAACTCTAAAACATGATTAGTAAAAAACATATTTGAATTTCTAAACTCAAAAGACAAAACTTTCATTGAAAAAAAAAGAAAAAAAAAAGGCGGGGGGGCTCAACAAAACTAAGCTTTTCTGAAAGACTTTTAGCAACTGGAAGTTGTGCTTTGTCAATATTTTAATAAATTTGCTCCCAATTTATTGGAGCTGCAGCCGTTTCTACGATTACGCTTACACATCGTCGCAGTGATTATTTTCAGCCTCTTCTGCCACCAGAATGTCGTACTCCTCCGCTGCGTATTTCTCCCAGTCTGAGACCTCCTGGCCGTCTGTCTCAGCCTCCTACAAAAAAAAGAAAAAAACCCCGGATGAATTAGAAAATGGACCTGATCCTTGGTGGGAAGACGACCTTTTGGAACGCCTGCTGTTCTCCCATCATGTCTTACGCACCCTGATAACAGAGAAAGGGTCTCGCTGCTCGTGGCTCAGGTACTTTTCAATGTTGAAGAAAGTGTCAAAGAAGATGTGGGCCAACTTGCACTTTTTGAGATCCCGAAGAGTGATCTTACCTACCAAAGGTAAAAAAATATAAAAACAATAATAATTCAGCTCACAGACAGAAAAGGTATTTAAGTCCTTAAAATTTACAGAACAACTTCATTTGCACAGAGTTTAAATTACATTCAGATGGACTCTGTTTACTTGGGTGACTTTTGTAGGCAATAGGATTTTATTTAGGGAAATGGGAATAAAGGGGGCTGAATATAAAAACTTTGTGTACATTAATATTTAAAACTAAGTACTTGTCTTTTTATTTCACAGTTATACACATATTTTTGTCGGACTATCACATTAACTGCCAGTAAGCAATAATTCTGATTAGATTATTACCATTTTGTCCATTTCATGGCTTCTCTTAAATATAAACAAACTAGTAATAATATACCTAGTGCTGTCAAGGGATTTAAAAAAAACTGAGATAAATTAATCTCTTTTTTTAATCGCACCTAATAATTGCTGAAAAACATTATCCCTAAAATAAGCCAAGAGGTGCTGTCCTCAATGGTAGAATAATAAATACAAAATGATTTATTGGAATTTTCCTTTGCCTAAAGGTTAACCTGTTTTGTATCAAGTCACCTACTGCTGGAAATGTAGACATATACACACAATGACAATAAAGGTTTTAGAGGTTTCTCCTCTGTTGCAGAGCAGCAAGAGGCTTTCATATTCCACATCTTGGCAGTGGTATAGAATATTCTTTGAATTTATGATATTACCTACATGAAGAATCTTAACTGCGCCCACAATCTGTTAAAATACTTTAGGTTGCTCTGCCTAGTTACTGTTCAGAAAAACATCCCAGTGAAGAGGTTGTTCCATATCGGATTACATGTAACATTATACAACTCTGCTCGTGCGGCACACCATCAGCCTGCACTTGGGTCACATTCCAGAAGCGGCCATCAATACTAAACATGCATACCCCACTGTGAACTTCTAAAATCACCCAGTGGAAGAGTTAAGTGTTGGGGGAATTTGTTGACAGTGTGGATGACACCAGCAGCTGGCCGCAAGGCAGCCCAATTTAGTCCTCTCATCTGTAACTGTTCCCTCAGCCGATGATCAATGATCCGGCCTGAAAACGAGCCTGTCCGTTCTGCCACTGAGGACGCGGTGGAATCGGCCAGACCGGGCGCTAAGCGGAAAAATTTGAAAACGGCGCTGACCTTCCACCTCAGGTTTGACGAGGTCAAGAATTTGGCAGAGGCAGTCCTCGAATGGAAGGGACTCGATGGCAATGGCCTCCAGTTTCTGACACTGCTCCTGATAGAAGTACTCCAGCTCATACATGCTGAGCACCCCGTCCCCATCCAGGTCCATACAGCGGAACCAGTACTCTATGCTGGAAAAAAAAGAAGGAAAAGCAATTTAGCAAGTAGTTAAGGAGAACAGAAATGAGCATAATCCAACCAGTGCAGCCGAAAGTCAAAGGATACCTGGTGTCGGTCTTCTTGTCTTCCTCAGAGATGAGGAACCAAACAAAATCAGCGTAACTTAGCCGTCCCTCCTTATACACCCGTCTGTCCCTGATGACATAAACAGCAGACGAAGGATAAATACTGCCAGCGTATATTACAATTACATATTCTGATCCTGAATGAAAGCGTTAACTCACCTTGTAACGGTTCCTGAGAATATTCTTTCAATCATCTTCTCTGAAATAGCTGCAAAACACAAAGCAGAGAGGTCACTTACGACTGAGCTCTCTCAGTTACCGAACAACTCGACACATGCAGCCCATTCTCATTCTTTCCAGTTCAGTTCTTTTTTTTTTTTTCGACAGCACCATAACTCATGTTGGTCATCACTGCGACCGCATGGCGTTAGAAATTGTTCCAGACATGGCGTCAGTGAAGCAGAGTTTATACGCTGCTCTCTGATTGATCTTGTGTCTTATTTCCGCTGCCTCGCCCTCGAACCATTAGCTAAAAACATGTGGTGTAAATAGAGTGGAGATTAATCCATTTCACAGGTTATGGGTAAGGTGCAAATATGGTCCAAATAACAGCTACAAAACTCTACTATTGGTGCATGCAGATTCTGGAGAAATAATAATGCTAATAGTTGAAAGAACGTAACATGAGGTAAATAAATAGCTGAACGGGTAAAGTGTTTGAAATGATGAGATGCAGTGATCTCCATTTGTTCACCTTGGTCATTGTGCCGCACCAGGTCTCTCTGGTCAATGTAGAGGTCATGGTCAGAGTCGAGCTCCCAGAACTTGCAGTAGATAACATAAAAATGCTCATAGGAGAAGTATTCGGTCAGCTGGTTCACATCTTCCTCCTGTTCCAGCAACGCCACATTCTGTCCAACGGCAGCAAAATAAAATAAAAAATGAAAAAAAGAAGATTTTCTTCCAACATGACATTTTATACCGATAATAAATTAATATACAAATCTTTCATTAAATATGATAAATAAGAAACAGAACAACAGTTTTATCAGTCACAATTAAGTTCGGTCATTGACCTGTATTGCTTTGTAGACTTTCAGACATACCCAATAAAATAATTGCTACACTTATTTAATGTAATAGACGAATACAGGGCTGTTGTAAACATCTGACAACCAAAACTGCACATGATCCTGAAAACAACATCCCTATGCTGAACCATGGTGGTGGCAGTAATATGCTGTGGGCAGGCTTTTCTAGAGAATTCTGTTACGTTAGTTCTGATTTGTCCTTTTTTTCTAGACTTTTGTTCATAATTTGTTTTTGATTGATTTGTTGCATGTTTGGACAATTATTTCCCCCGGTTTCTGATGCTGTGCAGCTGGAAAGATTTTTGGCTCTTACTTTTTATGTTCAAACAGTTGATATGATTTGTAACCGGGGCAACAGGGTATTTTCTTTACAACTGCAAGGATCGTATCCCCCCCGACTCAAACGTCTCTCTGCCCGGCTTTCTAACCATACAGCCAGACAGAGACGTGCAGAGGGGCAGCGAATGCAAATGAGGCAGATTAGCAGTGCTTGACCAGCAACTGATGGTGTCATCCAGGACACTTTACTGTAGAAAAATTCGTCTCCGTTTCCTGGAAATTCAGCCGTCATCATGTCAAGACAGTCATGTGACTGCCACACAGCGACAGCATTCAGTCAGAGGCCTCTTTAGATTCATTGCAAGACTGGCTGCTTTCTGAGACTTTTCCTGCCCACAGCATCCCCAACCCACAGCGACTCTTTGAAGATACTTGGATGATTCGAGTCAAGACAACATTTAATTTTCATTTGGAATAAAGTACTTTTGAATTTGAGTGTAATTTTCTTCAGTATGGACTGGGAAGATAGTCATAATTGGTGGGTTCTGAGGCAGAGGTTCACCTGACAACAGGGCAACGGTACCCCGAACATACAGCCTGAGCTCACCACTCAATCTGACTGAGCCTGGGGTATTTTGCAAAGATAAATGGGCAAAGATTTCAGTGCCTGAATGGGCAAGACAGGTGAAGATATACCCCAAAAGATCTTTCTACAAAGAATTGACTCAGAGGGGCTAAATATAAATGTATGCCACAATTTTAGGGTTTTTTTGCCCCCCCCCCCAAAAAAAAAACAACAACCTTTGCTTTGATCCATTACATAAAATATCAAGAAATACAAAAAAAGTTAATGATGACCCAATGTGAAAAGGTTAAAGGTGGTATGAATAAATTTGCATGGCAATGTAGATGAGGGAAAAAAAACTATGAGGGGAGTTTTACCTGAAGAAAATTACTTTTCCTGAGCTCAGAACAGCTTATTTTACCCGTCCATGATCGGTTCACATTGTAAAATATCCTCTGAATTACCTGCAAAACAATCAGTGGCATTATCATCCCAAATGACACAAAAACAGGAGATCATGATGGGTACCATGTCCATGAGTAGTGGTCACATACCGTGGTGATATATCGCGAGTGAAAGTCCGGTGCTTCTTTTAGAAAGGCCAAGCCTGCATGCGAGTTCACGACATCCTGAAAGCATAAAGTACAGATGATTACTCAGTTTTTACTCCACTATAAGAAACAATCATCTTTAGCTCTGTGAAGTTTTACAGCCGCTACTTTAACGGATACGTTCTGGTAAATTAAAGTTACTTTCAAAGACAAGCAAAGTAACAGTCCACACCTGGTTTCAATTTGTGAAAGATAAAGCCTGCCTGAACAGGAGTATGAATCCACACTAATGGAGACATCAGATGTCGGTATTTTTTATATTCTGTCACAACTCTCATGGGAGCAGAAAACACAGCAGAGGTTATTGAGAAGCTATCCATTATTAATGTTTCAGTGAAATCTTAAAACGCAAAGTAAGACAGTTGAGCAAAAAGATGTTTATTAAAGATTACTGCTCTCTAACGCCATGAAGTCAGGAAACCATGCCATTTCTAATAAACTGTATTTATTGAAACAATTCTTCATGTCTTTCCTCTATACAACTTTCTTGGCACCCACCGAATGAAGAAAGTGTTGACATAAATACGATGGTGGCAATGAAATTAAAAGGCCCTATTCCAGGGCAGCAGTCATGCCTCTTTGACTCTTACTGGGAGAAATTAAATAATAGAAAACACATAAATCACTGGCCGTAGGAAACAGGCTGGGACAGTCAAATCTACTCCAATGCAATCCACCTTTCATTCATCAAAGCAGTCAAAGGCGATTCGCTGAGAGAAACGCACAAATTAAACAGCGCGTGCCACGGGGAATCTCTGCTACTAAGCTAACGGCTGTTCGACTCGGACTGAAAGCTCATGCAAGCATGAATGTGAATCAGGTGTAATGAAAGGCCAATTTAGCCCATGAACAGCCTGCCAGATGGAAAAAAAAAAAAAAAAGTTACTAAAAGCAAGGCTATATTAGGGATGGGCGATATGGCCTCAAATCTATATTGCAATATAATCTGAAACATGTGCGGTAACGATATTTATTGTGATTTATTCTTTTTTTCGGTTAATACATGTCAAAATTTTTTTTTTTTTTTTTTTTTACACTCACATTCCAGATACATTGCAGCAGAAGTACAAAAAATAGTATAGAATCCTATTTAAAGAACATTCATTGTGAAAAAGGCATGTAAAAAAAAATACTAAAATCTTTTTCCATAAACTGTAACAACATTTCTTAAAAAACAAAGATGAAGATATTTTAAATTAAATCAAAGCTAAAGGTTATGAAAACAAAGTTCAAAATAGTTTACCTGGAGTGCAAAATGTAAAAAGAGAAATAATATTTCTTTCTGCTTTCCTGATTACTTACTTATGAATTTAATATTGCACAAAAATAAAGCTAGTATTTAGGCACAGCTTGATGACATCATCAAAATGCACAATCATGGTGGGCTGGTATAGTCAAAATCTCTACAGTTGGCTACATTTTTATCATTTCTACTAGGGATGTAAGAAAATATCGATATGCTGATACATCACGATATTTTATGTCACGATATTGTATCAATATTCAAAAGCAATGCATTGATTTTTACTTTATTTTTTTAGAATTTGAATGGAACCATTCATTACAGTGGATCAACTAGATCTAGTAATAAAACCGGATGTGTTAAAGTATGAAACAGGTTGGAGTGTTTAGAATGCTGGGAGAGTTTTCTATTTAAATTCTGTTTTAAAAAATCACAATATATAGTCTTACTCATAGTATCGCAATATATTGTATCGTCCCCCCTGTATTGTGATGCATATCGTATCACCAGATTCTTGCCAATAGACATCCCTAATTTCTACCTTATACTGTTTATATCAGCCACTAATAGGCTACATATCACAAATGGCCAAACAGTTGATTGGAGCTGAGTTCATTTTGATGCTGACTGGTTTACATCATAAGGTGCATCCTATCACCCCCTACATCATCCTCTCATGAAAGGTTTCTGTGAAACCTCCCTTTAATTAGCTTCCCTCCTCTATAACGTCAACCTCCAATATCTTGCAGATGTACTCTGAATCATCGCAGAC
Organism: Valencia hispanica; assembly: GCA_963556495.2. Taxonomy (NCBI): domain Eukaryota; kingdom Metazoa; phylum Chordata; class Actinopteri; order Cyprinodontiformes; family Valenciidae; genus Valencia; species Valencia hispanica. The sequence continues at coordinate 38,642,256 of OY747707.1, read as the reverse complement.
CAAAAACCTCTGTGTATTTTACTGGGATACTCTGAGAAAGACCAACACAAAGTAGCGCATAATTGTAAAGTGGAAGGAAAGCGACAACGGTTTTTACAAACAAAAAATCTGAAGTGTGGCGTGGATTTGTATTGGACGTTCTTCAATATGTTACCCCCAAAATAAAATCCGGGGCAACTAATTAAGTAGTCACCAGGTTAGTACATAGAGTGCACTAGTGTGTAATTTAATCTCAGCACCAACACAGCTGTTCTGTGAAGGAATTGGAGGTTTGCTGGAGAACATTAGTGAACAAACTGCATCACGAAGACTCCAAAAAGGGATAAAGTTGTGGAGACATTTAGAGCAGGGTTAGGTTGTAAAACAATATCAAGCGTTTAAAAAATTCTCACGCAGCACTGTTCAGTCCATGGTCTAAAAATAGAAAGACTTGGCGAGACATGGCCATCCACCTAAACTGACAGGCTGGGCAAGAAAGGCGTTAAGCTCTGTGAGGCTCATGATTGCTGCCGACACAATAACTTTTAGCCGCGTCGTCTCAAAACAGGACTTTATGACAGAGAAGTAAGAAGAAAGCCATTGCTGTTCTCACTGGACCTCTGTCCTCATGACGGACATGACGAACGTGGAACAACACCGAATACGGAATTGGCCTAGATGTTAAATACTATGTGTAGAGGAAAACTAACACTGCACAGCGCCCTGAATGCACCTTCCTGAAGGTGACACTTGGTAATGGCAGCAACATACTGTGGGAAGCCTAGTTTTTAGAGGGAACAGCAAAACTGGTTGGAGTTGTAGAGAAGATAGATGGAGCTAAATACAGAGGAGAAAACATTGAAAGAAAAGCTGGGACCTCTGGAAGAAAAAGCAGGATCCTAAACATACAACTGAAGCTACAATGGGTGGTCTAGGTCAACACAAATTCATGTGTTAGGAGGGTCAAGTCAAACACCATACCTAAAATCCAACGGAGAATCAGAGGCAAGACTTGAATATTGATGTTCACACCTGAGATCGAGCTATTTGCCCAAGAAGAATAAGTTACAATCTCAGTCATGAGAGACATGCAAAGCTTGTGGAAACATACCCAAAGAGAACTGGAGCTGTAACTGCAGCAGAAGATGGTTCTACAAAGTACTGACTCGGGAGGCAAATGTACACCACACTTTTTAGGTCTTCAAAAAAAAAGAAGAAAAAAATATCTTGAAAAGCTATACCATTTTCTTTCTGCCACACATTCATGCACCACTTTGTGCTGGTCTAACCTGAACCCCCCCCCCCACCACCAAAAAAACCTACAATGAAGAACATTAAAATACAATCCATACACGGATGTGGTTGTAATGAGACAAAATGTGAACATGTAGGAGGAATACTTCTGCAAAGCAATGTAGAGAAACACTCACAAATTCCCCCTTCTTTACATAAATAAGGAAGGTCTCAGAAGGGCATGCCACAAATTAAGCTCAGTTTGCACCACCCAAGCCAGGGCAATTTCGCCATCCCACAGTGCCAAGTCTTGCTGTCTCCCTGGGTGTGCTGCAGTCAGTACCTGCAGGAATGGAATAAAGTCGTCTTGTTCCAGGTAATTACAGCCAGGCTTGGCCAAGAGGTGCACAAATTTAGAAACGTCATCGTGACAGGTCTGCAGCGTTCTGGAAAAGCAAAGAGAGAACAGATGGTTGTGAGGTCGCTTCCTCTTTGGCTATAAAGCTAAGTTTTTGCTTTTTAATCATTCAGTCAAGGTTTAACTTCGTAGACGAAAGATCACAAGCGCAGAATAATACATTCTGAAATTAGAATTCTGCATCCGTGCTGGTTGATTAAGGTGCTCAGGGTGGTATGGTAGAGGTAATAATGGAAGTGCCTGTTTTGGCCTCTGAACTAAGAAAGGTTCAGTCATGGGCTTAGGTCAAAAGGCCACGTCTGTCCAGATCTCTGGAGACTCGCCCATTAAAACAAGGGCATGCCTATTGCACACAACAGCATTCGGGACACAGGCACTTTCATAAAAACCTCACAGCATCTCAGCTCTGTACAGTAAGATGCTAAATGGATGGTTTCTTCCCTCTACTCCACTGTGCATTTAAACAGCCACTTTCCTTTGTGACTTTCTCTAGCCTGTCTGTTTGTAACGAAAAGCAAAGTGTCATATAAGCAGAGAGCTGCCTTCAGCATCCATGTTTCTTGAGTGAGCGGCCATTATTATTCAGAGGCCAATGTGCGAGCCATTTAGCTGCGAGTGAATGACCCAGTGGTCTAGCGGGAATAAAAATAGCCATTGTCTTACTTTCTCCACATAGCCACGAACTTGTGTACAGAGACGAAGCCCGTCCTGTCGCCTCCAGCTGAGCAGAACAATGGCATTTTCCAGTAGAGGGGACACTCACAGGCCTAAGGAGACAGAAAAACAAGGCAGTGTATGAGAAGGCAGGGTTACAAATAGAGCCAATGTAAAAGGAGATACAGATGGGAGAGTTTTCACTATGTTTGTTGGGAAAAAAAGCAGCATTATGGAATTTACAGATTTCCTTAAGTAAACCTAGATGTCGTTGCTCTCAGGTGCTCCTCGGGCAACTGACCACATTCCTGAGCAACACGGAAATGATGTTTTCTATCGGGGTTTCAAAACCAGCAAACATTCAAATCGTCGGAAGCCCAACAGCACCAGGGGAAAAAAATCCGCTGACGGGCGGCTGAACCGCACCGCAACTGCTCCCGTTCTCACCTTGGATACTAGCCCCATGTCTTCAATGGTGGCCCTTTCATTTGGGAATTGTGAAAATATTTTCTCAATTTTGGAAATGAGGCCGTCAATGTTGAGGTTGGCCTGGGGCCGGCCCTGTGGGAAGTAAAACTTGGGAATGCTTTCACTCAGTGCAGTAGTAACCGGTTTCTCGGCCTTCACCTGGGCCTGGAGAAAAAAAACAAAAAAGAACAGAACAGAGAAAAAACCTGTTAGCTACTGATGCATCTAAATGCCAACAGCCCTAAGTTTATTTCATATATCACCATATCTCTAAGCAGTCGCAAGACTTGTGAATATTCAGCACTCAGAGTTACCTTTTAGATCCTAAAGTCATAAGGAGTATCTATTACAGATAAGTGGATGATGTGTACTAAATCATGTTTTAGTCATTCTTGACGTAACTTTTCTAGTTGAAAATATATATTTAAGAATTTTTGTAACCTTGATATCTTTATGCTCAAACAGATTCAGACAGAATTAACACATCAGCTTCTGACAGCAATTTACCTTTGTGATTCATGAACCACTCTGTTGGTGCTAACTATTAAAAGACTGCTTTGTGTATACTTAACACCTAAAAAAATAATAAATAAAAACACCCATATCCAACATAAATTTTATCATCCATAAAGGTGTTTTTAAGAATGTAAAGCCAAATTTTCCACTCTGAAATGCGGTTTATTGGGAGCTATTAAGAGTTTGTGCCAAAACCACAATGTTGACTCCTCAGGGATCAATAAAGTACAATGCTATGATGTAGGAATGTTTGTGGTTCATAATGGAAAAAAAAACAAGCCGAGCCATGTTGGCATAGTTTACAGTAAAACTGGTACCTGATTAAAGGCAGTGGTGCAGCAATAGTAAACAACAGACCTAATGATTTAATTATAGGAGGCATGCAGTGCATGTGTTAAGTTTGACAGGAGACACAGCAGGGCTCAACAGTTATGTTATTGGTAACTTTGAAGGCCAGCAATATGGCAAAAATATATCACAGTATTTGTTCTGTAAAATCCAGACCTCCATTTTATCACAAATTAGAGAGAAGGACAACAAAATGGAGCATTTAGATCTTAAGAGATTATCGTTTGTCATTCCACTTATTTTACAAACTCATGTCTAAAAGTCAAACTGTTCGGAAGGTAAACAGCACCGATGTACATCTACATAAACGTTTTTATATGTATGAAGCTGAAGGAAAAGGAGAAAAATAAAGCTAAAGCATCTGTACCAGTACATAAAATAGCAATGGACAGGATCTGCCTCTTATAGTGTTGCATGAAATCCATTTTCCAAACGGCATTTCTTTTTCACTAAAATTCAGTTGTATTTTTTGACTAAATTTGATTTTTAAATCTTTTATGAGTTTTATGAGTTTTAGAAACTAAACATTTTCACCTAAAAAGAAAAATATATACAATTACAAGTTTTTTGCGAAAATAGCTTACATTTTTCGGAGTTATTTAATATTTTTAGTTGTGATTTTTTTTGTAAAACAAAAAAACAGTATCTCACGGGAAATAAAAAAAAGTCATTTTTGTAAAATAAAGACCATTCATGTATGAACTTTGACTTCTGTAAATGTTCTAACAACACTTGTTTTTAAAAAGGAATACCTGATTGAGCACTTATGGCTACAAAAACAAACTCGCATCTGGCTTCAAATATGGATCTTTGCGTAGGCAGCAGCTTGCTGAAGTGTTTGGCTAACATTAGCTTTAGTTCTCTCTTCTGATGACTCCCTGATAAATTGACTAGTACTACAATCACAACATTCTGATTGAAAGGCTCGAGTCAAGGGCTGGGTTTAAAGGGGACCCTCTCGACTGGTTCCGCTCCTACCTAACAGATAGAAGCTTCATAGTCTGCATTGATAACTGTCTCTCTGTGCCATTTCCCTGGGGGTGCCACAGGGCTCAACTTTGGGACCCCTACTTTTTCAATCTATATCCTCCCGCTGGGTAAGATCTTTGCAAACGATACTGTGAACTATCGCATCTACGCTGATGACTGTCAGATTTATCTGGCACTAAATCCTCAAAATAGTACTCATTTGTTCATGGTCTGTTTTTCGGAGGTTAAAAACTAGTTTGCTGCCAATTTTCTCCTTTTAAATTATGATAAAACAGATGCCATCCTTTTCTCACCCAAAAAACATTTTTCTTTAACTGTTGCTCTCTCTGCTTTCCCCTTCAATCTCAAATCCTGCGTTATGAGCCTCTGAGTCAACTTGACTCTGAGTTGACTATGGTACCACAAATAAACTCAACTGTTAAGTCCTGTTTTTTTCAACTCTGCCGGTTGACACGGCTAAAACACATACTCAAAAGACCTCACTTGGAATCAGTCACTCATGCTTTAATCGCCTCTAAAGAAATTATTTTTGGGGTGTTAACAAATCTTCTCACCACTTTCAGGGTGCAGAATGCTTTTTGACTAACACGGACAGAGCAATTTTACACCCATTCTAGTTGCTTTCCACTGGCTCCCTTGTTATCTACCGCCTTCAGGTCAAAGTTTTAATTTTCATCTACAAAGCCCTTCATGTACTAGCCCCTTCTTACCTTTCTGAGCTGCTCATCCATTATGCGCCCCCACGCTCATTGAGGTCTGCTGATCACCTGCTTTTGTGTAAACCAAAAATGCATTATAAATCTCGAGGGGAGCGGGCTTTTTCATACACTGTCCCAAACTCTGGAATGAGCTCCTGCTCCATGTGAGGCAGGCTCCGTCTTTACTCCAGCTAAAATCTCTTCTTAAAACCAATTATTTTCATCTAAGCATTTGACCGGTGATTCCCTTATTTTGAATTTTGCTGTGTTTTATCTTTTCTGTTTTGTACTATATTTTTTTATAAACTCAGCAAAAAAAGAAATGTCCTCTGACTTTCAACTGTTTTTACTTTCAGTAAACTTAATGTGTGTAAATATTTGTATGAACACTAAAAGAGTCAACACCATAAGACAAACTAAAAATGTTTCACAGACATGTGACTAACAGAAATAGAATAATGTGTCCTTGAATGAAGGGAGGCTCAAAATCAAAAGTACCAGTCAGTATCTGGTGTGGCCACCAGCTGCTTGAAGTACTGCAGTGCATCTCCTCCTCATGGACTGGACCAGATTTGTCAGTTCTTGCTGTGAGATGTTACCCCACTCTTCCACCAAGGCACTTGCAAGTTCCTGTACATTTCTGGGGGGAATGGCCCTAGCCCTCACCCTGCGATCCAACAGGTCCAAGACGTGCTCAATGGGATTGAGATCCGGGCTCTTTGCTGGCCATGGCAGAACACTGACATTGCTGTCATGCTGAAACTCACGCACAGAACGAGCAGTGTGGCTGGTGGCATTGTCCTGCTGGAGGATCATGTCCGGATGAGCATGCATAAAGGGTACCACATGAGGGAGGAGGATGTCTTCCCTGTACCGCAAGGCATAGAGATTGCCTGCAATGACAACAAGCTCAGTCCGATGGTGATGTGATATACCGCCCCAGACCATGACGGACCCCCCACCTCCAAATCGATCCCGCTCCAGGGTACAGGCCTCGGTGTAACGCTCATTCCTTCGACGATAAACATGAATCCGTCCATCACCCCTGGTGAGACAAAACCGTGACTCATCAATGAAGAGCACTTTGCCACTCCTGTCTGGTCCAGCAAAGCTGGGTTTGTGCCCATAGGCGGCGTTGTTGCTGGTGATGTCTGGTAAGGACCTGCCTAACAACAGGCCTACAAGCCCTCAGTCCAGCCTCTCTCACCCTATTTTGGACAGTCTGTGCACTGATTGAGGGATTGTGTGTTCCTGGTGTGACTCGGGCAGTTGTTGTGGCCATCCTGTACCTGTCACGCAGGTGTGATATTCGGATGTACCGATCCTGTGCAGGTGTTGTTACACGTGGTCTTCCACTGCGAGAATGATCAGCTGTCCTTCCTGTCTCCTTGTAGCGCTGTCTTAGGCGTCTCACAGTGCAGACATGGCAATGTATTGCCCTAGCCACATCAGCAGTCCTTATGCCTCCCTGCAGCATGCCTAATGCACGTTCAAGCAGATGAGCAGGGACCCTGGAGATCTTTCTTTGGGTGTTTTTCACAGTCGGTAGACAAGTCTCTGTAGTGTCCTGCGTTTTTAGAACTGTGACCTTAAATGCCTACTTTCTGTAAGCTGTTAAGGTCTTAACGACCATTCCACAGGTGCATGTTAAATAATTGATTATGGTTAATTGAACATGCATGGAAAGCATTGTTTAAACCCTTTACAATGAAGATCTGTAAAGTTATTTGAATTTTTACAACATTATTGTTGAAATACACAGTCCTGAAAAAGGGAACTTTCTTTTTTTGCTGAGTTTATCCTTGTTACGATATTGATCATTGTTGTTTTTATTGTGTTTTATCTGTTCAGCACTTTGGTCAGCTGCCATGCTGTTTTTAGATGTGCTATAGAAATAAATGTGGTATGGTACATGTTTTTGTTGGTTCAGAGATACGATTAGTGTTTGGACAAAACTTACAGAAAGAGTTTTCATAGTGGTAAATTTCATTGGGACTATTGTTATAGCAGTGCGGTGATAGAGAACTGAACAGGTCACATCACAAGGAAGAACAGAGAGCTGCAGCGACCAATACAGTCTGTTTTCCTGCTCTTTCATTGAATATTACCTTGAAGAGCGACAAACCCCTTGATTATTATTTAAAATCCAGTATCATTAGATCGCATCAACGTATTCTACAACATTCTGCGTCGAGTGAGTGGATTTTATTTTAGTTGTTACATTTAATAAAGCCTTGTTTCTAGACAATGTTAAGATCGTTTTCTTAGATTGCAATCGTGTTCTAATTCGACATAATCTAATGTCATTATTTCACTTGCCCTAACTCATAACATCCAGGTTTGTTTTTTGTCAGCTCCGTTTGTAAATTCTAAATATTAAACATTTAAATGCTCAGAAACCAAAAAGTCAGCTGGTCCATATTAATGCAGTGTCTTTTTGCAAAAACCCCCCCCACTAAACTAACCCTAGCAGAGCAACAGATACGATTTTTTTAAACACTATTTTAGTAAAATTAGGGGTGATAGATTTCTTTTCTTCAGTCGGAGGCTTCTTCAGTTCTGCTGTGACACAGACGCCTACAGGAGAGCCTTCCTGCCCTGATCCATCAGCATTTACAACAGCTCCTTGAAGGAATGTTAATAATATGAGCTACAACACTTAATTTTCCTCTGAGATCAATAAAGTATTCTTGAATTAAATTGACTTTTAGGACTTTTCTCACAATTGCGGAAAAAAAAAAAATTAGGGATGCACCGATATGAAAATTTGGGCCGATACCGATGTCCGATATTAATCCCGCTGTTATGGCCGATAACCGATACGCACTGATATGGTATACGGTATATTTCCCTACACTTTTGACACAGTGGAAAATCAACCACACCATCTACATCGCTTCTCTGCTTGAGTTAAACACCCCCACATTCCTGCGCCGCATCACTATCGCTGTCACATGACCAAACAAACACCACATGGATAACACCCGCCCCCCCCGAAACACAGACACAAACGTCAAAAAGATGGAAATAAATGTTAAAAAACGCCTAACATCGGCCGATACCGATGTTGATGCCGATATATTGTGCATCCCTAAAAAAAATACTAGCGGTGTGACAATTAACAATTTAATTGATTAATTGCTATGTGAAACGAGCCAAATCAATAGCGATTCATAAGTATTAAAAAATAAATCGAATATGTTTCACAATAATTAAATGACAGGAACATAAAAGTCCAGCGTTACACCCAGCATTTTAGGGGACGGACCGGCGCAAACAAAGGTGGCAGCTAGCGTTTCAGCCATGCGCCGCAAAATTTACTTAGCGTGTTGGAAGGTAAGCGATTCAAAAACGCTTGTCTCCAAAGCCGGTGACTATTATGAAACATAATCGACTTTGAACACTTAGGAATACTCATTGATTTGACACGTTTCCCTTTGTGATTAAATAGTGGATTGGCACACGCCTAGAAGATACAAGCATCCATTTTTTGTGGTAAGAGTTGTCTAGGAGGAATTAAATTCTTGTTGGATTCACTGGTGTGCTCGTTTTCAAACCAACAGAGTTTAATTAATAAAAGGTGAACTTGACTGAACTCGACTCACCAACTTGGCTGGTAACTGTTGTACGGATAAACTCAGTTAAATTTCCCGGTGACAGAGATGCGAAATTACTGTTAAATTACACCGGGGTTTGGATAAAGGAGTTATACAGATTTTTTAAATTAATTTAAAAAATCCTGGAGTAATTAAGTGAAATTATTGATTTGTTCCAAAGAAAAATGTAACTGTTCCACTACTGGATTCTTATGAAGTCCTTGCTAATATTTGTACTACAGCAACAACCCTCTAATACGTGTATCCAAGCGTAAGGAATATCTGCAATCCTGATGAGAGTACACTAAAACACTGTCTTTCTTTATCCACTTAGATCTTTCAGAGCGAGTAAATAGACTTCTTTTGTTAAAAGGGATTAAGTGATTTTTAAGTGTTTTAGATTATTGCCACATCAGATGCACCAAATGCACTGATGCATAAATCACAATAATCTTTAAATTTCTGCATCCTCTGTTGGACTCAAAATGTTTTCCTTTATTAAAAGAACCCAAAGCACCTTTTTTTCTCTTATGCGTTTGTCTTCAGGAAAAAAAATCCCCAAATCAAACCTAAGAAAACAAAACAAAATTATTACAGGTCCAAACTGGAATCAGCAGGTCAGAGCTCAAAGAAAACTGGAAATCGCATCGAGATGGGAAAGTTGAATCTAATGGCTTTATTTTGGCAGTATTTCATGGCACAGATCTTTACTTTAGATATAATACGGAATGACAAATACAAACTGTTGCTGGTAAGCTAACTATGCAACGTTTACAGATTAATAGTTTATACTTTAATAATTTTGATGTATCAGCAAATCATAATACCAAATAAGTGTAATTTTAGATCTAATGCACAATGAAAGGAGTTTACGCTCATCTTGTGTGACCGGACTGCTTTTGTTAATGTGTGATCTACGTTGTCTTCTGTAACACTCCTCCTTTTTAATGGTAATACAAACAGAGCAGCTGTGACGCAAACAGATTTTTTTTGTCTTGAACAGATCTCACCATCATCACAAAACTCAATTGGAAACTATTTAAATCTTCAAGTGGGAAGATGATGGATTAGTAAAATGGCGGTCATGAGATGACACTCACTGTCAAAATCCCCATCTTTGTGTATCGCAAATTGAAATTTAGTAGACACCAAATGATCAATGAGTGCAGCATTTTATTCATATAAAAGACAGATGGAAACCACTTACAGTCACTAATGTCACTTTGCATTATTTATTAATAAAGCAGCTTGAACACGACAGGCTACAACCAAGGCCCATTTGCTTGACCCAAAACATTTAAAACTGAATCCGTTTGTGACCAATAACGTAAAACACATCCAGAATGCATCTTGTAAAATCATAAATCTACGCCTCCGAGGTTTATTTTGGTCCATCATCAATAAAGGTTTCAACAACAACCTTAATAAGGCCTTTAAATTCTAGGGCTGGCGCAAAAGATGCTTGTAAAGCACGATTGATAATCTGCTTATTTTATCATGACAAACGACAAATGCTGCTGATCCTCTGCTTGTCAGTGCTCTGTGTTGGCATCAGCCATGGCTATAAAAGGACATAAACATCTCCCGTTGGCCTGCGCTGTCCCCGCTCTCGCTTCACGCTCACGGAGCTCTCGAGCACAACTGTTAAGCCACATGACATTTTACCCATTCGAAATGATGCGCTCTGAAGGAGGACGGGGAAGCAGCCGGACACAATGTACCAAAACACATGTATAATCCAGTAAAACACAATTTTCCTCCCACCTTAATAACAAGGAGAATTCGTTTTTACCAAAACTCTGCAAAAACACATTTGATATACAAAGTTACACAACTGTTTCCTTTTCACTTTGAGAGCAACCCGATCAATGACAGACACTGTGACGTGAAGTTCAGCACACTCATAAAAACACCTGCCTGGCCTTGCTGGAAGGCTCTGAGCCTCTTCTTGAACCGAGACGGCAGAACAAAGTCACATCCACGCGCCAGGAGGGCCAGCTCCTTCCTAAGGTCGGGATCCTGACGTAAAGTAAGCTCCCTCATCCTCATTTTTGCTCCAGACAGGATGGGGTCGATCGCACGCACAAGTACAAAACGCTCAATCCGGCGTCACCCTCTCGGATGCGCAAATCGGGAGGCGTCCTCGCACTGCGAGCGCACCACAGTGGAGGCGTCCTCTTTGGGTATGTCCCAGTGATTGTCTCCTGTCAGACCCGGAGCCTCTTAATGCAAAGGAGCAGCTGCTGCTGTGACATTCCCTCCCATTCCAGACCTGGCTGCTCTCAAAACCTTAGCTCTGCCTCCGGTCCCTGACGCTACACCTAACTTGCACGCACACACACACAAACATGTGGACGGGGTCAGGGAGCTCTTGCTTCAAAAGGTGCTGGGGAGATAAGGAGCGACTCGGTGCATGTGTGTGGGACTCACTTGGACCGTGTGTGGGGTTGGGAGGGGTGTGTTAGCGGTGGCTCTGCCCTTTCCAGTTTAAATTCCTCCGTGCTCATGGAAGGTTATGTAAAGAGACGGACTTGTTGTTGCCTGCAGTTTCCAGAGATCAATCGGAGGATGCACCACACTGTTCGTGTTTGCTGACGTTTCTCGTTAAAGGCTTCCACACGCTACACTTCAGACAAACTTTGCCCTTGATAAGAGCCCTAAAATCTAGACGAGTTTCAACCGGTTAAGACCATCCTGACATTAAAATTGTAACAAACGCTAGAAATGACTATATAGTAATCTGTAATAAACTCCACGTGAAAAACAATCAAGAACAATCAAAAAATGCTAGGAAAGTAAGCAAAGTAGGATTTATTTTTCTGAGATGCAACGGTTGCAAGCCAAGCCGCAATTTGATATGTATATACACATATAAATCACGCATATTACAAACTACGTAACAGCCCACCTTTGTGATTTTTGTTTTGCCTTCCCTTTGCAAGCTTGAGCTGCCAGTCATTCCAGGTCTTATTATAGTTGATGGGCAATAGAGAGGGAGGGAGGAATGTCAAACTCAAAGAATGATTACTGACCCAGTCTGCGCCTATTAAAAGCGCCACCAAACACTGTTTGGGCAACCCAAGCAGCTAGATATGGGGAAACAAGGGTGCATCTTCAGTCCTCAAACAAACATTCACTTCCAGTTTCTGCCGCCCTGCAATGATGGCAAATTCACTTGTCCTTCATAAATATCCAGATCTACCAGCTTAACAGTTGTCTGCAAAAAGATAAATATACACAGAGAAATTGTCTGCCTTCTAAAAATTAAACAAAAACAACAAAAAACAAAACAACAACATAGGGATTTCTATATTGAAAAGCTATGTCCATAAACCTGACGCTGGTATTGTAAACGGAAACTAGAAGCGCTTGTCATTTTTTCTCTTGGGGTTCAATGAGTCCAGTTTCTCTGGTTTGTACAAATCCTGTTGTTGTCCATCACACAGGACGCTGCGCATGTTTGATAAGCAATTTGCATGACTTCTGTTCACACTGTTATCATCCGACCTCACTCAGTTGTTTTGATGAAACATGAAAATGTAAAAAAAAGAAGAAAAAAAAAGAAGTTAATATCAAACCATAAAGACTCACACTCGCTCGGGTGGTGTAATGACTGCTTAGGCAGTGACTCGATAGAGTCAGCTAGGACTATAAAGATACTTTTTCTAGTTTTCCTTTTTGAACTGAATTTGACTGGATTTTATATTTCCTAGGGTCGTGTGTATCATATCAATCTGGCAGTTGTATTGGTTTGATCTGATTATAAATTCAGGACATGAAGTGATCCCGTTTATCTTGTAAAGTGCCCTGGGATGACCTTCATAGATTGCCACTGTAAACATAAACTGAATTGAAATTAATCCCAACACAGCAGCAACAACAGTGACTTTTTATTTATTTTTATATTTTACATATGTGTGGAGAAGCCTTCATCCATTTCTCAGTATTAGTATAAGTTTCTTTTTTCACACCAGTACATTTGATTATAAATAGTGATGCACTGATATAGAAACTTGGACCGATACCAGATATTAATACTGCTGTCATGGCTGATATCTTATATAATATTTCCCTACACTTTCGGCACAGAGTAAAAGCGACTCTCTCCTTCCATTGAACACCCTCTAATCCTACGATGCATCACTATCACATGACCGAACAAATACCACATGGCCAACTCCCCTCCTGACTGACATCGGCCGATACAGATATATCATGCATCACTAATTATAATTGTTTATTTTTTAATTGTATTGGTTTAGAAACAGTTAGCTAATTTGTGGGCACACATTTTTTTTGCTGAGGTTTAAAAGACCTGGATGGGGGAGGAGGACTTCTTATGATGCAACACCAGGAAGTGGAGAAATCCATCAGGTTGGTGGAATCAGGGGGACTCGACTCTCCAAGATTAGAAACATTTCTGTTTTCTGTTTTTATATTTGGGTTGTAGATATAATTTCTTGGCCTGAATTAGTTCTCTAGGTTTATTTATTGTCTGTCGTAAGTCACTTGTAGACTAGCCTTTGTGTATCAATTCCCCTGTGTGTTCATTGTTAGGGGTCAGTTTTGTTTATCTTTTGGTTTAGGTTTAAGTTTATCTTAGTTGACATTTTCTTTTGAGCCCTTTTTGTAGATTTCTTTTAGCATACTCTCTTTTTGATGGATCTTTTTAAACTATTTTTGGAAAAGTTAAAAGTATTTTTTTATAGCTTTGCCCTTGGGTCTTACTGCTTTGATCCCTGACAATATGAACTAAACTCATGTTTTAAGAGACGGGAGCTGATACAACAGCATGTAATAGCAAATACAATTTAACCTATTAATGGGATTACATTAAGCGTTTGCCCATAAATCAATCAACCCAAAATACAAATCGCTAACAGGTCGTCGAGCGGCTTTAGTCCGTCTACAGTCTGATGGATCAATTTAACATGAACCCCCCCACAAGACGTCGCTGACTCCATCATGTGCGTCTAATCTGTAAACTCCAGCGGAAAATCTGATTTGTACACAAACATGCATCTAGTCATATTCACCTCGTTATGCAACAGCTAAAATTTGGAACAACATTTGAAGTAAGTGAGCATTACTCTAACAAAGAGTATCTAGTTCTGTGTTTTACTAGTTTCCCATTTAAACAATCTTCTCCACATCACAATACGCTAAAGAAAAGCAACCACAAAATCTTTCCAGTGTATACATTTATTTACAGTAAATATAGACCAGGCAACTCAACTACAGAATAAACCCTTTTTTTTTTTAGAAGACATCCAAAATCTATTAAAACCCCCTAATAGCTGTACTGTACTTTTAGTATTATTAACCTAAATGTACCACAGAGATGAATTGTGCATTAAACCGTTTGCTTAAGCTACAGCGGGCTTACATCATGAGTAAGCATACTGCTGCTGCTCAGTATAGTCAATTCAATTCAAAATTCAAAAATACTTTATTGATCCCAGAGGGAAATTATGTGTTGGCATAGCTCATAAAATTAATTCTTTAAGGAGTTGTTATAGATGATGATGGCTGTGGGCAGGAAGGATTTCCTGTACCGGTCTCTATCGCAGCGAAACTGAAGAAGCCTCCGACTGAAGACGTTCTGTTGTTGTATGACTGTCTCATGAAGATGATGCTCAGGGTTGTCCATAATTTTTTTCATTTTATGAAGAATCCTTCTTTGCATTATCATCATCTCCAGAGGTTCCACAGTTGTCCCAAGAAAAGAACCAGCCTTCTTTATCAGGTTGTTTAGCCTTTTTAAATCCCTGGCTCTGATGCTGCTACCCCAACAGATGACGGGTGACAAGGATTAGGACTATAATGTGAAAATGTGCCAAACATAGGCCTGATTTACTTAGAACATGATGAACTCATTGACTGACAACAGCCTGGTGGCCAAGGACCGCAACATGATGTAAGCAGATCAACCATCTTGCACGAGTATAAAAGCAAAAGGATGGTCAAACTGTGGAATGCTTGCTGAAAGGTCTACAAGCCTGCAGAGCAGAAGAAGTGGACAAAAGAACTGAAGTTAGTGCTTCTTTGGTTATTTAGTTTGTCTGGACAACATGTTAATGCAGAACTACAAGCCAATCTCTAATCTTCCATTCAACAGTAAAATTTTTGAAAAAGCTGTGTTTCAGCAGTTAAATAGCTTCCTAACAATGACAAACCGCGTTGATGGTTTTCAGTCTGGTTTCCGTGCTCACCACACAGAGACTGCCCTCGTCAAAGTTCTCAATGAAATTCGCATAAATACAGACTTTGGTAGAACCACAGTGCTGGTTCTATTGGATCTCAGTGCAGCATTTGACACTGTTGATCCTATTATTGGAACGACTGGAGATCTGGGTCGGACTCTCTGGTACAGTACTTGGCTGGTTTGAGTCTTGACTAAAGAACAGGGACTTGTTTGTTTCAATAGGTAACTTTTCATCAGAACAAACAGAAATCACATGAGGCGTGCCCCAGGGCTCCATCCTGGGGCCCCTCTTATTTAACATCTACATGCTCCCACTAGCCCAGATTATAACAGCCATTAAGATTAGCTACCATAACTATGCAGATGATACTCAGCTTTACATTACGATGTCACCAGGTGACTTTGAACGCATCCAAACCCTAAGTAAATGCATCAACAAATCAATAGATTTCTCCAGCTGAACAGAAAAAAAACAGAAGTAATTACTTTTGGACCTAAAGAGGAACGATCAACAGTTAGGACACAGCTTCGGAAAATACTGCTAGAAATTACTGATCAGGCCCGACATCTAGGTGTAATAATGGACTTAGACCTGAACCTCCAGGGCCACATAAAGGCAATAAGGTCAGCCTTCTATCACCTGAAGAACATCTCTAGGATTAATGGACTGATGTCGCACCAGGACCTAGAAAAACCCATCCATGCGTTTATCTTTACTTGGATTGATTACTGCAACAGCATCTTCATAGGTCTGCCTAAAAAGTCAATTAGACAGCTGCTGCTCACATCCTCACTAGAACCAGGAAAGTAGAGCACATCACCCCAGTTCTAAAGTCCTTACACTAGCTCCCTGTAGCTCAGAGAATAGACTTCAAAATCCTTTTACTAGTTTATAAATCATTGAATGGCTTAGCACCAAATTATGTTGAAGATATACTGTTACTGTACCAACCCACCAGACCACACAGGTCCTCTAATTCCAGTCTACTCAACATCCCTAGAATTGGAACCAAACATGGAGAAGCAGCTTTCAGTTTCTATGCTCCTCTAATCTGGAACAAACTTCCAGAAAACTGCCGAAAAAAAACTGAGTTCTTTTACATCACAACTAAAAACGTATCTGTTTAGAGCTGCCTTTGAGTAATGCTTTGATATATATCATGTTTTGTGTATGCTTCTTGCTGTTTTACATTTAATGCTTTGTCTGTGTTTTACTGCTATTTTTATTTTGCCTCTTAATCATGTAAAGCACCTTGAATTACCTTGTTGTTGAAAGTGCGCTATACAAATAAAATTGCCTTGCCTAAATGGGAGATTATTTTTGGTGTTCAAATGTACAAAGAAGAACGAGAAATAATTCCCATCAGAATATGAAATGGGACCCCAACTTTGGGAACCCCTGTTCTTCATCAGTAGAAACAGTGACTTCATCCAAGCTTTGGTACTATGCAGTCTCAATGTTTTACATTAATTAGCTGAAAACTGAAAAAAGATTGTAGAACAATTTCAACCAGCAATTTGAAACCTTTTAATTGCATATATATGTAGACATGAATAAACCCTACAGATTAAATAAACTAAAGTAGTAAAAAAAAAAACACTACAGTCAAAGTCTAACGCGAAAACATTTGAGCTAAAACCTCAGGCCCAACTGTAAAAGACATACCCTGTAGTAAATATATTGTAGTTCTAGAGGCAGATTTCATCCTTTGTGCCTTCCTGTGCCAGCAATTAAAGAACATAAACATGCCTATTGCTAGAGCTATTTCCAGTGCGATGGAAAACCACAGTTTGAAACGGTCCACTTCTGGCACACAACTGTGATTGAAACAAAAGCCCTTGAGGGAAACAGAATGACCCCCCCCCCCCTCCGAAAGGCAAACGATAACGTGATCTCAGAAACCCCAGCTTGTAACAGCAGCGATGTTGCTTAACCCCATGAAGCAAGTTCAAGAGGTTGAGAAATGTGTCATCCTAGTCACGTCTAATAAAAGGTGTTTTAACTGCAGTATATTTTCCACACAGTATTGGTTTTTTGTCTACAGTCCCCTGCGCTCACAACACAAAAGTCATTATACGAGTTGAGCTAGCAGGCAGGAAAGCCGAGCATTCACGGAGACCTAGCGTTTACTGTACATGCTTTAAACAATCGACAACCACATATCCTGACAATGCGCAGCATCTAATAGAGGCAGAATAAAAGTAAATTAAGCAGAGGATGAATGTGCTGCCACACCTAATCTCACTGCCAGAGTTCTGGGTAACTAATGCCAACACAAGGGAACCAAGGCTATCTTTATCAGTGTCTGATGTCAAAGTCGGAGCAGCTGTTCCCGGCTGCATCAGTGTGACATGAATCGAATTTTTGAGTAATCCTTTAAAGAATGCATCTGAATGCTGGAATTTATTTTCATTCTCTTAAAATAGAAATATCACACCCAAACAACATCATAGTCTCTTTAATACGGAGTGCAATGGGGTGGTCGAAACGCATGACATCGCGGCAGAATACAGAAACCGTCCAACAGCTGCTTTACAATAATCTGTGGTCAGAGGGTTTTGGGGGCAAAGGTTATTTGAGTGAGTGAGTGAGTGAGTGAGAGTGAGAGAGTGAGAGAGAGAGAGAGATATATATAAAGATTTCAAGAAATTGGCTCCTCAGTTCACCAAGGAAACTCAGGGGATTTGACTTTATATTTCTGTTTAAGTTGTCCTGTCCTTATGTTCCAGAAAGGACAAAAACAGATGACCAACCAATGACTTTCTGCCCATCTTTAGATCATGTGGGTCGTGTATTCTTGAGAAGCACGTACACCCAGCTGTCCCTCTGTCATCACACACACACAAACACACTAATGTTCAAAATCTGATACCGGGACATGAATCCTTCAGCAGATGTAAGAAATTTCCCCAGCATATTTGTGACTCAACATTATTTTGTACAGGTAGATTCCCCCCCCCCCCCCCCCCCCCCCATAATAAAACAATTTACACACGGGACTTGGATATGATAAAATAAGATCTATAAAACACAAAAACAAAAGGGAGTAACCCAAGTGGCTCAGGTGGGGTGGAGTGAGACACTCCCAGATCACATACCACACTTATTTAGAGGGAGAGGCCAGACAATTTAGAAAGTATCTGATTCATATCTACAACACAGACCCACAAACATGAAGCCTTTGTTTGGAATATCATTATTGCCGTGGGGTTCTCAGCAGCCTCTTGTGGCCAGCAAGAGAAAGTAAAAATCCAAGAGAAAGCAGCAACACCAAAGTACTGTAAACAACATTTGAACAAATACGCAGATTCTTCTATGGAGCGGCTCAAATCCCTTCCATGCAAACACGAACTTGGCCCTAAATACAAGACTTAAAAAAAAAACTCTACTCAAAGTGAAGATTTAGAATTCAACAAACAAAAAACCACAAACAGTTGTTGAATTGGAAAACCAGTGTTTTCAGGTAACAACTTCAGCGTACTTCTATCAATTTGATTTAAAGGCACAAACAGATGCGTGCTGTTATTTCTGCTAATAATGCACCTGACGTCAATTCTGTGTTTTAAGTTGGACAATTTGTTTTATGACTACACTAAAACCCTTCATAACAGATACATGTATTGATTATTATTCTAAAAAAAAGGACAAAAAAGACTCAAAGACAAAACAAAATATTACAGAACTTATCAGTTTAGTTGTACACATTTTTCACATTAAATTATATCCATATACATATATAGGACACCTGAATGTTCTGCTCTCTTTTTCAAAGATATTTTAGGGTCAAGTAATTAAATGAGTTGCTGGTTGAAGGATCTTGCTTTTTTTAATTAGCAAGGCAACTTTTTTAATGAAAAAAGTTAAACTGAAAGATTGGTTTTAAAAATCCAATAAATATGTTTCTATTGTGTTTGTTAAAAATATATGAATGCAAAAAGAAACAAAAAAAACAACAATGAAATAACATCTTAAGGAAGGTCAATTGGTATCCTTTCATATCCACATGATGCATCCAAGCTCTGCATGTCACTTCAATTTATTTGAGTAGTAAAGTATTTTTTTATTAAATATAGTTATAAATTGGGGTTAAAAATGCTCAAATCTCTGACATATTTGAGCAGCATTATTTTACGAAAAATTCATTTAGACTTTATTTCGCGCTTAAGAATGGGAAATAATGACCCGTAGTCTAACCAGAAGATCTTTTAGTGACTTTTTCCCAATAGATAATATTTACTGCAGTCACATAACCATATTTCCTTACAGATTACTACAAGTAGATTTGAGAAAATTACTTTATATCCCCGGTTGACAAATTGTATACAAAATGTCTCAAGGCCAGTCAATATGTATGAGATGTCTCTTTTTTTGCACACAAAAAAGGTATGAAAAGTCAAAATGGGGCACAATGAAACAGCATTCAACAATACTGTGGAAATACTTCCCCTATTTTTAATGTCTCCTGCATTGTCCAGTGCATCTGAAAAAGACTTCATTGTCCACAGCTAAGTTTCTAAGCAACCTTCAAAGCACTGACATACCTCTCCTCGTTTGTAAACGCAAGCTGCTTGGACGTCACTGCTCATGCAGTTTTTAGGTCGGCTGAACAACAACCCATTCAGAGATATACATTTTTAACCATAGCCTCTTAAGGGCGATAGCGTGCTGGTTTATACACCGTCTACTCAGAAGAAGAAGATAACTTCTCACCAGAATATCAATGCTGTTTTTTGTGTGTGACCTCGTCGTCTCTGAAAATTAGGCCTTAAACTCACGAGTCCATTTGAAATGACTGTCAACTAACGCAGATCATCTCGAAACAGCACAATGCCCAGGACGAGCTGAAATATGTGGCTGGGGAGAGAGGTAACTAGGCTTTCCCAACTGGACCCCCCAGTGCTCCTGAGATCCAGATCCGGATAAAAACGCAACACGGTGGGACGCATGAATGAAACATTGTGTGAAACGTGGCTAGCTAGAAGAAAAGAATACCAGGATTTGTGTTTGAAACCATTACAATGCAAGTGTCTATGTTAAAACGCTGCGTTGGAAGAGACATTTTACCTTCTTGGTGCTGACAGACCTCCGTAGTACTCTTCCATTGGGTCCTGTCACTCGTGCACTGCTGCTACTGCGGGAGGGCAGGGTCCTGTTGGATGAGGGGCTTGCAGGGGTACCCAGGGGAGCAAGCTTTTTCTCCGTAAGGTTCTTCTGGGATGCCACATTGTTGTTCTCGTTGAAGCTCAACGACCTGTTGTCCTGTGCGTTCCCACTGACCAAGTTGTTATAGCGGCCACTTTTAATAAGGTCAAGGTAATCTTTGAGCACAGACTGAGTTTCAGGATCACTCAGCCAGTTGAGAAACAGCTCGTCAACCTTTGCTTTGAGAACCGGTTGGAGAACTTGCGGTGACGGCATCTTGCTGATTAATGTCTCTCTGACGGACGAACCTGTTGGGGGAGGAAAGTAGCATCAATGTCAAAGCAAGACTTTCATATTCAAAAAGAAAAACCCAGGAGGAATTCAGATCTCAGTGTTGAATGAGACACACTGGCACACCCGCTTTGAGTTTTAAGTAAACGTCAAACACTCGCTAACAGTATCGACTTTTAGCGCGAACTGTCAATCTATTATATTGGCCCACAGGGAGAAAGTAAACATGAACCTACATCTCTACTGTGACAAACTGCTCGTTTGAACTCTATTCCCGAGCACAAAAAACCCAAGAAACTTCACCTTGTCTGTGACTAACCTAAAGTCAGTCAATTGTTAGCCACGGTATAGAGAATTGGTGTATTTATGATGCCACTCGGCAAAAATAAACTACGACTCAGTTAGCTACATAGCTTTGATATGCTAATGCTACATAACCGAACATACAAACCTCACTGTGAGCGCACGGTAGAGCGAAACACCCCGATATCTCATTGCAATACCCTTCCTTCATTAGCGACACTACAGCACATCAGCTTGCCCGACTCGGTTAAACAAAAATTAAGCTTTTGGTCCTGGCGCCAATTCCTGGAAGTACAACGCTGAGCAGCAAATAGAGCAAATAACTTTTAAGATCGCGTTCCCCTGGTAACCACATTGGGCTGTCGCGAGATTCTTTGGAAAGTTCACTCCTGGCAATGGGAATTCCGGTGCCTATATGGGATCTTAGCATTTGGCTTCAATCACGAAGAAGAACTGAATTACTGGGTTTCAAAATGACTCCTTCCTGACTATTCTAATACCTGTTATTTTTTAGCCATATTTTGTTATTTTATATATATATATATATATATATATATATATATATATATATATATATATATATATATATATATATATATATATATATATATATATATATATATATATATATATATATATATATACATACTCACATACTAATTAAATAAAGCAAAACTTCCAATGTTGTTTATCTTTTTAATTTATTGTTCACAATAACAATAAAATAATAATAATAAAATTCATGTTAGTATAATGCCATACTATACTAATATTTGATGTAAAAAAGTATATATGTTACAATAAAACAAAATTACTTGCAAGTATCTGTCACTTGTAAGCAGAGGTGGGTAGTAGCTAATTACATCTACTCAGTTACATTTGCTTCTGTTACTTTTTCTAAAAAAAAAGTACTTTTAAGAGTAGCTTTACTATGCTGTACTTTTTACTTTTGCTTGAGTAATATTATTCCTGTTTCCTGTGAAATTATAATAAGTAGTAGAAGTATCTTTACTCTTACTTAAAAGTTTCTAGATGCTCTATCCACTGTGAGTAAAGTCACTGAATGAAGAAGAAGCATGTTTTTTTAAAGGAAATAAAACCCAGACACACACCTACAGGTTATCAAAGGATTTCTACACAAAATGTTGTTCGTTGATCTGTTGAGCTCGTTGCATTTTGAGGTGAATATACAGTAAACACCATACACTTTCACTGGAATAACTTTTTACCATGTTCTAAGATAGCTATATATCTTAGATGTATACATATGTAGCCTACATTATCTACAATAAGTGTGGCATTATATTGAAAAACACTGACTTGGAAAATGGTTTCTTCTGCTTAAAATTTTTTATTTTTGTAAATATGTGATTTATTTGAATTACATTTCTCATTTTGATCTTTAAAATACCAGAATTTGCCTATAACTTTATGTTTTTGTCTGTCTGATGACATCATTTTAGAAAATTTTAAATCTGATGTCACTCAAGTAGCCTTTTTACCAAATACTTTATTACTTTTTTTTGGACAGCTACTTTTTACTTTTACTTGAATAAAAAAATGCTGAAGTAGTGCTACTCTTACTTGAGTACAATCTTTGGGTACTCTACCCACCTCTACCTGTAAGTCTGACACCAACAGACTGCCACTGCGTCTGAAGCATGTTATCAAATACATACCACCCCAACTACTTCCTCTCAGCATTCATTCAACTTGTTGATGTGATGCTAGGGTTTTAGTTTTAATGTTGCAATATTAACAATTGAAATTCTTATGTTATTGTTAAGCTACGATCCTGCTGTTTGTAGACATTCCTCTTTATTTAAAATAAACAGTTAAAAATGCTGTCCTTAGGCTGGTGGTGAAGGACTTGAGAGCTCCCAGTTACACAGACTAATAAACAGCCGAAAAAAAAAAAAAAAAAGAACTGATGGTTGAAGGACTAAATGGAAATTGTCTGAAGTTTAAACTATGCAAACCTAGTGTAACTTTATTTTGGAACCACTTCACAACTGCAAAATACTATAAATGTAATAATTGTATTTATTTTTATTGTTTGTTTCCAAATATTATTTTGCACATAAAAGTTGTGTTTTAATTATTTTATATAAATTGTATATTTTTAAATTTTTCACATTGAATGAATGAATACTTTATTAATCGCACAAGGGGAAATTCAGTTTCCAGTACAACCCGTCCAAGGACATACAAACAACACACACTTACATAACAGGATCAGGTAGACTGGGGGAGCAGCAACCAGTTTTATTATTCTTGTATAAAGTTTTCTATTCTATTCTATTCTATTCTATTCTATTCTATTCTATTCTATTCTATTCTATACAAATAAACCCCTCTCAGAGACAAGAGCTGACCTGTTTGTTCACATAAATGAACTAGCACATTAAGCTCGCTCAGTCACAAGTGACACATCTGTGTTCCAATCATACACACCTGTTAGATGACAAACAATGAAAACACAGATCAACTTCGTTTTTATTGTTGACATGTGACAGTGGTATATTTAATTATATAAATTTATGTCTATTTAAAATTTTGAGGGTACAAAACAAAGTAGAAAATTCTAGTAACCCGGTGATTTAAACGAACTGTTCACTGCATGTTCTGTTTAAGTGATCCCAAAAGCATTATGTAACAATATTATAACCCCATGGAATGCCAAGCTTTCTAGGTGATAACAACAAATTCATTCTTCTCCCCTGCACCGCTTGATAAATCAAAAGATATAGTCAATTATACTTTTCATTTTTAAAAAGTTTGCGGCTGGGAAACCTGTGAATCTTTTGGGATGTGCCTCTACAAGCTTTGTCATCTACAGACTGAAATCAATGCACAGACTTGTTTGCAAAGTAGCCCATGCTTAGTCAGACTGGGTGGAGAGGATCTATGAACAGAAATTATCAAGTCAAGTCACAGCTGGTATGGACTCTATGTCACCAAACAACATTAATAGTCTTTGAACTAAACAACACAATTAAAGGTCTCTTGTCCTGATGGAGGGTAACCCTTTGTCCAAGTCTTAAGTCTTTTGCAGTCTCGAACAAGGAAAGACAAATTTATTTGTATAGCACACTTTTATCAACAAGGCAATTTATGGTGCTTTGGGTGATTAGGGTAAAAAATGAAAGCAGCAATAAAAACAGAAAAAAGAACATCAAAAACGTAAGGAATATTAAAATATACTACTGTTATGAATTGCAGTTTTAAACAGATATGAGTTTTTAGCCTTGATGTAAAGGAAAACAGGGTTTGAGCAGCTTTGGAGTCATCTGGAAGTTTGTTCTAGATAAGAGGAGCATAGAAGCTGAAAGCTGTTTCTCCATGTTTGGTTCTGATCAGAGGTGGGTAGTAATTAGTTCCATTTACCTAATTAACTTTTTGAAAAAAAAGTAGCCTACTTTTAGAGTTGTTGACTTCACCATAGTTTTTACTTTTTCTTGAGACATATCAGTTGGCCTGTCTGCTGAAGGAGGAGCAGCTGCTCTCTGTCTCTCTCCAGATCCGTTCACTTTCTTTTCTTTTCTGTTTGCTTTTCTTGTTTTCTTTCTTAACCTTTTCTTAGTTACTTTATCTACCCAGCCCCTGGAGTTATTTTATTGGACCGGATCTCTTCTTGGATTACTTTTTTATGGACTTATCAACATGGCTTTTTGCTCAGCTGAGAATTTTGAAAAACTGCTCCACAGAATTGAGGGCATTGAAACGAAGCTACGTCGACTGGAAATTAATTTTGATCTCCACGCTGATTATGGAAACGACACAACTTTACCTTTGAATACAAACAGCCCGGTGTTACATCGGTCTAACCGTGTCACAGAGACTCCCTACAGGCGCCTGAGCGGCAGAACTCCGCACTCTAATAAAAACTGGCCAGCTTTAAAACGCATGGAATCATCAACCCCAGCCTGTTCTCCGAGGAAGAAAAAACAAAAGAAACTCTGGCACAGAGAAAGCTCTGAACCCAGACCTCCTGCTTCTGCTAGAAGTAAACAAAAGAGGTTTCAGCCAAAAACAAGAGATAATTCTCCACCTGGAATCCCGCTGAAAAACAGATTCGCTGCCTTGAGTTCCCCGAAAGATGACGCAGCCCCCGGGAGCAGTCAAAGCCACCAGGAGAAACCCAGCTGCATCAAACGGACACATAACAAAGTAAGAGCCCCCCCAGCAAAGATTGTTATCATACAAGACGGATCAATTAATGGAATTGAGGCTTTTTGTAGCAAGAACACCAGAGTTTATTGCTGCTACAAAAATACAGTGAGAGAAATATCAGAAAAAATCCCCAAAATCTTGGACCAACATCCTGCTTTAGAAAAGCTCGTCATTCACGCTGGATCAGCAGATATCGCGATGAGACAATCAGAGATTCTGAAGAGAGACTTTTCTGATCTCCTACAGAGACTTGATGGACTTAAGGTAAACATCCTCATCAGCGGACCAGTCCCTGAAGGGAATGATGAAAGATTTAGCAGACTCCGCATGCTCCATAAATGGTTGAAGAAACAATCAGCTGAGAAGTCGTTCACATTTATTAATAATTTCAAAGTATTTGGAAGTGCTAATCATCTGTTCAAAGCAGGCCGTTATCTTAACAAGGCCGGAGTAAGGCTGTTAACAGCAAACATTTTTTCTTATCAAAATCAGAAAGCAAAACACTTGCTCCCAAAAGCTGACCTTGAGGCGCCCATGGATATCAGAGAACAAAAACACCAAGTCATGATGACACCACAGGACCGAACAGATAAACAACCATCAGAGATTAAGTCTTCATCTTCCTGTGACTCAGCCACATCAAATGAGTCTCCATTTAGAAACTTTACAGACAGACTGAATGAGCAAATCAAATTTGGGACACAATTAACACCTAAACTTAGACTACACCAAACGCCTGGGACTAGTGTCAATAAGTCTGGGAGCTTCCCCCCACTGATTATTACAGATATCTGATATTTGAGGGAACCGGGCAATAAATCCACCCCTACCGTCTCCCAGAACTCCCCCCCTGAGTCTAAGATTTCAGTGATTATCAGCAGCAGGAAACATAAATCGTTAACCACACGCTCTCATCTTAAACAAAATCTCAAATTGATAACCTGTCAGAAGGTTCAGCTGCCCATCATCACAATACTTAAGTTAGCTTTATTAAACATTAGATCTCTATCCGGGAAGTCTTTTCTTATCAATGACTTCATCACTGAGCATAATTTACACGCCCTTTTTTTATCAGAAACTTGGCTAGATGAAAATAACGAAACAGCTGCATTAATAGAATCTACTCCTCCAAATTATAATTTCTTAAGCGAGAGCAGAAAGCACAGACGAGGTGGAGGTGTAGCCACCATTTTTCACAACTCAATGAACTTTAAAAAGGTAACTCTGGACACGTTTGATTCTTTTGAATACCTAGCCACCCAGATAAATAAGCCTAACAGAGCTTTATTTCTAAGTTTATATAAACCACCAAAACTTAACTCTAACTTCTTTAATGATTTCAATGACCTTCTTTCTGTAATATGTGTCGACTATGACCAACTGATCATTGTGGGGGATTTTAACATCAATACCGACAACCCCCAAGATAGACAAGCAAAAACATTAGATGATACTCTCCACAACCTCGGCCTGATCCAGCATGTCAAACAACCAACACACAATAAAGGACACACTCTGGACTTAATTATCATCAAAGGTTTAAATATTTCCAGCATCTCTGTAATTAATATTGCGTTATCTGACCATTTCTGTATTTCTTTGAAAGTACCATCTCTGCTAAATTATCCAGCCACAGTAAGACCACTATAAAAAAGCGTTTTCTAGGGGACAAGAAAGAAGTCTCCGTGGGCAAGAAATCCACTGGTACGTAGTGAAAAAAGAGAGTGTCGACGCGCCGAGAGAAAATGGCGGAAAACTCGACTCCAGGTTCACTGTGAGATCTACAAAGAGAGACTGAATAGATATCAGCTAACTATAAAAGATGCTAGGGAATCGTTCTTTTCTGAAATCATTAACAGAAACATTAATAATGCACAGACCCTTTGTGCAACAGTGGAAAGACTAACTAATCCTTTAGTGACAGTAGCCCCTGAACTAAACTCTACCAGGGCCTGCAATGAATTTGCCAGCTTTTTCACTGAAAAGATTCTAACAATTTGACGGTCAATCTGTACCTCAATATCGAACCCACAACCAGTGCCATCCCCAATCAACAACAATGTAGAGAAAATGTCTGAATTCCACGAATTAAACCAGAACAGCCTTGAAAAAATCGTTATCCAATTAAGCTTCTCCTCCTGCTGTCTTGATATCCTACCCACAGCTTTTCTGAAGAAAGTTCTTCCTGTTATTGGGACTAATCTTGTTCAAATAGTGAACTCATCCCTGCTATCAGGTGTCTTCCCTCAGGCTTTAAAAACAGCAGTTATTAAACCACTGCTAGAGAAGAAGAATCTGGACAACACGTTGATGCAGAACTACAGGCCGATCTCTAATCTTCCATTCATCAGTAAGATTATTGAAAAAGCCGTGTTTCAGCAGTTGAATAGCTTCCTAACAATGACAAACCGTTTTGTTGTTTTTCAGTCTGGTTTCCTTGCTCACCACAGCAAAGTATTCAACACTTGAATATTTTTTTAGATCACTACTTTGTACTTTGTAAGTAGTGGTAGTTTTGCTGGAGTACAATTTTTGGCTACTCTACCCACCACTGGTTCTGATTCTAGGGATGCTGAGTAGACTGGAACAGTCTTACAGGTTTTTTTGAAGGACTGCCCTGTATTCAAAGTATTCAATGACATAAATACACACTGTGGAAGAACCACAGTGCTGGTTCTGTTGGACCTCAGTGCAGCATTTGACACTGTTGATCATGATATTTAATTGGAACAACTGGAGAGCTGGGTCGGACTCTCTGGTACACTACTTGGCTGGTTCGAATCTTACCTGAAGAACAGGGACTTCCATGTTTCACTAGGAAACTTTTCATCAGAACGAACAGAAATCACATGTGGGGTGCCCCAGGGCTCCATCCTGGAGTCCCTCTTATTTAATATCTACATGCTCCCACTAGGCAAGATTATAGCAACCAATAACATTAGCTACCATAACTACGCGGATGACACTCAGCTCTACATTACAATGTCACCAGGTGACCCTGAACCCATTCAAACCCTAAATCAATGCATTGACCAAATAAATGGATGGATGTGCCATAACTTTCTCCAGCTGAATAGAAACAAAACTGAAGTGATTGTTTTTGGACCCAAGGAGGAACGATCGAGAGTCAGCACACAGCTTCAATTAATACAGCTAGAAACTACTGATCACGCCCCAAACCTAGGTGTAGTAATGGACTCAGACCTGAACCTCCAGGGTCACATAAAGGCAATAACAAGGTCAGCGTTCTATCACCTGAAGAACATCTCTAGGATTAAATGACTGATGTTGCAACACAACCTAGAAAAACTCATCCATGCGTTTATCGTTAGTCGGATTGATTACTGCAACAGCATCTTCACAGGTCTGCCTAAAAAGTCAATCAGACAGCTGCAGCTGATCCAGAACGCTGCTGCTCGTGTCCTCACTAGAACCAGGAAAGTAGAGCACATCACCCCAGTTCTAAAGTCCTTAAACTGGCTCCCTGTAGCTCAGCGAATAGACTTCAAAATACTCATACTAGTTCATAAATCATTACATGTCTTAACACCAAAATATGTTGAAAACCTGTTGTCATGGTATCAACCACCAAGACCACTCAGGTCCTCCAACTCTAGCCTACTAAACATCCCTAGACTCAGAACTAAACATGGAGAAGCAGCTTTCAGTTTCTATGCTCCCCTTATCTGGAACAGACTTCCTGACGAGTGTAGAGCTGCTGAAACTCTGAACTGCTTTAAATCGAGACTAAAAACCCATCTGTTTAGAATTGCCTTCGAGTAAATGCTTGATGTCATATGTATGAAATGTGTTCATGCTCTCTTGCTTTTTTTTATCTTTCTCTTGCTTTATTGTGTATCATGTGTAATGTGTGTTTCTTTTACTTTTAATTTCCATTGTTTTTTTTTGTTTTTTAAATCACCAAATCATGTAAAGCACCTTGAATTACCCTGCTGTTGAAAGTGTGCTATACAAATAAAATTGCCTTGCCTTGCCTTGCCTTGGTACTCTTACTTGAGTACATTTTCTGGATACTCTGCCTACACGGAGTAATTTCACTTAGTGAAGAACAAGCTCATTTTAACCAAAATCCAGGAGACTCACATCTACAGTTTATGTTGAAGTGAGACCTCTTGTTTGTACAGCTTCATCATTTGAACATTATTTTCTATCTGCTGAGCATTTTGTGCCATTTGGAAGTCAAGTGGCAGTACCTTACCCTGGTCTAACATATATACATTACTGTCTGTAAGTAATGGTTTTACTAGCTTTACTTTGAAAAAATGTATTGGAAAAAATATTTATTCCACTCAAAATCGCTATTTTACAATTATGTAATGAATTTCTATTTGTTTTAGCATTTAGATATCCACATAACTTTATATGTTTGTCCAATTAGATCAATTTAAAATTTAAAATTATATGTTTTGACCTCAAATCAAGTACTCAATACTCGGGCAGCCTTTTTACTAAATACTTTTTTACTCTTTAATATTTTTTTAGATCACTACTTTGTACTTTTACTTGAGTAAAAACATGTTTAAGTAGTGGTAGTTTTGCTGGAGTACAATTTTTGGCTACTCTACCCACCACTGGTTCTGATTCTAGGGATGCTGAGTAGACTGGAACAGTCTTACAGGTTTTCTTGAAGGACTGCCCTGTATTTATGTATTTCCATTTTCCCATCAGTCATGGCAAACTTCTCAATCCCTGCTGAAGAAACTACCCTCACAGCATGATGCTGCCTCCACCGTATTTTATATTGTGCTGTGTATTTAGGGGGATGTGGTGTTGACTTTCTGCTACATGTAGTGTTGCGCAAGTAGGCTGAGAAGTTCCATTTTAGTCCCTTCTGACCATATCACACTTTTCCAAATGTTTGATATGAACCTTACATGGCTTGTGGTAAATCTTTAACGGAACATCTTATGTCTTTTTTCTACCAATGTCTGTCTTCTAACAACTCTTCCATAAATACTGCATATATGCAGTCTTTAACCAATAGTCATTATATGGACAGTTTCTCCCACCTTAGTCGCTAATCTCTGCAACTCCTCCAGAGGTGCAAAGAGCTTCTTGACCACTTCTCTGATTAATGTTCTCTTGTAACTTTTGACGGACAGCTGTCTTCAGAGGTTTTTACAGTTGTGCTATGCTGTTTCTATTTTTGAATGTAGAATGTAACAGTTTTCTGTGAGATGTTCAAGGCTTGGGGTGTTGTTCTATAATGAAACCTCGCTTTAAAGATCCTCACAACTTTGTCCCTAACCTGTCTGTGGCCTTCTCTAGTCTTCATGATGTCTCTAAAAAAAACCTCTGAGGCCAGAACAGTTTGAGTTATACTGAGATTAAACTGCACTCAAGTTGACTCTATAAAAAAAAAGCAGACCTTTGAAGGCAATTGGTCCCAGTGAGATACAGTAAATATGTAATTATAACATGACAAAAAGTGAAAAATGAAATGGGTATGATTATTTTGAGGGAACTTCTACACTTATCTTGCTTCCACGGTTACATTACATTGTAAATTTACTACATGCTGTTTGTTAGTTTTTTTTATTTATGTGTTTTATGCAAATCAAACTCTATACATGAGCTGCTCATTACTGCAATTATGTTCAGAAAACTAGCCCTGCGTATTTAATGTATCCTCTTACAAATTTAATCCAGACTTTCTTTGCATGGCTAACAATGACACATCTGTACCTAATTCCCCTCTCTTTTGAGCTTCGTATTTCTTCTCTAGTGGTCTGACTGTGCACCTGGTGCGAGCGGAGCTGGAAATCCTTATTGATTACTGCCTGGTAGAAGTGGTCTCAGACTATATGGTTCACTCGCTGTATCTCCCCAGCACTGCAAGCAAGCAACAAAAGTAGAGGTCATTTTAAATAATAGACCCCCCCCCCCCAAACAATTATGTTCTATATTGGGATATTTTATACTGGACAGATAAGGAGGTCATTTAGATATGAAGAAACATATTTGGTTGCAGATGAAAATGGAGCCGTATGCTAATGGCATAAAAACAGTTTCCTTTGGAATTATTTTTACTTGCAAAAGCGCTGCAATCAAAAGCAACAACTTAATTACTTTGTGTTTCTGTAAATACACTGTTGCTGGGCAATTACACTTATCATGCAGCCAACGCAACAAATTTTGTCCAGACTAATTTGTCCCCTTTTTGGCCATGAGAAACAACAGAAGTAAACACTATTTTTACTTTTTTATTTTTTTTTATTTTTATTTTTAATCTTCAACCTCTGCCTCCATTTTGAACATAATCGCTCAGTTACAGCATAAAAGATGCCTTTCAGAAATTATATTTTGAAGCAAGAATGTTACCTCTGAATAAAAGACAGTTGTGCAGTTGCAAGGTAACTTTTCTTCGCTTGTCTGTCATGGTCTTTACATATGTTTCTTTTTATTTTCCGCAAGAAATATATCAGTGACACTCATCTTTCCATACTTCCATTTATCTTCCTAATAACCCCATTCAAAGTGCCTCTGGCCTTGTTGTTAAGAAAAGATTAGCAGTGGTTCCACAGTTGTGAAAATTATTGACTGCATTCTCCTTTATGTGTCCCTTGATAGCGCAAGCAAATCAAATCTGAAGCATTCAAAGTTGTCTGAGGCGCAACATCTAATGAGAGCCCTCTTTGTTCTGTACAACAACCCCGCCTCACATGCATTTTAGAGCCGGATCAATATCCGAAATGAGAAGAGAAAAAGTGAAGGTCTCGAAACTTTAAACTTTGCAACTTTTCAAAGTGTAATTACAGTGTACAAATAGGATTTTACCCAAAGCGGTGTGCATGTTGTTTTTTTTTTTTCTTCATCCATGCCTTGAAGGACATTTCAAAGGTTTTAGCTGAGGCTGAAACCACAGGGGGACAGCTGGTTAGCGTAGGAAAAGCGTTAGTGAAGAGTTCATGTGTGCAGCTCTCTTTTACTGCTGTCAGCTATGCTATACGGGTCCTATCTGAAGGAGATGATAAGCAATCCGCTCTAATAAGGAGAGTTGAAAATGGTGCGTTGTAGCTGTGCACTTTTCAGATTAGGAAAAAACTGGCTTTGATATAGTATATGTTTAGGGTTTAATTGCATTTCTTTTAAAGCAAATTCCCATATTCAATTTTCTTTTTTTTTAAATTGGCTGAAAATGCCCAAAATAAAAGGAAAACATCCTTCAGCAATATTTACACATAACCTTTGGGATATTTAATAGGGAAGAACAGTTGGCATATAAAGAGTTAAACTGTTTTAAAAATGTTTCTGTTAATGCAGACGACATTTAAAATTGTTTTTACACATTCGCCTAACACTATCATTACGGTGAAACATAGCGATGGCAACATCGTCCTGTGGGGATGCTTTTCTTCCGCAGGGACAGGAAACCTGGTTATAGGTGATGGGATGATAGAGCTAAATACCGGGTAGTCTTTCAAGAAAACGTACCAGAGGTTCACCTTCCAGCAGGATAACAGCTGTAAACATACAGTATAGCCAGAGCTACAAAGGAATGGTTTAGATTAAAGTACATTCATATTTTTCAATATGTCCGATCAAAGTCCGGACCTAAATTTAATAGAGAATTTGTGGCAAGACTTGAAAGCTGTGGTTCACAGAGGCTGTTCATCCAGTTTCACTGGGCTTCATCTATTGTATTAAGAAGAAATGTAAAACATAAAACCATGCATCTTTTCCCTTCAACTTCACAATAAGGCACAGCGTTGTGGTGGTTTATCATGTAAGATTTCAATTAAATACATTGAAATTTCTGGTAGTAAAGGTGACAAAATGTGTAAAGTTAAAGGGATGTAAATACTTTTGCAGGGCACTGTAGCTATGCAGTTCTTCAGTTCAGCTACAGCCTCAGGTCAAGTGAATTTTGTAAGAATTTGTTTTGCCACCCCTGTCTGAACCGGTCCGCCAACCTTTGGTCAAGCAGTAGATACTTTGTTTTTACATGTTTGAGTGGGTCAGAGATAAGAACAAACATGTCATCATTAAAAAAAATTACCTCTACATCTGTTCCAGATTTTCCCAAATTACCTAAATAGTTTTCATAGATTTCCCAGAAGATATATAAAATGGATTAAATCCCATATTGTCTCTCTTTTTATAAATTTAAATTCATGAACAGATTCATGATTTATGCTGCCCATACACAATGCTGCATAAACCAGTTAAAACAGAGAGATGTATGTATGCTTATTCCTAAGCTACATGGATCATGATAAGATGTCCCAAAAGTTTTCACGTATTCCCTTTAAAAGAACTATTTAACTAATGGTAGTTGTAGTACTTCTCTAACATTTAGCAAATTAATTCTTCTGGGAACAATGTTTTTGGAGGCAGATTGTTCTCCTTTGGTCTGCAATCCAAAAACATTACTTTGAAATGAGAATTTCTTCATCTAATCACTCTATTTCTGCAACCATAATTTATATTTGTGCTATAATAACAGCTAAAAAAATGCATATGTCAACACTGCAAATTTCATGACATTTAGACTAACAGGTGTATAAGCAATTCCCTTTTTTAGGAATTAAGAACAAGGACTATAACTGACTGAAAAAACCCACAAAGTGTATACAAAGGTCAAATTAATGGTGATGTGGCCCAGATGTTTCCTGCAACTTTTGGTCAAGTTGGTATTTAATGTTTTATCTGGGAAAACAAATCTGCAGAAAAGTCTTCAGCAATTTGAAGCACCTAAACAAAAATAAATATGAGTATTGATTGTAATAATGTAAGAGTCAATTTATTTAGGTTTATAATCTTTGAAGAGCCTATACATAATCAAAGAAATAATTTTACAGGACAGGAGTTAAAAAGTTAGCCATTAGGATTAATAAAAGTTATCTGAATCGGAAAAAACAGATTTAAAAAATGTAAAAGGATCATTACATACAGTCAATGATCATTACATTAAAGAAAAGAGGTTCTGCTAAAAGGTTATACGCAGTTATGTGAATTGCAGTAGAAATCGCTCTCAGGATTTTCACTTAGTTTAAATACATCTACTCCAAAAAATAAGCTATTGGCTAATCCGAGAGTTGAGAGATCAAATTGGACTTTCAACGATCTTAAAACTTCTTTACTTGGAGAAACGCAGTTATTGTTGAGGTGAATAGGCCTACTATGACACCAACCTTTCATCCATTGTCATGTTTGATTAGGAAGTTGTCACTGTTCTAGTCAAAGTAACTGTCTCAAAGATTAGTAATGCAGTGTATAAATCAATAAAAATAATGTTAGCACGTACTGCTATGACGGTTATAAGATCGGACCCATCTTAAGGTGGTAGAAGACCCCTTTGGTCTTAGCCTCTTTCAAGCTAGCTGCTAGCTTGAATGACTATGACCAATTAATCAGATTTTATACTAAATGACGACGCCAGGAGAGTTAGCTGTTGGAGACGAGACAATAACTAGTTATAGTCTCTAACAGAACTTCATCTCTAAAATCCTGAATTAGTCCTTCATGATAGCGTTAGCCATTTTTAGCTAATGATAGCTATGTTTAACATGAACACTTTGACAATAAAACTGTCCATATAGTCAATATAAGCTGAAAATATTTTGTGTAGTGTTGCACACCAAGTATAAATTTTACTATCCAAATTCAATTGGAGCTTTTTAGGTTTGTTGTCTTGTTTTTGTAGGCTACTGAATTAAGCAAAACATAACATAAAAAAAAGGATTCATTGTAACCCAAATGTTATATATTTAGAAATTCAGGTGATAATTTGGTCCTTTTAATCCACTCTTTGGTGGCTGTGATGTCTATGTACATCACTTTAACCCATTCTTTTGGTTGAAAACCTAACTCAATATGTTGCAAAAATAAAATCTCAATATGTTGCAAAAAATAAAAAAATCTAGAGTTAATGTTAATTAGATTTAAGATGGCAAAATAACTAAAACAGGGTTGTTTTTAGACCAGCAGTTTTTAGAGTGTAGCCTTACAGGGCACAGAAAAATCAAGGTGGTCTCACTTTGGAGAATTATATTTTCCTAAGACAGAATTTTCTCAGTCTTGGCATTCTCAGTGGAAAATAAAAGTTGGTTTAAAAAATTTGAGGTTAAAGAAATTTGATTATGTAGCTAAAATGCGTCATTGTTTTGACTACTAAAAATATACAGTATTTTTAGCAGATTTTATTTTTGTAAAGACCTGTTCATTGATTGGAAGCAGTCATTTTCCTTGAGTACAATAACAAACTAAGCTGCTTTAAATAGGCCATAGATTTGTTTTAATCTAATCAGTCTGTTTATACAACCATCATTTATTTTGTTACAATGACAGTAATAAAAAGTAAAACAGATGTCTAATTTATAATTTTCACATTATGACAAAAATAAATAT